>BSBK01007873.1:0-652500 GCA_027943335.1 Chamaecyparis obtusa
TATATGTATAATATATATACATATACATATATATATGTATGTATATATTGGGGCATTAGTTGATGCTTTGACATCCACAAACCTAGTTCAGACTCAAGGCTAGTGGACTTTGTGCATTATAATTATTTTTTGTGTCTGATTATTTTGGTGTTGCTTATCTTTTCAATTAGTTATGGTGTTTTCTAATGATGTTATTCCACAATCTTAGTTTTAAGATCTTTATTTTTTTGTTTGTCCTTTACCTTTTTAAAATCTATTTCAAAATATTCAGAAGTACAATATTCATTGCATGCTTTAATTTAATGATGAATTTTATTCATCATTATGATAGTAAAATTTAAATAAACAAATATATTAATTAATTAGATAAAAAAAAAATGTTCAGGGGGAAAATGACATCAATGTTTTTTAACAATGTAAACTAGGTGTACCAGATTTAACACTTTCTCCCTAAGCCATTCAATACAAGAAAAAGAGGGGCTTCCAAGCATAACTCTTGATATAACCTAGATTCACAAGGTCCCGAAATGATGAAGGGCGCCAATACTAAACCCAAATTATCTCAAGAAAGTACACTAGCAAGGCCTCTTTCATGCAATGTTATAATTGGTAAAAGGATAAGTGTGAAATTGAACTTATTGAGATAAACAAAGTGGATCTAAATGCAAGATATAAGAATTCAGCCCAAATGAGACACAAAAACAAATCTATATTAACAAATGAAATAAAGGATATGATATTTACCTCGAAATGTGTGATGGAATGTGCTTTTTTGTTCTGAAAACAACAGATCTGGACCTGTAGCTGAATTTTCAACTGCGGATCCATGATCACGGTTGAAAATGCAAAAAATTATGAAAATATCAAGCTGTCGGGAACAAGTCGACCATGCCATCATGTTCTTCAACAAGCCGACCAAGTCAATGTGTTCCCACGGTACTATAACGAAGTCGACCTGAGTTTTTCTGGTAGCTCTTAGTCTACAACTTCCAGATCTGTAACTGTCCAGCTGATAACTTACAAATCTGTGACAAAATGTGTGTGTGGGTGGCTATGAAGGGGTTTTCCTTAGTCAACCCCCTGTTTTGGTGGTTTCCACCTCCATGAACTAGTTGTTAGAAAGATGTTGTGTGTGTATGTAGTGCTCATGAATCCTAGATTGTAGACCCAGAATGTAAAAGATCTAGAAATGCTAAGAATCTACTCTTCAAGTGAAACCCTAGCATGTATGTGTATGTGCAAGTGTAAATGTGCAAGATATAGAAAGTCAAAGATCAGATATGAACATAGCACAAAAATCATACCAAGCCCCCAAGGCTAAAGTACTCTAACCATCTTCATGATCCCCTTGCATCTCCATGATGTCATGTAGTTGCTTGAAAATGCTTGAATGCTTGAATTGTTGATGAAGTCCTCACTTTGCAATGAAAGAATAAGATCTAGCCCCTTAGCTTCCACCTTGCAATTGCTATATGTCAAATTGGGGTGTCCGCACACACTTGTACCTTGCTTCTATCATGTGCAAATGAGGCTTTGGATGTCATTTTATAGTGAATTTCCGAAATTACCCCCGCTGGAGCCGACTGCAGTGAGCGGGAATCAATGAAACTGTGCAAATAGGTTTGGGCCTAACAAACCCCAACCACCTAGGACCAAGATGGTTGACTTGTTCCCCAAGGTGCCAGTATCTCGGGCTCATAACCCAACTTCTAGATTTGCAAGGACTCCGAGTGTAATGTGTATCGGGGATTGACAATCTAAAGCTAGATACATGAAAATGGGGCCTAGAAAGAGGAGGTTGCTTAGAGATTAGATCGTACCTCGGCCTATGAGTGAAAAATAGGGAAATCTTGGAGGAAGTGTTGGGTCCTACATCAATTTCGCCTAGGACAGAGAGAAAGGGGGGCGGTGCGCTCAAAGTGCAATTGTGCAATGCAAAACATACTAAAGAGGAGCTAAAAGGTCATAAATTGAAGTGCGTCCAATTTAAGACGGTGCAATAAATAATTTGTTTAAAAAATTTATCTCGTTATCTACTTAAATTTCAAAATGAGAAATGAAAGAAAAAAAGAAAGAAAGAGTGAGTGAGAATGGGAATATACGAAGAAATGGGAAATGTTGAAGTATGAAAGAAAAAATCAAAATGAAACATAAAATAGGTCAAAGTTCTTTTATTTACTTTAAATGAAATCTAAATTTCTGATTTTCATTTCTTGTCGGGCCTTTCCGAATTCAAGGAGTTTTATTAAGTCAATATGTTTTTTTTAGACCCACCATTTTTCCCGGAACCTTAACATACTCTTTTATGCTCCCGCACTTGTGGAATAGTAATGTGAATGAGTTTATTTCTTTTCAGATCCGACCACTCAATATATGTTTATTTGAGGCAAGTGAGAGTGAAACGATCGAGTATAAATTTAGAAAAAGAATATGGTAAATATAAGGAATTAAATATATAAAATAATCATATGCCTATGCGTTTTCATTTATATATACTTTTAACATTTTTTGTTGCTCGGTTTTGTGGGAGTTTGGAATTTTGGAAGATTGTGGTGAAAGCATTTGGGACAAATGAACCTATAAAAATTGACAACACAAAAAAATAGTGGAGATGAATAATTAAATCTTTTGTAGTTAATTCTTTTATGTATTAGGGAAGCTATTTTCTATTATGGAAAATTAGTATAAATTTTCTTTCGGAACCGATCGTAACACTTTTCAGGAAATGCAATAATTATCAGAGAATTTGTATTCTAAAAGGGTTGGAAGAAAGTAGGATAAATTTGTCAGACAATTTTTTAGCAATATAAACTCTAGCTTTGTATGTCTATATACAATTGTTTTTATGTTTCATTTGTGTGCATACTTAGTCTGATGAATATTATACATATCTCTATTTTTTGTTTTGTGATTTGGTTTATACAACCACACAATAGCACAATTATTATTTTTTATTACTAAGGCAACACACCTTGCATAATTGTCCAAAGAAAAAGGAAAACTTTTCCTAATAATAAGGGTCAATCCCACAACCAAGGTGCCTTTGATTGGTCTATCAAGTTTCCTCATCTTGCATTAGCCATTTCTCCTTCCAAGGTGGTTGATCAACATTAGGATGTGTAGGATGAACACATTAATGTTAGTGTTCTTAGAAACTATAAGCTCATATTGAATGGTCATTATAATCTTGACATGCTAACTTATCACTATGTATATATGTATGCATGTATGTATGTATGTATTTGGTAGATAAATTGTGGGTTTGGGCCCAATTCCCATATAATAACAAATAACAAAACAAAAAATAAGAATATTTTAGACCTACGAATGGAAAGCACAAAGAATATTGTCCTATTTGAAATGATCCACAAATAGCTAAAAAATAATGAGTGCTCAAGATAAAGACTACACCATAAAGATAATGCTACCACAACACAAAAACTAGATAATCACCCACCAATCAGGATCTCCCCTACTAGCCTTTTTTTTCCCATCCCCTTCCTATTGTTCTTAGTGAGGAGGGCATCATGGTCCACTGGGTACCATCATCAGCTGCTCCCGCCCTTCAATATGAAGCTTCTCTACTTTGAATTTGTGACCTTTCCTTTTATTGAGAGACATGTTAGGTTCAAAGATGACATTGACAATTTGAGAGATGGTGCATTGTTTCACACGAACCACCACATCATCAAAATCATGAAAATTAGCAAATTAATCAACCAAAGCATCCTTAAAGGGACAAGAGCCTTCAAAGTCAAGTCAATTGCCCACAACATTGTCAAAATGATTTAGACTGGGAATATCTTCAAGCGTGGTGGTTGGGGGTTCATCCAGGACCTGTATGGGGAGAGAGAGGGAAGGCTCCATAGTAGGGGCAACCAAATCCAAGGCCACATAGCAAGGTTGGAAACCTCATTATTAACTAGAAATCTCTCATAATTTTTCCAAATAAAGTTTGGATTAGGATTTCTTGTCTTCTTAACTCACTTTTTGAGATTGAATCTCCTTGGAGTATTAGGTTTGGAGGAAGAGCATCCAACTACCTTATGACCAAGCATGTTTCAATGAAAAAATTTAAATGAAAGGCCTTCATAGTTTAAGAATTGGGTCCAAGTGACATGAGAGGAATGGATTTGAACAAAATGATGCACCTGCTTAGAGATGTTGATGATGTCACAGATCTGAGTGTATATGTATAGAGGGGCCACTAAATTAGAGTCTAGCTTAACAAAGGAGCCAAACTGCTCAATCATATCCTTAATGAGCACCATATCATGCATGATCAAAGGAAGGTTATATAATATAATCCAAATGGGAACAAAAGATATAATAGTAGTGGTGGGATTAAAAAGGGTGCCAAGAGGTGATAAAGAAGCCTGACTTCCCAAGGAACCAAGGGCCATTCCACTTCACAAAAATACAATCATCAAAAAAGGAAAATCAAAGCAGGAGAAATCCAAAATCAAGGATGTTGATGTTAAGATTAAAATTCATCAATTAGAGGCCATCGACACATGGAGTGGATGACAAGGGAATGACAACCAATATCGATAGAAAGAGAATCAATGCCTGAATTTGAAATGTGGGAAGTAGTAGGTTCGTCATCTAGCTGCACCAAAGAATCCCTCATCATGCAAGATGACAATTCTATCGACGATGAGGCATTACTCGAGATTCTGAGGCCTAAGGAAGGAAGGACAAGTGTAAAATTAGGGCTCTTCTTGAGCACCTATGAACAACAAAAACCACTACTTTGGCGGAATGGATTGCTCCTATTTTGGCAAGCATCAACAGAGGGAGCCAATGTAATGTTATCAAGAAGAGGAGACAAAGGAGAGGGATTGAAGTCCAAAGAATCTCTAATCATTTTAGCCTATTGTTCACATTTTTTGTGCTTGCCTGAGCGTTGAGGGTCACCCATTTTATCCACAAACTTTGTCTTCTATTGCTTAGCATGAGCCTCTGCCACAATTGAACGAACTTGCATATGTCCCCGATAAGCGGATCCTCTAGTCATTCACTTCTAGCACCCACTGCCTCAAACCCTACGCCCTACGCTAGAGCATTTTCCCACATCTTTTCTCTTGCTTATCCAATGATCAATAAATGTTTCTCTTTTGGTATATTATGTAGGATTTGAGCAATACAAATCCACAAAACCCGAAGATCACCTACATACAAAAACCTATTACAAGGAAGTAGAGACAAGAAGAGGGCAACGGTTTGACTCAAAAATATGAAGAAGAAAATATCCTCAAATAATGAATTGAATAAAATATACAATGGATCATCCTTACAAAGGAGATCAAAAGCCTTGAAAGGAAAACCCTAGTGCATGTAATAATTAGTTTAATTATTACATGACTAATGCATGCAAGTTTATATTTAAAATAACTAATGCATGAGTGTTTAAATATAAACAACTAAAGAAAAAGAGGTGACATATTAAGAAGAGAGTAAAGTTAATTAACATAATTAATACTTTACTCTAACACCCCCCTTAAGATGAGCAACAATGCAGCTACAAACAATGCAAGAAGAAAGCAAAGGAAACTACAATGTTGAAAGCAAATGGGTTCCAAAAACAAAAGGCTTGTTCAGGTACCCAAGTATAAAAGAAAGTCTCTATAAAGCAGAGAAATAGAGAAAACCACATGGGAAAAACTCTACTCCAAAAAGAGACAAAGACTAATCTAGAGGACTGAAGAAGCCTCCAAAACTAGAAATGTTCTAGAAAATAGGAACAAGGATGAATGTGTAGAACATCACTGAAGCAAGAAGATGCAAACTCTGTCAAGAAGTAACTGTTGATTTGAAGATCCTCCTCTGAAATAGAGCATGACCAGGTAGAGAAGATTGTAATCTGTATGAGTTCCCTCAAATGACACTACTCGAATCAGGAGGCAAACAACTGAACTCCAAGATACAAATGGTAGAAAATACCAAAGCCTGAAGAGCTGATCAATCAAATATGGAAGAGTGCCTCTAAAAATAGGAAAGAAAGAGTGTCTCTATGGTAAATGATCCATCTCACCGAAATGCATAGGTACCCAGCCACTGCATCCACCTAGTACATAGGAACAAATACTGAATACATAGCTCACACTATCGAACCAAGGAAGCAAAAGAACAATCAGTAGAAACCCCCCCATAATACTAACAAGGGAGAGGTGACAAGTACACTAGAAATAGTGCCAATAAGAACTGCATCGTGAAGAACTAGGAACATCGAAGTGTTAGGAATAGGGAATACTGAGAGGGGGGGGGGTGAATCAGTATTCTACAAACTTTATCTTTTGCCCAATTATGGATATAAAAGATTATCTTTATGCATGCATAACATAAGAAGCTAAACAACATGCATAGCAATAAAACTAAAGAACTCATAACACATTATTTGTTCTCGAGAAAACCCTAGCCAGGGGAAAACCCCAGTGGGGATGGTACCCACAAAGATCCACTAATCAAAAGTATCCTATTAAGGATGTTGACCCTGTTAGAAGTCTATTACAAACATATAGTGTATCAGTCATTATTAAGGGACTATAGGCCTTGTTAGAAGCCTCAACCCTGTTAGGAGTTGGCAATACAAAATGTGATTACCAGATGAGCCCAGCCACTGCCCAAACAAGTAATGTACAATATACACTGCTTCCAAAAGAAGGTTAAGGTACATAACCTTATACTTCTTGCATCAATATCTCTTCACTGGTCTTTCACTATCGCTATTACATATGCATCATATATTTCGCATCATGTCACTACTTCATTACATCTCATTACAACTATGCTTTGCTTACAATTACAATTACATTTATACAAATAAATTTATCCAAGAGTTAACATCTAGGATGTCATCCCTTTATATTCTTAATTCATTATTTTGATAAACAAAATAATCCCTTAACTCTTTACTAATTTTGTCTTCATATTCTGTCCTGTCGGCTTGACACTGTCTTCGGTAAAACTGTCATAACTTCTTCCATACATGCCATATTGATTTGCGCTCTAAGATGGGTCTTCAATAGTCATCATAGAGTCTATGTTCAAGTGCACAAGCATTGAAATTACTCCAATCAACATCGCAAACAAAAACTATGTCCAGGTTCATTGGTAAAAATATTGTCTCACACTTGGACAATTTTGCAATGCGCTCTGTCATACTAGCTCTCTAACCTGTGTGATCTTCATGTGGATCATATGTTTCCATAATGACAACATCTATGTAATCAACTCAGCCAAATTGCCAACAATCTCCCCCTTTGTCATTGGTGGCAACATATGAGAAAATTGGCTAAGTGTACAACTTCAAAATCTCAAAATTGTGGCCATAGTATAAAATATATATACTATCCTTATAACTCCTCAAAAATCTTATCTCTAATACAGTACTCCCCCTAAGAGTATCAATCCTTATCATATACTATCAATTTTCTGCTATATATCTCTCCCCCTTTGACAACAATGACAAAATAAAGGTAAGGAGGGTTACAAAACTGTATCACAAAGAGATTATACCTTAATTCATTATTGCAAAGCCGATAGGCTTGCAACACAATCTGCAAAAATCAATCTTTATAGCTTCTAACTCCTTCTCCCATGATTTCTTAATGGAATCTGCCACATTGAGTAGTGCGCTCAGTCCATAAGATGCTATTTCACATGCTTGGAGGTTCTCAAAGTTAAACTTTTGAAAAGATGTCTTAGTTGAAAGACATTCTTCCAACTGCTCTTCAATAATGCTTAACTTCATAGAGGTGTGCTCTCTTAAAAGAGTGAATCTTTTCATTTTTCTGTCTCTCTCATCTTGCAAAACTCTGATTTCATCATATAACTTATGAATTTTCTTATCAACATCAAATACCTTCACATTGGGGCTTAAAAGAAGGTTAGTTTCATTCAGAATTTCTGCTTCCTTCAGCTTCATCTTCTTATCTTCTTCTACTATCAAGGTCTATGTTTTTGTACACTAGATGTACAAAGATTTTCCTATTTCCAAATTCTTCCTCAAGTCCTTTATATAGATATCAAGATTGTTGATATCATTCTTGATATTCTGGCTGATGTTCAAAAGCATTCTAGCCTCATAGGCTGCTTGAGCTTTCACTTTTGCAATATCAGATAGAGTTGTGAATTCATTGTCAAAAGTGCTCATTACCTTCTTTTCTTTCTCCAAAGGGTCAGCTTATGCAATTTGTGTAGTTACAATGCTTTGTAACTTCTCAGTAAGTTCCTTCAGGCATCCTTCAAGACTTTTCACTTTCTTGTTCTTGCCAATGATTTTGTTTAAGGATGCGATCAATTCCAACTAATCATCATCATATACTTCCTTTCCCAAGTGCTCAATCATAGATCCAATCTGATTCTTCTTTCTAGTCTCATGAGTAAGACTGATATCTTCTTTAGTGGGAATGGGTACTTGTTTTTCTATCACTAAGGGTTCTACAACAATGGTTTCTACTTTCTCTTCTCCTTTTGTAGTTTCCTTCTCTTCAAAGGCCGAATTGTCAACAATGTTCTCCAGATTCTTGAATACATTATCATCAGTATCCAAGGTGATCTTTGTTCCTTCTACATTCATGGTTTCATCTTCAATGTTAATGGCTGGAGGAGAGGGAATGTCCTCTTGTTCTATTACACCTGCTTGCTCTGCTGCAACTAATGGTTCTCCAACATTTTCTGACATAACCTTGATTATTGCTTGCTCTGTCTCTGAGTTAACTTCTTCATATCTGCCTCCCACAATATGAATGGTTCTCTTTTTGGTTCTCAAATGGGTGCTTAAGGCTTTCATGATCTGACTAAAATGAGTTTCATCTTTTACTACACAAAGCTTCCTTACAAGCTTTTCTCTAATAGCTATGTCTTCTTTTGATGCTCTCTTCTTCCTATTCACAAGTTTATTATACAAATCATTAGGTATCTGACCCTGAATTGTATCAAATTTCTTATTAGACAAAATCATATGCTTTACTACTGCATTCTCCAGATTAAGTCTCTCTGCATAATCATAAAGATCATAGTACTTATTCATTCTTGTAAAGTCTCCATCCTCAATGATCTGCTCATTAAGCTTCTCAACTTTAGGTTTCCAAGCTTTCTTCTTAATAGAAGTTCCATCATCTTTGATTTCTGCAATTTTTCTTGGAACTAGTTGCACTAATGTTTTCTGTCTCTTTCCTAGTCTAGTAGCACTTTCCTTTACGCTTTTGCTAGGTGTGGAGGAAGTGGATCTAGTGGATATATTTGCTTCTTGATCCTTCTCAATTTCTTCCACTTTCACCTTAACTTGTGATTCTTCCTACTGTGCTGCAATTGATGATAAAGGTGGAATAGACAAAACTTCTTTTTGTCCACTCTCTCTGATTGCTGTTGCTGTTTGCTTTGCTACTAAAAATTCATGCTTTGTCATCCCTATATCTTTTAGGATTTTCTTTATAGTACTCTCAACTCTTTTCTTAGACTGCTTCTCTTCAAGTAAGGTCTTTGCAGAGTTGAAGTTCTCCTCAAAGGTTCCAAACCTGTTAAACTAAGTGTCCAACTTACACTTAAGTAACCTGCTAACATACTCTTCTATCTCTACCTCAGATATCTCATAGCCAAGAGGGTCTATGAACTTTGTTCTAGGTTCTACTGCAATGTAGGTAAAGTTAGTATCCACCATAAAACATGTCATCTTTATACTTCTCCACAAGAGACTTTGGGATCCTTGATCTGCTAGATACTATATCCTGAAATGTCTTGATTACCAGTACTTCACTCTCATTCACCTTGTCAATAACATGCCTTCTGTACACTAGGTTAATCCTTTCCATTGTAGTTTGGCCATCATTCCATTCATTTCCAATGGTGTAAGGAAATCTTCTCAATAGATGAAAAACCATATAGGTGATTAAGGATGAGAACCTAAACTGTGTATACTTAGTTTTCTTAATCTTTTCAATATTCTCAAACAGTTGAATTCTCAGAATTTCACACATATCAACTTATACCTTGTCAACACACATTAGATAAGCTACATGTATAATTCCAGCTGCCATGTCATCCTCTCTTGAATTTGCACAAAACTTAGTGGTTAGGATATTGCATAAGTATTTGACATCATCTTGTTTGATCTTACTAATCACAATTCCTCTACCATTATAGGATGAATTTGTGTTATCAATGACTATTTTCCTCATGTTTTTCTCATTTAGAGGAATGGCTCCAGTTTTAGATAATCCAGTGACTTCATGAATCAAATCAGCTATGATATCTATCACTCTATCTTTTAACCAAAACTTCCCATTATGAATTCTGCTTAAGATAATCTTAGTACATTCTTCATTATCAAATTCATACTGTAATGCATACTTAATGATTTCATTGTCTTTCAAATGTTCAAATCCTTCTTTTAGTGTCATGTCCTAATTATAGATCTTCTGATATTCATTTTTGAAATCACTATCACTGACAATCTCTAGTTTGCATCCAAGATAACTTCTGACATTTTCTAGGTGTAAAACTCTGTCTGGTATGAATGATAAAGCTAACCTAGGATCATCTTCCAAGGGTTCTACTGGTTCCCTTTTCAACTTAGGTCTATTCTTATCTCTGACATTGTGTATTAAAGAAACATCCATGATTTCTTCTAATTCCTTCACTGATTTAAAGATATGTCAAGTAAAATACCTTGATTTCATGATTTGAGGGCTTGCGTAGATTCGACACAAAATTCTTCTCCAAATTCTTGCAAAATGCTTCCAATCACTACTCTTTGATCTCCTTAACACTTGAATTCACTTTGATGATCAAATAATACTGATAATGACCTTTTATTAATTCAATCTCACTTAGATCTGACATCGCATTCAATTTTTTTGCCGCTTCTTTCCAAAAAGTTGTTTCTACTAACCTGCAAAACTTAAAACTTCTTGCGATCTCGCAAAACATAATATTTTTCTTTGTGCTCTTAACCCATTAGAACATCATAAACTACCTTGCATTAACTGCGTAAGACTCAGTTCATCATATACTTCTACACTAATCTAAGTTCCTATTCTACTGCAATTTTCATAAATTAAGTACTTTGAGATGGGTCAAGTAAATATTCATTCTTACCTTTCAATACTTCACCTTCCTGATTACCTTCAATGTTGAATATGTCTCCTTGGTCTATGCTTTTGATAAACTTCACTTCATCTGAATTACTACAACATCCTTTCTGATTGTTACTTGCATCTTCATTTCTTCTTGCATGATTTTTGGGATTAGGAATAGGATAAAAAACTCTATTGTTCATTCTGCAAAACCTTGTTGTATGTCCAATCTTGTTGCATATCTAACAAACAATTCCATTGTTTCCATATCTTGGTTCATGCTGATTGATTTGTGATCTGCAGTTTCTAGCAATGTGTCCAACCTTGTTGCATCTATAACATATTATTCCATTTCTTCTGTTCATATCTTCAGTAGGTTTCTTATCTGCATTGTTAGTATTCCTAAACATTCTACTACCATCATTATTCTCAATAAATTTAGGTTTCCTACATTCAATAGCTCTATGTCCAAAACCATGACAATTATAACAATAACCATTAAGAGGTTTAAATTGCTTACCTATGCAATCTCTCTTCATATGACCAATAGTATTACAAGCAAAACATCTACCTTGGAATTCTCTTTGCATACCTTTGGGTGATTCCTCCTGCTTAGGTGATTCTTCTTCTTTAGGTGTATCTTCAGACTTGTTAATCTCATCAGACTTCTTCTCATCTATGCTTTCAGATATTTTCATATCTGGTTCCTTACTTTCATCATTTTCTTTAAAAGTGTTGAATCCAAGACTAGTCTTATCATAGAATGGTTTTTGATAAGATATTTATTCATCAATCTTCTCACTAGTTGAATATAGCCTTTCAAGTTGTTGTTTGGATTGAGTCAGTTCACCTTTCACAATCTTATTGTATTTCTCAAGTTTAGCATACTGAAAATTGACTTTCTCAAGTTCAGATGTTACTTTACTAAGTTTAGATTTTAGTCCTTCATTTTCAGTCTTTAGACTTTCATTCTGAGATTTTAGATTTGCTTCATTCTTGCTATTTCCATCTTTCAAGCTAAGCTTCAGATTTTCTATCTTCAGTTCATGCTTAAAGATCTCATTTTCTTTTTCTAAATTGTCATCACAATCTTCAATAAAAACTTCGGATTCCTTTTGAGATCTCAGATCTTCCAACTTGTTTTTGAGTTTCTCAATGAGGTTCTTTGCATCATCATATTTTCTTTTCAAAGTATCTTTTTCAATAGTAAGCAAGTCAATCTGTCCAAGAGCTTCTTGAAGATTCTTTTGTAGTTGATCCATAGCCATAGAGATCTTACTCAAGCTACTAGGCTTTCCTTGAATGATTCTTTTCCGAGTAACTAAGCTCTGATACCAATTGTTAGGAATATGGAATACTGAGAGGGGGGGGTGAATCAGTATTCTACAAACTTTATCTTTTGCCCAATTATGGATATAAAAGATTATCTTTATACATGCATAACATAAGAAGCTAAACAACATGCATAGCAATAAAACTAAAGAACTCATAACACATTATTTGTTCTCGAGGAAACCCTGGCCAAGGGAAAACCCCAGTGGGGATGGTACCC
The DNA here is from genome assembly GCA_027943335.1 of Chamaecyparis obtusa. Taxonomy (NCBI): domain Eukaryota; kingdom Viridiplantae; phylum Streptophyta; class Pinopsida; order Cupressales; family Cupressaceae; genus Chamaecyparis; species Chamaecyparis obtusa. The sequence continues at coordinate 12,631 of BSBK01007873.1, forward strand.
ACAAAGATCCACTAATCAAAAGTATCTTGTTAAGGATGTTGACCCTGTTAGGCATCTATTACAAACATATAGTGTATCAGTCTTGATTAAGGGACTATAGGCCTTGTTAGAAGCCTCAACCCTGTTAGGAGTTGGCAGTACAAAATGTGATTACCAGATGAGCCCATTGCCCAAACAAGTAATGTACAATATACACTGATTACAAAAGAAGGTTAAGGTATATAACCTTATACTGCTTGCATCAATATCTCTTCGCTGCTCTTTCACTATCGCTATTACATATGCATCATATATTTCGCATCATGTCACTACTTCATTATATCTCATTACAACTATGCTTTACTTACAATTACAATTACATTTATACAAATATATTTATACAAGAGTTAACATCTAGGATGTCATCCCTTTATATTGTTAAGTCATTATTTTGATAAACAAAATAATCCCTTAACTCTTTACTAATTTTGTCTTCATATTCTGTCCTGTCGGCTTGACACTATCTTCGGTAAAACTATCATAACTTCTTTCGTACATGCTGTACTAACTTGCGCTCTGAGATGGGTCTTCAATAGTCATCATAGAGTCTATGTTCAAGTGCACAAGCACTGAACTTACTCCAATCAACATCGCAAACAAAAACTATGTCCAGGTTCACTGGTAAAAATACTGTCTCACACTTAGACAATTTTGCAATGCGCTCTTTCATACTAGCTCTCTAACCTGTACGATCTTCATGTGGATCATATGTTGTCATAATGACAACATCTATGTAATCAACTCAGCCAAATTGCCAACATGAAGGTGCAATGAAAGTACAAACACAAATAAAGATACCCTAAGGCTAATGTCATGGAAGGATCACTCACTTGACAAAGGTAGATGGAAAATAAGGGAAAACATCAAACCGCCCATGACACTTTATAATAAAGTGCAAGTACAAATAGCACAAACATGTTCAAGATTCCAAGCATGCAACAAAATGACACTTTATCTCAGTGCATGTGCGTAAAAGAATGCTACAAAAGTGAAGTATACACTGCTCAAAGAAGAGCGAAGGCTGCTAAAACAAAAGAACAGCCTAAGAAGAGCCATCCCCTAAAGGGAAGAGATCCTAGGACCTGTAACATCCAAGATATCCACTAGATTGTAGAAATGCAAAAAATTAAATAAAATATACTTGGAGCAGAATTTGGGAAAATGACTCACACCACTAGAAAACTCTATGAACAAGCTTTCCACAACGATATATAGTTTGCCCAAAACAGAGTCTGGATGCACAAGGGTAGATCTCCCAAAGTGTAAAAATGAACATCTGACTTTGATAGTAAAAAAACACCATCAAAAAAGTAAAATCATAAAATCAAACCTCTAGATATGGATAGATCTCAGAACCAGCTTTCCAACGATATCTCGTTTGCTCGATTTTGACACCGTATGCTCAAGTTATGAGAAAAAAACTACCGAGTGCTTGGGAGGTCCCAAAATGGTGTCTAGATGTGCTGACGTCAGCACTTCATAGGCTTTAAAATTAACGGCCAAATGGCCGTCGCAGCATACAGGGCCCCTAGGGCTAAAATTTTGGGCCCCTAGTCACCATATGACCAAAGGCTCAAACTACATTTGCCTAGCTTAAATTTGACGGCTAAATGGCCGTCACTAGCCAAAAAATAATAATTTCAAAATCGCATGCATGTCTCGAGATCCATGCCAAAACCTATGGTTTTTTGCCTTGATTTGCATGCCAATTTTTTTGGTCTTGATTTGCGTGCCAGATAGTAAATTTTTTGTCTCTTTTTATGTGTCAAACAAAGAAATTTTGCCTCGATTTACATGCTAGTTCATATAAATTCTGCCCTGGGAAGTGTGCCAAGCTGTTTGGTACCAAAAAAAACCCCAAAATGCAAAGTTGTCCAAATCAGATGTATTTTATATCAAAATAGGGGTTTTTGGGTGCTGCGAGCTCAAAGGTGAGGTCCGTTTGAGCTCAAAGTGCACTAAAATTTAGAGACCCCATAACTTCATTAAAAAATAATTGAAAAAGCCCTAATCTGAACTAGATGATTTTCTTATCTCTTATTCCTTCAAACATGAACAAGTTGTAGCAGACTAGGCTCTGATACCATGTAGGATTTGAGCAATACAAATCCACAAAACCTGAAGATCACCTGCATACAAAAACTTGTTACAAGGAAGTAGAGACAAGAAGAGGGCAAGGGTTTGACTCAAAAATATGAAGAAGAAAATATCCTCAAATAATGAATTGAATAAAATATACAATGGATCATCCTTATAAAGGAGATCGAAAGCCTTGAAAGGCAAACCCTAGTGCATATAATAATTAGTTTAATTATTACATGACTAATGTATGCAAGTTTATATTTAAAACAACTAGTGCATGAGTGTTTAAAATGACTACTGCATGAGTGTTTAAATATAAACAACTATAGAAAAAGAGGTGACATCTTAAGAAGGGAGTAAAGTTAATTAACATAATTAATACTTTACTCTAACATATTGTTTAACACTATATGGTATCATTTTCCACCTATTTTTTAATATCACACTTTAAACCACCATATAATTGATACAAATAACACTATTTTATAAAATAAATAAATAAAGTTCTAACAAGCTTTTTTTTTTCCAACTTATTATTATTGAAAATTCTGTACTAGGGATTCCCATGGAATGTCGATGTTGTTTGATTGCAATGTTCTATTTTCTAAAACAATTTCATGAAAATAAATGAGAATCTAAAGGTTGTTGAAATTAGCATTTATGTTCTATAAGAGAAAATTATATGAAATAATTAAAAATATACTAAATGCAAATAATATGTGAATGCTAGAATATTTACAACAATGTGCTTAAGCTTAAAAAATATTAAAGATGAGCATCCTGTTTTGCCCAAAACTAAGCTTTCTCCCACCACTACCATTATCAAGTGCAACTGCTCGTGGTAAATCTAAGTAGCTGATTATTTCAAAATCAATTGAAAGTTGAAATAAAGCTTTCATAATATAAGTATATTGGAAGGTTGGCCTTAACCAGCACACTCGAAGCATTGACCACTTCGGTGGTTGGTGTGGGCTCGCCCATAACTCCTTTGACTTCAATTTGTTGTTAACAAAGACTATTTGGTGGATGATTGCAAATTTAAATTTTAAACCTGCCTCTCCGTCCCGCCCACCTGAACATGGGTTAAAGTTACCACCCTTCAGGTCATACGAATATTGTCAGATATTTATCACATTTCTATTTCCTTCCTATGCAAAAATATGCCTTGCAGGGGAAGCGGCCCAGTAGCTACATAGGCTAACTTTGCACAGCTATAGATCCTATCATAAGTCAGATTTTGATGATTTTTTTGGTATATCTTTGTATGTGAGTTAACTACTTAAAGCTAAGGTTTCAGTTCTAGGTATTCACAAATATATTTGTAGAGACCATTGAACATGAAGTGGTCAGAAAATGGCATTTTGAAAGTGTCGCCTGGAACTCGACCCCTAGACCTCCAATAGTTGACAATGATTTATTGAAAAAAATGCTACACCCCCAATTACAAAACACGTTAACCTATAATTATAATACATTTTGAATATGGGCCCGCTAACTAAGTCAACATACCTATTATGGGTGCATTTTAATATAAACACTTGGCCCCTTACATTAATCAAGGGCCCATATTATAATACCCCACGGAGAACCCTTCAAAATCAACCGACACCCCATAACAAATCATGATAACACATACCTTTCTCACCATCTACCACATAATTGACCAAATTGGGGCCATAACCTAACCACCACCATGCCCTAAAATTGTGTATATTTGACATTCTTCACATGGGTTTCTCAAAAATTCCTCTCTTGCAAACGCTTCCCGTTGACTTCATTTCTTTGCATACGATGAGGGTTTCAGTCAACCACTCACAAGTGATGAATTTTGTCCTCCACTCACAAGTACCATCTACATAGTTGTTTATCGTTCAATTTCATTTGTGAAAAAGGTTGTAATGATTTGAATTTACAATTTTTTGTATGTATGAATGACTTCTCCATTTTGAATCAAGGGTTTCAAACTATTTTTCTTATCAGACTATGAAATGATTGCATGGAATTCAAAATAAATACAATACAATGTCAAAAATATGATTTAATTTGCTTCTTTAATTATAAAATATTATTGTACGCACTTGCTTTTATGGATTCTTGTTTGTTCCAACCATTTCTATGTTATGTATTCAGGGTTTCACTTGGTTCATTTGATTTTTATATGATGTTAAATTATTGCATGAAATGTCAAAGAAATAGGGTACATTGTCAATAATATCATTAGAGCTGCTAGTTTAATCATGAAAAGTTATTGTATTCTTTTGCTTTTATGGTTTCTTGTTTGTTTTAACCATTTCTGTGTTATCATTAGAGAGTTTGACTTGGTCCATTTTTTTTACATCATACTATTTAATTATTGCATGGAATGTCAAAATAATTAGGGTAGAAAATCGATAATATCATCAAATCTTCTTCTTTAATCATTATATGTTATTGTATTAATTATCTTTTATGGTTTCCCTTTTTTTAGGCCTTTCTTTGTATTCAATCGAGGGTTTCTGTTTGTCCATTTTTTCTTCTTATCATACTCTCAAATTATTACATTGAATGCCAAATAAATAGAGTACATTATCAATTATATAATTTCATCTACTAGTTTAATCATGAAATGTTACTGTATTCATTCGCTTTTCCAGTTTCTTGTTTTTTTTAATAGTTTATTTGTATTGAACCAAGGCTTTCATTCAGTCTATCTATTTTTTATATCATACTATCAAATTTTAACATGGAATGCCAAAGAAACAATGTACATTGTCAATAATATGATTAAATCTCCTACTTTAATAATGAAATGTTATTATATTGATTTACTTTTACCATTTATTGTTTGTTTCAACCATTTCTCTGTATTGAATGGAGGGTTTGATTTGGTCCATCTATTGTTTTTACTATATGAAAAAATTATTACATGGAGGGTTTGATTCGGTGCATTGTTAAGATTACAATGACTTTTTGAATTTCTCTTTACTCATTCAATCTATGCATTTCTCTGTAATCATGGAATGTATGCATTGCTAAGCTTACATTGAGCATATGCATTCTTAAGTTGACATTGAATTGTTTGTCACAGTGGTTCTACTCATTTTCTAAGCCTACATTGATTGTATGCATTATTAAGTTGACATTCATTTTATGCATTTGTCTTAAATTATACTGTGACATTGTTACATGGAATGACAAAGAAATAGGGTACATTGTCGATAATATGATTAAATATGCTACTTTAATAATGAAATATTATTGTATTCATTTTCTTTTACAATTTCTTATTTGTTTCAACCATTTCTCTGTATTGAATCGAGGGTTTCAGTTGGTCCATCTATTTTTTAATCAGACTATCAAATTATTAGATGGAATGTCTCCCCATTGTTAAATATACAATTGAATTTATGAATTTCTCTTTACTTGTTGACTTTATGCATTTCCTTGTAATCTTCTAATGTGTGCAATGCCAAGCTTACATTGACTTTATGCATTCTTAAGCTAACATTGACATAATGCATTGTAAGCTTGCATTGACTAAATGCATTGTTAAGTTGGCATTGATTGTATTCATTTGTCTTATATTAAACAGTGACATTATTACATGGAATGCCAAAGAAAAAGGGGATATTGTCGATAATATGTTCAAATCTTCTACTTTAACTATTATTTGTTACTGTACTCATTTGAAATCTTGTACTCTTCCTACAACCATTCTTTGTCTACATGCAATGAAGGTTTCAGTTTACCATTCCCAAGTAGTGCCTCCAATTGATGCTTAAATGTACTAGTTTATTCAATCATGCCTGGGTTTGAGTATTTCTAGAGGATTACTCCAAGTTGTATTGTATTGTGGCATAAAAATATACCTGTGTCATTCTTCCCTACTACTTTGAGTATTCCTCCAAAATTACTCATATGCCTATGTTTAGTGGGATCTTGAATGATTAAAATTACATTGTTTACTTATATCATATGGAAAGCAAAAAATTATGTCTCCACATCGTTCAAAATTTTAAAATGTCTACAATAGCACCTTAGTTATCCATAAACAAAAACATGGCTATGGTTTAATTCACCATTGATGATTACAATTAAGTATAGTAGGGGCAAAAATGGGCAGCCACATCAATAATGTTTTTACAGTGGCAACAATTGACCTCAGTTTTCCATAAATCACAGAAATGGTGGAGGAGTCTTGTATCCACTGTCACTACTCTCTCATCCACCTGTAGGAGATGTCAATTGACTATGATTGTTCTAAATGAGATTTACTAGTTGAGCAAGAAATGTGTTGCTTTGATCGGGATTGGTTGTCATCTATGATGAGGATTCAGGGGTACTCCCTTGATGTGCATTAACATTTCCCGCTAAGGTAAGGACAAGAAAGCTGAACATGTGAAGTAGAGTTGGGTTTTGTGAGGGTAGAGTTGTGGTAGGCGTACTGAATATATTTTGGATAGGCGTATTGACTATATGTCCCTTCTTACTTGTACATCTTTTAGACTGATTTGGGTTTTCTTCTCTTTCTTTCCTTCTCTATTCCTTTTGACGTTCCTTCTCTTTTGCCCATTTTTATTTCTCCTCTACTTCTCTCAGTCTTTGTTATTGCCTTTTCACCCTCATTACTACTATTTCTATCATGTTTTCACCCCTTTCATCTTTCCTCTCCGTGATCTACTCCTTCTTGTGTTGTGCATTCTCCTCCAATTGATTCTTCATTTATTCCTATTGGTGAAGCTGTGAAATGTACTCATCAGATGTGAGTATTTGTGACTTTCTTCTTAAATGAAGCACTTCTAAATGAGCTCCATGTGTAGATTACTACATTATTTTCATGAGAAGTATGAGGAATCATTTGGTATTGCTAGTTTTTTGTTCTCTATCATATGGTGTGCATGACACAAAGTCACCATCATGATCACTTGTCTCAACTCCATCATCACACATCTAAATTTTTTATTGATCCCAATTACAGGAATTTGTAAAGAAGAGAACCACCTCAGCTAGGTCGACATGTGGTGGTAAGGGCATTGAAAAGGATACATTCTCCTCGACATAGTTTATGGATTGATTGAGATTAGTGGTTGTGTAATGTCCTTGCCAGGGAACCCATAAGGAATCGAGTCTTTTGACCTAAGATTTCAACTAACAAATTTTTTCCTAACATTACATCATTAACACATTCACAAACACATTCCTTACGATTTCCTTAATGAATTCATTCACCAATATATTTACATTACTGTTCAAATTGAATTTCATTTCTTTTATTTACTTTTACATTTTAGAATTTAAGAGGTAGGGTAAGAAAGTAACATTCCATTTACAACTATATCCCTTGCTTCCTAAATCATTTTCATTTCTCTTTCCTACACATTGAATAACTATATTTTACAATTTACATTTTAACCTTAGCATAAGAAACATTTCTTTTCATTTCAACATAGGAGAGATAGGGAGAATAACTCAACATTTACACTATACATTTCAACTTTTAATCTTTCAAATAATATCCCTTCAAATAAACCCCTAGAACTATCCCTCCCAATTACATTGCTTTTCTTTTCAAATATAGTTTCTGATAATGAATATCATTACAATAGTAAGTACATGAATGGCCCAAAGGCATTACAACATATCTTTAAATCTTCCTTTTCAATAATACATGATATAAAATAGAAAGATCTTCATTAATGCATAAGAACTCCAAATCACAAACCATGAACAGTACCTTGAAATATATTTTCCACCCAACCATGTGAAACTAGTGAAGTTCCACCCCTTGTGCTAGGAAATATTTTGCTGCCTATAAATATATATGTATAAAACTATTGGCGAATATAGGCCATTGATTTGGGGCTGCTTTAAAATTATAGGCAAATGTTAAAATTTAACGTGTCCAAAAATTATATTCCATTGGCGATAATGTGAAAGAAATGGATAAAATTAAATAAATCGATGGGTTATGGGCCCGGGCATTAGACCCAATATTAATAAATTTCAGGTGATAGGGCCAATCCAATTGATGCAGGAGCATCCCAGGGTAGTTGGCTATCCTACATGTTTGGGAGATTTGATGGAGTTGTGTGGACTTATTTTCATATGTGAGGAGTTTGGTAGAGTTGGATAAACCCACTTGGGTCTTGGGTAATTGGTTTTGATGTATTTAATGGAACTTGGCATGGTCTTGGTTGCTCAGCATGGCCTAGGGGAGCTCGGCCTTGCTTAGGAATTTGGTGCCTATTTCAGGTCGTATAAGTAATTTTCCACAAAGAGTTAGAGGCTGAAAATTTCAGGGATTGAAGAGGGCCTATATTTCTACCTACGATTTGAAGCACGAGTTCTAATTCATCCGGAGCTAGGAGATATCATGATTTTACTAAGACATCAATTTTGGGAATTTAATTGTTGTTGTTGGCCGACTTGTGGCATTTAATTTTGGTATTTGTATTTAATTTATATTCAGGGCCGACCTGTGGCTTAGATTGGTATAAGTAGGGGTTGTGGGGGAAGTCTTGAGGCAATCATTCATCCACTTGGGAGAAGAGGAGGTGGATGTGGAGCAAGTTTTGAGGAGAGCTAGTAGCTGCGGCTTGGGAAACAAGGAGATTGCTTGGTGGGCTTGCGAGCACAAGTTTAGATCTTCCTTGGGGGTTCCTACCAGTGTGTGGATCTGGGCTAGCTAGGGTTTTGGTTTGGATCTTGTGAGATCTTGTGGAGTTTCTATTGTAATTGCATTGTATTTGGCCGTAACCCGGAAGGCCTTACAACCGGGCATGTTGGATGAAAATATGATGATTCTATTATGAGTATTGGCATTGTGTGGATCTATATCTTTGTATTGTTAATATATTCTTGTGTGTGGTTATTTGCTGGGGGCTAGGATATCTCCATTGGGGATTCTCCTACCTTGCACTGCATCAGGTGGTATTAGAGCGCAGTTTTTCCTGAGTGTGTGGACAGAGCGCCGAATGTGAGGCAGTTTACACCAGGACCTTGGGTGGAGTTTTTCAGAGTGAAGGTTGTTCCTAAGTGTGTGGACAGAGCGCTGAATGTGAGGCAGTTTTCACTAGGACCTAGTTGAAGGTTGGATCTAGTTGGTGATTTTCCATAGAGGGTTTGCGAAGATCTTGGAAGATGGCTCTAAGAAGATTGGACCTTGAGATGATTGCAAAACTCCATGATGTAGTGGAGAAGAATATTTCAAAGAATTTTGCTCAGTTGGAAGCTAGATTGACTAATCAAGTTAAGGAAGGGATGGTTGAGAGTGATCCATCTCTGGATAAATCTCATAAGAGAGTTCGAGAGATCTTGAAACCATGGAGCTGGAGTCTACCAATCAGGAAGCGAGTTGTCTGGCCAATTAGAAGACTTGTTCGAGAGAGAAGAGGGCATAGCAAGGTCAAGATGGAAGTTGGTTTTGTTGATTAGTGTGTGGAGGTTGATGTGGAACTTGCGGAGAAACTTGTGGATGTTTCTATGGAGCTTCCTAACCTTTTTGATGTTGTGATTGAGGTTGGTTTTCATGATCAGTTGGTTGAGTCTGACATGGAAATTGTGGAGCACTTGGTCATGGATAATCAGTTTGATAAGGGTGATGATCCATATGTTGGTGATATGGATGTTTTTGATATGGATGTTGCTGGTGTGGATTCACTAGTTGTTGATGTGGTTGAGGATCTACATGATACTACGGATCTGTATGTTCCTGATGTGAACCTGTTGGTGGTTGACATGGTTGAGGATTTACATGTTGCTCCTATTGTGGATTTGAGCTTACATGTTGGTGACATGGATTTCATGTTTGAGGATATTTTTGTTGTTGGTAGTGATCCACTACAGAGAATATTGGTGAGGCACTATGTTCAGTTTGTTCCTGGGAGTGAGCATGTTGATTGGATGGTTGAGATTCTAGTGGTTGATAGATGGATGCGGATTTGGATGATTTGCATGTTGGTTATATTATCCCTATTGGAGTGGAAGCCTTTGGTGAAGATGAAGATGGTTGCAAATATTTCATCTAGCGTCAAAGTATGAGGCATACTTCTTTTCACACCTAGGGAGTCTGATGCAGGAGCATCCCAGGGTAGTTAGCTATCCTACATGTTTGGGAGATTTGATGGAGTTGTGTGGACTTATTTTCATATGTGAGGAGTTTGGTAGAGTTGGATAAACCCACTTGGGTCTTGGGTAATTGGTTTTGATGTATTTAATGGAACTTGGCATGGTCTTGGTTGCTCAGCATGGCCTAGGGGAGCTCGGCCTTGCTTAGGAATTTGGTGCCTATTTCAGGTTGTATAAGTAATTTTCCACAAAGAGTTAGAGGCTGAAAATTTCAAGGATTGAAGAGGGCCTATATTTCTACCTACGGTTTGAAGCACGAGTTCTAATCCATCTGGAGCTAGGAGATATCATGATTTTACTAAGACATCAATTTTGGGAATTTAATTGTTGTTGTTGGCCGACTTGTGGCATTTAATTTCGGTATTTGTATTTAATTTATATTTAGGGCCGACCTATGGCTTAGATTGGTATAAGTAGGGGTTGTGGGGGAAGTCTTGAGGCAATCATTCATCCACTTGGGAGAAGAGGAGGTGGATGTGGAGCGAGTTTTGAGGAGAGCTAGTAGCTACGGCTTGGGAAACAAGGAGATTGCTTGGTGGGCTTGCGAGCACAAGTTTAGATCTTCCTTGGGGGTTCCTACCAGTGTGTGGATCTGGGCTAGCTAGGGTTTTGGTTTGGATCTTGTGAGATCTTGGGGAGTTTCTATTGTAATTGCATTGTATTTGGCCGTAACCCGGAAGGCCTTACAGCCGGGCATGTTGGATGAACATATGATGATTCTATTATGAGTATTGGCATTGTGTGGATCTATATCTTTGTATTGTTAATATATTCTTGTGTGTGGTTAGTTGCTGGGGGCTAGGACATCTCCATCGGGGATTCTCCTACCTTGCACTACATCACCAATATATGCATTATATTTGTCAAATCTCAATTTTTTGACATACGACATTTTCCAAATGGAGAATAATTGCCACTAAAGTTTCCATTATTTTATGCTCATTTTTGGGGACTTGTGATCTTATTATTTCTAACAGGAACTCAAAGGGTTTCAAAATCTCTAGCACGTCTCCTTAATTTTTGTTTAATTTTCTTTCCCCTTTCCCATAGTACAAAGGAGTAGAGTCAACTTCTATAAAACCCCAGATGTTTCTTTGCAAGGTGCATTCATGTCTCACTCCTAAAAAAAATTCAAACTGCCATTCTTTTAGGTGGGATCCTAAAAAAGGGGATCAACATAATGAATCTAAGTTTGGGAAAATATCTTTCAATTTACAAATAAAAATAATTAAGGGATATTACATTGGTATTGAAGAGTTGTGCATCTTGCTAGTCTGAGGGATTGAAATTATTATGAGTAAAAAATTGGCATGCCCACATGTATTATCTCAGAAGAAATAAATCAAATCCAAAACTAGATAACATGGGGGATCAACTTGAAACTAATACTAGAGATATGATAACAAAATTGGCCAGGTGACAAGAGGAAATCTAAGAAAACCTTAACAGGATGAGTACCATTATGAATCAGTTCATAGCCTTCAATTTAAATTAGAACCAAAATAATGGGGGAAATAATGGAGGTCAACATGGTAGAGAAGATAATTCAGTAAACAAAAATCAACTAGAAAGAACAAAGTTAGTTCACACCATGCCCTTTATGCCTAACTTTCCTCCTAGGGTACCTAGTGCATAGCTTTACTTGTCCTAGGACTTTTATCCCTTTGCCTATCTTGGTGTTGAGCTTGGTTTCCTTCTTCAACATTGACCCTATTTTCAAGGTTGTCGAGTCTATATAGAAGTTGTTGCATAAATTGTCTAAGTTGGTCTCCTTCTGATTCATTACTCTGAATCTCATTTCTATGATTGTCTTGATCACATTCTCCCTCATATTCCCCATGGGAACTCTCTGGGTGAGATCTCAAGGAAGACTCTTGAACTCTATCCTTGTCTCTTCCGCGGGTAATGAGAGGCATCCTGGAAGAGTGGTGTAACATTAGTTTTAGGTGCAAGTTTAAAAGGAGTATTCAATATGTTGAAGAGTTTTGAGTTTCCAACGTAAATAGACGCTAAGCTCCTAGTTAGCAACCAAGGCTCTGATACCAAATGTAATGTCCCCTCTAGGGAACCCATAAGGAATTAGGTCTTTTGACCTAAAATTGCAACTAACAATTTTTTTCCTAACATTACATCATTAACACATTCACAAATACATTCCTTACAGTTCCCTTAATGAATTCATTTACCAACATATTTACATTACTGTTCAAATTGAATTGAATTTCATTTCTTTAATTTTACATTTCATAATTTAAAAGGTAGGGTAAGAAAGTAACATTCCATTTACAACTATATCCCTTGCTTCCTAAATTATTTTCATTTCACTTTCCTACACATTGAATAACTATATTTTATAATTTACAATTTAACCTTAGCATAAGAAACATTTCCTTTCATTTCAACATAGGAGAGATAGAGAAGATAACTCAACATTACTATACATTTGAACATTTGATATTTCAAATAATATCCCTTGAAATAAACCATTAGAAATATCCCTCCCAATTACATTGCTTTTCTTTTCAAATATAGTTTCTGATAATGAATCTCATTACAATAGTAAGTACATGAATGGCCCAAAGGCATTACAACATATCTTTACATCTTCATTTTCAATAATAAATGATACAAAATAGAATGATCTTCATTAATGCATAAGAACTGAATGCATCCAAATCACAAACCACAAATAGTACCTCGAAAGATATTTTCCACCCAACCATGTGAAACTAGTGAAGTTCCACCCCCCGTGCTAGGAGATAGAACCAAGATTCTCACAAGGCCCTAAGGCTTTACAAAACCCTAACTTTAAAATAAATACAAAACATAACAAGATACCACATTACTATACACAAGGGTTAGGTTTCTAGCATACCCTCTAGGTGAGTGTCATCACATATCCTGTATTTTCGGATCCTTCCTAGAAACCATGTAACCTCAGTCCCAATTTTATGAATAGGGATCCATCTTGGTAGTTACCCATGGTCCTGGTACTCCAGGGTGACTATGTGGACTTTATTATGTTTTCTTTCATTATCTTTTGTTTCCCCCCTTTCCCAGATTCATTATTAGGTTATCACTTTTCACAAACCCACCCATAGGATTCTATGCAAACCAATTTAGGGTTCCATCACATATGGAGGGCCACTCACCTAGGGTAGCCTATGCCTTACCCACACACAAAAACTATGAAATACATCAAGTACTTCAAAAGATCCATCTCGCAAGTCTAGGGAACCCTTCGGTGCACTCAGGCCACCCGAACGAGTCCTAGCCTCATAATATGGATTTAAGCATAAGAAAAGTACTAGAATCACATGAGTAACATCTTATAATGCCAAAAAAAACCATGGATAGACATTCATAAGTGATACCAAATGCAGCCCAATCACAGGGAGCAGATTCTAGATGTTCTAAGCCCAAATTTTGCAAATTTTGAGCCTGTGAAACCCTCAAAAACCCCAAACGCCAATACATAACTACCCATACAACATTCTAGTGATGGTCATATGAAATTTTACCAAGTTTTGTATGGTTATGACCATAAATTTGTATGACATTCCAGAAGCCCATACGACACTATACTCACAAACATCCCATAAATGCCTGAAACTAACATTTTTAGGTGTGGAGAGTGCCTGGGAAAGGTTCCATGAGGTCAACCTGATACATGGACCTCAGTACCACATCTAGAACACATCCTCAACACTACCTAAGTCTCAGACAAGAATAATGAAATGAAACACAATAAATCACAGACAGGCCTGCGAAAACAACAGTGGGGAACAACGACTGCATCTCTTCCCTAAACCTTCCTAACCCTTCCTAATTCTTCCTAAACATACCTAATCCATTCAATAAAAATAGAATACACTATCCTAAGAAATCAAAATCATTCCTAAACTTTCAGGAAAGTTTACATAACCTGAAAACCATACAATCATGCTTAATTACTTCCCAGAAGCATAAATGAACACACATAAATCATAATATTAAAATTTTCTTTTTATACACATATTATATCTATCATATATAAATCCTAAAACATGGAATACACATTCATTAACCCACACATACAAGGAAGAATGGAGATTCATCCTAGTTTAGACCCTACATGGGGTCCTGCGGAGAATCCTCTTCCAACAGCTGGAGTTCACTCTGCAAATCTCCAAGACTTGAGTGGGTAGCCTTTGGATAGATTCCTCTGGAAAAAAATATTCAAAAAATCCACACACCATTTACCTCACCAAACCAGAGAAATCACAACCTCACAGAAAAAAAAACTTCAAATAAACTTTCCAGAAAAATCAATGCAGAAAACCTTAAAATCTCCCTAAAAACTCTAATCCCCAAAATGCACAAAATACAAATATTTAACCTGCAACTATATGGTTGGAGGAGTTTCTTTGTGTAAAGAAACTTCTTGAACTTCCATAGTTGGTTGGAAAATCAAACCAATCATTCCCGTAATTGCTTAACTAAGTTTTTAATAAATTTAATTAAAATAGCATCCAAAGAAAACTATAACAAGAAAGATAAACAAAAAGCTTCCAAGGAAAATACATAGCACAATTGGAAACCAACTAGCCTAACTTCTAGGAGGTCTCGAGTTCAACTCCCTCCTAGATAGCTAGTTTTACTACAAAGAGAATTTATTTTACTATCTCTTATTATTACTATTATTTTCACTTTTTAAATTAATACATTTTATTTAATACACTCTATTTAATACACTTTTTAAATCATTAAATACCATTTACACAATCAATTCAAACAAACAAATAATATTATTTATATATGCATGGGTATATGAGTGTGAACCCACATATACACATACCTATATAAGATACAATCAATCATAACATAGATACAAAATAAATAATATACATATATACAAGGATAATTCTAACTCACAACATTAATCTCAAAATAACATCAAAACCTAAGCCACAAAATGACATCACAAAAGTGCATTCAATCCCCCAACTAGGGTAACCTCCTAAACATAGTTCTAGGTCCATGGTAACCCTGAGAGTAGCTTGGTAAAATCTCCACACAACAAGAGTTTGAGGATTTTAGAGGCACACTTAGAGCTATGTAGCCAGGTGGAGATGATGTTTGGTACCTACATCCCACATCACCAACTGATACATATATATATATATATATATATATATATATATATATATATATATATATATATATATATATATATATATATATATATATATATATATATATATATATATATTGAATAGAGGAGAATTGGGATCACCTCAAAATGGATGGATAGGGTAGGGATGTTGATAATGGAAGTATGGGTAGATAGATTGAGAAAGGAATGAGTGATGGAAGATGTTGTGGACATGTGAAGTAAATAAAATAGAAATGCAAATACTAACCTCAAAATAGGGAAGACTTGGAAAATGTTGATCTCTGATGTCTATGTGCAGTTTCTGGTAATTTTGCAACCTGTTCCGGATTGGAAATGCCGAGACAGAGAAAACCCAAAAAAATTTTGTCTTTCTGGCAGTAGCTAGTCTTTGACCCCAATAAAAGGTCAAAGACTACTTCATGATTCTGAAGGTCATTTTTGACTTGGTTCATGGATCTCAGAAGTTTTCTAAAAAGGGTATCCAGATCCAAGCTTCAATCCGCAGTCCTGCACCTATACCTGCAAGAAAAATGGTTTTGTTTGTTGGGGAAGGGGTTTGCCTTGGTCAAACCCCAGTTTGGAATCAACCTTAATAATAGGATTGAAATGCAGAATGCTAACAAGTAGCAGAAGTAGATCTAACAATGAATCTATGGTATTTAATAGATATGCAATTATATTTGAAATGTAAAAAATTATATTGATATGAAAGCTTGAACACAACATTAACAAATGTAAATCAAAACCTTCATGATTGCATGCTTGGAATCCACCTTGAGAGAAGAATGAATCGATCTTGAAGATGAACAAAGAATCTTGAAGGAAGATAACTGTTGGAAATATTCAAGACTATCTAGGTTACTGAGAGGGGAGGGGTGAATCAGTAACTTCAAAACTTTTAATAGATTCAGATCTTAATAATAGATTGATAATCTGACTGCATGCATGAGTAACAGAAGAATAAAAGATTCATAACACTTAGAACACAGAGATTTGGTGACCCAAAAACCTTCCAAGTAGAAAGTAAAACTGGGGTGGGGATGATACCCACAAAACTTCAATACTGCAGTATAAAGTTTGCCGGTTAAGGCTTACAATGATCACTTCTGATGATCTGCCCTGTTAGGAGCAATAAGGACTGATAGGTCCACCTTGTTAGAGGTTTTACAAACATATAATGAAGTATGCACTCGGTTAAGAGATTTTTTTACAAAGACTGTTAAGTCTACCCGGTTAAAGGATTTCAAGCTGATTCACCTGTTAGGATGAAACAATAGATCTCTTACTTGCAACTATACTTGCTGATTGAGATTCTCTGATGTACTAATCACCTTCTATGATGGATAGATCTTTGTTGCTTCTTATACTATTGTAGCCCTTTGTAATTCACTTATCTCTGCCTTGCTCTCTTTTTTATACTTCTCTATATCTTCCCTTTTTGGATATGACATAAAACATTGTTTATATATCAATCTAAGTCAATTCCAAAACAATTACAAAGTCGGCTCTTAAACAAGTAAACACAAATATTACTAAGTCGACCCAAATATAGTTACACGAGTACTACAAACTAACTCAGTGACTTTTTGATACTCGGCGTCCACTACGTTACTTGACATCGTCATGCACTTGGTAGAAGTGGAAGCTCGGTCCATACTAACCACTCGGTCGTAGTTTTGAACTCGGTAAATACTGGAGACTCGATAGATAAAGTGTTACTCGGTAGAAACTAAATTTCTTGTTTAACCGTGCAGTACTCGGTAAACACTGTGAAACTTTGTGAGCTCGGTATGCACTGTTCTACTCGGTAAGCTCTATTCTGCTCGGTAAGCTCTACTTTACTCGGTAAGCTCTGTTCTGCTCGGTATGCACTGTTCAGAATAAGTGTTGTCACTAATGACAATCATGCTTAATGCCAACAATCTCCCCCTTTGGCATTAGTGACAAAAACACTTATTGCCAAAACTTATATACAAGAATCATGCTGAATCTTTTTTTTTATTTTTCAAAATTTATCTTTGTCAAACTACTGTTTATACATTTCATGACTCCCTTATATAGAGTACTTTCTCCCCCTTTCGTATTACACACCTTAATCTTATACACTTTCTCCTATACATTTTCTCCCCCTTTTTGACAATAATGCCAAAGGTGTATATACAAGTATTTTACAGGGAGAATCCAAAATGTGAAAGAAAATCAGAATGTACCTTTATGATTAGTGCCAGAGTTCTGTCCCAATTCTCTTGCAGAATCTTGCATGTTTGGAGTGCAATTTGGACTTCTGCAGAGAGTTCAATCATGTGATCTGCAATGGAAAATTGATTGTCATGGAGTAATGCTTTTGAGTGAACAATGTGCTTTTGCATTATGTCCATGATGGGAAGGATCATGTTCTGAATATCTAGCAGTGTTGACCAGATCTTTGTATCTTCTTTTAATAATTTTGACTGCCTATTTGATAGGAATGTGATTTTCATATGATGTGCAGAGCTTGAACTAGGTTCAAGTTGCAACTTCTATACACTGTCCTTCAGATCCTCATCAATCTTATTCAATTTATCCTTGACTTCCTTAGTGAACTTAGCAACATTACATAGCTTAGCAACAAGTGAGGTAACATTGGAATAGGAGGACTCAATATCTGTCAAAACTAAAGATAATTCTGCCTGATTAATAGCTATATGCTGAGCAACATGCTCAAGCACTTTATTGTCAAACTTCTTCTCAGCTTTCTCAAGAATCTTTTCTGACGCAGAGGAATCCTCATGGAACTTTTTTACTGCCTTAGCTAACTGTAACAAAATATGTTGAGAGGAATCAACTTTAATACCTAATGCTTCTGACAAAATATCCTTTGCATCTTCAATAATTTTATATTCCTTGTCCCTTTCTTCTTTTAGTTTCTTCTGCTTTGCTTTCTTTTGGAGGAGTTCACCAATGTTTTGCATTTGGTCTGTTGAAAGATTTGCAAAGTCTAATTTTGGAATCTCTATCTCCTCATCTAAGTCTATATCCTCTTCTACATTCTTACTCAAAAATCTTGTACTCGGTTGAGCCTTAGGATCAACTGTTATTGCACTTAATGCCTTTGTAGAAGTTATTGTAGACACTGTAGGACTAGCTGTGAAAAATGATAAACTACCAACTGGAATACTTGAAGGGCTCAAAACTAAAGTATTCACAATTGTAGAATAAAAAATTGAAATACTTACTGAAGTATCCAAAACTGAGGTACTTACTGCTGGAAAACTTGATATGGAAGTAGGTACTGAAGTAGATACAGGAGACTGCAACTCGGTAAAAGAGGTGGTAGTCATTTCTGTCGATGATACATTGAGTTGTGCTAGTGATGATTTGACATTTGATGTATCTGTGGAAGTTGTCACAATCATACTTGAAGTTATCTCCGTGCTAGATGTAGCAACTTTTGCTGGAGAGTGAGGAAGTGAGGCAATGACTTCTGCAGCTATCCGAACAATATTGTCTTCCTCATCACTTTGCTTGTCTACCTCGGTATCTTCTTCATGTTCATCACTGTCATCATCAATATCCTTGATTATCACAGTTTCGACACTCAGTTTGTGAAGATTATAGATGTTTTTCCATGTGGCAATGGCACTCTTCACAACCGACTCAATATCTTTGATCAAAATCAAACAACTATTTAATTTGAGTGTCAACTTATTTTCATTATCTATCAATGCCTTATTAATTTCAGCATTTTTCAAACTTGGCATTAATTGCCTCAAGGTTTGAGCATAGATGTCCTTGATAGTTTGTCTTGCATTGGACCATCTCAACTTAATTTTGTTCAGCAGAATTCCTGGGATTTGAGAAGCTATCTCTTCAGGTGAGTATTTCCATTTTCCTATTTTCTCGACAATAGCATCTTCAATTTCCTGCTACTCTTCCTCATATCTGATTTCATATTTGAGAGATTTGAAGTTTGCAATTCCAGATTCTTCTCTCAAATCCTTGATCTTTTCTTTTAATGAAGGAGGAGGCCTTTTGAATACTATTTCTTCACTGTCTTTGCCTACCTTGCCTCTTGCACTCCTTGTAAATACTGCAGAGGGTTGCTTGGGTGCCTTGGTGATAATTACTTTTCCTTTCTTCTTTGCTAGTACTTGTTCTTCTTCCTCCTCATCCTTTTTCTCTTCTTCTTCTTCAAAGTCCTCTCCTTTTTCCTTGGTTGACATTAGAGGTGTGCTAGCTTGTATTTTGGCCATCCTCTTTCTTCCTTTGTTAACCGCCTGTGGAAGCTTTATACTAAGCTCAATTCTCTCCTTAGCTTCTTCATATGTCCCAAAATATGGTGCCTTTGGATTAACAGGTTGATTAATTAGGGCTTCAATAATATTCTTGGTTTCATCAATATTTACCTCATAGGGAAGAGGTTTCACATGTACAATCCTTGGTTTTGCTGCCTGTATATACAAATTATCACAATCCACCATGAAACAAATATCATCTTTGTAATCTTCCACCAATTTCTGTGGAATCCAGAATCTATTGTTCATTTTATCTTTAAATGATTCAAAATAGTTATCCATTATGCTTTCAAAATTGTCACCCATTTTTGAAATGTATTCATTCATCTGATAAAGAACCAGCACATCTTTTCTCCATACTACCGTGCCTTTTGATGGGAAAAAATTTTGAGCATAGAAAAATAAACAAACCAATGGTGAGCCAAACTTACATGGATTGTTCTTTGAGGTTTGGATGCTCTCCATGTTCTTGTTGAACTGTTTCAACAAAAGATCTGCTAGGTCAAATGACAAATTGTTCTTTACAATTTTATACACTAGGTCAACTACTTCACACGGAACACTATTCTGCCGACTTGAACTGTATATCTTGTGAGCTACGATATGTATACCAAACTTCAATTCTACATCAGTAATTCTGCTTATCTTCATACCTCTACCATCCCACTCGGCTAGGGTTTTCTCTTCCAGTTCTGTCTGACTTAGGGTTTTGTAGATTTTGCCTTGTCGAGCGTGGGAAGACCAGTGATTCAGTGAATCATCTTCTTCGTAATCTCTACTAGTTGCTCAAGCCATATTGTACCTTCATGTACTTGGCTGAGGATATATCTGACCCATTTTATCTGAAAGCTCTGAGGCAAGTGTGTGATGTGAACTAAACCCTTATCTTCCAAATGTTGATGCTCCGGTTTGAGAACACCATCGACACATAGTTCCTCACAAATAGTATCTATCTCTAGGGTTCCAAGCTCTTGAATTGTACACTTAAAATGACTACAAATATCGTTAATAAGGAGTACCTTAGGAGGGATCCGAGATTGAGCTCCACTCGGGTCTAGGGTTCTGGCAACTGCAGGCACGAGTTTGAAATCTAGTGCTTTCCATTCTCCATGAACCAACATTTCTGAACCTTTCTTCACTTTAGCGCTGGATGATGCCATGGTAGCTCAGTGAACATAGTAAATTCTTTGAGGAAAGAGAATATCTTGCTGAAATATGCTTCGAAACGCTTGATTGCACTAGGAGACTTTTGTTCACGGTGAATAGTGAACTTGATTTCACTCCTTTTGTTAAAACTTTGTCATTAATGCTCAGTATGAATTAGGGTATTGAATTAGACAGGCTGTCATCCACTATGAATTAATTTCTCGGTGAAGACTCCACAACTCGGTGATCATACGAATTCATACTTCTCCTACCTTACTCGATAACCAAATGAAGTTAGGTTACTCCCAACCTTGCTCAGTGGTAACTGATACCGACCTTCTTGTGATCCTGTTGTATCTTGCATATTGATTTGGATCTATCTTCCTTTCAGTTCAGGAATTGTTTTGGAATATGTCTATGAAGATATAGTTCCAGTGCTTTCTTGGAGACTAGTTAGAGCTCATAGAGCCACTCCCTTCATTAGTGACTTCAGGATTGGTTTGCTCGGTAGGTTTAGGAATCCACTTTTGTCTCATCTACTTCCTAATGTTATTTGCTTTTTCTTTCTTTTCATCTTCAATTTTGCCTAAATTCATGCAGTTTTTAGCTATGTGACCAAGCTTGGTGCAATTATAACATCTTATGGTAGAATCCCTTTTTCTCAAGTGGTGCCTTACACAATTCATGCCAATGTGTCCATATTCTCCATAGTAATGACATCTACACCAAGTGTTGTAATCTCAACCAAACATTGCTTTAATAATTTGTTTTGCTGGATTGGGTGTTTTAGTTTTGCATTCTGATGCCTTATGACCTTGTTTGCTACATTTGTGACATATGTCTTTAAATCTTGGTTTCTCCTTGCATTCATTTGCTTTATGACCAAGCTGATTGCAATTGTAGCATTTTCCACTGAATTTTGCTTTTCCATTGCTCCAACATTTGTTTGAAGTATGACCAATTTTTCCACAGTGATTACAGGTAGGTTTCTGATTCTTTTGAGTACCTTGTTTGGAGGATTCACCTTCCTCTTTGTATCCAAGTCCTGCTTTTCCTTTTTTCCTATGAAGGTTTCGTTCATACACCTGATTCATATCTTCTTGAGATTTCAACATTCTCTCATTGATTTGCCTTTCAGCATCTAGCTCACTCATCACTCTTAAATTGATTTGCTTTTCAGATCTCAGCTCTTTTGTCATATTTTCATTTTCTGATCTTAGAGTCAAGATTTCTTCATTTGCATTGGAGATTTGATCAATAAGATTTTCTAGCTAAAGAGTTTTATTCTGGATTTCATTGTTCTTTCCATCTATTTCATCTTTCATCTTGTTTCTTTGTTCCAAGACTTCACAGAATCTTGTTGACTGAATTTCCTGTTCTCTTTTCAATTTTCTCACTTCTTCTTGCAGAGATCCACTCTTTTCTAGAAGTTCTTTGATTGCAGTATTTTCTTCATTTGCGCTGCTTGAAGGGAAAAAGTCTTCAATCTTTTCTTCAACATACTGGTGGTCATTGATTTGATTTGCAAGTTCCTTCCTTCTTTTTAGGGAAAGGGAAAGGGAAAGATGCTCTCTTGCTTCTTTGAGTTGAGTTATGGCCATTTCCAGATCTAGCTTTTCATTCTCAATTACTTTGTTCAATCTAAATATCTCCATTGTCCTGAATCTTTTCTCAAGCTGTCAAACTTTATTCTGAGATCCACTGACCTTTGATACCAATTGTTGGAAATATTCAAGACTATCTAGGTTATTGAGAGGGGAGGGGTGAATCAGTAACTTCAAAACTTTTAACAGATTCAGATCTTAATAATTGATTGATAATTTGATTGCATGCATGAGTAACAGAAAGAATAAAACATTCATAACACTTAGAACACAGAGATTTGGTGACCCAGAAACCTTCCAAGTAGAAAGTAAAACTGGGGTGGGGATGATACCCACAAAACTTCAATACTGCAGTATAAAGTTTGTCAGTTAAGGCTTACAATGATCACTTCTGATGATCTTCCCTATTAGGAGCAATAAGGACTGCTAGGTCCACCTTGTTAGAGGTTTTACAAACATACAATGAAGTATGCACTCAGTTAAGATATTTTTTTACAAAGACTATTAAGTCTACCCGGTTAAAGGATTTCAAGCTGATTCACCTGTTAGGATGAAATAGTAGATCTCTTACTTGCAACTGTACTTCTTGATTGAGATTCTCTGATGTACTGATCACCTTCTATGATGGATAGATCTTTGCTGCTTCTTATACTGCTGTAGCCCTTTGTAATTCGCTTATCTTTGCCTTTCTCTCTTTTTTATACTTCTCTATATCTTCCCTTTTTTGGATATGACATAAAACATTGTTTATATATCAATCTAAGTCAATTCCAAAACAATTACAAAGTCAGCTCTTAAACAAGTAAACACAAATATTACTGAGTCGGCCCAAATATAGTTACACGGTTACTGCAAACTAACTTGGTGACTTTTTGATACTCGGCGTCCACTGCGTTACTCAGCATCGTCATGCACTCAGTAGAAGTGGAAGCTCGGTCCATACTAACCACTTGGTCGTAGTTTCAAACTTGGTAAATACTGGAGACTTGGTAGATAAAGTGTTACTCGGTAGAAACTAAATTTCCTATTTAAACGTGCAGCACTTGGTAAACACTGTGAAACTTTGCGAGCTCGGTATGCACTCTTCTGCTCGGTAAGCTCTATTCTGCTCGGTAAGCTCTGCTCTACTCAGTAAGCTTTGTTCTGCTTGGTATGCACTGTTTAGAATAAGTGTTGTCACTAATGACAATCATGCTTAATGCCAACAGATAACACCACCATGATGGCTGGATCTAGGGTTTTGAATGTTGAATGTTGAATGCTTGAACCAAATCCCTTCAAAGGCTTGAATGCTTGAATCCTTGATCTTCAATGGAGAACTTGAATGGAGAAGAGGGCTTGAATGGATGCTTGATATTTCTTGAGAGAGAACTTGATTTCTTGTGACTATCTCCTTGAGAGCTCCTTGATCATGAAATTTCTTGGTGAATAATGGATCTCACAAAACTTGATCTTCTTGCTTGAGAGTGCTTAAGCATGAAAACTTGATTTTGAAAATGAGAGAGGAAGGCTTCCTTTAATAGTCATCTAGGGAACAAACTTCTAGAGAGGACGACATTGGAGAATTAAATCCCAATTAACCTTAACCCCTAGAAATGGACCCAAATTAAATGCAATTAAGGATTTACCATTTCAGAGACCAAAACAGTTGACCTGGAAGCAGGAAAACAAATCTTTCTGAAACTCGACATCCAAAAATCATGGAACCTTAAAATTTGAACCCTAGGTCAAGGATGAGGTAGACTCTACCCTAGGTCAGGGTCAAGGTCATCCCTCACATAGGTCAGGGTTGAGGTCATCCTTGACACTCAAGATCATCTTTGACCTTGAGGTCAAAAAACTTAGGACCTTAGCCCATAATGTTAGGAAATGCAGAAAGAAAGTGAAAACAGGTGGAGAGAGAAGCAGAATGGGGCAAAAAGCCAAATACATGAAAAGACCTGATCAAGGTACTTGACATGACCCTAGACCACTTGCTCAAAGGGATAGACACTCTTAACATGGAAGTGCTTCCATTTTAAGATGATACATTAAGCCCCCACTTTAGCAAGAGTATGGACTCGATGCAAACTCTTGCTAAAGGAGAAGAAAGGGAAGAACAAAGTGGATTCTCAATGAGATAAAATAACACTTAGCTAAGGACACAAGCCCCTAGGCTAAAGATTTTAACTCAACATACGTGCACAAGGGTGCAAAAATAAAACTAAAAGAACAAGGGTTAGTAACAACCCAAATCAACTAGTATAGGAAACCTTGGTAAGAAATATTTCCTATACTAATATCATATTTGGAAAGCTATCCTAAAAACATAAATGATTACATAAGAAATACAAAAGAAACACTATAAATAACATAGCTTCATGATCCTATCCTACTACCATGAAAGCAGAAAAGAAAGAAACGAGAAAGTGATTACCTCGCCTAGTAAGATGCCCACCTTACCATGAATCACCCTTGAGGGAGAGCCCAATAGGTTCACCCATAAACTATGCTTGCAATTGTAAATGCGTCTTCTAACGACTTTTGGAATACCCATAGATCCACCTTCTTGTATCACTATGAATATAAAATGCATGTCTCCTCAGGATTTAGCAACTTATGTGCGTTACCTTCCAGGATTTAGCATATTAGAAATCCATGTCTCCTCAAGATTTAGCAACTTATGTGCATTACCATTGGAAGATTTAGCATATTTGAAATTAAAAATGCATGTCCATTTAGGATTTAGCAACTTATGTGTGTTACCTTCCAGGATTTAGCATATAAATAAATTAAAAAATGTAGTACAAGGGAGACCCTATATATGCCCCCCTCCTTATCATGGTAGTCTACTAGATAGGATAAGGAAGAGGAAGAGGATACCTACTTCACAATGCAAGGAGATATCCTGTTTAGCAACAATGTATATCAAATTATTAGCGAGGGATATTGACCCCTACATCCAAGAGTATAGATAATTGTGAAAAGGATGTTAGGAATGAATGCAAAGTATTTTGGCAGTCATTCTGTAGCAGTTGTTGTTGCATTCATGACTTGGATTGTCATTGATGTCAACACAGTGATATTCTGGATATTAGCAGGAAAGTAGGTACAGTTTTGTTTTGCGCACATGTTGTGTTGTAGATTGGCTTTTGTGAAATTGATGGTATGTTCTTTGGTGTGTTATTAACCTATGGTTAATAGCACAAAAAGAAATTCATTCATTTGTGAGAGTTATGAGCATTTTGGTGAAAGCAGTGTTTAGACAGTGTTTCTGTGAAGCGATTTTCAGAAATCGGAGGATATCTCTTAGCTGGGATGGAATCTGATTTTGTGTAGTTAAAGGGATGTTGGAGACTCATTAATGATGATGTGGTTCACAGTGCAAACTTTGAAGATATGTTTGGAGAAAGTTACAGTATCTGGAAGCTGACAGTTTTATGTAAATTTTGTGTGTAGCGTGTAGAATTTATTATTTTGTAATTGAGGACCGACTCATTTGTAATTATTTGAGTTTGGTATATAAGAAGGAATTTTTTCCTTGTTTTAAAATGTACTATGAAGGTTGAGATGTGAATATATGCATGAAGTGAAGAAAAGAGCTAATTCAGTGATGAAGGAAGACTTGTGAGTACAGAGATCAGGAATTGTGATCTTGTGTAGCAGAGAGTGTGGTTTTGGCACAGTGTGAAGGAGGTTATATATTTCATATTATTCTCTTGAATAATTCTAAGATCTTTTGGATAGTGGGTTCATAGATCTTGCCTTGAAGCTGTTTGGGCAGTGGGTCCTTCTGTCTTCCATAAACTCTTAACCGGGTTAGAATCTTTTAATAGGGATTTATATGTACTGAATGTATTTCATAAGACTCCTAACAGGGTCCATCCTCTAACAAGGAACTTTCATATTAGTGCATCATTTTGTGGGCATCATTCCCACTGGGGTTTACTCTTTTCAAGAGGTTCCCTAGTCAACATATTTTGTGTTATTATGCAATTGTGTATGGTTATATTTCTATGGTTGATTAGTACATTGATTATATTGTTTAAAGCTATTGAATGGTTAAATTATCTGATAACTGATTCACCCCCCCCCCCCCTCTCAGTTATCCTGGGGATCTTTACTTTCTAACAATTGGTATCAGAGCAGTAGGTCCTTGAAAGAAAAGTTTAACAACTTAAGGAGATCCATGGCGAATTTCAGAAAAGAAAGCCCTAAGTTTGATGGAGTAAATTTTGACAGCTGGAAAGAAAAGATGAAGACTCATCTATTGTGTTTAGGACCAAGTTATTGGTTGATTACAAAGAATGAGAAGACTATCATTGAGGAAGACAATCTAGAGGCAGGAACTAAAGATGAACTAGATCTATTCATGTGTAACATACTTGCAAGAGAAGCACTTTTGTCAGCACTACCAGAGAATGAATATAGTCAGGTAAGATGTTTGAAAACATCTCATGCAATTTGGAAAGCTTTACATTCTACTTTTGAAGGTGATAAACATGCAAAGAAGGCTAGATTACATAATTGGATTTGTGCATTTGAAGATATCAGAATGATGGAAGATGAATCTATTAGAAGCTATATTGGTAGGATGTCTGAGATTGTAATAGGAATAAAGTCTTGTGGAGGTGATAAGATAGAGAATGAAGTGATATGGAAAATTTTGAGAACTTTGACACCAGTATTCAAGCAGACAACACAGATGATTGAACAAGTGATACCTTGTACATCAAACTTTTCAAGAGAGACTCTTCTTGGAAGATTAGAAATAGCAAAGATGAACTTGAGATTATTAGGAGAGCTACCTAGAATGAAAACAACATTCAATGCTCTTAACATTAGACCTACAAGAAGTACTAGTGTGAATGGAGATTATGCCAGCAGTATCAGATCTGAATATAAGGAAGATAAGAAGATTGAAGAAGGTATTGCATTACTTGTAAAAAGAGAACCAGATGGTAAGAAAATCTTTAAATGTTGGACTTGTCAAGAATATGGTCATTTTGCATCTAAATGTCCTAAAAGAGTTAAGAAGTATAGAAGCAACTTTAAACGTAGGAGATCTAAAGAATATTATTATGCAAATGATGAAGATCTTGAAGCAGGAATTGAAAGACATTTAAGTGACAGTGATAATGATAACTTTGAGGAAATAGGATTTGTAGCAATTAAAGAAGAAATTTTTGAATTTGATAAAAGGGAAGAAAAAGCATTAGTTTCACAAGTTGAAAAGAAATCTGATTGGATTATAGATAGTGGTTGTTCACATCATATGACTGGAGATAAAAGAAAGTTTATTAAGTTAGATAATTATGATAGAGGAATTGTTAGGGTTGGTAACAATGCACCTTGTTTGATTAAGGGTTTGATGGAAAGACTAACACTGATGATGTTTACTTTGTTGATGGATTGAGACATAATCTACTAAGCGTTGGACAATTGGCTGATAAGGGTTATCAAGTTTGGTTTACTGAGAAAACTTGTGTGATAAAAGATAAAGATGGAAATCTGATTGGAAAAGGATCCAGAACCAGAGGTAATGTATTTCAGTTGAATTCTACTGAGATGACATGTTTGATAACTAGGATTGATGATAGTTGGTTATGGCATAAAAGGTTTTGACATATAAACTTTGATAATATTGTCAAGGTGAGCACTACACTTGCGGTAAGAGATTTACCTAGAATTATGAAACCTACTAACATGATTTGCAAATAATGTATGATGGCAAAGAAGAAAAGGAGTTCATTTCCCAACAAGAAGTTCACATCGACAGAGAAGCTGGAGATTGTTCATACAGACTTGAGTGGTCCTACTAGGACTAGAGGATTCTATGGAGAAAGGTATTTTATGATTCTTGTTGATGATTTTACAAGAATGATGTGGATTGCATTTTTGAAAGAAAAATCTGAAGCATTTGATAAATTTAAGATCATGAAAAGAAAAATTGAGAATGAATCTGGAATGAAGATTAAATGTCTAAGATCTGATAGAGGTGGTGAATTTACATCTAGAGAGTTTAATACCTTTTGTGAAATGAATGGTATTAAGAGACAAATTTCAGCCCCTAGAACACCAGAACAAAATGGTATTGTAGAAAGAAGGAACATGTCAATAACTGAAGCAGCAAGAGCTATGTTGTTTGAAAATGATTTGGCTAAGACTTTTTGGAGAGAAGCAGTGAACACAACAGTATACACTATGAACAGAGTACAAATCAGAGCAGATACAAACAAGACACCTTATGAATTATGGTTTGGACATACACCCTCAATTAAGTATTTTAGAATTTTTGGAAGTAAATGTTATATAAAGAGAGATGATGATATAGGAAAGTTTGATCCTAGAAGTGATGAAGGAATATTTCTTGGATATTCTTTACAAAGCAAAGCATATAGATGTTATAACAAAAGAACTAAGACTATTGTTGAAAGTGAAAATGTAAAAGTTGATGAGAAGTTTAAAATTCAGGAAAGAATGCTTGATTATGAATCTGATGGAGAAGCACAACCTCAGCCTAACATTGAAAATGCAGAATTATTTTTTGAAACTAACAGTGATTTGTTGAATGAAAGTCATACTGAAGAAAATAGAGAAGAAAATAGAGAAGAAAATACAGTTGGAACAAGATCAGTAACTATGACACCTAACAAGTATACTTCAAGACATCACCCTGTTGAGAAAGTTATTGGAAGTTTAGATAGAGGAGTTTTGACTCGAAATAAGGTACATTTATGTTTGATTTCTCAAATTGAACCTAAGACTACTAATGAAGCTTGTGAAGATGAAAATTGGATTAATGCTATGAAAGAAGAACTAGAGCAGATTGAAAAAAATAAGACATGGGAATTGGTCCCTAGACCTGAAGACAAGAATGTGATTGGAACAAAGTGGGTATTCAGAAACAAGATGAATGAACAAGGAGAAGTGATGAGAAACAAAGAAAGATTGGTATGTAAAGGATATTCACAACAAGAAGGAATTGAATATGAAGAAACTTTTGCACCTGTGGCTAGACTTGAAGCAGTGAGAATGTTTCTAGCATATGCAGCTTACAAGAAATTCAAAGTGTATCAGATGGATGTGAAATCAGCATTTTTGAATGGTGAATTGGAAGAAGAAGTCTACATTAAGTAGCCTGAAGGTTTTCCTTTGACACAAGAAGGAGATTTGGTATGTAAGTTAAACAAAGCTTTATATGGATTAAAACAAGCACCTAGAACCTGGTATGCAAGATTGGATAAGTATTTATTGAAATTGGGATTTATAAAAGGAACAGCAGATAGTAACTTATACACAAAAGAAATTGAGAATGGTTTGTTGGTTATTGTTATATTTGTTGATGATATTATCTTTGGAGGAGAAGATGAAGCTAGTGACAAATTTGCAGATGAAATGAAGACTGAATTTGAGATAAGCATGATTGAAGAAATGAAATATTTTTTGGGATTACAGATAACACAAAGCAAGGAAGGTATATTTGTAAGTCAGACTAAGTATTTGAATGACTTATTGAAAATATTTGGAATGGAAGATTCTAAACCTGTTGGAACACTTATGGTAACTGGACATAAGTTATCTAGCAAAGATGAGACACCAACAGTTGAGTAGTTAAATTACAGATCTATGATTGGAGGATTGCATTAATTGACACATACAAGACCTGATATAACACATTCAGTTGGGATTGTAGCAAGATTTCAAGAAGAACCTAGAGAATCACATTATGCAGCAGTAAAGAGGATACTGAGATATCTGAAAGGAACAATGGATTATGGATTATGGTATGAGAATTTTGATGATTTTACTTTATGTGCCTATACTGATGCAGATTGGGGAGGCAACGTTGATGACAAGAAAAGCACCAGTGGTGGAGCCTTTTTTCTTGGAAGAAAATTGGTCTCTTGGTTAAGTAAGAAGCAGAATTGTACTTCACAAAGTACAGCAAAAGCAGAATATGTTGCAGCAGCAAATAATTGTAATCAGATTATTTGGATGAAGCAGATGTTGAAGGATATTGGAATAAAGTTTGATGAGCCTATTGTTATACATTGTGATAACACCAGTATAGTGAGTATGTCAAAAAATCCTATTTTACATTCTAAGACTAAACATATTGAGATCAAGTATCATGTTGTAAGAGAGAAAGTTGCAGAAAAAGAAGTAAGATTGGAGTACATAAGTACAAAGGAGCAGATAGCAGATATATTTACAAAACCTTTACCTAAGGATACATTTGTGTATCTGAGAGGTATGCTTGGGGTTATGCCCCAACCTATTTTTAGAATTGATGCAGATGATTGCATCCGTCCAGTGGTATATGAGCCCTATCTTTCTTCTGGATTGGATGTTGGAACTTCCTCTATGGGGGAGTTTATGAGCTGAGTCATGAGGACTCTTGTTATTGTATTTTTCTGAAAAGTGTCTTTTGACATTAAGTTGTTGTTGACTTAGTGATGGAATTTCTATCATTGATGTCAATGGGGGAGAGATATACATGAAAAACATTGTGGATTGTATGAGAGAGCTGAATAGGAAAACAAAGCAAGATTTAATTTGATATTTTGCAGTGATGTTGCAGTATTGGATTTTTGGAACATTGGATGTTTTTCATCTATGTTTCCATCAATGCCAATGGGGGAGATTGTTAGGAATGAATGCAAAGTATTTTGGCAGTCATTCTATAGCAGTTGTTGTTGCATTCATGACTTGGATCGTCATTGATGTCAACACAGTGATATTCTGGATATTAGCAGGAAAGTAGGTACAGTTTTATTTTGCTCACATGTTGTATTGTAGATTGGCTTTTGTGTAGTTGATGGTATGTTCTTTGGTGTGTTATTAACCTATGGTTAACAATGCAAAAAAAATTTTATTCATTTGTGAGAGTTATGAGCATTTTGGTGAAAGCAGCGTTTAGACAGTGTTTCTGTGAAGCAATTTTTGGAAATCAGAGGATATCTCTTAGCTGGGATGGAATCTGATTTTACACAGTTAAAGGGATGTTGGAGACTCATTAATGATGATGTGGTTCATAGCACAAACTTCGAAGATATGTTGGGAGAAAGTTACAGTATCTGGAAGCCGACAGTTTTATGTAAATTTTGTGTGTAGCATGTAGAATTTATTATTTTGTAATTGAGGACCGACTCATTTGTAATTATTTGAGTTTGGTATATAAGAAAGAATTTTTTCCTTGTTGTAAAATGTACTATGAAGGTTGAGATGTGAATATATGCATGAAGTGAAGAAAAGAGCTAATTCAGTGATGAAGGAAGACTTGTGAGTACAGAGATCAGGAATTGTGATCTTGTGTAGCAGAGAGTGTAGTTTTGGCACAGTGTGAAGGAGGTAATATATTTCATATTATTCTGTTGAATAATTCTAAGATCTTTTGGACATTGGGTTCAGAGATCTTGCCTTGAAGCTGTTTGGGCAATGGGTCCTTCTGTCTTCCATAAACTCTTAACCGGGTTAGAATCTTTTAACAGGGATTTATATGTACTGAATGTATTTCATAAGACTCCTAGTAAGGTCCATCCTCTAACAAGGAACTTTCATATTAGTGCATCATTTTGTGGGCATCATTCCCACCGGGGTTTACTCTTTTCAAGAGGTTCCCTAGTCAACATATCTTGTGTTATTTTGCACTTGTGTATGGTTATCTTTCTATGGTTGATTAGTACATTGATTATATTGTTTAAAGTAGTTGAATGGTTAAATTATCTGATAACTGATTCAGCCCCCCCCCTCTCAGTTATCTTGGTGATCTTTACTTTCTAACAAAGGATATATCATTCCTGGAAAAAGGATCTTCAATGAAAGAAATCTTATCAACAAGACCCCCACCATAGAGGAGTGTTTTAGATAAAATATCATCCTTCAAAAGGTGGGAACAAAGTTTCACTCATCAAGCCCCCTACAGAGAAGAGGATGCAGAATCTTTGGGATAAGGAGAACAACTCTAACACCAAAGAAAGGGTAAGAGTTTATAATGAACATAATTTGCAGCATAAAGAAGAGGTGATGACCTAGGACAACAACCTCTTTAAAAAAAAGATTATCCAAAGTCAAAACATCTATCAATATAATGAAATAATATTGTAATATAAACAAATACCACTAAGCTAAGGAAAGTAGTTCCCTAGACAAAAGAGAGGGAAGGAAGAATCGTGCCCCCTAGGGATGAAAGACAAGGAATAGCTTCACAAAAAAAATGTCTTAGAAAAGATATCTTGAATAAAATCAATGAATGATTACAAACATAATACAAAACCATAGAGGGAAAGGAGAGAAAGAATACCAATTAAGCCCTAATAAGAGACCTAATGGATCCTAGGAGACTGGATGGAAATACACCTCTTGCCCCCCAGCTCAAAGACAAGAGGAAAAGAGATCTATATTATATCAGAAGGAGGGGAATCCCCTATATCAAAATTATGAAGGAATTGTAAAACTACATGAGAGTGAGATATAATTCCTAAAGCAGCTCTTTCTCTAACATATATCTTGAAATGTTTACAATCAGCAAGTAAATGTCTATTACTATAATGAAAATGACATTTGTACTTGTATAAAGCATCTATTGGAATAGGTATAAAAATTTCTTTTTTCAAATTCATTAACTCAACATATACCTTCTTAGCCACTTCTTGTCGAATATTAGGGTTTTCTATTTTAGGTGTAGGGAGAAGAATATGAAGAGGAGGACGACAATCAACACCACCTACCTTGACTTGAGATTTTGAACAACCAATACCATGAAATTCCTATTTAGGGGATATATGAACTGGAAACCTAATACCATGTTCATTAACTCCAAGCCCTAAACCTTTATAACCTTGTTTATTTATCATACTATATCCCATAGTGTACATATCATGTAAAGCTTCTATAGGAGGTGATTGTTTATCATGTTCATGAGTAAAGGTTGTATAAGGTGGAATAATAGGTTTTGAAGGAATTTCTTTACCCTTTCCTTTAATATCATCATGAATCAGAAGAGAAGGTAAATCAAATAATTCTTGCACATCTATATCCTGAGCTATAGCTTGAATCCCATCATAAGTTCGGGAGAAACTAGGGATAGTAGATGGAGAATTAGGCATCAGATTAGGAATAGGAAGATTAGGAATCAGATTAGGATTAATAAGATTAGGATTAGAAAGATTAGGAATGATAGGATTAGGATTAGGAAGATTAAGAGATGGTGTATCATCTACCCAATTCTTCACATAATTCGAAAGAGTAATAAGGCTACCACATAAAGTTTTAATGAAAGTTTTGAAGGTAGGAAGACTAGTATTTGTCAATTTCACAAAAGCATAAGCAAGTGCAAAATGAAGAGTCATCAACATAATGAAATGGATAATACTCTCACAAACATTATAGGTTTGGTAAAGAGATGATAAAAGTGTTGGAAAGTTGTCTATACTAGTTTGTATGACTTAATATAGTGTTTTCATTATGGCAACAAAGTCATATAGTGTTTTGGAGTCAACACACTTGATGAGAAGATTAGAATTGGCTAAGTGTTGAAGACTGGAAAACAAATAGAGTACCTAAAGGTCAGAGCATCAGAGCACATGCATAAAATAGAATTATTCTATGTGCCCTAGAAGTTAAGTTTGTAACATCATAATCATGCTAAGTCTAAGAGCGCATGATCAGAAGATTCAGTATGAGGAAGATACAGAGAGTTCAAGTTGCACAGACAGTGAATGCTAGAGAAGAATAGTGCAAGCAACTGACTGTTGGTATTTTGGTTTGCAGTTATATTATTTTGTTGTAAGGCCATACGCCTATTGTAATTAGGTTTCTGACATATAATTATGTTTGTTTGTAAACACGCTTGAGACAATTTAATTGGAAGCATTGTATGTAATTGGTTAAAGGGCCAACCTAGTTATTTTTTTTGTATGTGCATATAAATATGAGATGCACCCATTGTAGTTGTTAGGAGAGTTGTTATAGAATTTAGGGAAGCAGAGAAGAAGTATGCAAAGAGTTGATAAGATGTATTAGAGAGTTGCAAGAGGTCAAAGCATCAACCAACTCATCCAACAGATATAGTTTGTATATGAGATCAGAAGATTGTAGCCTTCACCACTTGAGCAGTGAGCTCTAGGACAGTGAGTCCACACCCCTAATAGGGTTTATTGTAAAAGACTCCTAATAGGGTCCAACCCTTGACAAGGTCTACTATACTAAACATATTGTAAAGAAACTCCTAACAGAGTTAAGGGTCTTCTAACAAGGATCATAAAACACTAGTACAAAATATTAGCGAGTGTCAATTCCCATCGGGGTTTTTACCTATTTGGGTTTCCACATAACCATATTGGTGTTATGTGTTGATTTCATGTTTCATGTTTATGTGGATGTTCATTTCAGTATTTAAGTATTCAAGTTTAGTTTAAGATTAAGTAAAAATATAAATTATAGTGAACACTGATTCACCCCCCCCCCCCTCTCAGTGTTCCCATTTCTAACAATTGGTATTAGAGCTATGGTCCTTAGAAAAGAAGTTTAACCACTTGAGGAGATCATGGACAAAGCAGAAATGAAACATTTGAAAAGAAATCTTGAAGTTTCTCTTGAAGACCTGGACATATCTGAAAAAGAAATTGAAGAATTAAAAGAAAACATCAGTGATGCTCAAGTAGTCATCAAAAGGCTAAGAAAGGATTTGAAAGAATGCTCTACTAGTGATTTAGGGATAATGATCAAGAAGCTGAATGAATAAAATTCATCTCTGAAAGAATAGATTGAAGAGTTGGATGATAAGTTGACTAACAATCAGGAAGTTTATGATGAACAAACCAAAGAGAACTTTCAACTGAATGAAGAACCGAGGCAAGAAAATATGGAAATTTTGGAGCTAAAAGACATTAAAGAAAAGATAGAGTCTGAATTAATTGAAGAAAAGAATAAAATTGATAAATTGCACACCAGTTCTGATTTGATAGAATCTCAGTTGTATGCAAGAAGACTTAAAGGAGATACTAGCTACATTGGATACAATGAAGCACAAAATTAGATTGACAATATGTGAGCGAGAATGAAAGCACTAGAAGACACCTCAGATGCTAAGGAGACTGGAAGTCAGTCTAAAGAAACATCCAAGAATGAGCACAAGCTAGTAGATCAAACTTGTTATGAATGTAACAAGCATGGACATATAGCAAGGAATTGTACAAAGGTAAGACCTTTCAATGGTTATTGTTATTCATGCAATAAATTTGGTCATAGAGCTATGAATTGTAAGAAAAGTCAGAAGAACAAGACACATCATAATCAGAGAAATTAGAATCAGACAAATATGAGGAGTTCCCAGAATGTTACATGTCAGATATGTAACTATAATGGTCACTCAGCAAGATAATGTAAAATGGTGACCCATGTCAATGTGCCGAGGAATATGAGGCCTCCAATCATTTGTCACTCTTGTAACAAGACTCGACACATTTCCAAGTTTTATAGATCAAGGACACAAGGTCAGGAAAGCTCTAATAAGCCTGAAGAACTAGTATTAGACCCAGAAGGAGAAGTCAAGTTTGTGAAAGCTTTAGAGGATGTGAGCATGATTTGGTTAGAGGTGAAGAAGGATAAGGTTGATGAGAATGTATTGGATGCATCCACAGTGGACGTGCCCTCTACATAAGGATAAATGGCCCTTAGGATCATAGGGGGAGCTAATTTAGCTCTAGACCCCTGCATGGCCGGTATACTTACCCTCAGAGTATGCACCTTTGGACTTAAGCTTTTGGAGACTAGAAGAACCTATGTGTAAGAGCACACAAGCTGATTGTTTGTAGAATGAAAGCTGGAAATTTTTAGTGACAACTTGGTTTATGCGACAAGCATTAATGGTAGAATTCCTACTTTAAAGTACATAGAAGTTTATAGATCTCTCATTGCATTTGAATTCAGAGTGATTGGAGAGTAGAAGAGCCCTAGCATTTGATTGTGAAGGATTACAGATTGATTCATTAGTGATTTGCAGTGCATTTGATCAGTTGCAGAAACCCTAGTTCATCTCGCCAATTCAGAAGACTTTAAAGATCATTTGGAAAGTGATTTACAAGTAAGTGATGACTACTCCTATTGTATTTTATGTTGTGGAGAAGAAAATATATGTATTTAAGAGGCACCCATTCAAATATACATTGAATGACCTAGAAGGGGCATTCTCCTACATGCCTATGGGCATTATGCATGTCAAAGACATTAGGGCATACATATATTGTAAGAAAGAACTAGTAGGATTGGACAGAATAAGAGCACACATGGAAATGATGTTAAAACCTAATAAAACCTTCATGGATGAGTATGCGGAGTGGAATAATCATCCTATAGTTGAATATGCGACTACATATGAGTTCTATAAGTCTGAATGGATAAAGATTCTACTTAGCAGGATTCATGATGACCTATTTTGGATAGATGAAGTGTCGGTCAGGATTACAGGTGACCTAATTCATGAGATGACATGCCTTTCAAAGAAAGGCACTGTTCTTCTAGTGGGAAAGGATGTAAGAAAAATTGTTGAGAAAACATGCAAGTCAAGAAGTGATAGGCACAGAATGACTATAGAGCCTATTGAGCAAGATGACATCAAATTGATGTCCATGATACTGGGATACATGTTCCAACACACCATCAGGGTGAATAGTGTGTCTGCGGCCACAATTCTTGTAGTAATAAGACTTGTGAAAGAAAATGGAGAGTTTAATCTGTGTGAGATCTTGCACGCATAGTTAATAGACAATATTAAGGCCATCAAGCATGAAAAGACCAAGATATTTAGGTTTGGGTCCCTAATTATCTATATGTACTTCCATATTGTTGGAAAAGTATCTGATTTGTATCTAGACAAATCTATTCCCATAATGCCACAAATATATCTCAAGGCATGTACTGAGAGTACATTGAAGGACTACATGACACTAGAATTGAAGACATTTAGAGTCAAAATACAGATGAGATACATAATTTTAGAGAAGATATTTGAGAAATACAAGGATACTATTTGTTTCATGGTTGAGACTAACACAACATGCATGGAGGCTATTGAACCAAGGATAAAGTGGATTCATCCACTTGGATATGAGGTTGAGGAACCATTCTTAGAAGCTTATGCTCGCGTTCTATTGTCAGCACCTAAGGACCCCAATGAACCTAGATGGGGAACTTATGAAGAGAAAATAAGAGAAGTAGATGTTGTATTGAACAACACAACAACAAAAAGAAAAGTTGCCAAGATTACTTCAGAGATCTTGAGAATCCATGGTGTATCACAAGCAGAATTAGACAAAGCAAGGGAAGAGAAGATTGCTTTAGAAATAGAGAATGCAGTAGTAGCAAAGACAGAATCTGAGGATCCAAAGTTGAAGAAGGTAAAAATTTTGGAATCTGATGTTCAAAAGGGGGAATCTGATGTTACTCCTTTTGCGCCCATAGTAACAGTTGACCTTACTACTCCTCCTGAGTATAAGGCAATGCCTAAGATGAAGAAATAAAGTAGCACTAGTCATCCATCCTCATGAGTAATAAGGAATATGAAGAACACTCAAGCACCCCTAGAAATAAGCTTCAAACCTAGTCTCAGTATGTTAAGTACAAGGATTGTTGATGAAGGTAGAATTGATCAAGTAGGAAAGTTCTATGAGAAATATAGTGAGATTGACAAATCAGATATACATGGAATGATTGTCAAACACATGTTGAAGTTTAAGAAGATAGTCCTAGAACTAAAAACTACAATTCCTGATAATGTCTGGAACATCTTGGAGCTCCTAAAAAGACAAGCCATTGAAGAAGATATGAGAATAAGATAAAAGATCTGAGATGAGAGTTTTCCAGTATGTTCTCTAGAGGAGAAATCTTTGTTACTAGATCTAGTAAAACCACATCTTAGAACCAAGTCAAGGACCCTGCACATAATAGACAAGAACTATGAATTGGTTGCAAAGGAAAGAGAGAAAGCCTTTGAGAAGGTCTTCATGAATAGGCACATGTATCCAGCTACTACGCCCACAACTCAAGTACCCACAAAGGATGCAAAAGAGTCAAAAACCATAAATCTTCCATCTACAGGTTCACAAGATTCAGTGCATGTACTTGATGTATCCATAGAGGTAGGTAAGTCCACGCCCATGACAGAGACACTCAAGGATGATTCAATTTTCATTGACAATGTAAGAGTTACTATGGTGGCCACATACATGGATTTGGATAAATTTGAAGAAGCATTTGTAAGAACACAATAGGTTGAAACTCTTTGTAGTAACACTCCTCCCAATCAACAAGAAGTATTGATTGAGGATATAACAGATGAAAAAGAAAAAAAGAAAGAAGAAGAAAAAGAAAAGGAAGCAAAAAAACAAAAAGGAAAGGAAGAGGTAAAAGAAAGTGAGAAAAAAGATGAACCATTAGTGGAAATGTTAATCAAGGTAAAGCAAGAAGTAATGGATAGTACACCTATCACTCCAATACCCTCAGTAGCATTGTTGTCAAGTTTGACACCTGACACAACTAGTTTGGATTTATGGGGAGAAGAAGACCTGATCAAGATCAGTGTCTTAGCAATGGAGAAAGCCAAAGAGAAATAGGTAATGAGAAACCCACTATTTGTTGAATCGGTCAACATATTGAATAGTCTATTGCCTTTAGACAAGAAAGTGTCTAAGGTACATTCAGTTGATGATGTTAGCAACATCCTCACAGTCTTCAAAATAAATTTTTCTACCTTGGAAGAGTTAGCATCTCAAGTTGCAAAAGAAAAGTATCGAAAGAAGAGACTGAGTGAACTAGTCGGCAACTTTGAACTTGACCTAAGTTCTCTAAAAGTTGGTCAAGCATCTCTGAAGGAGTTTGCAGCAAATGGAAGGAAGATTATTGCAAATTGTATGGATCGGGACAAGTTAACTAATGACCACTTCAAGAAGATACAAGAGGCAGAAGCTATGATAGAGAAAGTAAAGAAATCTATGAAAGACCCATCCATTGATATAAATATGTTCAATAATGTATATCAAGGAAAAATTGACAAGATTGAGAAGGTAGAAAAAGAGATGTCAAAGATAAGGGCTATGCAGACTCAGCTTAGAAATGCTCTTGTGCCCTCACTAGATATACTTAATCAAAATATCAAGGAGATCAATGCCACCATGGTGACATATGATCAAGGTCCTAGCATAGACTTGGAGAAAATGGAGAAGCTACAGTATGCTCTATGCGCCCATCTCCAGATTGTTAATTCATTGATCACATTTTAGAAGAAAGAGATTCAAAACTTATAGATAGCATATCTGGATGTTCTCTCACTATAATTATTTGTAGATACAGTTTTGAAGCACCTCTTTCATTAATGTCAAAGGGGGAGTATTTATAGAATATGAAGTTCTAGATATATAAACAAGATGTACAGTAAAGAATATAAGGGAGATATAAGATAGAGTATAACAAAAGTTTTTGTATAAGAGATCAGTTAGCAACTATGCCATATTCCTTTGTTGCGATCAATGAAAAAGGGGGAGATTGTTGGAAAGTTGTCTATACTAGTGTATATGACTTAATATAGTGTTTTCATTATGGAAACAAAGTCATATAGTGTTTTGGAGTCAGGGCACTTGATGAGAAGATCAAAATTGGCTAAGTGTTGAAGATTAGACATCATACAGAGTACCTGAAGGTCAGAGCATCAACACACATGCATATAAAAGAATTATGCTGTGTGCCCTAGAATTTAAGTTGGTAACATTATAATCATGCTAAGTCTAAGAGGGCATGATCAGAAGATTCAGTATGAGGAAGATACAAAGAGTTCAAGTTGCACAGACAGTGAATGCCAGAGAAGAACAGTGCAAGCAGCCGACTGTTGATATTTTGGTTTGCGGTTATATTATTTTGTTATAAAGGCCATGCACCTATTGTAATTAGGTTTCCAACATATAATTATTATTTTTTGTAAAAACGCTTGAGCCAATTCAATTGGAATCATTGTATGTAATCAATTAAAGGGCCGACCTAGTTATTTGTTTTGTATGTGGATATAAATATGAGATGCGCCCATTATAGTTGATAGGAGAGTTGTTATAGAATTTAGGGAAGCAGAGCAGAAGTATGTGAAGATTTGATAAGATGTATTAGAGCTTTGCAAGAGGTCAAAGCATCAGCGCATCAAAGGAACTAATTAGACAAGCAGTGTTACAGTGACAGTTCATCCAGTAGATATAGTGTGTATCTGAGATCAGAAGGTTGTAGCCTTCACCACTTGAGCAGTGAGCTCTAGGAAAGTGAGTCCACACCCCTAATAGGGTTTATTGTAAAAGAATCCTAACAGGGTCTGACCCTTGACAAGGTCTACTATACTAAACATATTGTAAAGAAACTCCTAACAGGGTTAAGGATCTTCTAACAAGGATCATAAAATACTAGTACATAATATTAGTGGGTGTCAATTCCCACTGGGGTTTTTACCTATTTGGGTTTCCCCGTAACCATATTGGTGTTATGTGTTGATTTCATGTTTCATGTTTATGTGGATGTTCATTTTAGTATTTAAGTATTCAAGTTCAATTTAAGATTTAGTAAAAAGATAAATTACAGTGAACACTAATTCATCCCCC
This sequence comes from Chamaecyparis obtusa, assembly GCA_027943335.1. Classification (NCBI taxonomy): domain Eukaryota; kingdom Viridiplantae; phylum Streptophyta; class Pinopsida; order Cupressales; family Cupressaceae; genus Chamaecyparis; species Chamaecyparis obtusa. The sequence continues at coordinate 53,651 of BSBK01007873.1, forward strand.
CTCTCAGTGTTCCCATTCCTAACAAAAAGAAGAGTAATAAAGAACATAATAACACACCAAAGCATCTTAACAATCTCCATGGTAAATGAAATGCAATAAATATTTTTGGATTTTATTGAATATATAGATTTTTTTGTATTTTTGAATTTTAAAATGCAAGAAATATAAAAGAAAACCTAATCTTGATGCAAATCCTAACACCAAAAAAAAAGGAAATCTAATCACAAAAGGATGATCTAACAAAATAAGGACATCTAAATCCATAAAAGAAAAAGGGGGTAAGTATGTCGGGTTCACCAAAATGAATAGAGGAGAATTGGGATCACCTCAAAATGGATGGATAGGATAGGGGTGTTGATAATGGAAGTATGGGTAGATAGATTGAGAAAGGAATGAGTGATGGAAGATGTTGTGGACATGTGAAGTAAATAAAATAGAAATAAAAATACTAACCTCAAAATAGGCAGACCTAAAAAATGTTGATTTCTGATGTCTGTGTGTAGTTTCGGGTAATTCTACAACCTGTTTCGGACTAGAAATGTCGAGACGAAGAAAACCCAAAAAACTTTTGTCTTTCTGGCAGCAAGTAGTCTTTGACCCTGATAAAAGGTCAAAGACTACTTCAAGATTCTAAAGGTCATCTTTGACTTTGTTCGTGGATCTCGGAAGTTTTTTGAAAAGGGTATCCAGATCCAAGCTCCAATCCGCAGTCCTGCACCTGTACCTGCAAGAAAAATAGTTTTGTTTGTTGGGGAAGGGGTATGCCTTGGTCAAACCCCAGTTTGGAATCAACCTTAATAATAGAATTGAAATGGAGAATGCTAACAAGTAGTAGAAGTAGATCTAACAATGAAGCTATGGTATTCAATAGATATGCAATTATATTTGAAATGTAAAAAAGTATATTGATATGAAAGTTTGAACACAACATTAACAAATGTAAATCAAAACCTTCATGATTGCATGCTTGGAATCCACCTTGAGAGAAGAATGAATGGATCTTGAAGATGAATAAAGGATCTTGAAGGAAGATCACACCACCATGATGGCTAGATCTATGGTTTTGAATGTTCAATCTTAAATGCTTGAATCAAATCCCTTCAAAGGCTTGAATGCTTGAATCCTTGATCTTCAATGGAGAACTTGAATGGAGAAGAGGGCTTGAATGGATGCTTGATCTTTCTTAAGAGAGAACTTGATTTCTTGTGACTATCTCCTTGAGAGATCCTTGATCATGAAATTTCTTGGTGAATAATGGATCTCACAAAACTTGATCTCCTTGCTTGAGAGTGCTTGAGCATGAAAACTTGATTTTGAAAATGAGAGAGGAAGGCTTCCTTTTATAGTGATCTAGGGCACAAACTTCTAGAGAGGATGACATTAGAGAATTAAATCCCAATTAACCTTAACCCCTAGAAATGGACCCAAATTAAATGCAATTAAGGATTTACCATTTCAGAGACCAAAACAACTGACCCGGAAGTGGGAAAACAAATCTTTCTAAAACCCAACATCCGAAAAGCATGGAACCTTGAAATTTGAACCTTGGGTCAAGGATGAGGTAGACTCTGCCCTAGGTTAGGGTCGAGGTCATCCCTAACCTAGGTCAGGGTCGAGGTTGTTCTTGACCCTCAAGGTCATCTTTGACCTTGAGGTCAAAAACCTTAGGACCTCAGTCCAGAATGTTAGGAAATGCAGAAAGAAAGTGAAAATAGGTGGAGAGAGAAGCAGAATACGGGGGAAAAACTAGATACATGCAAAGATCTAATCAAGGCACTTGACATGACCCCAAACTGCTTACTCAAAGGGCTAAACGCTCTTAACATGGAAGTGCTTTCATTTTAAGATGATATATGTGTGTGTGTGTGTGTGTGTGTGTGTGTGTGTGTGTGTGTGTGTGTGTATGTATATGTATATGTATATGTCTATGTCTATGTCTATGTCTATGTCTATGTCTATGTCTATGTCTATGTCTATGTCTATATGTATATCTATATATAAACATATGGTGGCTAGTTTACAAGGAGGGAGAGTTTGACATCATGTGGATCTCCTGTAGGAGTAACTATGATTGCCTCTCCTCATCCTACACTCACATCAACCAGTGTAATCATCGAAACATAATGGGGTTAGTAGGGTTAGATCCATTTAAAACATCATAATTGTAAGAATTTGCAAATAGAAAAGATTGAACCAAGGATCTAGAGGTTAAAGAAAATCACAAGAGAGATGATATGAATGCAATGATGGATATTGAATTGATCCAATGAATTCACCTTGATTGATTGATTGATTACATAATAGGCCTCCTTATATAGGAAAGGCAATAAGAGAGAAAGATAAGGAGCTGATAAGCTATTACGTATGCTAGGTGTAATCACATGTCCACCAAATGTGGATCGTCCTCCATTATGCAATAAAATATGTGCAATGGATTAGGATGATAATGTGATAAGAGCACTAAAGGTGGATCTAACACCAAAAGTGGAATTTCTCCAACACCATGTGCATAATGAAGTGCACACTCCTAGGTGTCTCAATCACAAACCACTATGCAATGCATTAACCTAAGTAAGATTAAGTAAAGTGTAATTAGGAATATTTAATTACACCAACAATAATAAAAATCAAATGTAAAACATTTCCAAAATAGTTCATTTCTAAACATTCATCATTAAATGCTAACTCATTTAATATTTCCAAATAAACTGTAGTAACCAAATATATAGGTATGCTCAAATGCCTCATAAAATGATAGCTAAATAATAATCATAGTCCAAACATATAATCCAAAGTTTCAAAGCAATAGTCCTGTCAGTCTAACATAAGAAGATGCTAGGGTTGGAATTACATCCTCTCCCCTAGGATTAGGCTTACTATTGGAAGCCTACAAATAAGTACAGATATGAAGATCGAAGTCTCTTAGCATCCTCCCAAGTGGCGGAGATCTCATCACTGAGGTTTGTTAGAAAGTAAAGTCCACCAAGATAACTAAGAGGGGGGGGGGCGTGAATCAGTTATCAGATAAATACAATTTTTATCACCATTAATAGATTTCAACCATGTAATCAATGTAAGAAACAACCATAGAAAGATAAACATACACAACAACACAATAACACAAGATATGTTGACTTGGGAGCCTCTTGATTAGAGAGTAAACCCTGGTGGGAATGATGCCCACAAAAGATGTACCAATATAAAAATTCCTTGTGAGAGGATAGACTCTGTTAAGAGCCTTATGAAATACATTCATTACATATGAGTCCCTGTTAGGAGACTTTGAATCCCTGTTAAAAGATTCTAACCCTGTTAGGAGTTATGGAAGATAGAAGGACCCACTGTCCAAACAGCTTCAAGGGAAAGATCACTGAACACACTATCCAACTGATCTTTGTATACTTAAATAGAATAATACCAAATAATTACTGATCTCATCAACTTATCTTTTCTCCTCTGCCTATGCAAAATCGCACCAACTACTTCACCAGATCTCAATATCAGATCTCTGTAATTCGCATATCCTCTTACAACATATATTGCTCAATTATGAAATTCCTTACACAGATTCTTACAACAATAAAGGAAAAAAATCCATCCTTTATACCACACTCAAATAATTACAAATGAGTTGGCCAACAAGGCTTAACCAATTATAAAATATAAACCTTCGCATGTTACACAATATTTCACAATTACATAGAAACTGTCGGCTTCCAAACAAAAAAATTCTTCACTCATGTGACCTCTGACCATGTTGTCACATCCACATCACTATCATAATGTCTTCATCAACTATTCAACTTTTCATGCCTAGATTCTATCTCAATTAGGAGATATCATTCAGTTACCACAAGCTACTTTTCAGGAACACTGCCTGAATAGTGCTTCCACTGAATTACACATAACCATCATGAATAATTGAATTTGTGTACGTTCTCTTGATCACTATCTCCAGACATAATATAGAGTATGTCCTCAACTCCACATAGCTTGATCTTTAATACTCCACGTGCCCTAATTCAAACATTGTCTACTTCTCTGCTAATCTCCAATAGATCACTATGTTGACATCAATGACAACCACAGTCATGAATGAAACATACAAATGCTATAGATGGCTCTGAATACTCACCCATAGGATATATTTAGCATTCATTCCTAACAATCTCTCCCATTGGCATTGATGGAAACATAGATGAAAAAACATCCAAGTTCCATAAATACCAAACTACAATGCTACTACTCTGAAATATTTTCAAATCCTCTTCATCAATCAAATCAATCAATCTTTTCACATCCTCTTCATCAATTAAATCTTTTAGATTTTTCATTTTATATTTCTTCATCTCCTCCAAGAGATTCTTTGTCTTTTCTCTCTCTTTTTGTTCTTCTCCCTATTGTTCTTCTTTTTGTTTTGTATCCTTCTCCCCATAAATGACATCCTTCTCCCCATTGACATTAATGACAAAATTAAACATCAATATGTCAATTCCCAATGTCAAATGACATTTTTCAGAAAAAATTACGTTCAGTAGAGTCCTTTACGACTCAACTCAAAACACACACACTCCCCCATAGAGGAAGTACTGACATCCAGTCCTGAAAAGATAGAGCTCATATACCACTGGACTAATGCAAAAATCTGCATCACTACTCAAAAGTAGGTTGGGGCATAACCCCAAGAATATCTCTCAAATACTAAAATGTATCTTTAGGTAAGGGCTTTGTAAATATATATAAAATCTTCTCTTTTGTACTTATATACTCAAGTCTAACTTCTTTCTCTGCAACTTTCTCTCTTACAACATGATACTTTATTTCTATATGATTTGTCTTAGAATGCAATACATGATTCTTATACATACTTACTATACTGGTGTTGTCACAGTGTATAACAATAGGCTCATCAAATTTAATTCCAATATCCTTCAACATTTGTTTCATCCATATCTGATTTTAATTTTTTGCTACTGCTACATATTATGCTTTTGCTGTGCTCTGTGAAATACAATTTTGTTTCTTGCTTAGCCAAGAAACCAATCTTCCACCAAGGAAAAATGCTCCACCACTTGTACTCTTTTTGTCATCAACACTACCTCCCCAATATGCATCTGTATATGCACATAGGGTAAAATCATCAAATTTTTCATACCATAATACATATTCAATTGTGCCTTTCAAGTACCCCAACATTATTTTTACTGCTGCATAATGTGACTCTTCAGGATCAACTTAAAATCTTGCAACAATTACAACTACATGTGATATATCTGGACTTGTATGAATTAAATATTGCAAACCTCGAATCATGGATTTGTACTTCTTTTGTTCAACTATAGGAGTTTCATCTGTGCTAGATAACTTATGACCAGTTACCATAGGTGTGCCAACCGGCTTAAAATTTTCCATTCCAAATATTTTCAATAAGTCATTTAGATACTTTGTTTGACATAAGAAAATACCATCACTATTATGTGTTATCTGCAATCCTAAAAAATATTTCATCTCACCAATCATGCTCATTTCAAATTTAGTCTTCATTTCATCTGCAAATTTATCACTAGTTTCATCTTCTCCACCAAAGATAATATCATCAACAAAAATAACTACAATCAATAAACCATTCTCAATTTCTTTCAGATACAAATTACTATCTGTTATGCCTTTAGAAAATCCCAATTTTATCAAATACTTATCCAGTCTTGCATACCAAGTTCTAGGTCATTGTTTAAGTCCATATAAAGCTTTGTTCAATTTACATACCATGTCTCCTTCACGAGTTAAGGAAAAACCTTCAGGCTGCTCAATGTAGAATTCTTCTTCTAATGCTCCATTCAGAAATGCTGACTTCACATCCATCTGATATAATTTGGATTTCTTATAAGCTGCATAAGTAAAAAATATTCTTACTGCTTCAATTCTTGCAACAAGTGCAAAAGTCTCTTCATAATCAATTCCTTATTGCTGTGAGTATCCTTTACATACCAATCTTTCTTTGTTCCTTACAACTTCTCCTTTCTCATTCATCTTGTTCTTGAATACCCATTTAGTTCCTATAACATACTTATCCTTAGGTCTAGGGACCAACTCCCAAGTCTTGTTCTTTTCAATTTGATCTAGTTCTTCCTTCATTGCTTTAATCAAATATTCATCTTTACAAGCTTCATCAGTAGATTTAGGTTCAATTTGAGAAATCAAACATAGTTCTTCTTGTACCTTATTTCATGTCAGAACTTTTTTTTCTATGCTCCCAATAATTTGATCAACAGGATGATTTCTTGCTAGATTCTTGTTAGGTGTCACTCTCTTAGTTCTTTCTTCAACTCTATGTTATGCTCTAGGTTCTTCTCGGATTTCCTCAATGTGACTTTCATTCTGGAAATCACGATCAATTTCATAAAATAATTCAATATTTTTCTGATAAATTCTAAGATGAGTTTCTTCATCTGATTCATAATCAAGCATTCTTTCCTAAATTTTGAACTTTTCATCAACTTTAACATTTGTGCTCTCAACAATAGTTTTAGTTATTTTATTGAAACATCTATAAGCTTTGCTTTTCAATGAATAACCAAGAAATATACCTTCATCACTTCTAGGGTCAAACTTTCCAATGTCATCATCTCTCTTAATATAACATTTACTTCCAAAAATTTTGAAATACTTAACTGATGGTGCATGTCCAAACCATAATTCATAAGGTGTCTTGTCTGTGTCTGCTCTAATCTGTACTCTGTTCATTATATATACTATTGTATTCACTTCTTCCCTCTAGAATGTCTTCGCCAAATCATTTTTAAATAACATATCTCTTTCTGCTTCAGTTACTGATCTTTTCCTTCTTTCTGCAATACCATTTTGTTTAGGTGTTTTAGGGGCTGAAAACTATCTCTTAATACCATTCACTTCACAAAAAGTGTTAAATTCCTTTGAAGTAAATTCTCCACCTCTATCTGATCTTAAACATTTAATCTACATTCTAGATTCATTCTCAACTTTGTTCTTAATTACTTTAAACTTATCAAATACCTTAGACTTTTCTTTAAGAAATGCAATCCACATCATTCTTGTAAAATCATCAACAAGAATCATAAAATGCCTTTCACCATAGAATCCTCTAGTCCTTGTGGGACCACTCAAATCTGTATGAACAAATTCCAACTTCTCTGCTAATGTGATCTTCTTACTAGGAAATGAACTTCTCTTCTACTTAGTCATAACACATTCTTTGCAAATCATGTTAGTAGGTTTCATAATCTTAGGTAAATCTCTTACTGCAAGTGTAGTACTTACTTTCACAATGTTATCAAAGTTTATATGACAAAATCTTTTGTGCCATAACCAACTGTCATCAATTCTAGTAATCAAACATGTAATTTTTATAGGGTTCAACTGAAATACATTACCTCTAGTTCTTGATCCAGTTCCAATCAATTTATCATCCTTATCCTTGATCACACAAGTTTTCTCAATAAACCAAACTTGATATCCCTTAGCAACTAACTGTCCAACACTCAAAAGATTACGTTTCAATCCATCCAAAAAATAAACATCATCAGTGTTAGCCTTTCCATCAAGAGTAATAGATCCTATTCCTTTTATCAAGCAAGGTGCATTGTTTCCAACTCTAACAATTCATCCATCATAATTGTTAAACTTCATAAACTTCTTCATGTCACCAATCATATGATGTGAACAGCCACTGTCTATAATCCAATTAGTTCTCTTTTCTACTTGGGAAACTAAAGCTTTTTCTTCTCTAACTTCAATTTTAGAGTTTTCTTCTTTTTATTGCTACAAATCATATATCATCATTCTCATTATCACTTTCACTTAGGGATTGCTCAATACTAGCCTCAAATTCTTCATCATTAGCATAGTAACTGTATACTAAGAAAAGTATCTTCATAGAATTAAGGTTGAACAATAAATGAAATAGTAACTAAATACAACCACTATAGAGCAACTATTTAGCAAATAATGATTAATTGAGCATCCTATGGCTCTCTAACTAAGATTGTTAATGAATAGCTCTCAGCAAGCTCCCATTAATGATAGTCCTAGAATGAGAATGATAAAGATAAACAAGCTATTGCTAACAATTATCAAAGTAAATGCTAATTATGCTCTCAAATGCCTTTCTAAGCTCAAATTGCAAGAGGTTCAATACAATTCTTAGATGTGTGGTTGATATTAATGAAGGAATTTGGTCTTCCTTTTATAGATTTTCCAATGGTAGGGGGTGTAGTGTAATTGATCATGGTCAAACCTTGGTTGAGTCGTTGGTTCCACCCTTTGAAGACAATGCAAAGTTTGTGTCCTCAAAGCTTGGGACAAGTAGACAAGATGGATGGTCAAGATTATCTTTCACTTTGAGTGATTGAGATTCAATTTGGCTTGATCCATGTGAATGCCTTTTCTCAAATCTCATTGGTTGCCCAAATTTCCTCTCCTTTTGGGTTGTTGAGAGTAATTGAGATTTATTAATTGATTTAATTGATTTATTTTAGCCATGTACCCCTTGAATGGGTTGAATTTAATTTAATCCAAGACTCTACAATTAATTGATTTAATTGTGTTTTGATTTGATTGCACTTGATTAAAATGCTCTCAATTTTGATTGATCTTGAATTAAGACTTGATTTTCATTTTGATTGGCTAATTATGCATTATGATTCTATTGCTTCAATTTTGTCCTTGATTTTCTTTTATTTGACTTGATTTTATTTTATTTGATCTTTGTCCATTTTTAGGTGATTACAAATGCCCCTCTTTGAGTTGACGTGCAAAGCATGCCAATTCAAAGAATATTCTGATCTTGCTGATGATAGGTCCTGAATCAGTGATGGTTAATCTTTGATGTTTGATATGAGATTGATGTAGATCTGATGATTGATTTAATACCCTTGATGTAGTTCTAATGATCATTCTAATATGATGTTTGATTCTGATGGTAATTCTGATGATCGTTCTGATGATGAACCCTTGATACAATGATTGATCTTGATGTAAAATTCTAGTTTGATGATTGATTTCAATGTGATGCCCCAGTTGATTTGATTTATGAAATTTTTTTGATAAAAGCTTTCACTTTGATTTGATGGTCGTTCTCCAATTTTGAGGATGATATGATTGCATGCCCCCTCAGGAAATGAATTGAAATGATTTTGGATGATTTGGTTGAGAATGGGAAATTTTGATTTGTTTCCCGATATAGAAATTTGGAAATGCCCTGATCATGAGAGGATTTGATGAGAAAATATTTGATTGATAAGATGTTGATGCTCCAAATAAGTTGATGATGGTTTTGTATCATTTGATGTTAGTCAGAATCACTTGGTTGATGTTGATGTCAATCTGATAGGATAAGTTGATGGGTTGATATTTCACTCTCAAGATCTAGAGAGACAAAACAATGTTTTTCCTTCCTCAAGATCTAGAGTTAGGAGATTTGATGTGCTCAAGATGAGAAAATGGATGATAGGATAACTTGATTGACATTAGATGATCAATTGGATGATTTGATTAATTGATTTTTGATACATGATTAGATTAGATGTTTTGATGATACAGGGTTGATTCGATTTTCTCATGGTGCAAAATTATGGACTATAGAAGAGAAGGTGATGAACAGAATTAGGTTGCCCCTAGTTGATCAACATGATTGATTATTGATGATTTCCTTGATGAAGCATGAATCATTTGATGGATCAAACATTTTTTATTTTTTTTTGGTGTATCTTTCTTGATATTGATGTGCCTTTGATGATCACATTGAGCATGATTTTTTATGATGGATATTTCAAGCATTGATGATGTTGATCAGGAATTTGATTATATCGATAGACATTTGATGATGTAGATTTCAAGACATTTGATGATGGACCTTTGATGATATCATTGACCATTTGATGTATCTTGATTTGGTCTTTTGATGATGATAACTCCACCCCCTTTAGCTTTCCTCTTGCAAATTAGTTTTTGAGCGAAGAAAGGCAAACACTAAATGCATTTAATCTAAGATGTATGTAGCTAACTATCATTATTCAAAATTTGGAAGCTTATTTTCATCATCAAGCTTTTGGAACATGAAATTGGTACAACCCTCACTAGTTCAACCATGATGATATGAATACCACTTTCCTCAGATTTTAGCAATTTCAAGTAAACAAACAAAGAATTGATCCCTTTCATATACAAATGTCCTCGATGATTTTTTGATGATCATGTCATTAGATGGATTCACATACTATTATAAATCAACATGGAAAGCACTCAAGTAGAAATCAAGAAAATATCATGTCTTCATCATCGCTCATCTAGTCAAAGACTTCATCAATTTGCTAAAAAGACATGATTCTAGAAAGTTTAGTAACTCTTTGAACATTTTTTCTTTTCTTTGTAGATCCATATTTCAAAAAAACTTCATCCAATTTGATCCTTAGTTACGTTTAAGCTTTTTAGATTTTGATCTAATTTTTCAAATTTTGTCATTTAAATCAAGTATTTGGATGTTTGAAATGTGATATTGATCAATAAGTTCAAGTGTAGCCATTTTCCAATTTTGATGCAATGATTTGAGCCAATTGATGTTTTCTTTACTAAGCTCATTGAATTTGGATTGATGCCCCCAGTTTGATTTGGAAAAGATAGTGCTTTGTTGGGCAATTCCAACCTTTGAGAGTTTATTTTAGATTTTTTTTATTTTTTTTATTTTTTGGAATTTTTTATTTTTTAAAGTTTTTAGAGATTACTAGTTCTCAAGCAATATCACATTGAATTTCCCCCAATGTCTAGCAAGGTATAGGACATGAGAGATGGATTTTCAAACTGATGATTCACCAATGAATAGGAAATGATGGATGAAGCAAGTGTGTTACCCATAGGACCATCTCCTCAAAATTATCCAAGCCAGGGAAAAAAAATATCTCAATATAGGCCATTGATGTGGTGTTGGATAGCATGTGGAATAATGACCCGGTGTCATGAAAATGGTCCAAAGGAATGGGCATATCAAGAGACTTTTTCTAACATTTTTCTTTCATTTCTTTTATTTTTCAATTGGATCAAGATCAAGGGACCAATGTGGATAGGATCACCCAATCAGGATAAAGGGGTGGTGAAGGCTATGAGTGAATGGTTTGGGATTATGGGAAGGCTTCTTAGGAATAATGAAGGTGGCTTTAGGATAAGCAAGATCAAGATAAGGTAGTGTGAATGCAACAAGTGAATAGGATGATGGATAGGATAACTCATGTCAAGGTACTTAATGCTCACAAATATGTTCAACCTTGTCAAGATCAAAGGTGAAAAATGAAGTATGGATGTAAATGAGATAAATGGTAGAAACACAGAGGATATGATGGATGACACTTGCCCCCAATTTTAGAGTGCAAGAGAGAGGAATTATGCATGACGCCTGTTTCCCAGGTTTTCATCATGGTACTTGTCAAAAGATGCCACAAGAAGTGGTTTTCACCATACGATGGATTTCTTTTCTTTTTCTTCTTTTTCTCATTTTTTTCTTTTTTTTTTCTCTTTTTGGATGGACTCAAGTTCATGCTCTTTGTATACTCCTTGATAGGGTATGATATGATGCGCCAAAAACATTGAAAAGTATGCTCAAAGATGTTGATAGGGTGATGAAAATGTGATATGGTGGGTAAGGTAGAGGGTGGCTAAAAATTTATGAAATGGATTGGATAATGGAAATGGAAGTGTTGCCTAAATTTTCCTATGCATCAAATTTGGCAAAGAGCCATCCCTAGGCCTCTATTTTTATCTTGTCAAACACCCCAAAAGATTTCACGAGTCTACCTCTTTTCCCTTGGTCTCTGCAATATCTTTTAGGTCTCTGGCTAGAAGAAAAACCCTTAGAAAAATTCATAAACTAGTCATTACCCTGCAAAACCCTTTGGCCGCATTATATTTTTATGTTACTTTATCCCAGTCACTTAAGTCATCCCAATTTTCATGTGCATTTTAAAAATCCTTCAGTCGCCAAGTCTCCGATTCTTGACGGTTAACCCTTTAACATTTAGCTATCCCGCAAGCGGTTACCATTTTGGTTGGTGGTCTCAGATCGATGGCCAGGTCAAGATTCTAGATCTGATGGTTGTCGCATGATCTCATGGCCCCAGAAGATTCCATGAGATCTTGCGATGATCATCGATCTTCCTACCTGCAGAGTTCATCTTGGCAGTGGGACCGATGCCACCTCATCTTATTTGTCAGTTCCTAATTCATCGGCGGTGTCTGATTCGGTAGCTTGTCAGTGGGGCCATCTTCTTTGGTGGGTTAAGTTTTGACTTAATCATGTGGTCATCGTTATACCAGGGGCTCAAGATGAGAACTAGTTAATTTGGTGGTATAGCAACAACCGTTGATCCTCCTTCGTCATCAAAGCTTCTAACAGTGGGTCTTGTGTCAGGGACAGTTGAAACATGGATCTATTTTGGTGGCTTGTGATTGGCTGAGGTTGAATACTGGTGGAAGGATGTTAGTGGGGCCGAGTATCTGTAGATGTGTCAGAAAGACTAGGATCTATGGTGGTCGTATGATCTCATAGAATCTTCTGACCCTATGAGATCATACCCTCACCATTAGATCAGAATCTCAGGCAGTGGATCCGATGTCAGAAGAATGTGATGTGTATTCGAGGGGGTGGCATTTGATTGGTTGGTGAGAGTGAAATGTGGCTGATGTTAGTGGGCCCGTGGGGTCAAGGGTTTCTAAAGAAGTTAACGCATGATCAGATCTCACGGCTGTCATTATACTAGAGATCCAAAAAGCTCAATCATTACGATGGCGGTATAGCGATAGCCATCCAATGGTGTTCTCAGGGATGTGGGTCCAAGGTCTGTCAGGGATTCTAACTTGCTTGCTGGTGATTGGTTGCTGACTTCCACGATAGTGGTTGACTTGTTAGAGGGGCCTTAAAAGTGTTTCTAGGTGTATCTGAGCCGCCTGATCTTTCGGGAGATAGAACAATCGACGATTGCATTTTAAATCAACCCGCTAGCCGTTCTTTTTCAAATTTAAATATTTCTTCTGCTAGCTTTGCTAGGGTTTGCATTTTGCGGCCATGCATGACAAATGGGTAGCTAGAATTGAATTCCTCAGGATAGTGAGGGTTGAGGGGATGATAACAGAGGATCTGATCGTCAGTACCATGAATTTTACAGAGTACCACGTTGTGCTAAAAGCTTTAATGAGCTTGGCACCACCTTTTGTAGGGTTAATCATTTTAAACCTAGATATCAGACCAGGATCAGATTGGATGCATTCATGGCTTAGAGGAGTTGCAGGAGGGTAGATGGATCAAGTTTGATGTAGTACAGGTGTGGGCATGCAACATATCTGATTGGCCTTGATGCTGCAGAGATATTTTTATGATCAGATTTGATAGGTAGTTAGGGTTTTCTATTTTATTGTGAAATCATGTAACCCTAGTTAGGTTTTGCTCCTGCCTATGTGTAGGAGATGTATATATTGTATTTTTGGAGCCTTAGTGCTCAAGAGGTTAGAGAGTTCACATTTTGTAAGAAGAAAGTCTCTTTCTTAGAAAGCTATCTGTGGCATTTCCTGCCCTCTGGTCTTCAACATTCTATAACCTCCCATTGGTAATTCAGAGATTGAAGATATTTTGTGACATTTCTCATGTCCCTATGCCTTTTGGTGTGAGTTATCTCTTATTGAATCAAGGTATTTATATGTTTCTCAATGATATCTTAGGGTTCTTGATCCTTCTTTCTTTCTGCAATTCATGTGTATTATTGTGAATGATTCGATGTGAATTCTTTTGTGGGTATACTAAAACCCCTTAACAATCTTTTCTCATTCCTATACCTAGTTTCAAAGGTGAATGTTTGTTTGTAGGTCATAGATTGTTGTCTCCCCCAAGGAGTGTCATTATTTGTGAAAGGATCTCTTTCTTTCCTTGAATACCCTCTTTGTTTGCAGACCCCTCCTATGAAATACTTATGCAAGCCTATTCAGTAAGTTGTGACCTACTAGACCTAAGTCTCTCATTGATTTCATCCTACATACTGAGATCCAAACCCTAGTTTTGGTGCATCACCTAGTAGGTAGTTTTCTTTCAGTCATTCCTTCTATCCCTTTCCCTCAAAAGTTTTACTTTCATGTCTAAGAGAAAATTAAGGTGATTATCCAAGAGGAACTAGCCTAGAACCTGGAGGTCTCATCTCAGTTAGCAAAGGTCCCACAACCTAGAGATGATTCCCATGTTATACTGAGTTATCAAGACCAAGAGAGCTTGAAACAAAGGGTGCAAAATTAGTGTATAACAATTTTGGCACGCCCGGTGGGACTACACAAGAAGTTTTTGTTTGAAGATTATGTTATCTCTGATATACAGGTTGCATGATACAGGCTTTTAGAAGTTTCTCTATCAAGTATATCTGGCGACTCCACTGATTTCAAAGATCCAGGCTACCTTGTTCAAAGTTTTATGAGAAAGATTGAGACTAGGAGCTCAAAGCTCACTAAATTTTTAGAGTTGCCCTCAAGAAGAAGTCACAAAGGCAGGTCAACTCAAAGAACATCTCCTGCAAGGAAAGTTCAATCCACACCTCTTGATACCTCAGAAAGAAGACCTTTTCCCTTTCATTCCAGAAGAAGAGGCAGATCTCTCACTAGAGATCTAGAAGAGGATTCAAATCCAGCAGCAAATACAGCTCACATAGTTGTTAATCTTCAGATTCCAACTCCTACAATGGCAAGACCATTTGCATTTGCACCCTTTAATCAGGGTAGTCCATTAAATTTTTCTCAACATCATGATGTGCCCTTAGTAGCACTATAGAGCATACCTGATTTCATAGGTGAAGGGTAGATAACTACTTTTGAGCACATAAGAGATGTGACCACCATCTGCAGCATACACAATATTACTCAAGAGGATGTGGCCATAAAGTTATTAGCAGCCTCTCTAAAAGGTAAGGCTCTTGAATGGTTTATAACTTTAACTGTAGGTTCTATTACTTCATGGGATGAGTTAGGGGATGCATTAAGTAAAAATTTTGAGGATAAATCAGATAACTTGTCTCTAGTTGAACAATTGACAACCATTAAGAGAGACCCTCAAGAGAAAATGATAGATTACAATAGTAGATTCCTTAAAACATGGAATAGAATTCTAGTCTCAGTGAGGCCATTAGCTAACCATGCTTTCTTTTACTACTTGCAAAGTCTAAATAGTCAAATTTTTGTCATGATCTAGTCTATGGGTGGTACTTCTCTTCCCCAAGCCTTTGACATAGTTGTCAGGGCTGAAAATTATTTGATTCAAGTAGGCATGATTGCTAGAAGGCCTCCAATGCCCATTTTTCCTAGCCTTCAACCCATTTCACCTGCCCAAGTACCCCCATTTACTCCTATTCCCACCATAGCAGCACCTCAAGCTAGTACCAGTGGTCAAGAACATGCTAAGGCAAGTTTCTCTCAAGAGTTGCAAGAAATCAAAGGTAGCCAGCAAACTAGTATGCAAGAGATGACCAATTTATTACAGACCTTGACTAAAGAGGTCACAAATTTAAAGAAGCAAGGTCAAGGAATCAGACCACCATTTCAGCCACAAGGCCAAGGTCCTAATCAACAATATCAGAATCAAGGGCAGCCTTATCAACAAAATAGGCCACCATACCAAGGAGGCTATCAAGGACAAAGACAAAGTTTTAATCAGAAACCATTCCAACCATATAATCTTGCACCTCTCAATTCTGCAAATCCAGTGAGGGATATGGTTCCTAGCCAAAATAATATGGCTATGGATAATGAATGGTGTTTTCCTTGTAATCAGCCTCATAATCAGGCCACATGTTCAAATGGATGGATGAACCAAGCTTTGATGGTTCAAAGTGCCTCACAAGCTCAATCAGAGGTTTCATCCAGTGGGTCAATGCCTCAACAAGAATCACAAGAAAATGAGTCTGCTCTCTTTAATTGGGAACAACCAAAATTCAATGGAGTCAATGATGAGGTTTCTTTTATCACCTATACAAGAGCAAAGAGAAGAGCTCAAGACATGGAGAGAGCAGATTCCAATGCCAAAGCCACTACATCTGCAGAGCCACTACAACAAGCTACTCCCATCATACCTAAGGAGACTCTTGCCATCACAAGTAAAGAAGGCCAACATTCTAAAGAAGTGGAGCCCATCATGGTGAAAGCACAATAGAAAGTACACACTGTGACACCTTTTAATATTGTAGACAACATGAAGAAGGTGAATATCACCATGTCCATGTGGGACTCTTTGGCTCTTCCAGGACAACCTAAAATTTTGAAGAAGGCCATGATGGAAGTGGCAACTCCTCAACCTACAAAAGAAGCTGCAAAGCCAGTGTTGGTTAGCACTAATCAAGAGAAGGAGGCTCCAAGTATCAGCTCTAAAGGAAATGCCACACAAGGTAGGAACTCAAGGCCACCTCCCTTTTATGTATCTTTAATCATTGGAAAATTTTTAGTACATAATTGTATGGTAGATAGTGGAGCTACTAGCACTATAATGCCCAAGAAAGTAGCTAACCAATTAGGACTAAAATATGAGCCCTTCCAAAAGAAGGTAACACAACTTGATGGATCCTCAGTCAATACTATAGGTGTGGCCAAAGATACTAGTCTAATCCTTCATGCTAGTCCTAATTTTTTCATCCTCCTTGATATACATATCATAGATCTCCCTGCATTATTTGCTATATGTCTTTCAAGGGAGTTTACTACCAAGATAGGAGGCTATCTATCTTCTAATTGGTCACACATGTTATTTCATACAAGGTATGGGACCAAGGTCACCATTAAATCAAAACCATTAGCATCACACCATATAGGACCATATGTGTCCAATACCATCAATGTAAACTGCCCCATATTTGAAGACAGTGACTTCCAAACCATTAGTGAAGAAAGCACAAAGATAGAGAGTATCCCTGATATTCTTCTAGATGAAAGAGCTTCAGAGGTCCAAGAAAATATTGTTTGGGATTTTGGTTTGGGAAGTTATTTGATACAAGAAAGTGGAGTTATCGAACCAAGCCTTCTCAGAAGATTAGAGCAGTCACGTTTGGGAACTATTTTTTGATGGAGCTAGAAGTAGACATGGTTCTGGTGGTGGTGCTATGCTAGTGTCCCCAAAAGAAGAAAGGTATTACACTACCTTTAGATTCAGTTTCTCCTGCACTAGCAATATTGTAGAGTATGAAAGTCTAGTCAATGGACTAGAATGGGCTAGAAAAAGAGGGCTTAAGGCCCTAAAAGTTTATGGTGACATTGAGTTAGTTGTCAGCCAAGTAAGAGGGATAAGTGCAACCAAAAATGACACTTTGAAAGCATACAAACATAGAGTTTGGGATGCAATTGAAGATTTTTGTGCTTTCAATATTGTTTCCATCCCTAGAAAGCTAAATCAAAATGTAGATAGGTTAGCTGTTGTTGGATCCCAATATGACATTCCAAATAGAATTTCAAAAGAAGTAGATCAATAGCATATCAAAGTGATTGTCAGACCATCTATTCCCGATAATGATGTCAATTGGCAAGTGTTTGACAATGATGAACAAATTATGCAGTTCTTGTTTGAAGAGGATGTCTTTTCAAGGCATAATCAAGAGAGATTATCAAAAAATTATGGTGATCAAGTGATACAACTAAAGTCCAATAAGATGCCTAGAGGTCTTGTCACCTTAGATACTATCTTCAACAAGGATGATGAAATTAAGAAGAACAAAGCTGGCCTGGTAGTCCAACAAGAACATTGTGTTGAATTAGAGTTGGAACCAGGTAAGAGCTTACAATTTGGAAAAGTGAACACTGAATTGGAAAAGAAAGCTTACACTTAGTTATTCAAAGAATTCAGTGATGTATTTTCATGGCAATATGAAGACCTCAAGGGTTTTGATCCTACCCTTGCTCAGCACACTATTGAATTAGAACCCAATGCCAAACCAATGAGGAAAAAGTAAAGGCCTGTTAACCCCAAGCTTGAGCCACTCATGCATAAAGAAGTACTCAAGCTAATAGAAAGTGGTATCATGTACCCCATTAAACATACTAGTTGGGTTTTCAACCTTGTTCCTGTCAGGAAGAAGAATGGGGAACTGAGGTTATGTGTTGATTTCGGGGATCTTAACATAGCCTTATTAAAGGACCGCCATCCATTACCCTCTATGGAACAAATCTTACAATGTGTCTCTGGATCTGAGATATTTTCATTATTGGATGGCTATTTAGGATACAATCAGATCATAGTTAATGAAGAGGATCAATACAAGACTGCATTTACAACCAAGTGGGGAACCATGGCTTATCAAAAGATGCCCTTTGGTTTGTCAAATGTAGGTGCTACATTTCAAAAGGCAATGGATATGGCCTTTAAAAGCCTCATGTACAAGTTTGTGCTAGTCTATCTGGATGACATAACTATCTATTCAAAGCATGTAGTAGATCACATCAAACATTTGAGGAAGATTTTTGAAAGGTGTAGAGAGTTTGGGATATCTCTTAATCCCAAGAAATGTGTGTTTGCAGTTCATGAAGGAAAACTATTGGGATATGTAGTATCCAAAGAAGGAATTATAGTGGATCCTGAGAGAATTGCAGCTATCCTAGAGCTACCCCTACCACATCACAAGAAAGGTCTCCAATCTTTCTTAGGAAAGATTAACTTTGTTAGGAGGTTCTTTCCTAACATTGCAAATTTATTAAAGCCTTTAACAACCATGTTAAAGAAGGGTTCAGCTTTTAGTTGGACCAAAGAAGGGAGAGTCAATTTCCAAGCTATCAAAGAGGCCTTAGTAGAAGCCCCTGCTCTCCTAAACCCAAATTTCAGTAAGGATTTTATCCTTTATGCCTATGGAGGTCATGATGCCATATTTGCAATGTTAACCCAAGAAAATTTAGATGGATTGGAGTAGCCTACTACTTTCTTTAGAAAAGGTTTAGAAGAGTATGAATAGAGATACTCTTTTATAGAGAAACATGTACTTTCTATGGTAAAGAGCCTTAAAAAGTTCAGATATCTATTGACTCATAGCAAGGTATATTTAAAAGTTACTCATCCAAGTTTCAAAGAGTTTTTGCTTTCCAAAGACCTAAATGAGAAAAGAGTTGGTTGGATCACCAAGGTGATGGAATATGACATTGATATTCAAACTACCAGGTTGGTTAGAGGAAGAGGTCTTTGTGAACATTTGGCATTAGATGAGAGTTCAAAGAAATCAGAGCAAATAGATGCATCTTTGGTGGTGCATTCTACAGAAGAACAAGATAAGGCAACAAGTTGGTTGCCTAACATGATCAATTATTTGAAGATAGGGCAATGCCCTGTAGGCCTAGATTTAGCAAAAAGAAGGTATTATAGGTTACAATCTATTCCTTTTGTGTTGATAAATGAGGTTCTTTTCAGAAAGGATCACAATGGTGTCCTTTTAAGATGCATAGATTCAAAAAAGGTAGCAGACATCCTATTTGAGTTTCATGATGGACCTTCTGGAGCTCACTTCTTTCCTAGGACTACTGCTTTTAAAAGCATGAGGGCTGGATAGTATTGGCCATCTATCTTTAAAGATAGTCATGATTATGTAAGAAAATGCATCAAGTGTGCTATGTTTGCAGGAAAAGAAAGGCTTGCAGCCTTGCCTCTACAACCAATCATAATAGATCAACCCTTCATGAAGTGAGGTATAGATTTCATTGGCATGATCAATCCTCCATCTAGTGTAGGACATAAATGGATAATTACTATAATAGATTACTTCACTAGATGGACAGAGGCAATTGCATTAAAAGAGGCCAATGAGAGTGTTGTCCTAAGCTTTTATGATGACTTAATTCATAGGTTTGGCACTCCTGATTCCATAATTTCAAAAATGTCGTAGCATTCATAGGCCTCAAAGTCTCAGGGTGGGTAGTCAATAATGGCATCTATTTGAATACCAACTCCAACTACTACCCTTAAGGAAATGGCTTGGCAAAATCCACCAATAAGAACTTGATTAGGATAATCAAGAAGACTCTTCAAGAAAATTAGAGAGATTGGCATACTAAGTTGAGGTTTGCATTATGGTTAGATAGAATTACCCCAAAGAAAATCATTAGTAATTCTCCTTATGTGCTAGTGTATGGTAGAGAGGCTAAGTTGTCCATTTCAATTGAATTACTAGCTTTGGACCTACCTACTCAGTATGCCCTATTTGATGAAGGAGATCCCTTGCAGGTCAGGTATGCTCAGTTGATGGAATTAGAAGAAATCAGAGACAAATCAATGCAAGATATGGAATTTCATCAGATTCAGACAAAGAGGAGCTTTGATAGAAGAGCTAGAGTCAGAGACTTCAAGGTTGGAGACATAGTCCTCAAGTGGAATGAGTTAAGGTCTAGGCCTGGCAGGCACACAAAATTTGACTCCTTTTGGGGTGGACCATTTGTAATCATAGAATGCAGGGGCTCCAATGATTTTAAACTATCAAATATGGAGGGATTCCCCTTACCTATCTCTGTGAATGGTTTCCACTTGAAACCTTGTTTTGAGGTTAACCCCTCTCTGTAAACTTTGTAAAAGTTTCCCTGTTTTCTTTCCTTGGTTTCTATTTTAGTTTCCTACTTTTCAAGAAGTGCTCTGAGCACATTTTTTTAGTTTTTCCCCTTTGTGGAGAATTTTTTTTCCTGTAATAACCCCATGCCCAATGGATTGTCAAGGTCATTGGTTTCCCATGTCTAGCAAGCTAACATCCAGCAGAAATCACCAAAATGTTACCCAAATTTTCCTATGTATCAAATTTGGCAAAGAGCCATCCCCAGGCCTCTATTTTTATCTTTTCAAACACCCCAAAAAATTTCATGAGTCTACCTCTTTTCCCCTGGTCTCTGCAATATCTTTTAGGTCTCTAGCTAGAAGAAAAACCCTTAGAAAAATTCATAAACTAGTTGTTACCTTGCAAAACCCTTTGGCCGCATTATATTTTTATGTTACTTTATCCCGGTCACATAAGTCATCCCAATTTGCATGTGCATTTTAAAAATCCTTCAGTCGCCAAGTCTCCGATTCTCGGCGGCTAACCCCTTAACATTTAGCGATCCTGCGAGCGGTTACCATTTCGGTTGGCGGTCTTAGATCGATGGCCAGGTCAAGATTCTAGATCTGACAGTTGTCACATGATCTCATGGCCCCGAAAGATTCCATGAGATCTTGCGATGATCGTCAATCTTCCTGCTTGCAGAGTTCATCTTGTCAATGGGACCGGTGCCACCTCATCTTATTTGGTAGTTCCTGATTCATTGGCGGTGTCTGATTCGGCAGCTTGTCAGTGGGGCCATCTTCTTTGGTGGGTTAAGTTCTAACTTAATCATGTGGTCATCGTTATACTGGGGGCTCAAGATGCAAACTATTTAATTTGGTGGTATAGCGACAACCATTGATCCTCCTTCGTCGTTAGAGCTTCTGACAGTGGGTCTTGTGTTAGGGACAATTGCAACATGGATCTGTTTTGGTGGCTTGTGATTGGCTGAGGTTGAATATAGGTGGAAGGATGTCAGTGGGGCCAAGTATCTGCAGATGTGTCAGAAAGACTAGGATCTACTACTAGACATGTGTTCATAAGTTTGATCTTGCTTGAGAGTAGCATCTTCATTAGATGAGTCATTAGGATCTTCAATTTCAATTATGTCATGATCAATAAGATTTTGGATTTTATGTTTCAACTCCATGCAATTTGAAGTTTCATGCTCATTATGTCTATGCTATGCACAATAGTTGTTCAAAAAGATAAAACCACATGAAGTGATTTGAGGCAACGTGATGAGATCATTTTCAAAAAGTTTTTCCAAAGCTGATTCGTATGACTATCCCAAAGGAGTAAATGATCTATCCCAAGATATTTGGATGTATTTGTGTTTCTCAAAGAGTTGTCATATAATGAATATTGTTGAGATGGGACTAATTCCTCTTGATTTCCTTGATCAAAGATGAGATTCTCTTGATATGTTGAAATAGGTTCTTCATCAAATATTGGTTTATCATTAGGATATTTTTTATCAAACATAGGGTTTTCATGATATTCGTTTTGATCAAATTTTGAATTATCAAAGATATGATGTTCATAATGTTTTTCTTGATCATAGAGGTAAGGAAACAATGTTCTTAATGAGAATTGGTTGGATAATGTTTCCATTTCTTTTTCCATTTCTTGAATTCTTGTGAATAGAATATTCTTTTGAATTTTTATTGTTAATTGATTTTTGGATCTTAATGAATGTTTTCTTTTTCTAATAAAAAATCTTCAAGCACAACACAATGATTTTATCAATTATCACAAGAAATTCTTCCAAGCAATCTACCTATGGTCAAATTTGGCTTTTAAATGACTTTAATGAGGTAGGCTTTCTAATTTACCAAGGATTTAGTATAGATTCGGTTCACATAGACTTTAAAATTTGATCCCCCAAGTATGTTAAGGGGCTTCCCACATGCACAAAAGTACAATTTGGCACAATCCAAGAAGGACTACTAGAGGAAGTTCAAAAAATTTAAAATCCATTTTTCACACACCCCATTAAGGATGCATGTGTTTCATTTTATAATGGGTTGGATTCCCGCAGCAAAAGCGAGCGTATCCCACTTTGGGATGTCCCTCTCACTGACCTTATTAAGGAAAAACTCAGGAGGTGAGCCCACTAATGTTCTAGCATGTTCATGTAAAGCAAGGAAATGGAATTAAGGTCAAGCTTTTGGGAATTTGGTTCACTAAAAGGTGAAGAGCATATCCCTAACTTTTCCTTTAGTTCCCAAACACAATAAACAAGGTTCAATTGATTTCACCCACTAACTATAGGGATTTTGAGTATTTCTACTCTTTTCCACAAACAAGGGGCTTTGATTTTTATGTGCTTGATTCCTTAACTTCTCTTGTAATTACTAGATTTTGAAAATGCACCAATGCCACAATTTAAGGGAAAATATTGACTAGTTGAGGCTTACCTTTTTCCTTGTTGCTAACTGAAGTTAGGGGCATTTTTTAGTGATTTCATTGTTTTTATCATTACCTTGGCAATAGCTCCTTCCAAATGTGCTTTTCCACCAACAAGTTAGTCAACACAACCAATCACAATGAGGGCAACCAAATAGAAATTGAAGAAGCAAAGAATTATGTAATGAACCTTAAGCACCTTATTTGCAAATTTTTAAGGAAAAACTTGAACTAAGGACTAAAAATCCAATTGAGAGATACAAATTTTGTCTTGTAAGCATCTACAACCTTAAGATAATTTTGATATACCTGGTTTTCTTCCTCTTGTGACTCCTCAAGAACTGATTTAATGTGAGCAACATTTTCCTTCTTGATTTTCCTAGTCAAAGCCTTCCCTTCTTGTTTTAACTTGCTCTCTGGTTTTTTCACTTTTCTGTGATAAGACATCTTGCAGAGTTATAAAAATAATTTTACCATAGTCAGATAATAAAAATTCATAGATTATGCAAAAGCACCCTTTGAATTTAAAGGCGCCATTTAAATGTGTAAAAGCACCCTTAAAATGCTCAAAAGCACCATTTAAATGCTTAAAAGTGCCCTTTGAATTTAAAAGTGTCATTTAAATGTGTAAAAGCACCCTTAAAATGCTTAAAAGCACCATTTAAATTCTTAAAAGTGCCCTTTGAATTTAAAAGTGCTATTTAACTTTGTCAGTAAACTCAAAAGTGCACAAATAATTTGTAAAAGTGCTACAAAATTGATTAAAGGCGGTAAAAATGATGTAAAAGTGCTATGTAAATGAGCAAAAGTGCTCAGTAGTTAGGGTAAAAGTGTTGTCAGTCTATGCAAAAGTGCTGTAAGAATGATAGATAGAAAATAGAAGAATCAAAAGCACTCTGGATCGATGCAAAGGTGCACAACTTTATCGTGAAAGTGTCGAAACAGTGCTTAAAAGTGCCATTTAACTGTGCAAAAGCAACCTTTGAGCTTTCAAAAGTGTTGTTTCCTAAAAAACTTGAGAGTTAAACATGCATAAATTTGATAAAAATGAAAGAATTATGAGAGATTAGCAAAGTGAAGCATTCTGCCCCATGGTGGGTGCCATTTTGTATACTAAGAAAAGTATCTTCATAGAATTAAGGTTGAACAATAAATGAAATAGTAACTAAATACAACCACTATAGAGCAACTATTTAGCAAATAATGATCAAGTGAGCATCCTATGGCTCTCTAACTAAGATTGTTAATGAATAGCTCTCAGCAAGCTCCCATTAATGACAGTCCTAGAATGAGAATGATAAAGATAAACAAGCTATTGCTAACAATTATCAAAGTAAATGCTAATTATGCTCTCAAATGACTTTCTAAGCTCAAATTGCAAGAGGTTCAATGCAATTCTTAGATTTGTGGTTGATAATAATGAAGGAATTTGGTCTTTCTTTTATAGATTTTCCAATGGTAGGGGGTGTAGTGTAGTTGATCATGGTTAAACCTTGGTTGAGTCCTTGGTTCCACCCTTTGAAGACAATGCAAAGTTTGTGTCCTCAAAGATTGGGACAAGTAGACAAGATGGATGGTCAAGATTCTCTTTCACTTTGAGTGATTGAGATTCAATTTGGCTTGATCCATGTGAATGCCTTTCCTCAAATCTCATTGGTTGCCTAGATTTCCTCTCCTTTTGGGTTGTTGAGAATAATTGAGATTTATTAATTGATTTAATTGATTTAATTTAGCCATGCACCCCTTGAATGGGTTGAATTTAATTTAATCCAAGACTGTACAATTTAATTGATTTAATTATGTTTTGATTTGATTGCACTTGATTAAAATGCTCTCAATTTTGATTGATCTTGAATTAAGACTTGATTTTTATTTTGATTGGATAATTATGCATTGTGATTCCATTGCTTCAATTTTGTCCTTGATTTTCTTTGATTTGACTTGATTTTCTTTGATTTGATCTTTGTCCATTTTTAGGTGATTACAGTAACATTCTTTAGATCTTCTACGTTTAAATTTCTTCTTATATTTATTTACTCTCTTAGGACATTTAGATGCAAAATGACCATATTCTTAACAAGTCCAACATTTAAATATTTTCTTACCTTCTGGTTCTCTTTTCACAAGCAAGGCAATTCCTTCCTCAATCTTTCTATCTTCTTCAGTCTTGGATCTATTGCCACTAGCATAGTCTCCACTTACAATAATGTTTCTTGACAAGGTAGGGTGAACACTAAGTGCATTGAATGTATTCTCAATTATAGGTAGATCTCCTGACTATCTCAAGCTTATCTCTACTGCTTCTAATCTTCCAAGAAGAGTTTCATTGGTAAAGTTCTCAGTACAAGGTATAACTTGTTCAATCATCTACACTGTATGCTTAAATACAAGAGTTAATGTCTTTAGAATCTTCCATATCACTCCATTCTTTGTCTTATTTCCTTCACAAGATTTGATACTTGTACTAATCTCTGACATTCTACCAATATAGCTTCTAACAGATTCATCTTCCATCATTCTTATGTCTTCAAATGCACATATCCAATTATGTAATCTGAATTTCTTTGCATGTACATCACCTTCAAAAGTAGATTGTAAAGCTAACCAAATTTCATGAGATGTCCTTAGATATTTTATCTGACTGTATTCATTCTTTGGAAGAGCTGACAAGAGTGCTTCTCTAACAAGTATGTTACACATGAACATATCTCTTTCCTCATTAGAACATTCTTCAATTTTGTCTTCTTCAATGATAGTCTTCATATTCTTTGTGATTAACTAGTACCCTAGTCCTAAACATAGAAAATGTGTCTTCATATTTTCTTTCCAGCTGTCATAGTTTACTCCATCAAACTTAGGGCTTTCTTTCCTGAAATGATTCACTATGGATCTCCTTAAGTTGTTAAACTTTTCCTTCAAGGACCTACTGCTATGATACCAATTGTTAGAAAGTAAAGTCCACGAAGATAACTGAGAGGAGGGGGGGTGAATTAGTTATTAGATAAATACAAATTTTATCACCATTAATAGATTTCAACCATGTAATCAATTTAAGCAACAACCATAGAAAGATAAACATACACAGCAATACAATAACACAAGATATGTTGACTAGGGAACCTCTTGATCAGAGAGTAAACCCCAGTGGGAATGATGCCCACAAAAGATGTAACAATATAAAAATTCCTTGTGAGAGGATAGACTCTATTAAGAGCTTTATGAAATACATTTAGTACATATGAGTCCCTATTAGGAGACTTTCAATCCCTGTTAAAAGATTCTAACCCTGTTAGGATTTATGGAAGATAGAAGGACCCACTATCCAAACAGCTTCAAGGACCAGATCACTGAACACACTATCCAATTGATCTCTATATTACTCAAATAGAATAATACCAAATAATTATTGATCTCATCAACTTATCTTTTCTCCTCTATCTATGCCAAACTGCACCAACTGCTTCACAAGATCTCTGCAATTCACA
Organism: Chamaecyparis obtusa; assembly: GCA_027943335.1. Lineage (NCBI taxonomy): Eukaryota > Viridiplantae > Streptophyta > Pinopsida > Cupressales > Cupressaceae > Chamaecyparis > Chamaecyparis obtusa. The sequence goes on from BSBK01007873.1 coordinate 80,121, forward strand.
TATCCTCTTACAACATATATTGCTCAATTCCACAATTCCTTACACATATTCTTATAAAAATAAAGGAAAAAAATCCTTCCTTTATGCCACACTCAAATAATTACAAATGAGTTGGCCAACAAGGCTTAACCAATTACAAAATATAAACCTTCACACATTACACAATATTTCACAATTACATAGAAACTGTTGGCTTCCAAACAAAATAATTCTTCACTCATGTGACCTCTGACCATATTTTCATGTCGATGTCACTATCATAATGTCTTCATCAACTGTTAAACTTTTCATGCCTAGATTCTATCATGATTAGGAGATATCATCCAGTTACCACAAGCTGCTTCTCAGGAACACTACGTGAATACTGCTTCCACTAAATTACACATAACTATCATGAATAATTGAATTTCCATATGCGCTCTTGACCATGATCTCAAGACATAATATAGAGTAAGTCCTCAACTCTTCATAGCTTGATCTTCAATACTCCACGTGTGCTAATTCAAACACTATCTACTTCTCTGCTAATCTCTAGTAGATCACTGTGTTGACATCAATGACAACCACAGTCATGAATGCAACATAAAACTGATATAGAATGACTCTGAATACTCCCCCATAGGATATATTCAACATTCATTCCTAGAAGGGTCCCATTGGACCCTTACCTACTCTATGTTGTGACCCTTGAGGGTCAAAATCCGCTGCTAGAGTATACACATTGGCTCCAAAGCTAGCTTCCCATCCTCTAGCTGTAAAGTATTCCAATCCAAAACATGAGTCAAATTAGGAATATACTCTCTAAGAATGGATACGTGAAACACATCATACACACGTACAAGGCTGGACGGTAGGGCGAGTTGGTAAGAAATTGTTCCTATCCTCTCAAGGATCTCAAATGGACCCACAAATCTCGGTGCCAACTTAGAACCTTTTCCATAATAGATAGGGATTTTACATGGGTGGACTCTCAAAAACACCTTATCTCAAACATAGAACTGTCTATTGATCATGTGAGCATCAACATACTTCTTTTGCCTATTTGAGTTGTCACAAGATGCTCTCTGATCCTATGAACCTGCTGCTCCATATCCTATAACATCTCAGGGCCAAGTAGGACTCTATCCTCTAAGAGATCCCAACTCAGAGGGGTATGACAAGGATGACCATAAAGAGCCTAAAAAGGTGACATCCCTAAGGAACTATGATATCCATTATTGTATGCAAACTCCACTAGGTATAGATAATCTATTAGAATGATTTTAGAACAACATAGAGGGGGGGTGAATCAGTTGTTCTTAGGTCCAAATATACCAAGTCAATTTTCACTCTTCTAAAGTGAGCTCTATGAAAAGCCAACCCTGTTAAAGGTTTACAATACACACTATTAGGTGTGACCTAGACGTTAAAGGATTTAATCATCCTGTTAAGAGTGGCCTTGTTAGAGGGCTTAAGAACATTCCATCAGAATGTCACCTTGATTAAAGGATTTATACAATGACTATTAGGTCAACCTTGATTAAAGGATTTATACAAAATGATTGTTAGGTCAACCTTGATTAAAGGATTTAGACTGATACAATGGTTAGAAAGTAATAGTAGGTTCTGATCTGAAAAATATACAACTCACTTTGCAAATACAGATCCACTTTGCACATATGTTGATTTAGTGACTGGCCTTTATTTTCATCTCCATCTCTGATCTACTCAGAATTCTCTTCAAGAAATCACCACAACTCTGTTCAGCTCCTTCACAGCTTCACTTTAAGCCTTATGCTTAGACTTATCAGTCAATAACATCAACCTCTTCTTTTCATCCGCTCATACTGTAACCTCACAATTAGGTTAATCTTATACCTCCTTGATCAGGTAGATTAATCTTTTTCTAATTAATCTCTTTCATAGATCTTAGGTTTAGGTAACATTCATCGAATCCTTCCAGCATTATGTTCGCCAACTTTTCCTTCTAGATACATCTCCAAAATTCTCTTTGAAATCATAAGAAAATGATTTACCATGCATTAAATACTCCATACAATTCATTAATAATGTCAGAACATTTTACATATCCCAAGAATTCAACTATGTTGGCTGGGATTCTCAATTCTTTGTCAAAATGTAAATTACTGACACTCAGTCAATACTTTATTAATCTCCTCGGTCATTATTGTGTATCTCGGTCATCGCTAACATTTTCCTTCTCAACAATTATCTGTCACTCAAAAATTACTAATTTTTAGTCAACACTAGATTTTACTCGACATATACTGGCGCTCAGTCGACACTAACATCAATCGGCTTAAACTAGATTTCTTCACTTTTGCTCAGTTAAGCCTATGTTTTTAGTCTTTCTTCTTCACTATGTAAACAACACATTACAATGTCAATATGCCAACTAATCAAGTACCCATTGAAATATAACATAAGTCAACCTTTCCTTAGGCTCTCTTGTTATCTCCTCATCCTCTTCATCAAAAGATATAATACTCTCCTAGATAGAAACTGTCTTACAAGTTCAGGTTTGACATCAATGAAAATATAACAATTGTTTCAATTGTAGTTTCCAACATAATCTTCCCAATGGGTCTGTATGTCCATCACATACATCCTAAGTATGTCCTTAAGCACCTGATTAATTGGGTAAAAGCACAAAGTTGTGTCACGTTTCAGGAAAACTTATCATCACAGCTGAATTTGAGTATTTCTAACTAAAATTATTTTTTGTCAAACATATGGTCTAGCTAGATTCATTCTAGCTAAGTTAGATAAGCACTTCAACTTTTCCAATTGGAAATATCTATTAAATGAATGTTTTATACCAATTACTAGAGAAATAAAATTATTTCAAAAAAGTGATGTTTCAATAACTCCTCTATTTAATGATATTTTTTTACAAATATAAAAATACCCTTTTTTAGAGCACAGAGTCAAGATTATCATCATATAATTTTTATAGTATTTTAATTAGATCTAATATATTATCATTTCAAAATACTGCAAGTAGGTATTTTAACATTCGAGAACAAGTTGCTTCAAAAATAGAAAAAAATAGTAAAACTTATCAAAAAAATTGAAATTTTATATTGAACACTAGAAGAGAGAGTTTTGTTCAAGAATGTGTAATTTTATTTTTTTCTGAATGGTGTAGATTTGATAGGGCAAATTTGGTGGGAGATTAAAATTGTCAATTTTAGGTATGTTTGACTTTGAGTAGTTATAATAGAGAAAATATACATTGAAAACTATTTTTTCTTCTTTTATGCACTATCTATACATTTCATCTATAATATATTTTGAAATCAAAGGAAAAAAAGATTATTTGCATATACTTTTTTGGTGGGAACAAGACCCTCATTTTTCAACATTTTCAGCAAGTAAAAATGGACTTCAAAAATTAAAAAACTATGTGAATTCATGTTAAAAAAAAATTTAAAAAAATTATAGGCATAAACTTCATCCATTTTTACATATTTCATTAGTTTACATCATCTCCAAATTCTAAACACAAATGCCATTTTAATGTCGTTAAAGTTAACAAATTTGTGTGATGTTGATCTTTTCCTTTATAAAAGTGTGACATAGCTTTGTACTTTTACCCAACTCGCTCTATTTGACCATCAGTGTCTGGATGATATGCCAAATTGAAATTCAACTGAGTCCCTAAGGCATATTGCAAAAAGGTCTAAAACTCTGAGGTGAATACTGGATCCCCATCTGAGATAACCTTCCTAGGAACACCATGCAACCTGACTATATCTTTCATGAAGACTCTGGATACTAAGGTGGCAGTATAGGATGACGACATAGGAGAGAAATGTTCTACCTTCATTAACTTATCCATTATGACCATGATAGCATCATCTCTTCGATAAGTGACTGGGAATCCCACAATGAAATCCATAGATATCGTATCCCATTTCCATTTAGGAATCAAATGTGGTTAAAGGAGGCTTGTGGGTGATGATGCTTGACCTTGACCCTCTGACACTCCAAACATCTAGCCACAAAAACTACTATATCCCTCTTCATACCTGACCAAAAATATAGTTGTCGTAGATCTGAATACATCTTCTTAACACCTAGATGAGCTGAATAGGGAGCACAATGCACTTCCACTGTGATAAATTTTTGAAGATCGCCTGAAAGCGGTACATAGATTCTACCTTGCTACCTCAACAATCCATCAAAATCTAAAGAATAACCTAAGAACCTTCCTTCTAAGGACCTTCCTAACTCAATTTTAGTCTTAACTTCTTGATACAAAGTATCTGAAGGAAGTGATTACAAGATCTGACTCCTCATATTAGTAGAAAGGGAGAGCATGGATAAATCATGTAGCCTTCTGCTCAAAGAATCTGCTACCACATTCTCCTTACCTTGAATATATCTGACCTTAAAATTATATTCGCAAAGGAATTACATCCATCAGTGTTGCCTAACGTTGAGATTTGGTTGAGTAAATATGTATTGAAGGCTTCGGTGATCAACATGTAACTCAAATCGATGCCCCAATAGGAAGTGTCTCTAATGATTCAAGGCATGAACTACAACTGCTAACTCCAAATCATGCATGGGATAGTTAAGCTCATGGTCCTTAAGCTTTCTAAACTCATAACCAATATTTCTTCCTTCTTGCATCAATACTGCCCCTATACCTTCTAGGGAGGCATCAGTGCAAACAACAAAATTTTTAGTGGGGTCAAGTACCACCAAAATCAGGGCACATGTTAATCTATTCTTTAGGATCTAGAAAGCTTCTGAACATTTCTTTTTGTAAAGGAACTTTTCCCTTTCCTTTTCAAGGAAGTGATGGGATAAGCTATTCTAGAGAATCTTTAGATGAAGCGTCTATAGTATCTAGGTAAACCCATGAAACTATGAACCTCTGAGATGTTGGTGGGGGCTGGCCATTCAACTATAGCTTGTATCTTGGTGGGATCAACTGCTATTCCTTGTCTTGAGATAACATGACCAAGATACTTAACTTAGTTTGGAAGAATTCACACATCTCCAAGTTTGCAAACAAGTGATTTTTGCGAAGGCATTGTAACACTTGTCGAAGATGTTGCTCATGTTCTTCCACTGATTTAGAGTACACCAAAATATCATCTAGAAAAATTATGACAAATGTTTCCAAGAAGGTCCCAAATACCCCATTCATAAGTCTCGTGAACACTAAAGGTGCATTGGTGAGACCAAAAGGTACTATGGTAAATTCATAATGCCCATACCAAGTATGAAAATTTTTTCAGTGAATGTCAGCTTCGTGAATCCTTAACTGGTGATAACCTGACTTTAGCTCAATCTTGGAAAATACCTTGGCTCCTTTCATCTGATCAAATAGATCATAAATCCTTAGCAAAGGGTACTGATTCTAAATGGTTACTTTGTTGAGTTGACGATAGTCAATGCACAAACTAAGTGAACCATCCTTCTTCTTAACAAAGATGATCGGAGCTCCCCAAGGTGACATACTTGGTTTGATGAAACCTTTTTCCAAGATTTCTTCTAGTTGAACTTTTAACTCACTCAACTCCTAAGTGGTCATGTGATAAGGAGCTTTAGAGATGGGTTCGGCCCCTGGAACTAGTTCTATGTGGAAATCAATGTCCCTTTTGGGAGGCATTCTAGGAATTTGAATTGGATAAACATCTACAAACTCTTGAAGTAAAGGGTGCTCAAGCATAATTTCTCTATCTTCCTTGTTAGCCAAATCATCAACTAAGACTGCAAGAAGTTGGCATCCCTTTCTCATGCATTTCTTAAGTTGCATAGAAGATATCATTCGAAGTGATATAGGTCATTGGATTCCCACAATAGTGTTAGGCTTTCCCAAATCATCCAAGCAATGAATGTACTTCTTTCTACAATCTATCTTGGCTTCATGAGCCGCTAACCAATCCATTCCTAGGACAACTCGATACGATCCAAGGGGAATAATAAAAAGATCAATATTGGTAGAGAAAGGTCCTAATCCCAAGCTGCAACTTTGAACACACAAAAATGTGGTCATTTTAGCCCCTGAGGTTAGCTCTACCTTCTACTTAACTCCTTGTCCTACTATCACTAGCCCACACTTTTCTATCAAAGAAGGAGATATGAAGGATTCAGTTGTTCTTGAGTCAAAGAGAATAGAAATAGTTTTACCCTTTAACGAACCTGAATTCTCTATGACCATGTTCTAGTGATTAGCTTGTCTATGTTCTACTATGGCAAACACCCTATGAGATCGACCGACATCTCCTACTATTGGTTCTGTAATTGCTTGATTCTAATTTGTGAAATTAGTGCGCTAAGGGAAATGAACTGCAATGTTCCCTTGTTGCCTACAAGAATAACACCTCGTATTCTTACCAAAGTTCTTTGCAAGAGGTGCACTAGATTGTTGATAACCTCCTCTTTTGAAATTTTGAGAATTTTGGGATTGTGGGGGAGGAAAATTTTGTTGTGCTCAAAAACTATTACTGAGGTTGTTGGAACTTCCCATTACCTTGGTTTTTATTCTCAAATTTCTTCTTAGGAAAGTTTTGTCCACCCTTAAAAGATGATTGTTGGATCTTGGAATTGGAATTACTTTGTTAAAAATTTCCTTTAGAACCTGATCTCGCATTCAAAGTTTGGCCAATAGAATAGCCACCTTTTCCTTTGACCTTTCTTTTAACTAGGTATGCCTTAGTGATGGAATCCCAGAGATTCTTGGGTTCTAAGACTGTCACATCTCCTAATATTCGATCATGCAAACCTCTGATGAAATATTAGAAAAGAATGGGTCTATCATCTCTAAAGCCTAAGAATTGCTTAAGTTCATATAATTTACTTTCATATTCTTCCACCGAAATGTTATCTTGCTTGATTAGGTGGTGAAATTCTTCTACCCTTCCATGTCTCCATTGATCGGACATGAATCGATCCTTAAAGCTCTCTAGGAACAATTCCCAAGAAATAGTGTTGATGGTGACTTGAAGTTTATCTTCTTCCATATGCCACCAAGTAGATGAAAACTTCCTCAAATTCATAATTGTGCATTTGGCCTTGACATTTCTACTAAAAGGGTCCATAGAGAAACACCTCTCAAGGTCAAGAAACTAGGTTTCCACTGTAGATCCCCCTTCATTGCAGTATAAAAGGGGTACCTTGACTTTGAGAAATTCCCTCATGTGAGTGGTATCCCTTTCCTTAGATTCTTGCATAGCTTTCCTTTCCCTAGGGATTTTATCCCTTTGCCTATCTTGGTGTTGATCTTGGTTTCCTTCTTCAACATTGACCTTGTTTTTAAGGTTGTCGAGTCTATGCAGAAGTTGTTGCATAATTTGTCTAAGTTGGGCTCCTTCTGATTCATTACTCTGACTCTCATTTCTATGATTTTCTTTATCACAATCTCCCTCATATTCCCATGAGAACTCTCTAGGCGAGATCTCGAGGAAGATTCTTGAACTCTATCCTTATCTCTTCCGCGGGTCACAAGAGTCATCCTGGAAGAGTGGTGTCACATTAGTTTTAGGTGCAAGTTTAAAAGGAGTATTCAATGTGTTGAAGAGTTTTGAGTTTCCAATGTAAATAGACCCTAAGCTCCCAGTGTAGCAACCAAGGCTCTGATACCAAATGTAATGTCCCCACCAAGGAACCCATAAGGAATCAGGTCTTTTGACCTAAAATTGCAACTAAAAATTATTTTCCTAACATTACATCATTAACACATTTACAATTACATTCCTTACATTCATTTACCAACATATTTACATTACTGTTCAAATTGAATTTCATTTCATTTCTTTACTTTTACATTTCATAATTTAAAAGGTAGGGTAAGAAAGTAACATTCCATTTACAACTATGTCCCTTACTTCCTAAATCATTTTCATTTCACTTTCATACACCTTGAATAACTATATTTTATAATTTACAGTTTAACCTTAGCATAATAAACATTTCCTTTCATTTCAACATAGGAGAGATAGAGAAGATAACTCAACATTTACACTATACATTTCAACTTTTGATCTTTCAAATAATATCCCTTGAAATAAACCCCTAGAAATATCCCTCCCAATTACATTTCTTTGCTTTTCAAATACAGTTTCTGCTAATGAATCTCATTACAATCGTAAGTACATGAATGGCTTGAAGGAATTACAACATATCTTTACATCTTCCTTTTCAATAATAAATGATACAAAATAGAAATATCTTCATTAATGCATAACAATTGAACGCATCCAAATCACGAACCATAAACAGTACCTCGAAAGGTATTTTCCACCCAACCATATGAAACTGGTGAAGGTCCACCCCCCGTGCTAGGAGATAGAACCAATATTCTCACAAGGCCCTAAGTATTCCAAGGCTTTACAAAACCCTAACTTGAAAATAAATACAAAACATAACAAGATACCACATTACTATACACAAGGGTTAGGTTTCTAGCATACCCTCTAGGTGAGTGTCATCACATATCCTATATTTTGGGATCCTTCCTGGCAACCATGTAACCCTAGTCCCCCCTTTTTGAATAGGGATCCATCTTGGCAGTTACCCATGGTCTTGGTACTCCAACAAGACTATGTGGACTTTATTATGTTTTCTTTCATTATCTTTTATTTCCCCCCTTTCCCAGATTCATTATTAGGTTATCACTTTTCACAAACCCATGCATAGGATTCTATGGAAACCAATTTAGGGTTCCATCACCTATGAAGGGCCACTCATCTAGGGTACCCAGTGCCTTACCCACACACAAAAACTATGAAAGCCATCAAGTACTTCAAAAGATCCATCTCGAAAGTCTAGGGAACCCTCTGGTGCACTCAGGCCACCCGAATGAGTCCTAGCCTCATAATATGGATTCAAGCAGAAGAAAAGTACTGAAATCACATGAGTAACATCTTATAATGCCAAAAAAAACCATGGATAGACATTCATAAGTGATACCAAATGCAACCCAATCATAGGGAACAGATTCTAGAGGTTCTAAGCCCAAATTCTACAAATGTTGAGCCTGTGAAACCATCAAAAACCCCAAATGACAATACATAACTAACCATACAACATTCTAGTGATGGTCATATGAAATTTTACCAAGTTTCATATGGTTATGAGCATAAATTTGTATGACATTCCTGAAGCCCATACGACACTATACTCACAAACTTCCCAGAAATGCCAGAAGCAGACATTTTTAGGTGTGGAGAGTGCTTGGGAAAGGTTCCCAAAGGTCAAACTGATACATTGACCTTAGTACCACATCCACAACACATCCTCAACACTACCTAAGTCTCAAACTAGAATAATCAAATGAAACACAATAAATCATAGAAAGGCCTGCAAAAACAACAATGGGGAACAAAGTCTGCATCTCTTCCCTGAACCTTCCTAACCCTTCCCAATTCTTCCTAAACATCCATAATCCATTAAATAACAATATAATACACCATCCTAAGAAATCAAAAGTATTCCTAAACTTTTAGGAAATATTTCATAACCTGAAAACAATACAAGCATGCTTAATTACTTCTTGGAAGCATAAATGAACACACATAAATCATAATATTAAAATTTCCTTTTTATACACATATTATATCTATCATATATAAATATTAAAACGTGTAATACACATTCATTAACACACACATATAAGTAAGAATGGAGATTCATCCCATTTTAGACCCTACCTGGGGTCCTACAGAGAATCCTCTTCCAACGACTGGAGTTCACTTTGCAAATCACCAAGCCTTGAGTGGGTAGCCTCTAGATAGCTTCCTCTAGAAACCAATATTCAAAAAATCCAAACACCCTTTCCCTCACCAAACTAGATAACTCTCAACCTCATAGAAAAAAAAAAAACTTCTAATAAACTTTCCATAAAAATTAATGCAAAAAACCTCAAAATCTCCCTAAAACTCTAATCCCCAAAATGCACAAAATACAAATATTTAACCTCCAACTATATGGTTAGAGGAGTTTCTTTAGGGGAAGAAAATTCTCGAACTTCCATAGTTGGTTGGAAAATCAAACCAATCATTCCCGTAATCACTTAACAAAGTTTTTAATAAATTTACTTAAAATAGCTTCCAAAGAAAACTATAACAAGAAAGATAAACAAAAAGCTTCCAAGGAAAACACATAGCACAATTGGAAACCAACTAGCCTAACTTCTAGGAAGTCTCAAGTTCAACTCCCTCCTAGATAGCTAGTTTTACTCCAAAGAGCATTTCTTTTACTATTTTTTATTATTACTATTATTTTCACTTTTTTAATTAATACATTTTATTTAATACACTCTATTTTATACACTTTATTTAATCATAAAATACCATTTACATAATTAATTAAAACATTAAAATAATATTATTTATATATGCATGTGCACCCACATATACACATACCTATATAACATACAATCAATTATAACACAGATACAAAATAAATAATATACATATAGACAAGGATAATTCTGACTCACAACATTAATCTCAGAACAACATCAAAACTGAAGCCACAAAATGACATCACAAAAGTGTATTCAATCCTTCAACTAGGGTAACCTCCTGAACAAAATTCTAAGTCCATGATAACCCTAAGAGTAGCTTGGTAAAATCTCCATACAAAAAGAGTTTGAGAATTTTAAAGTCATGCTCAAACCTATGTAGCCTGGTGGAGATCCACACGATGTCACACTCTCCCTCCTTGTTTTCCACCATCTGTTTATATATATATATATATATATATATATATATATATATATATATATATATATATATATATATATATATATATATATATAAACAGATGGTGGAAAACAAGGAGGGAGAGTGTGACATCGTGTGGATCTCCCGTAGGAGTAACTACGATTACCTCTCCTTCATCCTACACTCACATCAACCAGTGTAATCATCAAGACATAATGGGGTCAACAGAGTTAGATCCATTATAAACATCATAATAAAAATCAAATGTAAAACATTTCACAGATAGTTCATTTATAAATATTCATCATTAAATTCTAACTCATTTAATATTTCCAAATAAACTATAGTAACCAAATATATAGGTATGCTCAAATGCCTCATAAAATGATAACTAAATAATAATCATAGTCCAAACATATAATCCAAAGTTTCAAAGCAATAGTCCTTTTAGTCTAACATAGGAAGATGCTAGGGTGGGCATTATAGATTGCCCCTTGCGACCAATCAAGTGTAGAATCTTGAGTTGGAAAACTCAAGCCATCTACACTTCCCATTCCATCATTATTGGTTGGTTGATCATCATTTGCTTTAGGTAGGGATGGTTTTGGATGCAGAATCAAAACCTCAGATGCATCCTATGTTGCCTCTTGATTTCTATTATTGTACCTTCTAACAAAAGTATCAATTGTATCTTCATTGTAACCATTCATTTTCATAAATGCCTCCACTGCAATTACATCTCCCTCACCTTCAACTACATTTGCACCACCATCTGATTTTGGTTGGGGCTCAACTAATTGTTGTTGATTGTCATCTTCTTCAACAAAAAAATCCTCACTTGGCCTCATATCATTCACTAAGGCAATCCAATTGAAAGGACAAATGCCTATCTTGTAGAACCCAATCATTACATTTCTCGATGCTAATGCATGAAACAATGCTTTGCTAGTGAGAGTTTCCAACTCTTCACATCTAATTTCAACCTGAGGGTTGTTTTCCAATAACATGTTCTTATTCTACTTGAAGTATATTATAAAGGGAGAAAATACACTCACATTCAATAGTTCCAACTTGTGGCTGGTATATGCAAGAAGTGTTACCAAGTCTATTCCTAGATGTCTTGCTTCTTCAATTATCCTCCACACCACATGGCTTCCATGACCATAAAATATGAGTATCACCATATTTGAGGGAGAGAACCCACGAGGGATGTCTCTAGAAAAGTGTTCTAGCCAATTTAGAAACAACTCCTTCGTCATCCATGCGTGTTCTTGTATTGACATGCATGTCCCTACCTCACAGTTGGTAATGTAATTTTTTATGTTCCTCTCTGCTTTGAACAAGTAATACTCGATTATGCTCAACCCAGATGTGCTCAAACATGCAAGGACAGTGATCCACTACCTAATTTTTGAGATGAGATGTGGGACGTTTCTAGATCCCAATCATGCAATTACTCTCATGTACTACATTTCCTTCCAACTTGCATGCATGTTTCATCATAGTTCCAAATTCTATTGGAGTTGTAGTGGTTGATGTTGCATATAGTTTCCAAGATGTCATAAAAAAGGCTACAATTGAAGGACAACCATTATAGTCCAATCTGTGTCCACTCCTACTATTCTAATTGTCAATTTTAGGTGGCGGTGTCTGAAACCTATCTACCATGATCTCCATAAAAATCCATCGGTGAATGGGTTAGCCCTTCCTATAGTAATTTGGGCAATAATTGTCTGCAGATGAGTCACATGTAGGCCATGCCCAATATTTTCCATGTCCTTGCACCTCTTCAAAAATTCTTTCTCCTCTTCAGTAATTAAGACTATTTTTGGCCCCCTCCTCATAGTGACTGTTATTCCCATCAGCTACACCCTCAAGCTGGAAGTCGGTATGTTCCACTTCTTTGTTGTAGCCCTTCATGATAGTTGCATTTTCAAATGCTTCTAACTGCAGTATCCATGTCAGAAATTTTCCACTATCTTATTGGGGATAGAGGGGCCTGGTTATTTGAGGCCAATTCCCCTCCATTGCCTTCTTGTGCATTCACTTCTTTTGCATTGAAAACATGAGCATTAACCAAAACTTCTTCTGCATTGATAGGAGAACTATTAACAACATCTTCTTGTGCATTCACCTTTGTATATGTGAAGTGCATGTGACAAGTTACTCTTATACTTGTCTTTCTAGTGTTTATTGTCTTTGACTTTCATGTGGGTTCCATGGTTCTCACTTAATCTATAACCACGTTGTACGTATTAGTCATATACCAATTACCACATACTTGGGTTTACTTGTTTAAATTTAAGAGTTCATGTTAAATCATTCACAGATTTTGATGTGTGTATGCAAATATTTGTGTTTGTAAGTACACATTCATATATTTATGTATGTATGTGTGCAAAGAAATACACATATGTGCACATATATGTATCTATGTATGTGACCATGTACGCACATTCATGTATGTAGTGCATATGAGGATATCATTTCAAATATTTTGAACCTCGCAATTCATTACCATATCACAGGTATGAGTAAATGTGATTAACACTGCATTGAATCAATGTAAACTTACAATGCATACAGTCAATGTAAGCTTAAGAATGCATAGAGTCAATGTACGCTTGACATTGCATACATTCGATGATTACAGAGAAATACATAGAGTGCATGAGTACAAAGAAATTCATAAAGTCAATTGTAAAATTATCAATGTAGAGACATTCCATGTAATAATTTGATAGTATAATTAAAAAAATGATAGATCAATTGAAACCCTTGATTCAATATAGAGTAATGGTTGAAACAAACAAGAAACCATAAAAGAAAATGAATACAATAATATTTCATGATTAAACTGGAAGATAAATACAATAAGCTAATTTCATTAAACTACCTAATGTTATCATATTATCAACAATGTACCCTATTTCTTTGACATTCCATGTAATAATGTCATAGTATAATATAAGACAAATGTGTACAATCAATGCCAACTTAAGCATGCATACAGTCAATGTAAGCTTAGGAAATGAGTACAATCAGTGTGACAAACAATTCAATGTCAACTTAAGAATGCATATAGTCAATGTAAGCTTAGCAAATGAATAGAATCAATGTGACAAACAATTAAATGACAACTTAAGAATGTACATAGTCAGTGTAAGCTTAGAAAATGAGAGTGGTGGACCGAGACCCTTATCTTATGTAGAGAATTAATGTCTATGGAAAGCATTCACGAAAACTAAGTGGGAGAAGAAACTTGGAGAATGAAAAAACATGAAGGAGAAAAGTTGGTCTATAGGACTACTGTGTGGGTAGGTTATGGCCCTAATTTGGTCGCTTATGTGGCACATGGTGAGCAAGGAACATGTTATTGTAATTTTTTATGGGGTGTCGGTTGATTTTGAAGGGTCCTCCATGGGGTATGATAATATGGGCCCTTGATTAACGTAAGGTCCTAAGTGTTTACATTAAAATGAATTAGTAATAGGTATATTGACATAGTGAGTGGGCCCACATTTAAAACATCTTACAATTATATGTTAACATATTTATTAATGCATACTGTGTACACCTTACTATCATAATATAGTCTAATTTGAAGGCATGTAAGTAATGTATACAATGAGCGGTACCTTCATTCATGAAAGACATGAGATAACTAAGTGAAAACTATGAAAAAATGAGAATGTGAAGTTTCAATGCATCTAACTAAACATAATGTGAACACCTATTAACTGAAAATAATATAATTTGAAGGCATGTGAGTAATGCATACAGTGAAAACATGAAATCACTTGATTTCTGAAAACACAATATAACTTACTGAAAATGATGTAATGTAGTAACATGAATTATGAATGTAGTTAGAATAATGCAAAATGTGAACACCTTACTAACTAAAAACAATAAAATTTGAACACATGTAAGTAATGCATACAGTTAATCATAGCTTGATTTTATAAAGAAAAAAAATATAGAAAAAATAAGAAATAAATTGTAGCATAGGGTACCAACCTGAACAAGAGCATAATCTTCCAAAGGAGTTGTGGATTCTATAGAGAATAAAGAGCTCAATACAGAAAATAAAGAATAATCAATGCAATAATAGGGAATTTGGACTGAAAATGATGGAGGAAATTGCTTCTTGTAGTGGGCTTGTGGGTCTCATTCTACCGTGGTTTTTTCCTCTAACCAAGGGTTTCCACAAAAATATCATTGTGTCATGTGTGATGATTTTGTGGATGCTTCATATTGTTTTCTTTTATTTTATTACTTCACTTATATGCTTTGTTATTTGGAAGTTATTTAGATCGGTAGTTGGATTAGTTTATAATCTATTTGTACTGATTCACCCCCTCCTCTCAATACCTAATAATTCTAACAATTGGTATCAAAACACTCATCCTCTTGGTGATAAGCCTAATAGATTGAGGAAAAGATCTACAATTATGGATAATTATAGGTATGAGATGGAACTTGAGAATGCACACAAGATGATCAATGAGTTGTAGGGTAAGCTGAAGAACTCTCTTACAAAAAGGAGAGGACTTACTAAGAAGTTAAGTGAAAGCTAGGATTACACTGATCAAATATCAGAAGGAAGTATGTCAGAACACTAGTACATTTGAGACCTTTTTCCGATGGTCAAGCGTCTGAATTTGGATAGTAAATTGTCACTTAAGCGACACCACCCGGCGTCAAAGTTTTGTAGTCAGAAAAACTGACGGTCCCGTTAGGCATCATAATTATGACAACCTTGGCCATCGCTAAAAGAGGGTGCCAACACACTGAGAATACCATTGAACATATTCGTGGCTGTCGCAATTGGGATGCCTACCCATCACAAAAAATAACAAATGACGGTGATCCATCAGAAGATGTCGACGGGTTGTCATCATTTGTAACATGTTCACCAATAGAAATGCTTTTAATGAAACATATTTCCATCTGAAGTTTAAAACACATATCCATCATTTGTGGTTTGTAACGATGACTATGTTGTACGTGCGACAAACATGCATCAGATAGTTATGATGGTTATCTGTCATTTATGGTTTTTTTCTCATAGCGATGCATTTAATGCGACAGATGGATGTTGGATATTTGCGATGGGAAACAGTCATTGTTTTAAAGATGTCGTAGTTATGACAATAATGAGTTTGTTTTAAAAAATATATATATTTGACAATCGAGTTGGTATCGATTTAGAACAGTGTTCTTGCAGATCTGGTTCCTGCTCGTGATTTGGTTATGGATCATTTAGAGATAACTTTGCAGTAGATTCAGTAGCAACTCGTGGATTATTGTGTCGAGTCTAGAGACTTGAATTTGGAATGGATCCTACCAAATCAAGACTTGTGACAGTGACTGCTCCAACACAATTCGGAGATAACTTTGAAGTAGATTTGGTAGCGGCTCATGGATTATTGAGTTGAGTCTAGAGACTTGGATTTGGAATGGATCCTATCGAATCAAGACTTGTGATAGTGACTGCTCTAGCATAAGAAGCTAGTGCAGCAATTAGAGATGCATTCTTCCTGATGTGTTCATGGGATATATGCGGACCTGATTGCATTCAGATCTGATTTGAGTAACTTCTTGACTTCGTTAGTCCAAATTTGATGTGCGGGTTCATGATACAGTCGATATATATTTGTCGTACGTGGATTGAGATCTTAAATTATTGAGCTTCTCTTTGTTTCGAGAATAGTTTAACATTCTATACTTAACAGGGCCAACCACATGAAGGTGGAAGCTCATCTGACCCCTCCTAGGAACCTCTTATGACCCTTTACGATATTTTAAGATCTCTAAGATGTATTCTTAGGGATCATAAATGGTCCTAAAGGGTCATAAGGGGTCCTGGGAAACAACAATTGAGAAACAAAAATGTAGGCATCATGGTCACAATTTTTTGGAAACACAACATAATTGAGTGGTATACCCAGATGATGCAATGCAACTACTCCTCCAGCTCCATGTCTACATTGCATAAACAAAACCCAAAGATAAAGAATAAATTTAGAGAGCGCAGGAGGAGAGCGACAATGACCAAAATAATATATGGACTTGTATTACTTTGGTCGTTCTCGCTCTCCTCCTACGCTCTCTAAATTTATTTTTTATCTATGGATTTTGTTTACTGCAGTGTAAACTTGGAACCAGAGGAGTGATATATAGTTGTGTTTCATTGTCTGGGTATACCATTCAATTATGTTGTGTCTCCAAAAAATTGTGATTATGATGCCTACATTTATGTTTGTCAACTGTTGTGATATCTACATTTATGTTTCTCATTTGTTGTGTTTATGTGCATGTTCTTTATGTGTATCTACTAGAAATTCTAAAACAAAATTAAGTATCTACAATAGCCCTCTGTTAACCACATTTATGCATATGGTCCCAACAAAGTAGTGCACAAACTACACAAAAAAGGCATCGCAAAAATATGATTTCTGCTTTCACCATTGAAGCAATCTTGGTGGTGTATGCACCCTAAAATGGTCGCCTAGACTTTGGGCCCCATTTATTTGATTTATCAATTCTGAATCATTTTGATCAATAATCAATATTTTCAACATTATCAATTTCTTGATCAAATCCTAATTTCGATCATATATTGGATTTTTATCCTTGGGCTAACCATTTATCCTAAGTCTTTATTTGATTAAAAGGAATATTTCCTCCCCTTTCAATTAAATAAAAAGCCCACCTTTTCCTCTTATCCTAAGTTGCACAAATAAAGCATTATTCCTATTTTATAAAAAGGGAAAAAGCACTTTTTGTCTCACATGAGGCTCAAAAGTCAACACTTCACTCTCATTGGAGGATGTTTGTGCACATGGATTGCTCCTCTTTCAACCTCCACCGCTGATTGAGACTTTTTGCCTCTTAATCTCCATGGTCCATTTCACCTCATTTCTTATAAAAGGAGAGCTCTCTCCTCCATTTGCATATCCATGTTTTGTGCTATTGTTATGCTGCAGGTTTTGGAGCTCTCTTTGAAGACACTCAAGCTTTGAAGCCTTGACATTTTAGTTGCATTTCATAATAGTGTTGCTTTCATAGTTACATTCATGGCATCATAGATTAGATTTCCTTTTATGCAATAGATTAATCTCACATAGTCTAAATAGGAGGCATTGTAATCCATTGCTATTTCCTTTCATAGATTAGTTGCATTGTACTTTCCTTTCATAGCTTAGATTTGCATTCTCATATAGTTTGCATTGCATTTCACATTGGATTCTTGGAGATATTGGCATTGTTGCCCTTGTCTTCATTGTGAATCTCTCATTGTGTGGTTGACTAGCAAGGTCACTTTTTTGTAGCTCTAGCTGAGAGCAAAACTCATAGTCCCTTGCAACTCCATGCATAGAGAGCTATGAGCCGCTTTGTGAGGCCTCACTCTTGAGTAACCTTGCATGTAATGGTTCATAGAAGTGCATATTTTAGTGTGTACATTTCTGGCGCCCACCGTGGGGCCGAGTAGATTAGCTTTGTCCCTTTAATTCTGCATTTTTCATCATTTTCGGATTAATTTTTGGAAAAATCTGTGTCTCTGGTTTTCTGTCTCAGATTATCGCGTGACACTTCTCAGAAGTATCGCGCGATATACTTTCTGTCTTGGCGCGATAGTTCGCGTGGAAAAAGTATCGCACGCCTATATTTAAGTCTATCGCCTGGCATTGGGCGAAGTATCGCCTGGCATCGTGCGAAGTATCGCTCGACTGGGGAAGTATCGCCTGGCTATAGGAAGAAGTATCGCGCGATACTGGTGAAGTCTGAGGTATATCGCCTGATCTAACAGTGAACTATTTTGTATCTTGCAAGTTTCGGGTTCTTAGCTATCTTTTTGAAATTTTCTAAAATTTCCAGCGTTTTCAAATCCGTGCCTCTGGAAAATGGGTGCCCATTTTTTTTTTTTTTGAAATTTTGCAAATGGTATCAAAAGTTTAAGTGTGATATATCGTTGGAAAGGTCTTTCCGAGCCTAATCCAACCATGATGGTTTCATTTTCAGATTTTATCATTTGATCAGTTATTTTTGCAGATTATCTGATTTTTCATGTGCTAACCATTGTTAGATTTTGGATTTTCCTAACCTTTGTTGGTCTAACAAGTTGTTTTGTAGGTGCTCTTGCTTGAAGGAAATTGATATATTGTATGTCCAAGAGGGCTACTAATGGTTTTTGCAGGGCTGCCCTAAACATAAAAACTAAATCAAGTGCTTGATTAATTGCTTTCTTTATTGAGTGCGGCATATACTAGTTGTTTCATTTCATAGGCACTTAATACCTTGTTGTAGGAATTTTGAGGTGGTAGGAGAAGTATGCTCTTCACCTTTAGGTGAATCAGAAAATCTTGACCCATCTTAAGGTTTTGGAAGCAAGGGGGTAATTGATCTCTTTTCTTGGTGTGTTTGGGAGAGATTTTTGAGATAGGGGAGTATGCTCTTCACCCTTGTGGTGAACCAGAAACCTTGAACCTCAAGAGTTAATCTATTTTTTGTTTAGTATAGAAATCCTTTAGCGGGCCTGCTCTTGAGCAATCAAGAGGAACGACCCAAGTGGGGACAACCTTGTCATCATTTTCCTTGGTGGCGAGTGATTCCAACTCACTATAATCTCAAGGCTATCGAGGACACAAAACCTTGGTAGACATAACACTTGTCTTCGCTTGATGTAAGTACTCATGGGATTGTGACCATGAGGAAAACATTGAACAAGAATGCTTAAGGTACTCTTGAGGCCGCGAGGTCCTAGTCCTTTATGAGGAGCAAGAGGGGTGTTGTGAACGGAAACCCTTATTAAGAACCATAGATTAGAAACCACCTTTTTCAGCCGCTTATCTTCTTAGTGCAAGGATTGATCCAAGTGGAATAACCCGGATCACCCCAAGATACTCACCATATGTGTCCCTTTGGTTGTGTTGTTTGACACTTCCATGACAAAGCCAATATCTCTTGTGGGCAACCACTTGGTGTGAGGCAAGGGGGCATCAAGTTGTGGGCTAAGTTGATGAGTAATGAGCCTTGTCTTGTAGGTAGATATTGCTTGAAGTGTCTTCGATTGTGTGATACCAATGTAAATGTTCTTGACATACAAACAATCGGTAGCATTCATAGGGTGCTTTTTCAATTTTGATATCACAAGTGCTTGTCTTGGCAAGGTTGCTTTTGCCCTTGTTTCAAGTGTTTGGAGACATGTTTGATCCCCTACTGTTTGCAAACCTGTCCAAATACTATTAAAATTGTGATTGAAATCAGACATTTTCACCCTTAGATTCAAAATTTGCACAAATTGGTCAAAATCAACATCAGTATCACATTTGTCCATTCTTGGTGAGAAATCCTATCTCTAGAATTGTTAGTCACATTCTTGGAGAATTTTAGTACTTTTATTGTCCAAATCATTTTCATTTATCTCAATTTCAATTATATTTTGGCCTAGTCCAACCTCCTGATTCAAAAGTGCAAGGATATTCATCCTTTGATTTGAAGCACCTCTTTGACAGTGTTGGTAAAGCCCCTTCTTCTATCTTTTCATTTCTCTTTGGACAATAGAGAACTTTGATTATCCTAGTTTGGTGTTGACATTTTGTGAGGTCATCCTATTACCAGTCTTCCTTGGTCAGTCTAGATCTTAGATCCTAGGTGTTGTCATGTTGCTCAACATCTCAATGAACGTTATGGTATCAATTGCACAAGATGGCTCTTAGTCTTCTTCTTTCTTTTCCATTTCCCATGTTCTTCTGAAGTCTTCTATTCCCATGGGAAATTCTTCTTCTTCTTGATTCTTTTCTTCTTATTATCTAGTCTACATTCTTCTAGTCATCTCTTCTATTCATTTCTTCCATGCTTGATTCTTCCTCTTCTATAACCATGAATCTTGACTATCTGGTTTTGGAACCTTTATTAAGAATAGATGATCTTGAGCTCATTGACATATTCGAAAAGTGTTGTTCCTCCAAAATTCTCATGAGTGATGAATTTATAGCAAAAATAAAAGAAAAGATGATTAAATCAGATGCCTTTGCTAGAATCATAAACATGATCATATCACGATCTTCTTCTTCCAAACATTCTTCATCATCTAAATCTTCTCATTCTTCTTCACCTTCCAAGTCTTATCATGACTCTTCCAGACATCATTCCCATTCTTCATATTCTAAGTCTTATCATGATTCTTCTAAACACTATTCACATTCTTCATCTTCCAAATCTTATCATGACTCTTCTAAACATTATTCAAATTCCTCATTATCCAAGTCTTCTTCTTCCTCCATGAAGTCTTCATTTTCCTCTTCTTCAAGATGTCATTCTTCTTCTACTTCTCCCAAGAGTCTTACTTCTCTTCAGAAGACATACCATAAAGAGCAACGTGATAGTCCTTGTGATGTCTCTTCCACAAAGAGTGACACACCTACCTTTGATGACTATGATGACTATGATGATGGACAATGTAGCAATACTTATGACAACCCTATTCCTAAGAGTCCTCCTCGTCGTGTGCTTAGGCTTACTAAAGGGTCATCCTATTGGATAGATTGTGATGGTGATCCATATGATTCTGATTTTGAGAGAAATTATGATATTTGTTGTGAACAATATGATACATCTACTTCTATTGAGGAAGAGAAAGCTTTCCGTGCTGATTATAAACGAAGATACTATGAGCATGTCTTGTCTAAAAACTCTCATGCTGAAAATAAAGATTACACTCTCCAGCAAGATCATGTTAATGCTGAACCTTTGTCTTGTGATGGTCCCCTTCCATCCTCTACTTCCTCCAATACCCACACACTTCCTAAAGCTTCTGAGTCATCCAAATCTTTCACAAATCCTTCATCCAACAAAGATCATAATGCTTTCCATGCGGTTCCGTATAGTTATCCTCAAGGGCCACCTCTTAAAGATACTCAAGATAACCTTCACTTGGATGCAAATACTTTTAATAATGTCGAACCTAAAGAGCCTAAGCCTTCATCCGCTATAATGCCTATTTCAGCTAGTCCTTCACCATCTCTTCCAAAGTCTTCTATACAATCCCAACCTGCTTCCTTGTCCTTAGAAGTGGCTCCATGTCAAGAGGACTCTAAAAGTGATAAAGAAAAGAATATAAAGAAAGATCAAGATCAAGAACCTTCCATGTCATCCAATTCTTCTCATGATGTCTCTTATCTATTTCATGGTTCTTTTGATCCTCTATGCCCTTTCTCATTCATTCCACCATGTCTTAAGACTTCTCCTAAGAAAGATCAAGCTACCACTTGCACTATTGAGCTTATTGATAACCAAAATAACCTTACTACACTTGCGCTTTCCAAAGATGATACTTCCATTAAGGTTATTAAAAATGGTGTTGTTACTTCTGATGTTAAGCCTATTGAAAATCAAAATAAAGTTGATACGCTTATGCTGCCCAACGATACTTGTCAAGATCAAAGTCTTCCATCTTCTTGTTCTACCACTCCATGTTCACTTCCACTTTCTACTCTTCCTAAGTCTTCGCAAGCTACAAACAATCCTGTCAAAGAAGGTGCTCCTATTCAAGATGTGCATGATCCTGTTGAAAATCCTAATGCTCATTCTAAAGATGCTGATATCCTTGGTTGTGATATAGACATTGATGAACTTATTGATTATCCTTTTGCATCTTCCACATCCATCCTTGGACCCCCTCCATCAATACTAAGGGCTTCATGTCTTCCTTCCATCTTGGGTCCTTATGTCCCTTCACTTTCCCCTCCTAATTCTCCTAATTTGTCATCCATCTTGGGTCCTTACATCCCTCCATCTCCTATCTTTCCTCAAGATCAACATAGATGCATACCCTTCAATCCCTTTCATCCATCCACCCATCTATACCAGTCATATTTTCCTTCTTCTTCCACAAGTTCCAAGTCTTTTGGAAGTAACTTGAATGGTCAATATAAGAAAAATAAGCAATACAAGAATCCATCAAAAAAAGAAGATCACCATGTCCCCTCTAATCGACATGGATATATAAAGTCAAAAGAGATATCTAAGAAGAAAACTACAAGACAAGTATGGGTTCCAAAATCCATCATTCGAGATAGTCTCTCTAAGACATCAAAAGAAAATGAAAAGCCTAAGGCTATATGGATTCCAAAGTCTCTCTTGAAAGAGTCTAATATTGAACAAAAAGTGAAGTTGACATTCAAGCTTCCAAAGGCTTCCACTTCATCTTCTTCCAAAAATGATCTTTCATTCCATGTGCCTAAACCACAACCTTTGCTAAACATTTTCCATATTCCTTCTCGTATTCCTCCATTCACATTTGAGAATTGTAACAAGTACATCAATCCTCTTTTCGAAGAGTCACATAGCAATAATGAACCAGAATATGGTTTGCATTTGGACTAGAATATGGTTCATGTTTCCTCCATCCTCTCGCCACCCTTCAAGGTGTGTGTGTCGATGTTGATCTTGCCTTTCTTTCCATCTACCTTTTCACAATCCTTCCATTCATTATCCTTCTACGTTCTATCATTTTTCTTCATTTGCCTATTCCTTCTACATCTTCCTTTCCCCTTTAGCATCTTTGAGCATATCATTTTGAATGCTTGACATATCATGGTTTATCCTTTCAAGGAGCATTATCTAAAAAGCTTGCTTTCTTCCAAAAAAAAGATACAATCAAAAAAATAGAAAAAATATTCAAAAAATAGAAAAATTCTAAAAGAAAAAAAGAAAGAGAAAAAAATGAAAAAATTGAAAATGTGCCATGGTGAAAACCTGGAAACAGGCGCCTTGGTAGCAAAAGTAAAGAGAAATAAATTCATCCTATGGTGAAACCACTCCCTTGTGGCACCTTGGATAAGTACCGTGATGAAAACCTGATAATCAGGCATCATGCGTAGTTCTTCTACATATTTCATCCATTCCATCTTCCATCTTTGATCTTGACAATGTTGATCTATACATGAATATTTGGCTATTTTGTGAGCTATCTTATGATGGTCTTGCTTTCATTCCATTCCTTTTTAGCCTTCATATTCATTTTCCTCCATTCATTCTAGCCTTTCGCTATCCTTTTCCCCCTTGGTCTTGATCTAAAAAAAATAGAGTAAACACGATGCTATGAAGCCTCTTGACATGTCTACTCTTTTGGACTGCATCCCTTCCTTCTTTTGCAGTGCACTTTTGAGGCTTATCCTATGCTATCCTTTCATTGCTTGTCCAAATGTGCTTTGCATGATAATTTTTTCCCTAGCTTGGGTACTCTTGAGGAGTTTGACCTTGAGGATTTCTTCCCTTCACTCTCCTTCATTCTCATGTCTTCCATCTCATTCACCAGCTTGCTTATCCATCTTGTCCCTCACCTTCCTGGATATTGGGACTGCATGATGTGATCTTGCTTAAAGAGTTTGATGCCCATTCTTTCTGGGGGCATCCTTTGTATATATTTCATTGATCCTGAAAAAATACCAAAAAAATTCATATATGGTCCTGAAAAATATTCCAAAAAAACAGATATATTGTCAAAAATTCTAAAAAGCATAAAAAGTCCTGAAAAAAAAATACAAAAAAATCAAAAATTCAAAAATTCAAAAAATAGAAAAAGTGCCTTGGTAGCAAAAATCCAAAAAAAATTAATTCCAAGTGGTGAACACCTGGAAACAGGCGCTACTTGAGGCCTTTGCACCCCTATTTGTTAGCATGCGTCCTTGACACTTAACCACTTTCCATCCTTTGGCCTAGTCTGGAATTGGTCTTTGTCTTTGTCTAGGGGGCATAACTGTTCGCATAGGTCCTTTTGGTGCATTTGTCTCTTGGGGCATTTCACAACAGGTGTTTTTCAACACCACCCCAACAGTGTTTTTCAACACTACCCTTGCGTCGAGTGTTTCTTAACACTTATCAGATGTCTTACCCAATAGTCCAAAGTATGATGCGATATTTCTCATTAGCAGATATGATACTCAGAATTTGACTCTATGACCAACACACACGCACTTAAACAATCAACTTGTTGAGATATGTTGACTTTATTTTTCTTTGTGTGCTGTCTATGAGGATTTCTTTGATGAGTGGTCTCTCCCTGAGAAGTTTTCGATGATGCATAGCTAGAAGACTGAGGGTATGAGAACATGTTTTCTTTCTTTATCTGCTTATGGGTATAGTTTGTTGATCCTAACTGTCATGAGCATTTATGCTGGTCTTACTTGACACTATGGATTGACAAGATATTATCCTTGACTGTTGTGCGAGTGCATACTTCTAGTTATCCTGACTTTTCATGTGTCTTGATACAAGCATAATCTTGCCACATCAAACTTAGGTGATCTCACTGCATTAGTCATCTTGACCTATACGTCTTTGATGCCTAGGTGAGATTTCCACATTTCTATCTGATAAAGATCATATTCATATCCACATAGTTACGCTAGTGTGCATTGTATGATCTTACGACGCTACCAATAACGCTCGATGATGATAATTAGATGTCTATAAGCATTGTGACCTTGCAAGTCAACCACTTTCATAGTAGCTTGCATTCTTAGGTTCATCATAGTTTAGTTTTTGCATCTTGCATATGGAGAGAGCTCTCCTTTTTAGCATTTATGGACTAGTTGGTCAACTGTGCTCATTTTCTGATTCTTCTTGATCATATCTTTCATTTCTGGTCTTTCATATCACATCATTTTCTATCCATTTTCGGACTCAAAATCGAAATCTGAGTCGCGTTTCCAAATTTTTTTCATTCTTCTATGCAGTTGACTGACCTTTTGAGGCATAATTTGATTTTCGGTGGAATTTCTTCCTTCCATGTCTCTCAAATTTTCTAGTCTTTCATCCACTCTATTTCTAGTCTTCTATTTCTATTCTTCTACTTCCTCACTGGGGCATGTTTTATTGCCTAATGGTTAACCTATTTGACCCTTACCTTCAATTGTGATTTTATTATGATTTGATCAACCTTATCAATTTTTTGTCTCTCCTCTACTTGATTTCGATTTCGATTCCGAGGGGGCAGTATTTGTGGGATTCTCATCCCTGATTTCCTTGATTCTCTTGATTCAGACATCTTTTGTGAGCTTTTGCTCAAAACTTGAGATTCTTATCTCTCATTTTTTAGACATTGATTATTGCCTAGCAACGACGGTGATAGTTTTGTCTAAAGCTTGATTTGCACCTAGCAGCGACGGTGTTGGTCTAAGCTTTTGTTTATGTTTTGTTCGGATGTGATCCCGAATCGACCTCACATCTGAGTTGTTTTGTGATCCCAAATCAATCTCACATTTCAATTCTTCTTTGACTGCATGTGTTCCCAAATCGATCACACATTAGTCAAAGAGGGGCAAATGTATGCACCCTAAAATGGTCGCCTAGACTTTGGGCCCCATTTATTTGATTTATCAATTCTGAATCATTTTGATCAATAATCAATATTTTCAACATTATCAATTTCTTGATCAAATCCTAATTTCGATCATATATTGGATTTTTATCCTTGGGCTAACCATTTATCCTAAGTCTTTATTTGATTAAAAGGAATATTTCCTCCCCTTTCAATTAAATAAAAAGCCCACCTTTTCCTCTTATCCTAAGTTGCACAAATAAAGCATTATTCCTATTTTATAAAAAGGGAAAAAGCACTTTTTGTCTCACATGAGGCTCAAAAGTCAACACTTCACTCTCATTGAAGGATGTTTGTGCACATGGATTGCTCCTCTTTCAACCTCCACCGCTGATTGAGACTTTTTGCCTCTTAATCTCCATGGTCCATTTCACCTCATTTCTTATAAAAGGAGAGCTCTCTCCTCCATTTGCATATCCATGTTTTGTGCTATTGTTATGCTGCAGGTTTTGGAGCTCTCTTTGAAGACACTCAAGCTTTGAAGCCTTGACATTTTAGTTGCATTTCATAATAGTGTTGCTTTCATAGTTACATTCATGGCATCATAGATTAGATTTCCTTTTATGCAATAGATTAATCTCACATAGTCTAAATAGGAGGCATTGTAATCCATTGCTATTTCCTTTCATAGATTAGTTGCATTGTACTTTCCTTTCATAGCTTAGATTTGCATTCTCATATAGTTTGCATTGCATTTCACATTGGATTCTTGGAGATATTGGCATTGTTGCCCTTGTCTTCATTGTGAATCTCTCATTGTGTGGTTGACTAGCAAGGTCACTTTTTTGTAGCTCTAGCTGAGAGCAAAACTCATAGTCCCTTGCAACTCCATGCATAGAGAGCTATGAGCCGCTTTGTGAGGCCTCACTCTTGAGTAACCTTGCATGTAATGGTTCATAGAAGTGCATATTTTAGTGTGTACAGGTGGCACTAGCTGCCTCTTGAGCCTTGCACAAGTTGCACTCATTTCCTATGTTAGGTATAGATGTAGATGGGGTAGATGTAAATGTGGTTTGATCGACCCACCGAAAGTATTGACATCTAGTATTTCTCTAACAATACCAAATGTACATCGGTTCTTCATAAAATGATTAGTTGTCACATTATTTTAAAATATAAAATATAATTACATATTCAGACCTCTTTCCTATTTGGGCAAAACCAAAATTGACGCCCAGGATTACTTGTTGTGCATGACGTCTTCAACATGCATGGGCCAACACCACATTGACATATAGGCACATTGACCGAAGTCATCGACACTATTTTGACAAATATCGCATTATCACAAATATTGCATTGTCATTATTTTGTTCATTCATACTAATTATAATTACAATTAAAAGAAACATACTAATGTAGACTTGCACATTTTTTGGCTAAGTCAAAGTCTTTGGTTTAAATCACTAGACATTCAAAACCAAATGACAAACCAAATACAACCATGCAATTGTAAAGAAAGGTAATTTTCTTAATCATATCACTAATTTTTGCATGTATAAATACTAGTGTCTTTCAAGTGATTTGATTCTTGTCATACCCACTACAAATGAGAACAGTCTTAACTAGTGAGGTTGTTTAAGCATATAGAGATTAAATACACTCTTTTAGAATGAAATTTCTCTTAACAAAAGATTAAAGATATATAAGTAGGACATATAAAATAAGGTGAATAAGAGTAGTACATATAAAACAATCATTAGAACATGTCAAACATCTGGCATAATTGTACATTTCATTCATGTCATTAATATTCTTCTTCATCCATCTCATCATCAAGATCGTCATCATCGACGAGATCATCACCACCACTATTGTCATTGTCGTCGTCGTCATCAGCATCATCATCATCATCATCATCATCATCATCATCATCATCATCATCCTCATCAGTAGCAGCATCATCGTCATCTTCTTCTTCATATTCTTCTTTAACTAGCCCTTGATCATGATCTGGTTCTACATCATCTTCCACTTCTTCATCTTCCTCAGTATCTTCTTCCATCGCATTATACTTTATCGGTCTTCCTCTTGGATCATGTCTAACAACAAATGACCAGCCTCATTTATGTGGAACCTCTAAGTAAAATACCTTCTCACATTGGCTTGGAAGAACATAGGGCTCTTCTCCAACTGGCTCAAACAACCTTGTATTAATCATTAGAAATCTATTGTCATGTTCAATAACAGTTCTATCAGGATCATTTTTATTGAGTCGTAGTCTGTACCATTTGACAATGAAGAGAACTAATTTGAGTGGGACTCTCTTTCATTTTCGGATTCAATCTTTGAGTGGTCTTTTGAGTGGCTTTTAATGACCATTTATGTTAGTGGAGGTTAAAAATAGGCTACCCCATAGTGGTGCCATATGTTGGGGGTTAAATTTTGACCATTGTGATGTTTCTTGACTATTTTTGCCCTTCCAAAAGATGCTCGTTTGAAAAGTGACGAAATTGGAAGAGCCACTCTTCATTTGAATTTTTGAATTTGAATTTCCCTCTTTTGTTTTGAAAGGTTTAGGGTTTGTCTTCTTAAGGAGATGGAGGGAAAATTGTGGGCTAATTGCCCACTCTCCAATTTTTGGAGACTAGAGAGTTTGTGAGAATTTTTGGGTGTTGTTGTACTTGGAGGATTTTGGTGTTGCATAGCAAAGGAGGGAGACTAGTTGGAAAGCTCATCTCAACCCTCTTGCCATTAGCTTGTATCAAGGTTGGATTCTTGTATTATCTTGTTCTTATTGCTATGTACATTTTTACTTCTTTTACTATGTTGTGTGAATGCTAGTTAATCTTGTAAAAGTTCATGGCTTCTTGTCTTTGCTTGTATGTGTATTTTTTTTTGTGCATTGTTTCTTGGGGTTGTGCAAGGCCAAGCTCACCCTTGGGAGGGAAGAGAGCCTTGATGGGTGACGGGCATAATTTGGGACTACTTTTCTAGTGTAGAGTCCTTCCTCTGGGAGGAAGGGGATAAAGCATGGATGTATGGGCATCCATGTGCCATCTTGTGTATACTTTTGGGGGTCATAAGGGTGTTTTTATGGTGAAGAGTATGAGAAGGGTGGATGGTTGCTTCTATGGCCTTGTGAAGGCATATTGTGCAAATTTTGGAGCCTTGTTGAAAGCTGGTTTTCTTTTGTACTTTGGCATTCTCCTAGTTGAGTAGCTTCCACCTTCACCCCTACTATGGGTCTGAGGTGACTCATGTTGTGCTAGCCTTGGGAAAGGGAATTTGATGTTTATGTGTTGTTGCTGATTTTTGTTTATGTGTTTAAGGTTTGCATGTTGAAACTCTATCCATCTTTATTTTCCCTTAGCTCAGGGGTGGCCATGAAATGGCCTAGGTTGGGAGGTGAGCCTCCATGGTCTATATGTCTATTTTTGTAGATTTTTTCAAGACTTATCTTGCTGGTTTCAAGGAGTAAAAGGGAATATGGAAATATCTTTTGCATGTTATTCTATTTGTTTGGCTTTGAAGCCCTTTGTAATAGTTGTTGAATCAAGGCTATGTTAGAAAGCCTAGCATAAGATATTCTTGTAATAGATAGGAAGTTTAATTATATTTCTCCCATTATTGAAACTAAAATGTTTTATGAGAAAGATGCTTTGATCTTCCCTTATTTTGAAAAGTCATGTTGGTAATGAAGTTGAGAGTTGGATGAAATGAATGTAAAAGTTTGGGTTTCTACATGCAAGGAAATAAAAGTAAAGATGCCCATATTCTATGAATCCTTTGTCAAAAGTTTATAAGTATATGCCTTGTTTAAGTTTGTTCAAAAGAAAAGGAAAGAGATTTGTTTAATATAGATTAGTAGCTTAATATTCTAATATTTATGATAAAGATAGATAAATAACTATATGTTAAAATAACTTTGGTTATATTAACATATAAATATATATTTCAAATAAATATGCTCTCGATTTTGTCCTTAACTTTCTATGTTTCCTATCTAGTAAATTTATTTTTGGTAATAATGTTAATACATACATACATACATACATACATACATACATACATACATACATATATATATATATATATATATATATAAACATCATTAATGTTAATGCATTAACATTAATGATGTTAATGCATATATATATATATATATATATATATATATATATGTGTGTGTGTGTGTGTGTGTGTGTGTGTGTGTGTGTGTATTTTGATCTAATTATATATGTAATAATCTCTTCAATAACAATATAAATAATAGATTTCATATATATATATATATATTAATACACTTTATTTTGATTAATAACAATATTCTTATTAATACATATATATATTCATTTAAAAGTTCCTATACATGTATTCATACAATACACGATTCCCTTAACCAAACGTTGCCAAAATGATAAACTTATCAACGAAATGTTACTTATAAAAGTCCCTTGTTTTATTTGAATGGAAAGTATTAATCTTACCCTCGAATGTTGGCATTCCTTAATTATTATGCTTGAGACTTTTGGAAAACCACTCGTTTAAACATAAGTGGTAGCTAGACCTGTTTTACAAAGATCGGACTTCAAATTAAAGTTCTCATTCTGTTAATTTTTAAATTTTTTTTGCTCTGCAAACCCTAGCATGTTATGCTACATCCGTGCTAAGAGTGGATGCCACAGTAGCAAGTGGCATGGCCACCACTAGCAGTGGTCTCACCACTATCGCAGTGACCAAGGTCATTGCGAGCAGTGATGGAGACTTTGTCGAAGCGGCCAAGGACTACGGTGAGCGGTGGCTCGTCACTGCAACCGCCACTTAATATGGTTTCATTTGTTGTGTGTGGGCAGGGGCCGAAGCCATCGGAAACCCCTCCTTACCATTAACATTTTGTAAGATACCTTACTTTTATAACCCCCTTCCGTCATTGCCGTAGCAGGCTTGTGAAGAAGGTCGGTAGCCCCAGAATTTTATTCCGCAAACTAATAAATGTTAATCACCATTTTTTGTATAAACATGAATGACTTTCGGCATATTTCGATAATTTTGTTTTATGAACATCTAACGCAATGCACTAAGTTTAAATCAAAATAAGAATCGATACAACTTTATGTTTTTTTATCTTTTGTCGGACACCCATCTACTTTAACCCTTTACTTCATTGAAAATTTTGTCAGATTTGTACGCTATATTGGATGTAGTTGCAATTTTGTGTTTACCTATAGGATATCATTTAGCAGTGTTCTACACTCTGGTAAAGACCAGTGCATGCAATGGCATGTATGAAATCTTGAACCTGAAATCTAGAGCTTTCCGTAGCGAGTCTGGTCCTTTTGTTTGTATGAGCCCGAGTTCATATGAAAGCATACACGCCAAGTGTGTATGCAATCATGTGAACTAGGAAGCATACCCTGTTCTTCCCTCGTACCTTGAATCCTTGGCCACTCTACAAATGTTAGCCAACTCCGTGATGTGAGAGAGTAAAAGTTAGAGATTAGGATTTTGGGCTAGTCATATTTAGCCCAAACCCTAATTTCATTTTTAAGGTTGGTTGACCTTTAGTTTTTAACTTTATATTTTATTCATTTAAGCTATGTGGACTTGATATTCTCCTTTTTCAATTCCTTGTATAATGAAATTCTTACTATTATTTACAATGCCTTTTGAGTCTTTTGAGTTCCCTATTATTTCGGGATTTGGAATGCCTTCTTGAGTTAGGTGTTATTTAGATTCTTATTTTTTGCCAACCAATCCTTGGGTGTGAAGATTTTAGCTCTTTTTATTCCTATTTAATGATTTAATTAATTTAGTTGCGCAATTGAATTTCCATTAATGTATTTTCTCATTTGGGTAACATAATTTATTAAATTAAATACCACTATTGTTTGATGTACTATTTGTTGGAATCATTTGCCATTGCACCAAAAGCTCAAACTATCAATGCCCGATACAAATGTCAGATTTAACCTGATCCACGGGAGGTGGTTAAGCCATGTCACAAATCTCCAAGGAGGTGCTAACCACCAAGTCAACAATCTCCCCCTCAGCACTGACTGAACCTTCAACACCGACTAAAGGGAGACTCAAACCCGTGACCCAAGGCTCTGATACCAATTGTTGGAATCATTTGCTGTTGCACCAAAAGCTCGAACTATCAATGCCCGATACAAATGCCAGATTTAACCCGATCTACGGGAGGTGGTTAAGTCATGTCACAAATCTCCAAGGAGGTGCTGACCACCAAGTCAACACTATTTATGATTTTGGTGGCAGTATTGTAATATTTTATTTAACTTCGTGTAACACTATATTCTTTTACGAATATAAACTAGGGAACTTATTTCTTTTATTTAATCAAGTATTATTGTCCCTTTTAAATATTTAATTATTTATTCAATTTAGTTTGTGTTAATGAACTTTTAAATTAAAGTATCCTCTTTTGTAAACTTAATTGTATAATTACTTGGCCTTATTTTTTTTCGTGATCAATAATCCTTTAAGGGGATAACCAATCTATAATTCCTAGGTGGACCTAGGTATGATGAAAACCCCTCCTAATTAATAAAGTGCTTTATTTAATTACGTTCCTTATGTAATTCTTATATAAATTAACTTAAGTAGGTTTAATATTATTTAATTAAATCTTTTAATATAGGATTATGGTATTAATTTTCTTGAGTGATTTGACTTAGGGAATTTTTCCCTCATGTCCTCATTTGATTAAACCTACTTAGAGGATTCTTTGGCCTAGTACACCTGACGTATAGGAGATGACGACAAGCCAGCGCATGCCTCGCATATCCCTTGTGAGATGAGTACTTAGGTTGATGTTTTGTTCTTATGTTTTGATATGAAACCTTTTCATTAGTGACTTTAGAAAAAAATTTGTTGTGTGTGTTTTGCCCTAGTTTTGGGCATGACAACAATATATTACTTGTTTGATATTATTGTTTGATATATTGAAAAAATATCATTATTTACCTCATATATTTTCCAAGATCATATATCACTTGTTTGATATTATTGTCGAAGTTCTCTAGGAGAGATAGGGGTAGCAAATACTGCAACAATTGTCAAATGATGATTTCATACAATGAAAATTGAATGAAATTACACAAATATATTGTAAATACAAAAGACTATGACTTACCTTGATGAAGGTATGTCAATCATGTGTTTTCATCCCTGACCCAAAATTATTTTTCTTTGATATGAGATTGCTTATATCCGCAGCAAATCCTGTAGGAAATCAAATTTTTCGGATCACTTCTTTTATGGCATTACTTTGTTGCTCTGTTAATAACCAAGGAAGAGCACTTGCATTAATCTGGTCTCTATTGCTATTTGATTCAATGATATTTTTCATTGCATGATTGGAATCATGAATGTCACTACAAATTTTGCCAAGTTTTTTTGTCACACCTTCCATCCAATATTTTTCACAGCGTCTCTATTACATTCTTTCCAATATGCATAGTATCAAACAAATACATAATTTGTAGATACTCATAGTAGGGCAGCCTACTAAATTCTCTAAGATAACATTTTAGTCCCTTTGGAAGCTGGTCGGTGATGCCTTCACAACCTTCAAAATCATCAACTACATAATTAGCCAACAAAACACAATCAAAATATATAATTTTCAAACATCGACCATTACGTGGAATGATATTACCTTGAATTCTATTATATTCCAACTACCATAGGTGAGGTGTCATTCTTCAAGGCTTTGATGTAGTCTCTTCTTTCCCATTGAAAAGATGACTTTCTACACTTAGATACTTATGGTTTCTGGGGAGGAACTACCTATACTTATCAAACACCTATTTTTTTAAACTTTTGAAATGACAGGATTTCATCTTTGGACCACACATTGGACATGCAAATTTTTTCTTTGTTTGAAGACCTACAAGATAACGATAAAATTAGATTAAATATGTATATTTTTAAAATTTGAATTATCTCGTACAACTACAATTCACCATAACATACCACAGAAATGTGTCAACCCCGGAGCATCATAAATTGTCCACACAAGCATTGCATGGAATTGAAATTCTCTTTGTCCAATTGGTCGGGAGATGTCATACATAGTGAAACCATTCCATAACACCAACAACTCGTCGATAAGAGGTGCAATATATACATTCATATCTTTCACTTGGTACTTACCTAGTTGAATTAACAACAACATCAAATAATTATTGTGGCCATTTCACTCCAAGACTTATAGTTACATGTAGATAATTATAAAATAATAAGATACCTGGAACAATCATTGCCAACATAATGTGCTCCCTCTTTATTGACATCCATGGAGGAAGGTTATTGTTTATAACAAAAATAGGCCACACCGAGCAAATGGATCTCATCTCTCCATGTGGATTGACACCGTCTGCTACTAGAGAAAGCCTGAGATTTTGAGGTTCCTCTTTAAAGTGTGACCACTTTTCCTCTATGTCCATAAATGATAAACCATCAGTAGGCATTCGAATAATGCCATCTTGACTCCTGTCGAGTGCATGGTAATCCATAAATTGTGCCAAGCTATTGCACATGAATAATCATTTCAGACGTGGAATAATGGGGATGTGACGAAGAACTTTGCAAGGCACCTTTTTGGTCACTTGATCATCTCGATATCTACTCGTATGACATTCAGGGCATTCTATTGCATTTTTTGTGTTCTTTATAATAAATAATATGATCTTCAGGACAAGCATCTATTGTTTGATACTTCAATCCAATATGTTTCATAGTGGCACATAATTCTTGGTATGAGCGAGGGAGAACATTTGATGGTGGTAACAAAAAGTCACCTATCAATCTACAACAAATAATATAAGTCATTACTATAAATAATCTTAATGGTACATGTTTCACCTTTTATATATAGACTATAATGACATATATGACAAACCTTACCATACATGACATTGCTATGTTGGATAAACTATTCATAACCTTCAAATTCACCAACAACAATACAACAGAGAGAAGAGTAGACTGGGAGCCTTTGTAAAGGGTCATGTCTACCTTCTCAAGTAGAGGTATATCATGGACATTGTCAATGTCATCCTCATCATCAGCAGCAGTAGTAGCACTAGTAGCACCAGTACCAAATGTGTCAACAATCAATGCATTCATACCATCATCTTCAAATGTGTTTTCTAGTGCATGATCATCATCTTCCATGGGATCATGATCTTCAACTTCAATACTCACACCTCCATGTTCCTCTATATTCACACTAGGGAGATCGATCTATATAAAAATGATGATAATCAAACCTCCTTTCATGGTTCATATGTATATTAATTGTGAAAATAATATAACAAACAACTTACCACTGGATTATAATCAAACCCCCCTTCCATGTGACCATTCTCCCTACAATGTCTCTTTGCTGTTTTGATTTTGATTCTTCTTGTCTTTAAGCCGTTACAACTCTTGCATGGACAATAACATTTGTCATCGGCTTCTCTTTGAAAGTTAGACAACAATCTAGTGATTGTCTCCCTATTTTGATCAAATTCCCTTGTATTATATGACATGATCCTTAATGTGTATATCTTCAAAAAAAATTCGAGATGCCTCCTTTCATTAGCTTCATGTCACCTTCTCATAGCTTCTCATTTTTTGACAGATTTCACCAAAAGGTTTGTAGGAAACCAAGTAAGGGGTATTCTTGAGTTCAAACACATTGAGCTGCTACAATTGAATTATAAATCATGAATTCACTATAAAATTAAAACTGAATAAGGAGATAAGTAAGACATTTAATGCATTATTACTTCATCATGATGAAAAAAATTTCATTGGCTTAAAGCACATAGTGGTGTAAGGGTACCTAGAGCACATAAAGAGTTCACAAAACCTATGGAGATAAAAAAGACATCAGTGAACATGAAGATATCCAATGACGTCAATTGGAGCATTTTGGAGCTTATAATGACCTATAAGGTTAATACTTGTAATAAATTGGC
Source organism: Chamaecyparis obtusa (assembly GCA_027943335.1). Classification (NCBI taxonomy): domain Eukaryota; kingdom Viridiplantae; phylum Streptophyta; class Pinopsida; order Cupressales; family Cupressaceae; genus Chamaecyparis; species Chamaecyparis obtusa. The sequence goes on from BSBK01007873.1 coordinate 116,129, forward strand.
AATAAGCCCTTAAAGGCCTAATAAGCCTTAGGACCAATTTAGGAGTCTAGCATGAGTTTTTGAGTTGCAAGCTTATAATAGTTTAGATTTGCTTTTAATAAGGTTTAATAAGTTTATTTAGATCATATCCCAAGGTCTTAGGATTCAAAAATATTAAGAAACGCTTCATTTGCAATGTTGTTAATTCAAATTTTTTAATAACAACGGTCACTTGTAAAAGGAGGGAAAATGAGTTTTTATGTTTAATTAGTCTTAATATAATTTTCTAACCACCAAAGTTGGTTGAAAAAACTTAGAGGAAGTTATAAATTAGAGGATCAAGCCATTATACGGCATTTAATTCATTAGATGTCATTAAACAACAACATTAGCAGCATTAGATGTCATTAAACAAATAAAGAGAGATCAAACACTTCACACAATGCCTTGAAGGTAATAGAAACGGTGCCTTAGCTCTCAAAGCTCACAGGTCATCAAACATTCCAAATGAAAAGATGTAAACAATGCCAATATTAAACAGTGAGCTCATGAACAATGTATCATGCCCTAGCTTGCAGCAGCCCACGAGCCACCAAGACATTTCCTCATGAAATGATCATAAACAGGGAGTACCACATAGTGTATTATTTTATTATTGATGTCCCTATTTGATCTAATAGCATCAATATAAAAAATAGAGCACAACCCAATCAAATAGGGACATGAGGTGCTCAAACAGTGAGCTCATAAAACAATATATTTAGTCTTAATAAAATCTTATAAACCAACATATATTGTGTGAAGTGTTTGACCTCTCTTTATTTATTTTGTTGTTGATATTCACTATGTGGTACTCCCCGTTTATGATCATTTCATGAAGAAATATTTTGATGGCTTGCGGGTTGCAAGCTAGGGCATCATGCATTATTTATGAGCTCACTGTTTGAGCACCAGCCAATCAAATAGGGACATGAGGTGCTCAAACAATGAACTCATAAACAATGCATGATGCCCTAGTTGTAGGTAGTTATCTCTTCTATAATGATGGAGGAGTGAAAGGTAATGATCAATGAGGTTGCTGCTATTAGATCATACATTAATATACTTATTATTTTAAATTTGAGCTCGAGCATCATGCAATGTTATTGTTGTCATTGCATGCTTGCTGCTATTGTGCACCATATATTGTTTTATACAATGTTTATTTCATTGAGACTATGAGCTATTGTAGTTGACTGTATTCTTTTGGGGTCTAATCTATTGTAGTTGTTTCTTTTTTCTTTGAATCATTGTTTACAATTACTTTTGATGCAATATTTGTGTGAAGAACAAGAACAAAATAGTGAATGAGTGTATTTGACAAAGATAAACATGACACATTTTGTTGGGCTGATTGAGTTGGCCTGGTACCATTTACATGGCCTGGCCAGATATTAAACAGTGAGCTCATGAACAATGCCATTATTAAATAGTGAGCTCATGAACAATGTATGATGCCCTAGCTTGCAGCCCACGAGCCATCAAGATATTTCTTCATGAAATGATCATAAACGGGGAGTACCACATAGTGAATATCAACAACAAAATAAATAAAGAGAGATCAAACACTTCACACAATGCCTTGAAGGTAATAGAAATGATGCCCTAGCTCTCAAAGCTCGCGGATCATCAAACATTCCAAATGCTAAGATGTAAACAATACCACTGAAATTGATCTAATAAGAAGACAAAGCTCAAATGTCTACCTTCCAAATGAAAAGATGTAAACAATGTCAGTATTAAATAGTGAGCTCATGAACAATGTATGATGCCCTAGTTTGCAGCCCGCGAGCCATTAAGACATTTCCTCATGAAATGATTATAAACAAGGAGTACCACATAGTGAATATCAACAACAAAACAAATAGAGAGAGATCAAACACTTCACACAATGCCTTGAAGGTAATAGCAATGATGCCCTAGCTCTCAAAGCTCATGGGTCATCAAGCATTCCAAATGAAAAGATGTAAACAATGTCAATATTAAATAGTGAGCTCATAAACAATGTATGATGCCCTAGCTTGCAGCCCACGAGCCATCAAGACATTTCCTCATGAAATGATCATAAATAGGGAGTATCAGATAGTGAATATCAACAACAAAATAAATAGAGAGCGATCAAACACTTCACACAATGCCTTGAAGGTAATAGCAATGATGTCCTAGCTCTCAAAGCTCACGGGTCATCAAGCATTCCAAATGAAAAGATGTAAACAATGCCAGTATTAAACAGTGAGCTCATAAACAATGTATGATGCCCTAGCTTGCAGCGTGCGAGCCATCAAGACATTTCCTCATGAAATGATCATAAATAGGGAGTATCACATAGTGAATATCAACAACAAAATAAATAGAGAGAGATCAAACACTTCACACAATGCCTTGAAGGTAATAGCAATGATGTCCTAGCTCTCAAAGCTCACGGGTCATCAAGCATTCCAAATGAAAAGATGTAAACAATGCCAGTATTAAACAGTGAGCTCATAAACAATGTATGATGCCCTAGCTTGCAGCCTGCAAGCCATCAAGATATTTCCTCATGAAATGATCATAAACAAGGAGTACCACATAGTGAATATCAACAGAAAAACAAATAGAGAGAGATCAAACACTTCACACAATGCCTTGAAGGTAATAGCAATGATGCCCTAGCTCTCAAAGCTCATGGGTCATCTAGCATTTCAAATGAAAAGATGTAAACAATGCCAATATTGAACAGTGAGCTCATGAACAATGTATGATGCCCTAGCTTGCAGCCTGCAAGCCATCAAGACATTTCCTCATGAAATGATCATAAACAGGGAATACCACCTAATGAATATCAACAACAAAACAAATAAAGAGAGATCAAACACTTCACACAATGTCTTGAAATTAATAGCAATGATGCCCTAGGTCTCAAAGCTCACGGGTCATCAAGCATTCCAAATGAAAAGATGTAAACAATGCCAGTATTAAACAGTGAGCTTATGAACAATGTATGATGCCCTAGTTTGCAGCCCGCGATCCATCAAAATATTTTCTCATGAAATGATCATAAATAGAGAGTACCATATAGTGAATATCAACAGCAAAACAAATAGAGAGAGATCAAACACTTCACACAATGTCTTGAAGGTAATAGCAACGATGCCCTAGCTCTCAAAGCTCGCAGGTCATCAAGCATTCCAAATAAAAAGATGTAAACAATGCCAGTATTAAACAGTGAGCTCATAAACAATGTATGATGCCCTAGCTTGCAGCCCGCGAGCCATCAAGACATTTCCTCATGAAATGATCATAAACAGGGAGTACCACCTAGTGAATATCAATATCAAAACAAATAAAGAGAGATCAAACACTTCACACAATGCCTTGAACGTAATAAAAATGATACCCTAGCTCTCAAAGCTCGCGGGTCATCGAGCATTCCAAATGAAAAGATGTAAACAATGCCAATATTAAACAGTGAGCTCCTGAACAATGTATGATGCCCTAGCTTGCATCTCGCGATCCATCAAGATATTTCCTCATGAAATGATCATAAACAGGGAGTACCACATAGTGAATATCAACAACAAAATAAATAAAGAGAGATCAAACACTTCACACAATGCCTTGAAGGTAATAGCAACGATGGCCTAGCTCTCAAAGCTCACGGGTCAATGAGCATTCTAAATGCAAAGATGTAAACAATGTCAATATTAAAATTCATATTTTGTCATTAAATCAACAAATGTCATCAAAATGAAATTGAGTTAATGAGAAGACAAATCTCAAATGCCTACCTTTAAGAAACTTTTACATCTTTTCATCAAATGACTCAAAAATATCAAGAATCGTCATATATGGTCGCTAATAGCTAGCTTTCAGAAGAATATGAATGAATACAAACATACATAAGTGGATGGCTTGCGGGCTGCAAGCTAGGGCATCATGCATTATTTATGAGCTCATTGTTTGAGCATCAACCAATCAAATAGGGACATGAGGTGCTCAAATAGTGAGCTCATAAACAATGCATGATGCCCTAGTTGTAGGTAGTTATCTCTTCTATAATGATGGAGGAGTGAAAGGTAATGATCAATGAGGTTGCTGCTATTAGATCATACATTAATACACTTACTGTTTTGAATTTGAGCTCGGGCATTATGCAATGTTATTGCTATCATTGCATACTTGATGCTGTTGTGCACCATATATTGTTTTATACTTTTTATTTTATTGAGACTATGAGCTATTGTAGTTGACTGTGAGCTATAAGCAACATATATTGTGTGAAGTGTTTGATCTCTCTATTTTTTTTTTTTTTGTTGATATTCACTATGTGGTACTCCCCATTTATGATCAAATAGACAAAGCTCGAATGCCTACCTCAAGTGCCAGTGCCCTCTTCCCACACAGTGTTGGCCTTTTCGGGCATGCCAAAATCGAATGCCCTCTTCGCGCCACACAAAAGTGCAGTGTTGTCTTCGCGATAGCTCTTTGAATTCACAAATTAAAAATGACACTTTCTTTTTCTTTTTTCTGTTTATAACCAAATGGGTGTCGCAATTTATGAGCTCACTATTTGAGCACTAGCCAATCAAATAGGGACATGAGGTGCTCAAACAATGAGCTCATAAACAATGCATGATGCCTTAGTTGTAGGTAGTTATCTCTTTTATAATGATGGAAAAGTGAAAGGTAATGATCAATGAGGTTGCTGCTATTAGATCATACATTAATACACTTACTTCTTTGAATTTGAGCTCGGGCATTATGCAATGTTATTGCTGCCATTGCATGCTTGTTGCTGTTGTGCACCATATATTATTTTATACACATAGAACAATAGATTTGAGGACTTAGACTTATGTTCAATCTTTAGTAATGGTTTAGGGAACTAATTACTAGATGAGTGACTATAGTACCCTATTTTGCATTATTAGATGATCTTGTTTAATTTGTGTTCATTTCATGCAAAGATACATGTAAAGGAAAATAAATTTTTGCATCTAAAGATTACATGTATATATATAAAAAATAACTTGTATATACTATACAAGGAAAATAACTTTCAAAAGAAAATGCAACTGTACTTAATCTGAATGCCACTATGTAATATTTTTACTTACGATATTAATCTTAATATATCCCTATGAAGATATCCCTACTTTATTATTGATGTCCCTATTTACATCTTTTCATCAAATGACCCAAAAACATCAAGAATGGTCCTATATGGTCACTAATAGCCAACTTTCCTAAGAATATGAATGAATGAAAACATACATAAGTGGATGAACATAAATAATGAAGGTACCAGACATTGCCTGAAGTAATAAAGTGTTGACCTGGGGTTCAATCCAGTATGCTCTTGTATGATCCAAAACCTGCAAGGAAGGAAAAGATGGGGTTAGATCCAAAGGATCTAAGCAATGCCTGGCACCATATTACTAATCCTCATCTACAATTATGCATATGCATAGTCAAGATATACACAAACTCAACAACATGGTAGCATTGATCCAATAACAGAAAATACATTACAAATGCCAAGCTCATGGTCTCAATGAAATAAACAGTGTATAAAATAATATATGGTGCACAACAACAGCAAGCATGCAATGACAACAATAACATTGCATGATGCCCGAGCTCAAATTCAAAACAGTAAGTGTATTAATGTATGTTTGCATGATGCCAGATATTAAATAGTGAGCTCATGAACAATGCCAGTATTAAACAGTGAACTCATGAACAATGTATGATGCCCTAGCTTGCAGCCCGTGAGCCATCAAGACATTTCCTCATGAAATGATCATAAACAGGGAGTACCACATAGTGAATATTAACAACAAAACAAATAAAGAGAGATAAAACACTTCACACAATGTCTTGAAGGTAATAGAAATGATTCCCTAGCTCTCAAAGCTCGTAGGTCATCAAGCATTCCAAATGAAAAGATGTAAACAATGTCAGTATTAAACAGTGAGCTCATGAACAATGTATGATGCTCTACCTTGCAGCCCGCAAGCCATCAAGACATTTCCTCATGAAATGATCATAAGTGGGGAGTACCACATAGTGAATATCAATAGCAAAATAAATAAAGAGAGATCAAACACTTCACACAATGCCTTGAAGGTAATAGAAGCGATGCCCTAGCTCTCAAAGCTCGCAAGTCATCAGACATTCCAAATGATAAGATGTAAACAATGCAAGTATTAAACAGTGAGCTCATAAACAATGTATAATGCCTTAGCTTGTAGCCCGTGAGCCATCAAGACATTTCCTCGTGAAATGATCACAAATAGGGAGTACCACATAGTGAATATCAACAGCAAAATAAATAAATAAAGATCAAGCACTTCACACAATGGCTTGAAGGTAATAGCAACGATGCCCTAGCTCTCAAAGCTCACAGGTCATCGAGCATTCCAAATGCTAATTAAGATGTAAACAATGCCACTATTAGCAATGCTATCAAATAAACAATGCCACTAAAATTGAGTTAATGAGAAGACAAAGCTCGAATGCCTACCTCAAGTGCCAGTGAGCTCTCTTCCCAAACGGTGCTGGCCTCTTCACTTGTGCATGCCAAACTCGAATGCCCTCTTCGCGCCATGCAAAAATGCAGTGTCATCTTTGCGACAACTCTTTGAATTCACAAATTACAAATGACACTTCCTTTTTTTTTTTTTTATAACCAAATGGGTGTCGCAATTACAACTATAGCATCGCTATTACGACATCGTCAGGGGCACTTGCAAAAAAAAAATACACAAATTGTAGTGGCATCACAAATTGGCATCGAAATTTGACCCCAAATGTTGTAGTGGAAGAATCTGAGGAAGCAATTGCAAATTTGATGGATAAAAACAAGAAACACAAATAAGAGGTGGCAAATCTGAAAAGAGAACTATAATACCCCTCCCATAGTTTGATTTTATATGTGTTATGACTATTTTAGGATGATGAATTATATGTTAAAGGATATCATTGATGCTTATGGTTTTACTGACCCCATACTTGCATGTGTATGGTTGATGTGTATATGTTTATATTTTTGTTTGACGTTCCTAGTGTGGTTGAGGGATAGAGTCATAGCTACTTCCTTGTGAGATCCACACGATTGGTCGATCTCCGCCATCACTTGTTTATATTTATACATGTATGCACATGCTCATCTTTTATGTAAGTACCAGACATCGACTTCCCTGAATTGCCAAGATGAGCGCGCCCTACCACAATATCTCAATGGTAAGAGAGGAGAGATAACATATAGATCCAAATCCCAACCCGAGCCATTGATTGTCCTAAATAATAGAAACTATCTATTTTCTACCCATCTGAATTTGTCAAGATGATGCGAATTCTTGAGCCCTTCCTTGGTGTTTGGTTGTTATTTGAGTTAGTTGATTTTCGTGTTTTGTGAGTCAAGTGGATTTTCTTGTGTGGATTATTTAATTTAAATAATTAAATTAAGATTAATCATGGACTATAATGATTATATTTTAGAAATATGAGGAGATTATTAAATATAAGGAATATTTAATTATTAAGGTTAATTAAATACTTTTGTTAATTAAAAAATTAAATTTGGAATAAAAGGGTTTAATTAATTATTAAATCCAAATATGAAATTTAAGGCATTGTTGATTTTTTAAATATTTTTTTATAAGTTTGCATAGTTAATTATGTGCTAAAATATTTATTGATTAATTAAGTATTATTTTGCAATTTAAGTTGCACATTCAGTTTAAGTGAAAATTGAATTAGAATTTAAAGTTAAAAGTTGAATTAGGAATTATAATCTAAAAGTGCATTATTTTATTAGTAAGTTATTTTAAGCATGCAAGTGATTTGAAGTAAACTAGGTGGAGAGTTGAGTTATGTTTTTGAGGGTTTGCATGTTTTAGAAACCCTAGGAGGAATAGGTCTTCTTTATAAGGGGTTTCTGGGTATTGTTTTCAATTACGTCTATCAAGTTTTGGAGGAGATCTTGGATAATTTTGTAAGATTTTTGGAAAGCTTGGTTTTTGTGGGTGTTGTTTGAGGTTGTTAGAGAGCTTAGATTTTGAAGGTTGAATTAGGTCTTTCTTGGCTTTGATTTTTTAGGTGTTGTTTGACGTAGGGTTTGAAACTTTCTTTTTGTCAAATTATTTATTTTAAAAAGATTATTTTCTTCGTGTCTAGAATTGTTTATGTGAATGAAATTGGAATTGGGTTTATGTTTTAAATCAATTTTAGATTGTGAAATTTTAGATTAGTTTGATGTTGAATTACATTTGGTATTCAGTTTGGTGGTTTGAAAACTTAAGATGAAATTTTAGGAAATTGTGTGAGTTTTCCCAATTAGGGTATTTACCTAGAAAAGACAGATAAAATTGTCTCAATTTTTGCATAAGAAATTAAATTTGAAATGGCTTGTGAAATCATATTCAATAGAAATTAATTTGTTAGAAACCCTAGTTTTCCATTAAAGAAAATCAATAGAGGAAAATGTTTATATGTTTAAAAGAAAATAATTCGTTACTCAAATTTATTAAAAAAAAGATTACCTTATTTTTTCTCAGAATTAATTACTGATTTAAAATAAATAAATAAATAATATTAAATATATATATATATATATATGTATTGACTTTTGTTTAAAAATAATTTAAAATAAAAATATTTAAAAAGAGATTTGCTGGAAAACAAATTTATTAAAAATTTTATATATATATATATAATAAAAAAAATTAATTAAAAATAATACATGTGGGTGGGGTCATGCCATGCAAGATGACCTTACCACCGATATTATTGAGGGGGCAACTTTAGTTAAAAAAATCGCACCCCTTATTCTTAATGTTAAGGTAAGAAGGGAGAGGGGAGGTGTGGGCCACGTACCTCACACATGCACTTCTTTATAAATTTGTTATATATGCATCTTTTTAAAAGTTATGCGGGTTATGTTAAGTTATTTGAAATTAGGATTTACTTATTAATTGTTTTATTGTATTTGCTTTCTAAAGAAATAGATAAATTAGTTTAAATAACTAATAAAACTTTAAATTCAAATTAGTTTATTTAATATATATTTTAATTTATTTTAGATAATTAATTAAATTATAATTTAATTAATTTTAAATTATATTTAATTAATTTTAAATTATATTTAATTAATTAATAATTTGATTTATTGTTAATCATATTTAATCAATTTATAATTTATTTTAGTTTAGGTTATAATTACATTAAGAATTAAGTGAGAGTTAAGTATTAATATTGGATTTCAAATAAGATTTAAGTTAATATTTTCTAAATAAATAAAAAATATAATATTAATACTTTTAAGTCAAAGATGAATTTTATACTAAGACATTATGGACTAAGATTATTTAATAACATAATAGTCAATATTTTATATGCATGCTTATGATATGTTGTCTTGTTTGATTGATTGTATTTTAAATCGAATTGGATTTCTGTTAAGGAAATTGTGTTTTCTTTTAAATGATTGAATTATGATTTGATTATTAATTAAACGCTATTATATCTTTATTATTTACTTGGGGGTTAAGTTGGTTGCTAGGGCATTGTTGAACTAGAGGCTTGGGGGGTATTTGTTCTCACATTTGGTTTTGGTTTGCACTTTATTTGAGTATTGTTTTGGGATTCGTCTTCTATGGTTGCTTATGCGTTCTTATGTCTTGCATGTTAATGTTGTATTAATTCGATCTCGTAGATCCAACCTTGTTTTGTTTGAACTTATCATTATGAAAGAACCTCAAGAGTGTGTTTTATGGTGTTTTGGTTCAAGGACTAGTGTGTGTCTTTGTTATTCTTTTGTGAACGCGGATTTAATTATTATACTTTTAAGATACCCATGTGATTATTTATGATGTGTGAGCCTAGGGGAGGTTAAATAGGAGCATCTTAGGGGAGTGGCGTACAATAGGGGTCTAGAACCCAAAGTGGTCAGTACCAGGGTAACCTATTGTAAGTTTTGTTAATAAGTGATAACATAGTAATTAAATTTGTAGAGTTCATTAAAAAGATAATTTAGAGATTATGCCCCGCCTATGCCTTGAGCACTTGTTTAGGCTAAGGATGGGAATGGGATGATACCTAGAGAGTAGGTATGATTAGAATTCCTCATGTTCTTGAGAGGGTATTCTAGTTCCGTGTGGGTTGTATTGAGGGTCTGGGGCCCAGAGTGACCAGTCCAAGATAACTCAATGCTTGAGGGTCTGGGGTCCAATGTGACCAGTCCAGGGTAACTCAAGTAGATGGTCATGTGATGAAACTCTCATAGTATGTAGCCTAAGTCTCCTTTGTAGTTTCTGCATTTTCCTCTAGCGGTGTATCTTTTGTTGATGTTTATAGCTTCGATCAGATAAAATGATCTTAATATTATGAGAAAATATATAAGCAACATATTAATATATATAACTATGGACATTATTATTATATTAATATACATACTTATAATATTAGATTAAATAAACATCATATCGGTCAATATTAATTAATACCATTTTGTATCAGTTATATTTAACAATATGAGATAATATCATTCTACATTATAGATATGTATATTAATGTATATAATATTAATGATATTATTATTATATATATTAATATACATATATAAATGTATATTATATTTGATCTAATTATTTATTAGTGATTGGTATGAATATCGATTTATGAATACCGATTTACATTGGTAAATATTCATATTAATCTTTGATTAATGTCGAGCAAGTATAAATATTGATTATTATTGGTGAAGATTTCTATTAACCCCGATGACTATTAAGTGACTTATCGGTTATGTACACCAATCATTATTATTAACTGCAAGTATAATTAGAGTCATGTAAATGTTAAGACTTCACTCATCGATGAGTCATGTCTTACTATTTACGTGAGTCTTCTATTTACCAATATATATTATCATTGAAATGAGATGTCGATATACAGGAAAAAATATAGAAACGGATAAGTGTTGTGTATCAACAAGTATGCAGTATATACATCAAATAATACAAGTCTCTCATCTCATTCTGCAGAAAATTTATATTAACATATTTATATATATCTATTACTATATCAGTAATATATATATATATATATATATATATATATATATATATATATATATATATATATATATATATATATATATATATATATATATATATATATATATATATATATATATATATATATATATATATATATATATATATATATATATATATTGTGATTAAATATATTACACATATTCAGGTTATATAAGAAAATTTAAAAGCCATATATTCTTGATCTTAAATTTAACATCTTTGTTATTTCATTATTACCTGGTGGTCTATTTTGTGTTATTTGATGATTTGTACTTGTTCAATATTTTGGTATTTGGTGATTTGGTATGTGTTGACTTTTTGATATTTAATATCTTTTCTTTATCTTTAGTAGGTGGTACCCTTTGAGTTAGAAATCCTTCAAGACCTTTTCTTAGTTGTCTTTGGTTGAGTATGTTATCCAAGTGGGGTTTGTTGCTATCTCCTTAGCATAGTGGAAGTGGACCTTTGGTTCCACGAGGTCAGGTGGTAGTGTTTTCTTTTACCATTTGAGATTTTAACATTCGTGAACCAGTGTTGGATGATCCTTGTTGTTGTTACATTCTTCCTTGTTCATCATTATTGGAGACTTTCTCTTATCTTTCAAGATATTGTACTTTGTACTTGATTATTTCTTCATACCCTACGACCTATGCAATAGATGTTGGGTTATTGTGTATACGTTATGATATTATTTGTATTTATGTTTCATTTATATGATGTTATACTTATCATTCATTTGTATATATGAGATTTGTAATTATATTTAATCTAAAGTAATTAATTAATATTTACGTAATCTGTGTCAAGGAACCCTTGAGATTTGTTATCTATGTGTTATGTTATACTTGTATGTATGAGTTGTAATTATATTGTATTTCTTCTGCATTGGTATACATTATTTTTTGTAAACACTTAAGAAAAAAAATATTTTGTAAACTTAGTAGCATGTTTAGGTTAATTTCTCTTGGGTTCCCTAGTGGAGCATTACAAGAACTTGAAGGTCAATATGTCAGAATGTGTGAAGACCTAGAAAAGAAAAGAATAGTTGAAGATGCAATGAAGGTTGCAAAGGAGGCTAATAAAGTTGTTGAGGATGCACTAAAGGAAAGGGAGGAACAATTCTTCCAAATATCTCAAGAAAATTCTATTATGCATGAGCTCCTTCATGACACATAAGGAGAATCAACCAATTCTGAGTGAAAATGAAAGACTTAGATAGGAGAATGAGAAGTTGAAGAATGATTTGAAAACCGAGAAAGATGTTAATGAAAAGAAGAAACAATACAATGAAAGCTTGCCAAAAGTTGATGAACAACTGAAGAGACAAAGAAGACACAAAGACATAGGTACTGGTCTTGGTTACATAGGTCAAGGAACATTTAAAACCAATGAGTCATCTAAATTTGAACCTGGGAAGCCACTGAAAAATCAAAAGGTAGATCCAAGCAATTTAGGTAAGAAACCTAACAAACCTACTTGTTATAATTATGGAAAGCCTGGTCATATTGCAAATGTGTGTAGGAGAAGAATGATGAATAAACCTTATTCATTTGATGGTTATTGTTATAATTGTCATGTAAGTATGGTCATACTGCTTATGAATGTAGATCTAGATCTAAAATTAGATCCAGTAGTGAGATATTTGATGAATATTGTTATGCATGTAACAAATATGGACACAAAAATGATAATTGTAGATCAAAAGTATATGTCACATGTTCAGTGTGTGGTAACTATGATCATCTACCCCTAAATTGTAGAATGAGAACACAAAGAGGTAATTTTGGACCTTGGAGGACAACCGGTATGGCATGTTTCCTTTGAAATAAGATCGATCACCTTGCTAGAGATTGTTGGTTCAGGAACCAGTCAGAGGATAGGAAGGGTAAAAGGATTGTTGATGTTGAGGAAGTTGATTGAGAAATGAAAAAGATTTGGAGGAAGGCAAGAGAGAAACATGAAGAGAAACCAGATGAGGTAAAATCATCTAAAGAGAATTCACCATCCTCTGGTGCAGAGGATTCTTCTTGAAACTAAGCATATTATTTTCTTAGGGGGAGAACGTAAAGAAAAAACTTTTTCCGATCCCTTAAATCTAAGAGCGGTAAGATCTCTATGCACATTATGGTGTAAGATGCTATGATTTTGGTTTTGGTAAAGCTTTTTGGATTTGTTGATGATTTTGTATTGATCACGTTGAGTTTTACCATTTTATATCAGTTATAACCATTGGAAAAGTACCTATAAGTGGATATGCATTAATTGGTGATATGATACTATTCCTACCACTGGAAAAGCATTTTTTTACTATTGGAACTTGTAAAAATCTAAATATCAATGATAAATAGAGGGAAGTGATTTCACTTTTTACTTTTACTTTTACTTTTATTTGAGCATTCAAGAGCTATTCTAAGCATTATTGTGCAAAGGTTGAATTTGAGCTAAGATATTTGAGCCTAATTTTCTATCAAGTTTTCATTAGCCCTAACCGGTGTATTGCAAGTTATCAATTTGGTTCATAGTTGGATTTGTGTGTGATTGCAGTTGGTTGAAATGTCAAGAAGCGTCGATACTCCTATTTTGGTGAACATTATTAAGAATTCTCAACCTATTTTTAAGCTCCATTCGATCAAAGAGACTATGATTAATATGACTAGTGCCCTATCTATGATTCCTCCACAAGTGTTGTTGATCGAGGATGTTTGGTCCTATGTTCATTGCAAGATTGAAGAACTAGGAGCTAGAGCTATCAAGAAGCAATGTGAGGATATGTGTACTGATGGTGTTATGAGAGATGAACACAACCATCTATAGGCGAAAGGTTTAATGTATGCAGTGGCTATTCCCATTAAATTCCAATCTGATTGGATTCGCTCTGTGTTAAGTAGAGTGCATGATCAATTTATCTGGTTGGACAAGCAACATTAGATTTTGAAGGTAATGATTCACAGAGTTACTATATTTCAAGTGCAAGGTTTATAATGCACATTGAGGATGATTGAAACATATTTGGTTAGTGAGCTAACCAAATCCAAATTAAAAAGCATAGCTATGACTATAGATGACATTGTAGATAGAGAAGTTCATTTCACATCTATGGTGATAGGTTATCAAGTATATCAATCAAGTAGAGTTAACAACATGCCCGATGGTGCTATCCATGCTGGTTACTGGATAGTGAAATATGATTCAGTGTATGATTTATGTGAGATGATCCAAAGTCATTTTTTGGAAAACACGGAGAGGATTAAGAAGGAAAAAATAAATCATTCAAATATGGTTCCCTACTAGTTTGTATGTTTTTCTACATCCAAAATTTGTTCCCCAGTAGAGAAAATGTTGTTTGGTCAAAGGAAAAATTGGTAGTTGTGTAGATAAGTGAATTTATCAAGGAATTAGGTGAGAATTTTAACAATGTCATGTGGGTTTATTTCAAAGATTTCCAAGCTAAGATGCAATAATGGGAAAGAATTCCTACTAGCATAGTAGAAAAATATAAGGATGATATATGTTTTCTAGTAGATACAAATTCATGTCTTATGCAAGCGGTTGAACCTAGAACCTATTGGATACCTCCTATGTGTTATGAAGTTTAAGGTGAGTTAGTGAATCTACATGAAGATGAGTTACTATAAAAACCTTTGGATAAACAAGCACATAGATTTGGAACATATGAAAAAGCATTTGCTAAAATTTATATGTAACTGAAGAAACCATTCATTGAAAGGAAAACTGGAAGGATGATATCTAAACTTGAACACAAATTTGGTAGTGATGAAGTAGGTACATGTGGTACTGTTGATGTTGCAACTAAAGACCCATCATCTAACATTCCATCCACATATGCAAAAGTGAAGAGAAAGCAGAGTAAGTCTACAACAAGGAAGTTGAAACTAAGATGGAACCAGTAAAGAAGACATACAAAAGGAAGAGAAAATCCTCAGATGAGAAGAATGATCAAAAGGGTATTGTAGAAGATGATGAAGCAAAGAATGAATCAAATGAGGATGAAAAAGAGTTAAAATAAAGTGGTAAGAAGAAATCTCCAAGTGTTGATTTCCTTACCAAAGATATAATGGAGTGTGGCAAAATGGGAGGAGTTGGAAGAAGGTATGGATTCTTCAATGATGAAGACAAGAAGAAGATAGGAGAGGCTATCATATTGAGCCTACACAAATTTTTTTATGACTCCAAGTGAACTTTATAAAACCATACCTAAAGATATTTATGATTTAGTCCATGCTACATGGATAGTTGCACTAAGAATGGAAAGAGAAATTATGGAGAGAGAACTTACGCAAGTGCAACCTGAGCTAAAACTTGAAGATGAAAAGATATTGGTTGAAGCATAAAAACAAGACTTCAAAATAAAAAAATAGAGCAACATATATTCTTGTTGGAAATAAAAATATTGTGTACAATGAGATTGTGGAGATATGGAGGAAAAAGATGCAAATGATAAAGGATGCAAAACATGAAAATAAGAAAGAAAAAGTTGTTGACTAGAACCAAAAGGGTAAAGAACTATTGATTGAGCATATTGGTGACACCTCTACACATGAATAAATAATAGGTAATGTCATTTCTGATATTACTAAACAAGTAGAGAACATTGAAGAGCAAGATGTTGAATCAACACAAACTAGTGAAGCACAAGTTGAAAGAGAAGAAATCAATGGAGATGAGGTTATAATAGAAGACATAATAGGTAAAGATAATTCATCCTCATCATCCCCTATGGAGAAAAAAGAAGGATTTATTTTTGAGAGGATACAAGAAAAAGTGGTAGAAAGTCAGAAAGAGGTTGAAGAATAATATAATATTAAAAGGAAATTGAGTCTTGGAGAGTCAAGTGTGAAGAAGAAGAAGAAACCAGTGCTAGTAGCAGAAGAAGAAGAGGAGAAGGAAGTAGAAGAGGAATAAAAATTCACCATACCAATAGACATAACAAAATTTAAACCTAAAGAATTGATGAAGTATTCATCACAGTTGATGAAGAAAGCTAAAAGAGATAAGATGAGATCAAAGAAGAAGAAAGATAGAGTAATGAGACAAGCTAGAGACATCCTTGCTAAGTTGGTGCCTGAAGTGGAATATGATGAAGATGATTCAATAATAGATCAAATTGAATTTTTGATAAAGGCTATTTTAGATCAAGGCCTAGATTTGTAGTCTGCAACAGTAAAATTGGCAAAAGAGAAATTAGAGAAGAAGATGACAAGTAAACTAATGGAGAAGATCATTGAAGATAGGAATAAATTATCAGATGGTGAAAGAATTGAATACTACATTGACTAAGGTAGGACAATTATTTACTAAAGTGTCAAACTATTTAGAACTTGTAAAATATTTGGAGCAGAAAAGAGTTGAAGCTCAAAAGGAGTTAGTGAACTTAACCGGTCAGCTTAATCCTTTTTCAAGCTCAATTAGTGTTTACAACAACCAAGTAAATAAAATATCTCACAAAGTGAAGGAGATTCAATAGGAACAAGACAAGATGATCAGTCTACTTGAGCTACAATCATTTTTATCACCTATAGTGGAGGTCATGCAACAAAATGTGAAGAAGGAAGAAGGGATTCTTCCCTTACCTAACTTGAGCACTCTAGATAGTATGGAAGAGATCACTTTGAGCTTACTTGAGAAATTTTTTACTTTGGGTCCCTTGTAGAAGTCATGTGAGACATCCTTAGAGTCAACAAAGGTAAACTTCAAGACAATCTTTAACAGGATGTAAGTGCATATTTCAGTTTTGCACCTTTGGCATTGTTGTCAAAGGGATAGTATATGATATTTGGGAACATATTGAGAGGTGTGTGGTGAAGTAGATAGGAGGAGAATTAGTATATGATTGAGTAGAGAAAGGGGGAGCATAATGTATTTTCCATCAATTCCAAAAGGGGAGATTGTTGGAATTGTGATGAGTTTGGGAGATTTATATTGGTTGCAAACATAGGAAGTCATTGGTTTGGTTGTCATTTATTGAAACTAAGTCATATCAGTCATGTATCAAAATTAGTGAAGTGTGGGATACAATTGGTGTGAAGGATATGAGATCGGTAATGCAGGAACTTGACTAAGTCTAGAAGATTGATAGTCAGTGAGGTCAACATTTTGGTAGCTATCATGATGGTTGAATAATTCTAAGTTGCGGTAACTACTATACTATCAACATGGTTAGACTATAGTGTGGTTCCAACCAACTCATTTGGTTGATCGGTGAGAGATTTTGTTGACTCAGTCTTTTAGATAGGTAAGAACACTTATGTTCTTGATCATCAGTTGGAAGATTCTAGATTAGTAAGTGGTGTAGCAGAGTAAGTGGTGTAGCAGTTGCAATGATATTTGGTGTTATGATGACATGTAATAAGGGTTATATAATTGATGATTTGGCATTCTTGGGATCGATTTCACTATATAAGGAAGATCTAGGACGGTGCATTGGAGAAGTCAAAATGTGTTTGACTACCTTGGAGATATAACATGCATATCTTATTTTGAGATGACATTGTCATAAAAAAATGTGTTTTACATTTAGATTATCATTTTGGAACACAATTCTTGTGCAGGAAAGAATTTGAATCCCTTGTAGTCGATGCAAGGAGTGTATATAAGTGGTGCTGCTCATATTGATGGTTTTGTGTTGTTTCTATGTTGTAAGGGTTGTGATAAAGATTGGTGATTTCAATTAGGGTTGCGATCAAAGATCTGATAGAAATAGAGTTATGAGTAGTTACAATGTGCAAAAAATAGATTAGATCTGACAAGCAATCAGTGCTACTTCCAGATCACTCACTTGTTGTTCCCTAGCATTTACAACAAGTGAATCCCTTAACAGTGTGAACTTTAATAGGTTCCTCTTTGTAAAACCCTTAACCAAGTGAGATTTTAATAGTATTTTAATCCTCTTGCAATGTAGATCCTAGAAAATCTGATTGTTCTTCTAACAAGGTACTAATCACTCCTAATAGGGTGAACCCTCAGAAAGGGTAATTGTAGATCATAATAGGGAAAACTCCTTTACTGCAATACTGGGATTGTGGCTGTCATCCCCACCATGGTTTTCCCCTCTAACCAAGGGTTTCCATGAAAAAATCATTATGTCATGTGTAATGATTTTGTGGATGCTTTATATTATTTTCCTACTTTAGTTATATGCTTTGTGATTTGGAAGTTATTATTGAAGTTATTCAAATTAGTGGTTGGATTAGTTTATAATATATTTTTACTGATTCGCCCCCCTCTCAGTACCTAAGAATTCTAACACCTTCCACCCCCTTTTCTTATTTGAGACCGGCACAGAGGCATAATCCTTTGAATCCTTTGAGTCCTTTGTATCCTCCATCTCCCTATTTCCCTTCTTTCCTAAGGGCCTGTCTTTCCTTTTCTTGTTTGAATCCGGTGAAGAGATACAAACCTTTGTTCTATCCTTTGTCCCTAGATACTCCTCTATTCTATTCTTTGTCCCCAAGTGCTCTTATCTAATGCCCTTTGTTTGTAATTTTCCCTCCTCGCCTGAGAGCCCGCTTTTCCATTTCTCATTTGAGACTGATGATGGGATATAATTCTCTGTTCTATTTTTATTTTCCAAAGTGCTCCTCTATTCTATTATTTGACCCTATATACTCTTATGTTGTGTCTTCTACCTATAAAGTATTAATGGCCACCAAATCATCCTCTGAATGAGTTCAAATTTGATTAACCAACAAACTATTGTCTTCTAAAAGTCCTATATGATTTTGGTGTAGTTCCATTCCATTATTTTCAAATGTGATGCAGGAGCATCTTGGGTGTAAGAGCAATCTTGCATCACCCAAAAATATTTTTGGTTTCTTTTCAATAAGGGCTATCTTGTGCAGAGCTACTATTTTTGGAAATTTACTATTTTTAGTAAGTTTTTTGTTCAATCTCGAAATGTTCTGATTTCATAGGTGGAGGTTAATTTTGGCCGTATTAGCCTGCCAGTAAAGTTTCATTGCCAGATCAAGTCTAGTTTTATAGATATTGAAAATTTTCAGTATTGGCAGCAGGGTACAGAAACTTTGAACTCAGTTTTGAAGGCTTTAGAGGCTCTGGATGAGGTCAAAATTTTGGTTGAATGAAGCTTGCTTACTTTAAATGTTGTAGAGCACCTCGCGCCCTTTCTGAAATGGGGTCATAATAGTCAATCGGGTCAACGGGTAATGACTTATAGTCTCTGAAAGTTTTTAGTAAGGACATCCATTCAGGTGGTTGTGATCAAGTCATTTTCCCAATTAAGGGGGCTCTCCCAATCCTTTCAAAGAAAGGCTTTCACCTCTACTAAGTAGGACTTTAACGCACCACTGGGGTACTGGAGTAGATTTTGGTTGCCACAACAAATTCACACCTGTCTAATGTGAGATTAATCACACTAGCATTTTTTATATACTAGTTTGGAAGGGCTTGGCTTTAGCCTGTTACCGGTTGGGTCATTCCTTGGGGTGAGTACCTCTTTTCCCACCAAAGACTGCCCTCTAAAAATTATAACAATTTCTCTTACACCCAAGATCCATGAATGGTGAGGGGAGAGGATACGTTGTTATTATTTTGGGATTACAAATAACCATTTAAAGAAGACACAATAGACACAAAAATTTATGCTAAAGAAGACACACAAAGCAAAAGCATGTCGTATTTTAAAGCCCAAACAAGATTTTAATTTCTTTTGCAAAACCCCTTGGAAATCTGCAAACAAACTGTTAGGAATTTTCTTAGCAAATGGGGTCTTCAAAATAACATCCTGTAAAATAGCCTAAAACACTACCAGAATGAACAAAAAATTGTTAAAAAGTTAGCTAAAATGAAATCTAACAAAAAAAACTAAATTTTTGTATAGAAATAAACAAATACACAGAACAGTGAACTCAATGTGCAGAAAATGTGAATTTATGCACAGAATGTATTAATGCACAACAAGATTCAATGGATGCGCCAGGGGATGGTATGAATGAACAAATTTTATAAATATGCCGCACAATATGATGTAAGCGCAGAACAATGAAGTGAATGCGAAGTTTGTCAACAAAAAGCTTAAAAACAAAAACTAAAAATGACAGTTTAACAGAGAATAGATGCGCAACACAGAGTGATGAATGCGCAGTAATCATGGATGAATGCATAGGAAAAACCTGGAAATGTCTGCACATGGAAAACTACAAAAAGAAATGTTAAAAACATGGGGAGGCCCCACGGTGGGTGCCAAAAATGTATGCAAATTAGCTATACTAACTACTATAAATGATAAATTAACTATTTTAAGATTAATGAATCTAACTAATTAGCAAACAACAATGAAGAATACACCAAATTGAAGCTAAAATAAGATTTTACCTTCACTCACCATGTAGCTTGTCTCCATTGTCCTCCTAGCCTTGATTTCTTGGATGTGTTGAGCTCTCAAATTTCCAATTTTAAGCTCCTTTGCCCAAGATGGTACCAAAGTGTGGAGATTGAATGATTGAATGCAAAACTACATCCTAATTATGCAAATGAGATGATGATAGTGTGGATGCTTCACAAAATGATATGGATATGCTTGATAATGCTTGATAATGAGTGCTTGGATGCTTAGAATGCTTGATTTCCTATTGCTTGAATGCTTGATTACAAAAATACCTATTAGCTCTCAAAGGGGAAATGAGGCTCCTTTTATAGATTTTTGGAGGATCTAGGCCTAGGTGGCACAATCCTACGGTTGAGAATGAAAGGTGGAAGATCCTAGGGCTAGGATTGACTTGGTTGAAGGAGTTGAGAGAAAGGGGGATGTAGTTGGAATGTGAGAGGAAGAATAAGGATGATGTTCCTCTCACATTGACATGGAGGAGAACAAGGTGGAAGGGAAAGACACATGTCAAGTGTCTCACAAAGACCCAAGAGAGAAAGAGGGAGAGACATTTTCCTCATGAGGACTCTTTGTACAAGTGTCCCATGAGTCACCTTTGACCCTTAGAGGTGGCTTGAGAAGCCCCTTAGGAATAGGGCATGTCTCTTGACTTGGTTTAAGAGAGGACATGTGGTCATGAGACCAAGTCCTATGAGGCCACATAGCCCTTAAGAATAGGACATGTGTGGGTGAGGATAATTATCAATAAATAATTAATAATAATTATTTATTTTAGCCAAAGTGATGTGTCAGGTGACTAGGTAGGTGAGGTGGACTAGGGGACTTAGTCATATTTAGGTGATTGTGTATTTAATTAAACCACTTTAATAAGACTAATTAGAAGACTTAGGATAGAGGAATAGACTATAGTGAATTTACTAAATAAATTGAATAATCTATTTAATAAATAGAGGAAATAATTATTAATTAAATAATAAATATTTAATTAATTTATCAAGTCAATACCAATTAAATAATAAATATTTAATTAATTAATGAAGCCATTTTTAAGTGTATAAATTTTGCCCCTCTTTGAAATAATGTGCATGCCACATTGTTTCAAAGAAAATTTTAAGTATTTTGCCCCTACCCCAGACAATGTCTGAGATGACCTAAGCATGCCCCCTCGAGAGATTGATTAACAAGATTATTTGAAGTTTATAATTTTTTTTATTTTTTAAAGTAGGATAATCAATCTCATGAAAGAAACAGGAGAAAAGATGGGTGAAAATGAGGTGAAACAAAATAAAAATGGGAGGTAGGGTCCACACACCAAGCACATAGGGTCCACAGGCTATAAATAAGGTAAAGGGGTCCATAATAGGCTCATTGTGCACACTTGTCATTTGGAGATCAGAGCGCAAGAGAGAGAAGAGCAGAGCTGCTAGGATGTCGTTCCCATTGTCAGATCACCGCTTTGAGAGGGCCAGATGCTTCTAGTGACCACCCAATTCAGGTGAGCCGGTAGGTGATTCGATCCTCTTTGTCATTTTGTGATTTTCAACATGATACAATAGAATTTAGTATGCATAGGTTAGGTCAAATCGTAGGTTAGTTTAGAGAAAAAAATTTTGTTTTTGGGCGGAATATCAATGTGTAGTTGCGGTGCATGTATGCGCAGCAACTTGCAATGTTTGCACAGAAAATTCAAACTTTTTGCGCAAATATGTAGGTCAGTTGCGCATTCATGCTAGAATTAAAGTTTGTCCACGCAAATGTAAATTAAAAGTGCGCATCGGTTCTTTCGGCGCATTTGTGCAAAAGTGTTGCGCATATGTCAAATAAATCTGCGCGTACATGTTTTCCGGTGCAAATGTGAAAATATACTGCACATGCATTTTTCTATGCTATGCATTTGTGTAATTGATATAATTTGGTCAAATGAGAAAGTCAATTAGGTCAAACTAGATGTTGATAAGCTGATTTGATCTATGGGCGATTAAATTTGATCGATTTGGTCAAGATAGGCAACATTGTAGCATGGTTGCTAGTTAACCAATCTTGATGCTAGATGATTGATAAAATCATCTGTTAAAACACGTGATGAACATGTTTGTAGTTGATATAATAGGATAGATAGATGTTGTAGATTAGTTTATCAAAATCTAATAGCTTGATTTTGTTGATTTGGATAGGAGGATATTACTGATATTCTGATGTAATGGGAGAGATATCTCGTCACACAGAATCTGAGACCGGCATTGTAGAGACCGACAGACTATTGATCGGTGTGTTTGGTTTATATCATGTGATTTACATGCCCGAGATTAGGGTGAACCGGAGTATGATGACGGCATTGGCAGAGTGATGGCACTTAGAGATGAGTACCTTCCATCTTCCGACAAGGGAGATGACAGTTACACTAGAGGATGTATATCACATCCTCCGGCTTCCTATCATAGGGGAGTTAGTACATTATGATCGACACGACAAAGTGACAGAGTGTAGAGCCATCTTTGGAGATGATAACATTAAGGATGGAGAGATTAGCTGGGAGGACATGGTGGATTTGTATGAGCCTCTACCAGTGGTACTAGCTGGAGCAATTGGGAGTTTTGTTTGCCCTAATCGTAGATCACATGGATTTGCAGTTGGATGGGGCCGCACTCTACAATGGATGTTGGATGGTACTTGTTTTACTTAGGGTTTTTGTTTATTAGCTCACTTATATCATGATCTTCATTAGGTGGTGTATCATAGGGTGCATCACTATCAACAGGCATCACACTACTCCATGTGTGGGCATGGGAGCACATTGCAGTGACATGGCCAGTAGCCATTATATTCCATGGTGTAGGACAGTCGTACATACATGTATATTCATTAGTTTTGTCTCAGGCAAAACTAGGTCATTTAGAGTTTTGGCGGTACACCTTTGATACTTTAGATACTGTGACATGGAGACCATACCTAGGCTTTGAGCCCTAGGATGATGAGTGGCAGCTGGGATTTTTTTTTGAGTCACGATGGCTTATAGGGTGGATGCCCTTCATTTTGGAGAGACAGTTAGTTAGCCAGGTTCTATGCCAGTTTGGTAGGATCCAGGGCATGCCTCAGGGAGTTACAAAGTTCACTAGGACTCATCAGGAGAGATAGGACTAGGGGCCTATGGCTTCATTTGATATAGCCCAACAGAAGTTTTTGGACATGCCATTCCAAGCATGGATGATGTGACAGGGTGTTGTGGACCCTAGGATGAAGTAGATCTAGAGCAATTCCTGACAGAATTTCCTATTCCTCACTTGACAGATCCAGTAGATAGATGATGCGAGAGATGCCGAGGGTGAGATAGGTGAGGATGAGGGAGAGGAGATGGTGGTGATGGTGAAGGAGGTGATGGAGGAGACGGAGGAGATGGAGGGAGAGGTGATCGGGATGGACCATGGATGAGAGGAGGTGGTGTGAGGTAGAGGGGATTGATGCCACCCCCAACTAGACAAGGACAGAGATAGCCTCTGGCATAGCCAGCATAGCCAGCTGTAGGAGCTCCACTACAAGTACTAGTGGCTCAGATATAGATACCAGCTGCCCTAGTGCAGAGACTAGTTGTATAGCCATAGGATGAGGTAGATGTTATATTAGTGCAAGGCGAAGTTGTACAGGGTGGACAGATCCCTGATGATGGATTGGATGAGTAGGATGTTCCTATGGTGGATGTGGATGTAGATACTTAGGAGGAGCCAGTAAGGATGGACATCGAGGGATGGGATCCCTATTTATAGAGAGAGGCTATAGAGGAGGAGGATCCTGATATAGATTCATTGCTAGTCCAACTAGTCATGACACAGGTGCAGGCAGACCATGTTCCTGGTCTAGAGAGGCGGATTGAGAGGTTAGAGAGCCAGATGGGACTACTGAGGCATGAGTAGGATGCAGCAATTGAGAGACTCACAGAGTCAGAGATGTTTTTAGATGAGCTACAATGCATAGAGGATTTGGGTCCCCATGGAGATAGCTTGAGAGCCATGGTATGTGTTGAGAAGGAGATATCCTACTACTGAGAGGCTTACAGATAGGCAATCCCAAGGGTTCAGTGGATTAGGAGCTACAGAGAGAGCTCAATAGCTATTAGGACTACAGTTGATGATATATGTTAGGAATAAGGTGTCTCAACCTTGGATAATTCCTATTCTTATTATTTGTTTTGTAAATGTATTTTTTGTAAATAATGTAATTAAGTGTGAGTGTACATGTCTAGTTGGCATGTTGCTGTGTCACTCCACTTGATGTGTCAGCATCTTGTGCATAAGGAGATCATGACTGAAACGGTCATGACGGATTCCTATGACGCGTAAGAACTATTTAAGGAATGTGCTATGACAGGTGTAAGAGCATCTTATGACTTGGGCCTATTTGGGCACCCAAGAAGAAGTGGTTGGTGTGTGTAAGAGAATATGCCAAAAATAGGTTGGTATGACAGATTCTCTTACACTTCTCTTGTGACCGTTATTTTTGGCAGATTCTATGACAAGCTATCATAGTCTATTCTAGGGATGGACGCCTATTCTTGGGATTGCATGTAACAACTGTGTACATGTGGCTTTGTGCATGGGTCTTGGTGGTTGTGCCTATTTTTGGGTCCAGAGGAGTCTATATATATGATGTTGCTCCTATGGGAGAGATATAACAAAAATTTAAGTCTTGTTGGCTTTGTCTCTCATCTCCTGAAAGAACTTGCATTGCAAGTGTATTGTAATCTTTGTGTTGAAGATAATACATTGTGCAGGTTTTGGAGTGCTGGGGTTTTTTACCAAAAGGTTTTCCCCAGGGTATATCATTGTGTCATTCTCTATTTTTCTATATATATGGTATGTGGTTGCAATATATTTGTTAAAGTAGTTAATGAATCTGAAATTGTAAGGATTTATAAGAATTTGCACAATACTCTCCTATAGAGATTAGCGTAGGAAGCTATTTCCGCACCTGAGTTTCCATACAAGTGGTATCAGAGCTTGATCAACTTTTGATCCTAGTTGTTGGGTAGGGTTTTTTGAGCTGATCTCAAGTTTGAGTGGGAGTTTTTTGCAGAGAATTCTGAATCTTATTTGCAGATTGAGATGGCAAGTTCATCATATGGAAGAATGGAGGTGGAGAAATTTAATGGCACTAATTTTGAGTTGTGGAAACTCAAGATGGAAGACATGTTGGAAGATCGTGACCTATGGGAAGTGACTTCAAATGCTACAAGACCAGCAACTATAGCTCAAGAAGATTGGGATATCAAAGACCGTAAAGTTGAGGGTCTCATAAGACTCTGTTTAACCGATGCAATCCTTCTGAATGTTCTAGATGAGAAAACCACAAATAGTTTGTGGGAAAGACTTGCGGTCGTGTATCAAGCCAAATCTCTGGTGAACAAGTTGTTCCAGAGGAAGAAGTTGTACTCTTTACGAATGGAGGAAGGTGGATCCTTAACGGATCATTTAAATGCATTTAATTTGTTGGCTGCACAATTGACATCAGCTGGGGTCAAGTTAGAGGAGGAGGATCATTTCTCCACACTTTTGTGTTCTTTACCGGATTCATGGGACCATCTTGTGATGGCTCTCAGAAGCACTTTAGTCACCTTCAAAATGGATGATGTGGTGTCTTCGCTGCTATTCGAGGAGATGCGGAGAAAGGCTTCCGTTTCAAAAAAAGAAGCCCTTGCTGTTCGTGGGAGATCCACTGAAAGAGGGAAGAAAAATGACAATAAGTCTGACAATAAGGGTAGATCCAAATCCCATGGGAAGTCAAAGACTTCCAATAAGTCCAAGGCAAAATGTTGGAACTATGATAAATCTGGGCACTTCCGTAAAGATTGCAAAGAGACGAAGAAGAAGAAGAAAGGTTCAAATTCAGCTTCACAAAGATCTCAAGAAGATGGCGATGCATTCATCGTAGCTTTGGCAGCCCATGCATTTGATGATGTGTGGTTGCTTGACTCGGGTGCATCTTTTCACATGACCTCTCATCGAAACTAGTTCTCAAAATATGAAGAGTTCAATGGTGGAAAGGTGTACTTCAGTGATGATTCTCACCTAAAGATAGTTGGACACGGAAGGTTCACTATCAAATTTCTTGATGGACGAGTAAAGGGAATCAACGGAGTTATGCACATTCCAGGTTTGGCATGAAACCTATTATCTGTAAGTATGCTGAATGATGTAGGTGTGCAAGTTGTTTTTTCGAAAGAAGGATGTAAGATGATAAGAGGATCGATAGTGCTTGCAAGGGGTACTAGGAGAGGTACCTTATTTCAGCTAGATGCATGTATTCCTCTATGTAATAGTTCTTCATCCTCACCATCTGAACAAGTAGTGAAGAAGTCTGTGGCTATTGGTTCCGATGGTAGTGCAAACACTTTGGAAGGTAAGCTTCCTACAGAAAAGACAATGTTGTGGCATATGAGATTTGGCCACATTGGTGAAAAGGGTCTCAGAACCCTGAAAAATAAAAATCTCATTGAGGGGTTAAATGATTGCAATCTCAAGTTCAACTTCTGCGAACACTGTGTCTATGGTAAACAAAATCGTGTTCAGTTTTACTC
Source organism: Chamaecyparis obtusa (assembly GCA_027943335.1). Classification (NCBI taxonomy): domain Eukaryota; kingdom Viridiplantae; phylum Streptophyta; class Pinopsida; order Cupressales; family Cupressaceae; genus Chamaecyparis; species Chamaecyparis obtusa. The sequence continues at coordinate 143,160 of BSBK01007873.1, forward strand.
TAGTTCTCACAAATCTTCTGATGTTTTGGATCTTATTCATTCTGATGTATTTGGTCCTGTAAAAGTTCCTTCAACCTCCAAGTCGGTATTTTTTGTATCTTTCATAGATGATTACAATAGAAGGATGTGGATTTATTTCCTTAAAAGTACGACACAAGTCTTTAGTCGGTTCAAGGAATTTAAAGCTCTTGTAGAGAATCAAACTAGTAAGAAGATTAAATGTGTGAGAACTGACAATGGTGGTGAGTTTTGCTCAGCAGAGTTTGAACAGTTCTGTAAAGAACAAGGCATCGAGAGGCATAAGACAACTCCTTATACCCCACAGCAAAATGGAGTTGCAGAGAGAATGAATAGGACACTGATGGAGAAGGCTAGGAGTATGCTTAGTGGAGCTGGTTTAGAACAAAGGTTTTGGGCTGAAGCTGTGGCCACTACTTGCTATCTGGTTAACAGATCTCCTACATCAGCCCTTGTTGATGAAAAAGAAAAGGAAAAAGATGTTGTTCAGTTGCCTCCTACCCCTGAGAAGACTGAACAGAGAGACCAAGTTGGGCCTAAGGATGAGGAGAGCTGTAGTAGCTCTGATAGTTTAGAAGAAGAGGAAGAACAACCTCAACCGCAGCCCTTGAGGAGATCCATGAGAGAAAGAAAACAACCAGAAAGGTTTGGTTATTCTATGTTAGATTCTAGTTGTGCCTTTGCTTTGATTACTAACAGTGATGAGCCTAGATCTGTGAAAGAGGCTTTGGGCATGGAAGATGCAGGTTCCTGGATTGAGGCTATGGATGATGAGATGGCTTCATTGGAGAAAAACAAAACTTGGGACCTTGTACCTTTCCTAAAGGGAGAAAATCTGTTGGCTGTAAATGGGTGTTCAAGAAGAAATTCTGTGCAGATGGCAGTGTTGAAAGGTATAAACCTAGATTGGTTGCAAAGGGGTATTCACAGGTAGAGGGAAGAGATTATGGTGAAATATTCTCTCCTATTGCAAAGTTGACATCCATTAGATTTTTGTTATCTCTTGCTACATCATATGATTTAGAGATAGAATAGATGGATGTGAAGATAGCTTTCCTTCATGGTGATTTGGAGGAAGAGATTTATATGTCACACCCTGAGCACTACATTGTTAAAGGTAAAGAATCCTTAGTTTGCAGATTAAAGAAATCTCTATATGGTTTGAAGCAATCTCGTAGGATGTGGTACCTTAAGTTTGATGCCTTTGTGTTGTCAATTGGATTTGTAAGATCAAAATCAGATCATTGTGCTTATTTCAGAGTTGAAAATGATCATCTTCTTATTGTTGCATTATATGTTGATGATATGTTGCTGTTTGGGAAGGGTAAGGGTATGAAATCTGATTTTAAATCTCAGTTGTCAGCACAGTTTGAGATGAAAGATCTTGGGGTAGCTAGGTACATCTTGGGTATGGAAATCAGTAGAGACGGGTCTAACAAAAAACTTTGGTTGAGTCAGTGTAAGTATGTGAAGTCTGTGTTGGACAGGTTCAGCATGGCAGATTGTAGACCACTATGTGTTCCTATTTCTATGGGAACAAAGTTATCTGTAGATGATTGTCCAAAATCTCCTAGTGAGGTGGAGGACATGAGTAGAGTACCTTATGCTAGTGCAGTTGGCAGTCTTATGTACGCTATGGTCTATACTAGACTAGACATTGCCCAAGTAGTGGGAGTCCTGAGTCGGTTTATGGCTAATCCTGGATGGGTACATTGGGATGCAGTTAAGCGAGTATTCAGATATTTGAGGGGTACATTAGATTACTCCATATGTTATCATGGTAACTCTTCTAGATCTCCACATTCAGTTTGTATTCATGGGTTTGTGGATTCAGATTGGGCAGGTGATATTGACAGTAGGAGATCCACCAGTGCTTATGTGTTCACTATGTTTGGTGGTGCCATCAGTTGGATGAGTAAGCGACAACCTGTGGTTTCTTTGTCCACTACAGAAGCTGAGTACATGGTTTCTACTCATGCTTGTAAAGAAGCCATTTGGCTTAGAAGATTGTGTTCTGATTTTGGTGTTGATGCAGAACAAATTACTATTTGGTGTGACAGTCAAAGCACTATTTGCCTTGCAAAGAATCCAACTTTCCATGCCAGAATGAAGCACATTGATGTGCAGTTTCACTTTGTGAGAGATATGGTGGAAGATGGAAAGGTAAATTTGGAGAAGGTAGATACTGTGAAGAATGTTGCAGATGCATTAATGAAACTAGTGGGCACTGAGAAGTTCAGATGGTGTTCGGAGTCTATGGGCCTTTTGGCCTATAGCGGTTAAAGTTCCTATTATGTTCCTATTGCTCTTACAAGGTGTTCGACAAGTGGGAGAATGTTAGGAATAAGGTGTCTCAACCTTGGATAATTCCTATTCTTATTATTTGTTTTGTAAATGTATTTTTTGCAAATAATGTAATTAAGTGTGAGTGTACATGTTTAGTTGGCACGTTGATGTGTCACTCCACTTGATGTGTCGGCATCTTGTGCATAAGGAGATCATGATTGAAACGGTCATGTAGATTCCTATGACGCGTAAGAACTATTTAAGGAATGTGCTATGACAGGTGTAAGAGCATCTTATGACTTGGGCCTATTTGGGCACCCAAGAAGAAGTGGTTGGTGTGTGTAAGAGAATATGCCAAAAATAGGTTGGTATGACAGATTCTCTTACACTTCCCTTGTGACTGTTATTTTTGGCAGATTCTATGACAAGCTGTCATAGTCTATTCTAGGGATGGACGCCTATTCTTGGGATTGCATGTAACAACTATGTACATGTGGCTTTGTGCATGGATCTTGGTGGTTGTGCCTATTTTTGGGTCCAGAGGAGTCTATATATATGATGCTGCTCCTATGGGAGAGATATAACAAAAATTTAAGTCTTGTTGGCTTTGTCTCTCATCTCCTAAAAGAACTTGCATTGCAAGTGTATTGTAATCTTTGTGTTGAAGATAATACATTGTGCAAGTTTTTGAGTGCTGGGGTTTTTAACCGAAAGGTTTTCCCCAGGGTATATTATTGTGTCATTCTCTATTTTTCTGTATGTATGGTATGTGGTTGCAATATCTTTGTTAAAGTAGTTAACGAATCTGAAATTGTAAGGATTTATAAGAATTTGCACAATACTCTCCTATAGAGATTAGCGTAGGAAGCTATTTTTGCACCTGAGTTTCCATACAATATACAGGCACCAGCTAGTAGTGGAGGTGTTTCATCACACCCTCCTAGAGCACCGATAGGTTCAGGAGATCAGGGTGGATCCTCAGCATCAGGTGATTCAATAGCACGGGGCCTCATTGCATCTCGCAGACAGAGACAAACAGAGTCAGGAGACAGTGGCTCATAGATTTGAGAGATCATTGTATACACTATTGTATCATGTTATCATTGTATCATTATATGTTTGACTTGATGGACACTGACTTTTGGCCACATTGTTATATTTCTTTATATCATTGGACATTTGGACAGTTTTATTGTATTTTTATGGACTCTATATGATTGGACTCTATAGATACAGTGATGCAATTCTATCATGATTTACTTTGATGATTTTATATACATGTGCATACTGACATATGCAGGATGTGATGTTTTACTTTAATATGCATAGAATGTATGTCTTAGAATGCAAAATGCTTTATATTCTATTTGATATTATTAATGCTTAATGGTTAATCATATGATGTTGATATAAATGCATGTCTTAAATGAGTTTACTTTTATACAATGCTATGTGATTGCTAATGAAATGATGTAAAGAACAATGTGGATAATGGATAATAAATGGACAGTTAATGAAGATGTAAAGGAATGATGATTTGAAATACATGTAATGGATAATAAATGAATGATGTAAAATGCATATAATGGATAATAAATGATGGTCTTAAATGCATATAATATGTAATGAATGAAAATGTTCGTAAGATGACTAAAATATACAATGTTCAACCTAATAAAAAGATAATGAAATGTTATGGGATTTACGCACGTAAAACATGCATGTAATATAGATGGACAATATACAAATGAACACACCTAATGAAGATAATGCATGGCCTAAATGAATTGATTAAAAGTTTGTAAGAATCGATATAAAAAATCAATGTTTTTATTGTCCAAAGGTCCTCAACTTAAATAAAAATGTATCTGACACATGAAGAATGGACTAGGAGAACAAATAACCTAATAAGAAAGATAACCTACAAATCCTTATAAAAGGAGCACTGATATGCAAGTCATGAACTATTTAAATGAAATGCAATATGAAATGACTATATCTCCACAACTTCATGTAACATCTTAGAACTTCATAATAGCTGGAATTTGATGTTCATCATTGAGCTCATTATGTTGCAAGAAAATGCAAGCATCATGGTATAATTAAACCAGGATGACTTGAACACTTCTTGCATGGAGTTTAATGTAGCAAACTTGACAAGCATCTAGGTATAATTGAACTGAGATCACCTAAGTTTTATTTGCATAACAAAAAATTAATATCCCCCCCCCCATCAAGGAACAAATATTTGGAGTCAAGGTATGTGCTGGCGTATCACCATAAATAGCATTTGTAGAGAAACATGATTTGTATGTTGTCAATACTATTAAATTGATGAAGGCACTTATGCACATACAACCCAATTATTTGTTCCTTCGATGTCATCGAAAAATATCCCACAAACAACAATCAAAGAAAATACCATGCCCCATCCTGGCTATCCTAATCAATGACATATTAGAGTTTGAAACTCATGTCAAAGATATCATGAAATAGCATAGGAAACATGATAACAATGAAATCCATATATGAATGCATAACCTACAACAAATCATTCTAACATGCCTGCCATGAATATACATTTCTTTTGCCAAAAGATAGTGTAAGGTATAGTGATTAGTTCTATTGATGATGTATAGTCAAGAGTCGATAGATAAACAACCATGTTTCGAAGGATAGATCACATATCACAATTCATCATAAAGATATCATTGTGAAAGAATGTTTGATTATGTTTTCTTTGTCTGGTGAAAATACTCCATTTTGTCCTCTAAGAGTCATGACTATCATAGATCCACTTCCTAAACTAGGTCGAGGACATGCCCCCATCTAGGTGATCGACTGACTTATTATGAATGAAGAAGGATGCAACAAGACTAGGATGAAGACCATGACAAATGATCAAGCTATGATGGGGTTTTATTATGGTTAGATACAATGGATGGTGTATGAACTAGCCATTTTATTATGATATATGCATGGTGGGAATGGGGACTGACTAGCCATTTTATTATGGATATATACAATGAATGGACACACTAGAAGAATCCTAATAGATAAAGGACCTAACTTGATACACATGGCGCCTGTTTCCAAGTTTTCACCACATGCTTTTATTGCAATTTTCTTTTGATTTTTTTGTATTTTTAAGATTTTTTGTATTTAAAAAATATATACAAAGCCCTTGCATTAGGATTTCAAGGATAGAACTTCTTGAGGTGTATACTGTTAAGAGGTTCATTCAAAGGATCTCCCTTAGGCATAGACAATTGATAAGCTCCAGAACCATAAACTGTTGTAACTACAAAAGGACCTAACCAATTGGGTTCGAACTTGCCCTTCTTCTCACGATGCAATTGATTCTTTGGATTTTCTCAAAGAACTAGGTCACCCAATTGAAAGTCTCAGATCTTTACCTTGATATTATATTGTCGAGACATATGCTACTAAGAGACTTTCAAATGATCATAAGCTCTCTAATGGCGTTCATCCAGCAGCTCTAGTTCAGTCAACCGTGCAACTCTATAGTCTTCATCAAGAATCAAATCCTTGAGAGTGATACGAAGTGAAGGAAACTCGACCTCGAGGGGCAAGGTTGCTTTGGATCCATAAACAAGAGAATATGGAGTGGCTCTAGTGGGAGTATGAATGGAAGTACAATAAGCCCATAAGGCTAGATTCAGTTGGATATGCCAATCACGGCCAGCATCATTGAAAGTCTTTTGTAGGATTTTAACAATTGTTTTATTTGATGCCTCAGCTTGGCCGTTTCCTTGGGGATAGTATATGGTGGAATAATTATGGGTGATATGGAATTTTGCACACAGTTCATCCATGTCCTAATTTTGAAACTGTTTCCCATGATCAGTAATGAGATACATAGGTATACCATATCTACAAATGATATAATTTAGGATAAACATGGATATTTGTTTCCCTGTGGTGGTAATTAATGGAACGGCCTCAATCCATTTAGTAAAATACTTTGTTGCAGTGAGAATCCATTTGTGGCCATTGGAAGATGGAGGGTTGATAGCACCCACAAGGTTGAGTCCCCACCGACTGAATGGCAAGGTAGTTGTAAAAGAATGTAACTCTTGTGTTGGAGCATGAATAAGGTTTCCATGTATCTAACATTTCTTGCATGCCCTAGCAAAATGAAAGGAATCCATTTCCATGGTAGGCCAATAATAACCCATACGCATGAGTTTCTTAGCCAAAGAGGGACCACTTAAATGTGTCCCACAAATACCCTCATGTACATCTCATAGGGAAGTTTGAGCTTCATCATGCTTGAGACATCGTAGGAGAGTATCGTCAAGACCTCGCCGATAAAGGGTGTCAGATATTAGGACATAGTGGGAGGCTTGGCAGAGAAAAGTTCATTTTTGATTTCAAGATAAGTCAGGGGATAGGATGTCATTTTTCAAATAGGAATAAATTTTTCCATAGATTGGGGAGTCGTGTCCAATGGGATGACATATAATACTTGTATCAGGATCATCATACGTAGGACAAGTCAGGGATTCTACCAAGAACTCAAAATGGACCTTGGTATCTTTTGTATCAAACAAAGAAGCAATTGTTGCCATTGCATCAGCGGCTTTGTTATCATGCTGAGGAATTTGTTCAAAAGTGATGACTGAGAAATATTGTTTGAAGTCATCAACCATACATTTATATGGTAATAACTTATCATCTTTAGTCTGATAATCATCATTAACCTGGTTTATAATCAACTGTGAATCTCCATAGACTTTTATTTCAGTTACTTTCCATTGTAAAGCCATCTTTAACCCAATCAGCAAAGCTTCATATTCTGCTACATTGTTGGTGCAAGGAAAGAGTAGTTTGTAAGATTTCAGAATTGTGTATCCTTGTGGTGTGACAAAGAGAATACACACTCCTGAACCCTGTTGAGTATATGATCCATCAAAATATAGTTTCCATTTTTGTGTAGATAAAGCTAAGATGTGTGCATTAGGAAACTCTGTGTGTATAGGTTGGTCATCTGTTAATGGAGCATCTTCTAGCTGATCTACTATCACTTGACCTTTGATAGCCTTCTGGTCTACATATTCAATATCAAATTCACTAAGTAGCATGACCCACTTAGCCAATCTGCCTGTCAATGCTGTCTTGCTTAATAGATACTTTAAAGGATCAATCTTTGCAATGAGCAGGATTGAATGTGACAACATGTAATGTTGCCACTTCTGTGATGCAAAAACAATGGCCAGACATGCTCTTTCTATAGGAGAATAGTTTAGCTCATATCCCACTAGGGTGCGATTGATATAGTAGATGACTTTTTCTTTTCCTTCATGATCTTACTGAGCCAGAAGAGAACCTAGTGAAACTATCATAGCGGAAATGTAGAGCAAGAGTGGCTTGCTCGGAATTGGTGACATCAAAGTTGGAGGATTCGCCAGATATTGCTTTATTTTATTGAAATCTTTTTCACACTTATCATCCCATTGGAATAAGATATTTTTATGCAACAAATGTTGAAAGGGATGACTTCGATCTACTAGTTGAGAAACAAATCTTTGTATGGATTGGAGACATCCTTGCAAGGATCTTAACTAACTGATGTTAGTGGATGAAGCCATCTCCATTATTGCTTTAACTTTTTCTGGATCTACTCTGATTCCTTTGGCTGAGATAATGTACCCTAATAGTTTACCGGATGTGACTCTGAATGCACATTTCTTTGGATTGAGTCGAATTTGATACTTTTCCATCTAGGTGAATATTCTATCCAACATTCTCAAATGACCAGCTCTGTCTTTGGATTTGGCTAAAATGTCATCAACATAATCTTCCATAATGGTATGCATCATATCATGAAATATTGTGGTCATTGCTCTTTGGTAAGTTGCTCCAGCATTTTTGAGGCCAAAAAGCATCACATTCCAGCAGTATGTACCCCACGGACAAGTAAAAGCAATCTTTTCTAGGTCTTTCGGTGCAATCTTGATTTGGTTATAGCTAGAAAATCCATCCATTAATGATAACATCTCATGCCCAGCTGTCAGATCAACAATGATGTCAATATTTGGCAAAGGAAAGTCATATTTTGGACAAGCATTATTAAGATCTCAAAAATCAATACAAATTTGGATAGACTTGTCTGGTTTTGAGATGGGGACAATATTTGAAATCCACTCAACATAATCAATAGCATGAATGAATCCAACATCTAGGAGCTTCTTCAATTCTGCTTTAACCATTAGTGCAATGTGTGGGTGCATCTTTCAGAGCTTCTGCTTAACTGGTCTTACACCTGGTCTGATAGATAAATGATGCATAATGAGATTGGGGTCCAAGCCAGGCATATCAACATAAGACCAAGCAAAATTGATTTGTCTCTCTCTAAAAATTTTTGCAAAAGCTTCTTTCTCTGATTCTGTCAAGGATACTGCTACTTTGAGGATGCGTGGAGACTCTTCTATTCCAATGTTAAGAGGTACTATTGGTTCTATAAGAATGGCAGATTGTTCTCGATATAGATAATTGGGAAGAGTGTCAATCCTTCCATCATCAGGCACCTCAGAGAGGTTTTCACCATTAGATGTGTCTTTTCTTTTGACTATTTTTGGATCTTTTCTTTTGACTATTTTTGGATCTAACACTACCACTGAGTGGTTTTCACCATTAGATCTATTGATTATTTTTATATTTTTATGACTGAAAGGATTGGCACTCTCTCCAAAGTAGGCCATGTCATTGAGTTCTATCAAAAATCCTAACTTGTGATCTCTTGGTGGTAAATGATCACTGATTCCAAGATAGTCAATGATTACATCATCATTATGGAAGACATCAAGTTCTGGATAATCGAGAGAATCCCAATCAATAAGCTCAGGATGTATAAGGGGCATTGGATCATTCGGGCCAGTTTCAAAGGCAAAGATGATATTAATGGAAAATTTGTCAAGGTTTATGATGGTATCAGTGAGGTTTATTTCCATACTCTCATCTGATTCATCTATCGCAAGATAAAGGTCACTTTCCTCACAATCGACAAAATTAGTATCACGTGAGACTAATCCTAGTGAGTCAGTCTTTGAACTCTCTCCCTCATGGTAATCGTTACTATGGTGATGGACAACATCAACTCCTATCTCTTTAGTACAATCAGATAGTGAATCCCATTCATAATCATTTGATTCAGAATCATCATTATCCCCAAGTCTATCAATGATTCTCTATGCTATCCTTTGTTTCTCTAGATTTACATATATACCATTCTTTCTAAATTGTAAGGCAGGAGCTTTAGATATCTCATGAAAAGGTGTGATCTTTGCTTTTCCTTTTGGTTCTTTTGGTCTGTCTCCTTTGTATCCTAATCCTATAGTATCTCTCTGATAATTTGGATTTTGCAAAATTGGTTTGATAACACCTTCTCTTTGTAACCCTATAGGTCTAGCACCTTGGTATCCCATCTTTTGCAACAAAGTATACCCTTTACCATAGACATCAGGTGATATATATTCATGTTTGATATCCTTTGCATTCTTTTGTGACTTAAGAAAATGATTAGCATTATGTTCAGCTACCTCTTTGCATATTGTGCCCCCACTTATAAATGTGTCATAAACAAGTGTTGAAGGGGGTTCTGATTGTTGTTTAGTGATCAAAGATCGACCATATGATCTAGGAGACAAAGGTAACTTTGTAATGCAAAGAGCTTGACCTAAAGTGTATTCTCCCATACTTATTTCTTTTATGTCTATCTTGATCCCATTTGATTTAGAAGTTGATGCTATATTACTAGGATCACTGGGAGTAGTTGTAGAAGATCCAGTACAGTTATAAGGTATCAGAGAATCAGATGTCTTTACTGTGTTACAATACTGGAATGGATTAGTGTCTCCTTTGATAGTGACCTCCTAACCATTATGAGGGAATTTCAAGCACTGATGATAAGTTGATGGTACAGCTTGCATGGAACAAATCCATGGTCTTCCCAAGAGAATGTTATAAGCAAGATCCATGTCAAGAACTTGGCAAGGTACATCTTTGATCAGAGGACCTACTCTGATTAGAAGAATAATAGATCTCTTGGATGACCACTCTTCCTCATCATAAGCTTTTATCATGATTTTCTTCTTGGGATCAACAACATTTTCAAAAAATCCCAATGCAAGGACTAGTTTCAATGTACAGATATTTAAGCCAGCTCCTCCATCTATTAATACTTGTTTCATTTTATGACTCTGGACAAGGACTTCGATATGTAGGGGAGCATTATGAGGTTGGGTAATAGCTAAGTCATCATTTTCAATGAAGGATAGGGGGTTGTTAAATGTCCCACCATAGCTTGATATTGATCATGATCTAGATTTGTGGGGACTTGGGTCTCTAAGAGAGCTTTTTCAAGGATACCTTTGTGAGATGGGGATAGACGCAAAAGCTCTAAAATGGATATTTGGGTAGGTGTTTTCTTGAGTTGTTCCAAAAGATTGTAATGGTTGGAAATATTTGGTGTAGACTTCAGGACATAAATAGACTTGTTTTGAGATGTGCTTGGTTTAGATGGGACTCCTTGGAGAGTAACTTTGGATTGAGCATGAGTAGTAACATGGACTAGTTGACTCTTTGATTTTTCTTTGATGGTAATGACATTGGCATAATACTTAGAAGGATGACATTCATAAATGTTACCAACATATCGATATGGAGTAGAATTATAATTGGCTTGATTATCACTCTTAGTGTTGGAAGAACCTCCTTTTTCATGCTCAGGAAGTGGATCTTTGAAAGTCGTATGTGATTCATTTGAGGTATGCCCGTTAGCACCAATTTCACCGCTTTCAATTAAGTCTTGAACTACATTTTTGAGTCTTAGGCAGTCATTGGTTTTATGTCCTTTTCCTCTGTGAAACTTGCAATAATCATTCGCATTCCACCAAGAAGGTTTTACTCTAGGTTCAAAGTCTTTCATTTTAGGAAGCGTAATGAGTTTCTTTGTGATTAACTTCCATAATGCTGATTCGAGGGATTCCCCTAAAGGAGTAAAATTTCTTCGAGGTGACATAAAAGGCAATCTTGGTTTTGATGAGTCTTTGTTGGTGTTTTGATTTGCTGATTGATTGTTGTAGGTACCTTGAGTAGCATTATCTTGACTTGTGAGATTGAGAAGGGGTTGTGTTGGTTTGATATTATGATTATCAACAATCCCATCATTGACAATGTTTTTATTTTTATTCCAGAATTTTGATTTGTCATTGTTATAGTTGTTGGAATTGGAATTTGAGGATCCAGCATTGTCTTTGGAATAAAGTTTTATGTCACCTTTTCAGACCATGGCTTCCTCAATCTTGTTACCATTTTCTATGAGCTTATTGAAGTTTGCTGGACATTGCAATTGTAACCTATAACTCATTTCTGGTGTAAGGTTATGCACAAAGATATCCATCTTTTCTTCTTCAGGAATTGTTCATGGATATTTGGCAAATAATTGATGCCATCTTTGCAAAAAAGTAAGGAAGGGTTCTCCATTCTTTTGATGTGCATTGCAAAGATCAAGCATAGTGACTTCATGTTTGATGTTATATGAATAATGAGTCACAAATTTGTCAAGAAGCTCATTGAAAGATTTGATGCCTGGGGGTAGTTTAGAGACCCATTCCATGGCTTGTCCTCCTAAACTTCATGGAAATAGTCACATAAGATAAGTGTCATTGTGAGCGACTTCAATACAAGCAGCACAAAACTCATGAATGTGGTCTTGTGGATCCAAATTCCCTTTGTATTTGTCAAATTTTGGTACCTCAAAATGAGGAGGGAATGGAATCATTGCTAAATTCTTATCAAAAGGATAAGGACATATATCATCCAAGGAATACTTCTTAGTTGATGGTCCAGTTTGGATGTCATGGATTTTTTGTTGAAGCATCTGGATTTGTTGTAGAACGAGATCCAAAGATAATGTGTTTCCTTGAGTGTTTTGGGAAACATTGTTGTGGGAAGCATTTTTTTGGGAAGCATGGTTATGTTGATCATTTTGAGAAGCATTAGATGGCTGCTTGGTTTCTTTTGCTCCATGAGTATCTTGAGAACTACTAGGAATCTCTTGATTGGTTACAATAGTCGGTTCTCTAAGATGAGAAATATCAAAATTACTTGGTAGTTTGGCTCCTTGTTGAGAAAGCATGAGGAAATACATCTCTCTATCTAGATCAAGGAGTCTTTCCATGACATGATAAAATCTAGGATCTTGTGTAGCATCCCTAAGTTCTTGATCTATGGGTTCCTCTTTGGATGTGAAAAGTGAAGTTTTCTTAGGAGCTTCAAGCCAAGGATTCTCGTCATTACTTTTGTTTCCATCCATTTTGTCTAGGGATTCTGAATCAATGGGTTGTTTTAGTTTCTAAGATTGAGTTTGAACCATAAAATGTGAAAATTGATTTGGGGGATGAAAGATTTTTGATGAAAAGATATGGAAAGAGTGGTTGACAGAAAAGATAGTGAAAAGGTGTTGAAAAATGATGAGACAACTTGATAAAATCTAAGTCAAGAGATAGTAACCTAGGTAAGTTTGATTGAGGATGATAGATCCTGATAGAATAAACTCACAAAGATCAAAATCTGATAGATAGGGTAATGTTTTTGTTATACACTAAGTTTTCACCCTTTGTTTCAAGCTCTCTTGGTCTTGATAACTCAGTATAACATGGGAATCATCTCCAGGTTGTGGGACCTTTGCTAACTGAGATGAGACCTCTAGGTTCTAGGCTAGTTCCTCTTGGATAATCACCTTAATTTGCTTCCTTACATGAAAGTAAAACTTTTTGAGGGAAAGAGATAGAAGGAATTCTTGGAAGGGAAATGATTGAAAAAGTAAACTACCTACTAGGTGATGCACCAAAATTAAGGTTTGGATCTCAGTACAGAGGAATGAAACCAATGGAGGAATCAAGTCTAATAAGTCACAACTCACTAGAAAGGCTTGCATAAGTGTTTCATAGGAGGGCCTGAACAAAAGACTCAACCTATGACCTGCAAACAAACATCCTCTTTTGAAACTAGGTGTAGGAATGAGTCAAGACTGCTAGGGGTTGTAGTATACCCACAAAACATCTAAATCAGATCAGACACAGTAACACACAAAGTCATAGAAAGTGAGAGGAACAAGGAACCCCAATTTCCATTAACAACATTCATAAACTTTAATCCAATAAGAGATAATCAAGACAGTGAAGACAGAGATAGAACAAATATCCCAAGTACCTCAAGAATGCCTTAATCATCAATGGGAGAATACAAAGAGTAGAAGACCAGAGGGTAGAACAAATACCACAGATGGCTTTCTGAGAAAAGATGTCTTCCTTGCAAAAGTGGGCTTCTCTCCTTTACAAAAATGAACCTCCCTGAGCACTAAGGCTCTACAAAAACAATAAATACCTCCTCAATTGTACGTAGGCAGGAGTCCAAAATTAACCTAACTAGGGTTACAAATTTTACAATTCATTAAACAAACCCTAAAGGTACACAAAGTATCAACTTTCCTAAAAATATCTGGCAAACAGATCATATCATTTCTTTTGTGTATTGAGCATGTACTGAGCTTGCCTACAGACATGACAACCTTGATCCATCTACCCACCTGCAATTCCACTAAGTCATGAAGGCCTCAAAAATTTGATCTTATAGATATTTCAAAATGATAACCCTGCAAAGGTGGCGCCAAACTATTAAATGCTTCCTCAGGACATAGTCCCCTATAAAATCTATGGTGTCGATGATCAGATTGTCTATCATCATTCCCTCAACTGCAAATGTCCCTGAAGAATTTATTTTGAGCTACCCTACCACTGTATCCCATTGAATCAAAAACTGGCAAAAAACCCTTTGCAGAGATATTTTAAATTTGAAATAAAATAGCTAGCCGATCATTTTAAAACATGACCGTTGATATCTTTTATCTCCCGGCAGTCGAACGGCTCAGATTAATTTTGCAACAATCGTGAGCCCTTTAAAAAAGTCAAAGTCCATACCAGCATGTTTGGACCAATCAAAATGCAACATGTCAGCATATTTACCAGCTTGGACCCACTTTGACTTTCCTTTCTTTTAATTCATTTAGCGACTACGCAACTGAAGACTTCTCTTATTCCTGAAATCCTTCCTACCTCCACCAATTTATTTAGAGATTCAGTGAACAAAGCATTCGCTGAATCGTTAAGTCATTTGGAGCACCGCTAAACCATTCCATGAATGAGCGAACATGTAGAACTTTATGGGGACCGCCAAATCCCTTATCAAACCTGGGCCCATCTCCACATGTCAATTTTTTATTCGCTCTGATTGCATTGTCAGCAACACCTTGGCAAGCCTCTTTAACAATGGACCCACTCGAACTGAGATTCCAATCTAATGGCGGGCGCATGATCTCATAGCCCCCAAATATTCCTTCAGATCATACGCCCACCATAGATCTTCATTAAGCTAGGACCCCACTGACACGCGGGTCTGCCTAGAAGTCTTCATTAGCACGCATCAACCAATCATTTTTTTAGCACATCAGCGCACCTGGCAACATGGTCCCATAGTCCATTTCTTTACTTCAACCAATAAGAAGCCAGCAAATCACCCTGACCTAGCACTGGACCCACTGAAAAATCTTGAACACTTGGCAAAATCGATGGCTGGCACATAATCTTATGTGTCAGAAAAACCCTTCACAAAGATATGCCAGCCGTCGATCCTCTACAGATGTCAGAGCCTCTTGACTGCTGAAATGGCCCGGCCCCACTGACAACCTTCCACCTGTATTCAACCTTAGCGAATCACAGGTCGCTAAAATGGATCCACATAGCACCAGTCCCACTGATGCATTGGACTCTGCAGGTAGGAGAAATCGACAATCGTCGCAAGATCTCAAGGAATTCTGACCCTATGAGATCATGCGACAACTGTTGGATGAGAATCTTGACCTGGCCATTTGAACTAAGACTGCCAACCTAAACGGTAACCACTCACGGGATCGCTGAGTGTTAAGGAGTTCACCACTAGGAATCAGAGACTTGGCGACTGAAGGGTTAATAAAGGGCACGTGCAAATTGGATGACTTAAGTTGCTGAAAAGGTAACATGAAAATATAACAATACCAAAGGGTTTTTTTGATTTTGAACACCAATGGCTACCTTTATGAAATTTTTTAACTACAGACTAGGGAGATAACAAATTTGCAGAGACCAAGGAACATGGATTAAATTCATGAAAATTTTAGGGATGGTAGACATGGTAAAAATAGAGGCCTGGGTATGGTTTTCAGCCAAATTTGAATGCATATAAAAATTTGGGTAATATTTTGGTGATCTCTGCTGGATGTCAGCCTGCTAGACATGGAAACCAGTGACCTTGAACATCCATTAGGCATGGGGTCTAAACTCAAAACTTCTTAGAGGAACAGGGCTCTAACCGTGCTCAGGGAACTTCTTAGAAAGCTGAAAATTTAACCTAGAACACAAGGAAAATAGGGAAACATACAAAGATTACAAGGAGGGATTAACCTCAAAGCAAGGTTTCAGATGGAAACCATTGACTAATATCGACAGGGGATCACCTTCAATAGTTGATAGCTGAAAAGCATTGGATCCTCTACACTCTGCTATAACAAATGGCCCACCCCAGAATGAATCAAATTTTGTGTGCCTGCTAGGTTTGGATCTGAATTCATCCCACTTGAGGACTACATCCCCAACCTTGAAATTTCTGACCCTGGCTCTTTTATCAAAACTCCTTTTGGTTTGGTCCTAGTGGAATTCCATATCTTGCATTGCCTTAGCCCTAATTTCTTCTAATTCCATCAACTGGGCATACTTGATTTGCAGAGGATCACTTTCTTCAAATAAAGCATACTGAGTGGCCAAGTCTAGAGCTGGCAATTCAGCTGAGATGGACAACTTGGCCTCCTTACCATACACCAACCTATATGGAGAATTACCAATGATTTTCTTTGGGGTAATTCTGTCTAACCACAGGGCAGATCTCAATTTAGTATGCCAGTCCCTTTGATTGTCCTGAAGAGTCTTCTTAATTATCCTAATTAGGTTCTTATTCATTGATTCTGCTAAACCATTCCCCTAAGGATAATAATTTGAACTTGTATTCAGATAAATGCCATTTTTAACTGCCCATTCTAAGACTTTAAGGCCTATAAATGCTAATTCATTATCTAAAATGATGGAGTCTAGAGTGCCAAATCTATGAATTAAATCATCATAAAAACTCAATACAGCACTCTCATTAGCCTCTTTTAAAGCCACTGCTTCTATCCATCTAGTGAAATAATCTGTGGCAGTGATGATCCATTTTTGATCTGCACTAGATGGAGGATTGATCATTCCTATGAAATCTATGCCCCACTTCATGAAGGGTTGCTCTGTTCTGACTAGCTGTAGGGGCAAGGATGCAAGCCTTTCTTTTCCTGCAAACATGGCACACTTGATACATCTTTTGACATAATCATGACTATCCTTCAAGATAGATGGCCAATAGTATCCAGCCCTCATGATTTTATAAGTAGTAGTCCTAGGAGAAAAGTGACCTCCAGAAGGTCCATCATGAAACTCAAATAGGAGGTCTGCTACCTTTTCTGAATCTATGCATCTCAAAAGGACACCATTGTGATCCTTTCTAAAAAGAACCTCTTTTATCAGCACAAAAGGAATAGATTGTAACCTATAATACCTTCTTTTTGCTGAATCTAGGCCCGCAAGACATTGCCATGTCCTCAAATAATTGATCATGTTAGGCAACTAGCTTGTTGCCTTGACTTGTTCTTCTGTAGAGTGCACCACTAGAGATGCATCCATTTTCTCTGATTTCTTTGAACTTTCATCCTCTGCCAAATGCTCACAAAGACCTCTTCATCTAACCAGCTTGGTAATTTGAATATCAATGTCATATTCCATCACCTTGGTGATCCAACCAGCTCTTTTCTCATTTAAGTCTTTGGAGAGAAAAAACTCTTTGACACTTGGATGAGTAACTTTTAAATGTACCTTCCTATGGGTTAGTAGATATCTAAAAATTTTAAGGCTCTTCACCACAACAAGTACATGTTTTTCTACAAAAGAGTATCTTTGTTCATACTCTTCCAAACCTTTGTTAAAGAAAGCAATATGCTACTCCAATCCATCTGAATTTTCTTGAGTCAACATTGCAGATATGGCATCATGACCTCCATAAGCATAAAGGATAAAATCCTTCTTGAAGTTTGGGTTCAAAAGAGAAGGAGCTTCTATTAAGGCCTCTTTGATAGCCTAGAAATTGGCTTTTCCTTCTTTAGTCCAACTAAAAGTTGAACTCTTCTTTAACATAGCTGTTAAAGGCTTAAGTAGCTCTGCAATGCTAGGCAAGAATCTCCTAACAAAATTTATCTTTCCTATGAAAGATTGAAGACTTTTCTTATGAGGTGGCAAGGGTAGATCTAGGATAGCTACAATTCTCCTTGAATCCACTGTGATTCCTTTCTTGGACACTATATATCCTAACAGCTTTCCTTCATGAACTGCAAACACACATTTATTGGGATTAAGAGATATCCCAAATTCTCTACACCTTTCAAAAATCTTCCTCAGATGTTTGATGTGGTCTACTGCATGCTTTGAATAGACAGTTATGTCATCTAAGTAGACCAACACAAACTTGTACATTAGGCTCTTAAAGGCCATATCCATTGCCTTTTGAAATGTAGCACCTGCATTTGACAAACCAAAGGGCATCTTTTGATAAGCCATGGTTCCCCACTTGGTTGTGAATGCAGTCTTGTATTGATCCTCTTCTTTGACTAAGATCTGATTGTATCCTGAATAGCCATCCAATAATGAAAATCTCTCAGATCCAGAGACACATTGTAAAATTTGTTCCATAGAGAGTAGTGGATGGCGGTCCCTTAATGAGGCCTTGTTAAGATCCCTGAAGTCAACACATAACCTCAGCTCCCCATTCTTCTTCCTGACAGGAACAAGGTTGGAAACCCAACTAGTATGCTTAATGGGGTAGATGATACCACTCTCTATCAATTTGAGCACTTCTCTATGCATAAGTGGCTCAAGCTTAGGATTAACAGGCCTTTGCTTTTGCCTCACTGGTTTGGCATTTATTCTAATTCAATAGTGTGCTGAGCAAGGGCAGGGTCAAAACCTTTGAGATCCTCATATTGCCATGCAAAAACATCACTGAAATCTTTGAATAACTGAGTGTAAGTTTGCTTTTCCAATTCACTGTTTACCTTTCCAAATTGTAAGCTCTTACCTGGTTCCAACTCTAGTTCAACACAATGTTCTTGTTGGACTACCAGGCCAGCTTTGCTTTTCTTGACTTCATCATCCTTGTTGAAGACAGTCTCCAAAGTGACAACACCTCTAGGCATTTTATTTGACTTGAGTTGTATCACTTGATCACCATAGTTTTGAGATAGCCTATCCTGATTATGCTCTGAAAAAACATCTTCTTCAAACAAGAACTACCGAATTTGTTCATCATTGTCAAACACTTGCCAATTAACATCATTATCAGGAATAGAGGGTCTGACAATCACTTTGATATGCTATTGATCCACCTCTTTTGAAATTCTATTTGGGATGTCATATTGGGATCCAACATAAGCTAATCTATCTGCATTCTGATTTAATTTTCTAGGAATAGCAGCAATGTTGAAAGCATGGAAATCTTCAATTGCATCCCAAACTCTATGTTTGTATGCTTTCATGGTGTCATTTTTGGTTGCACTTATCCCTCTTACTTGGCTAACAACTAACTCACTGTCACCATAAACTTTCAAGGCCTTAAGCCCTCTTTTTCTAGCCCATTCTAGTCCATTGACTAAACTTTCATATTCTACAGTATTACTAGTGCATGAGAAACTGAATCTAAAGGCAGCATAATACCTTTCTCCTTTTGGGGACACTAGCATAGCACCACCACCAGAACCATGTCTACTTCTAGCCCTATCAAAATATAATTCCCAAACCCGATTGCCCTGATCCTCTAAATTAGTACTTTCCTTGATAAAGTTTGGTTCCTTGACATCACTTTCTTGTATTAAATAACTTCCCAAACCAAAATCCCAAACAAGATTTTCTTGGGCCTCTGAAGTTCTTTCATCTAGAAAAATATCAGGGATATTTTCTATCTTGGTGCTTGTTTCACTAATGGTTTGGAAATCACTGCTATCAAATATGGGGTAGTTGGCATTGATTGCATTAGACACATATGGTTCTATATGGTGTGCTGCCAATTTCTCTGATTTAATGGTAACCTTGGTACCATATCTTGTGTGAAATAACACGTGAGACCAATCAGAAGATAAGTAACCTCCT
This sequence comes from Chamaecyparis obtusa, assembly GCA_027943335.1. Lineage (NCBI taxonomy): Eukaryota > Viridiplantae > Streptophyta > Pinopsida > Cupressales > Cupressaceae > Chamaecyparis > Chamaecyparis obtusa. Next base: position 162,803 of record BSBK01007873.1, read on the forward strand.
ATCTTGGTTGTGAACTCCCTTGAAAGACATATAGAAAATAATGCAAGGAGATCTATGATATATATATCAAGGAGGATGGAAAAATTAGGACTAGCATGAAGGATTAGACTGGTATCCTTAGCCACACCAATAGTACTAACTGAGGATCCATCAAGTTGAGTCACCTTCTTTTGGAAGGGTTCATATTTTAGTCCTAATTGGTCAGCCACTTTTTGGGGCATTACAGTGCTAGTAGCTCCACTATCTACCATGCAATTATGTACTAAAGAGTTTCCAATGATTAAAGATACATAAAAGGGAGGTGGCTTTGAATTCCTACTTTGTGTGGCATTGCCTTTGGAGTTGCTACTTGGAGCCTCCTTTTCTTGATTAGTGTTGACCAACACTAGCTTTGTAGCTTCTTTTGCAGGTTGAGGAGTTGTTACTTCTGACATGGCCTTCTTCAAAATTTTAGGTTGTCCTGGGAGAGCCAAAGAGTCCCACATGGACATGGTGACATTCACTTTCTTCATGTTGTCTACAATATTGAATGGTGTCACAGTGTGTACTCTTTGTTGTATCTTTGGCATGATGGGCTCTACCTCTTTGGAATGCTGGCCTTCTTTGCTTGTAATGACAGGAGCCTCCTTAGGTGTGATGGGAGTAGCTTGCTGCAATGACTCTGTAGATTTAGTAGCTTTGGATTTGGAATCTGCTCTCTCCATGTCTTGAGCTCTTTTTTTTGCTCTTGTAAAGGGAACAAATGCGGCATCATCATTGACTCCACTGAAGTCTAGTTGCTCCCAATTAAAGAGAGCAGTCTCATGCTCTTGTGATTCTTGTTGAGGGATTGATCCATTGGATGAAGCCTTTGGTATTTGAGCTTGTGAGGCATTCTGAACCATTAGAGCTTGGTTCATCCATCCATTTGAACATGTAGCCTGATTGTGAGGCTGACTGCAAGGAAAACACCATTCATTCTCCATAACGACATTGTTTTGGCTAGGAACCACATCCCTCACTGGATTAGCAGAATTTAGAGGTGCAGGGTTATATGGTTGGAATGGTCTCTAATTAAAACTTTATCTTTGTCCTTGATAGCCTCCTTGATGTGGTGGCCTATTTTGTTGATAAGGTTGTCCTTGATTTTGATATTGTTGATTAGGACCTTGGCCTTGTGACTAAAATGGTGGTCTGATTCCTTGACCTTGCTTCTTTAGATTTGTGACCTCTTTAGTCAAGGTCTACAAAAAGTTAGTCATTTCTTGCTAACTGCTTTGTTGACTACTCTTTATTTCTTGTAACTTCTGAGAGAAACTAGTCCTCAGCTCTTGACCACTAGTACTAGCTTGGGGTGCCAAAATGGTTGAGATAGGGGTAAATGGGGGTATTTGGGCAGGTGCAATGGGTTGAAGGCTAGGAAAAATGGGCATTGGAGGCCTTCTAGCAATCATGCCTACTTAAATTAAACAATTTTCAGCCTTGACAGCTATGTCAAAAGCTTGGGGTAGAGAAGTACCACCCATAGACTGGATCATGATAGAAATTTGACCATTTAGGCTTTGTAAATAGTAAAGGAAGGCGTGGTCAGCTGATGGTCTCATTGAGACTAGGATTCTATTCCATGTTTTAAGGAATCTACTATTATAATCTGTCATTTTCTCTTGAGGGTCTCTCTTAATAGTTGTTAACTACTCAACTAGAGACAAGTTATCTGATTTATCCTCAAAATGCTTACTTAATGCATCCCCTAACTCATCCCAAGAAGTAATAGAACCAACAATTAGAGTTCTAAACCATTCTAGAGCCTTACCTTTTAAAGAGGCTGCTAATAACTTTGTGGCCACATCCTCTTGAGTAATGTTGTGTATGCTACAGATGGTGGTCACATCTCTTATGTGCTCAAAAGCAGTTGTCTGCCCCTCACCTGTGAAATTAGGTATACTCTTAAGTGCCACCAAGGGCACATCATGATGTTGAGCAAAGGCCAATGGGCTACCTTGGTTGAATGTAGCAAAAGCAAACTATCTTGCCATTGTAGGAGCTGGGATTTGAAGATTGACAACTATATGAGCTATATTTGTTACTGGATTGGAATCTTCCTCTAGATCTCTGGTTAGAGATCTCCCTCTTCTTCTAGAATGAAAGGGAAAAGGTCTCCTTTCTGAAGTATCAAGAGGTTTTGATTGAACTCTTCTTGTAGGGGATGTCCTTTGAGTTGACCTGCCTTTGTGACTTCTTCTTGAGGGAAACTCTGAAAATTGGGTAGGCTTTGAGCTTCTAGTCTCAATCTTTCTCATAAAACTTTGAACAAGGTAGCCTGGATCTTTGAAATCAGTGGAGTCACCAGATATACTTGATAGAATGACTTCTAAAAGCCTGCACTATGCAATCTGCATATCAGAGATAGCATATCTTTGAATTTGAATAACTTCTAGTCCCACCGGGCGTGCCAGAAATTGTTATACACTAAGTTTTCACCCTTTGTTTCAAGCTCTCTTGGTCTTGATAACTCAGTATAACATGGGAATCATCTCCAAGTTGTGGGACCTTTGCTAACTAAGATGAGACCTCCAGGTTCTAGGCTGGTTCCTCTTGGATAATCACCTTAATTTGCTTCCTTACATGAAAGTAAAACTTTTTGAGGGAAAGAGATAGAAGGAATTCTTGGAAGGGAAATGACTAAAAAAGCAAACTACCTACTAGGTGATGCACCGAAATTAGGGTTTGGATCTTAGTATAGAGGAATGAAACCAATGGAGGAATCAGGTCTAATAAGTCACAAATCACTAGATAGGCATGCATAAGTGTTTCATAGGAGGGCCTGAACAAAAGACTCAAACTATGACCTACAAATAAACATCCTCTTTTGAAACTAGGTGTAGGAATGAGACAAGACTGCTAGGGGTTGTAGTATACCCACAAAACATCTAAATCAGATCAGACACAGTAACACACAAAGTCACAGAAAGTGAGAGGGACAAGGAACCCCAATTTCCATTAACAACATTCATAAACTTTAATCCAATAAGAGATAATTAAGACAGTGAAGACAAAGATAGAACAAATATCCCAAGTACCTCAAGAATGCCTTAATCATCAATGGGAGAATACAAAGAGTAGAAAACCAGAGGGTAGAACAAATACCACAGATGGCTTTCTGAGAAAAGATGACTTCCTTGCAAAAGTGGGCTTCTCTCCTTTACAAAAATGAACCTCCCTAAGCACTAAGGCTCTACAAAAACAATAAATACCTCATCAATTGCACGCAGGCAGGAGTCCAAAATTAACCTAACTAGGGTTACAAATTTTACAATGCATTAAACAAACCCTAAAGGTACACAAAGTATCAACTTTCCTGAAAATATTTGCCAAATAGATCATATCATTTCTTTTGCGTATTGATCATGTACTAAGCTTGCCTACAAACATGACAACCTCGATCCATCTACCCACCTGCAATTCCACCAAGTCATGAAGGCCTCAAAAATCTGATCTTATAGATATTTCAAAATGATAACCCTGCAAAGGTGGCGCCAAACTATTAAATGCTTCCTCAGGACACAGTCCCCTATAAAATCTGTGGCGCCAACGATTGGATTGCCTATCATCATTCCCTCACTGCAAATGTCCCTGAAGAATTTATTCTGAGCTACCCCACCGCTGTATCCCATTGAATCAAAAACTGGCAAAAAACCCTCTGCAGAGATATTTTAAATTTGAAATAAAACAGCTAGCCAGTCATTTTAAAACATGACCATCGATCTTCTTTATCTCCCGGTAGTCAAACGACTTAGATTAATTTTGCAACAGTCGCGAGCCCCTTAGAAAAGTCAAAGTCCATACCAACATGTTTGGACCAATCAAAATGCAACATGTCAGCATATTTACCAGCTTGGACCCGCTTTGACTTTCCTTTCTTTTATTTAGCGACTACGTGACTGAAGACTTCTCTTATTCATGAAATCCTTCCTACCTCCACCAATTTATTTAGAGATTCAACGAACAAAGCATTCATTAAATCGCTAAGTGATTTGGAGCACCGCTAAACCATTCTACGAATGAGAGAACATGTAGAACTTTATCAGGACCGCCAAATCCCTTATCAAACCTAGGCCCATCTCCACGTGTCAATCTTTTATTTGCTCTGACCACTCTGTCAGCAACACCTCGACAAGCCTCTCTGACAACGGACCCACTTGAACTAAGATTCCAATCTAACGGCGGGCGCATGATCTCATAGCCCCCGAATATTCCTTCAAATTATACGCCCACCGTAGATCTTCATTAAGCTGGGACCCCACTAACATGCGGGTCCACCTGGAAGTCTTCATCAGCACGCGTCAACCAATCATTTTTTTAGCACATCAGTGCACCTAACAACACAATCCCACAGTCCGTTTCTTTACTTCAACCAATAAGAAGCCAACAAATCACCCTAACCTGGCACTAGACCCACTGACAAATCTCGGACACTTGGCAAAATCGATGGCTGGCGCATAATCTCATGTGTCAGAAAAACCCTTCACGAAGATATGCTGGTCGTCGATCCTCTGCAGATGGCAGAGCCTCCTGACTGCTGAAAGGGCCCGACCCCACTGACAACCTTCCACCTGTATTCAACCTTAGCCAATCACAGGCTGCTAAAATGGATCCACGTAGCACCGGTCTCACTGATGCATTGGACTCTGCAGGCAGGAGAAATCGACGATCGTCACAAGATCTCAAGGAATCTTTCGAACCTATGAGATCATGCGACAACCGTCGGATGAGAATCTTGACTTGGCCGTTTGAACTAAGATCGCCAACCTAAATGGTAACCACTCGCAGGATCGCTGAGTGTTAAGGAGTTCACCGCCAGGAATCAGAGACTTGGCGACTAAAGGGTTAATAAAGGGTATGTGCAAATTGGATGACTTAAGTTGCCAAAAAGGTAACATGAAAATATAACAAGACCAAAGGGTTTTTTGATTTTGAACACCAACGGCTAGCTTTATGAAATTTTTTAACTATAGACTAGGGAGATAACAAATTTGCAGAGACCAGGGAACATGGAATAAATTCGTGAAAATTTCAGGGATGGTAGACATGGTAAAAACAGAGGCCTAGGTATGGTTTTCAGCCAAATTTGAATGCATATGAAAATTTGGGTAGCAGTTTCAACACTAAATTTGGAATTTCAGAAGATGATTTGATGACTTATGGTGAAGGAAGAATGATGAAAATTGATGAAAATGGTCAAACTAAAGAACAAAAGTCTATGTAAAGAAAATGTTTTTCTAGAATCTTACTAAGGACGAAAATGGATATCTGAAAAAGTGATTGTGAAATTTGCAAAGTTTGTGGAAATGCTCATTGTTGTAAATGCGCAACAACAAATGCGTAGGACAGATTGATAAATGCACAACAAAATGAAACAAATGCGTAGCAAGTTTGAACTGATGCGTGAGAAAATTATCAAATGCGCAGAACAGTTTAATGTATGCACCGCAGATTGTGATGAATGCGCAGGTTTGTATTTTTGAAAAAAATTGAACTGCAAGATTTGGAAATTTGTTTGATTTTTTTATGTTTTCTGGTTTTTGGAAAATGGAAAATGCATAAAATCACACACACAAGATAGAAATGATTTAATCTAATTATTCTAGTATGAATGCACAAACACGCTTACAATCCTAAGGTTGGCAAGGACAATATCTGCTAAATCCCCACTAGGATAATAAAATCTAGCCACACAAATCCACAGTGGACAGCCTAGGAACTTGGAGGCACGGGCTCCTCCTTACAGTGCACTCACTTCTCAGGCACACCAAGTTCCGAATTCAATGCGTCATTACTTCCCAAAGAACTCTTATCTCTACTATGAACTATGAGTAATGTGGGGTGTCTTCACGAGCTTGGGTGACCCCTTGAGCTAGCAAATAGAAGGTTTTTGGCCACTAAACAAATTTTTTTAGTAAGGACATCCGTTCAGGTGGTTGTGATCAAGTCATTTTCCCAATTAAGGGGGCTCTCCCAATCCTTTCAAAGCAAGGCTTTCACCTCTACTAAGTAGGACTTTAATGCACCACTGGGGTATTGGAGGAGATTTTGGTTGCCACAACGAATCCACACCTGTCTAATGTGAGATTAATCACACTAGCATTTTTATATACCGGTTTGGAAGGGCTTGGCTTTAGCCTATTACCGGTTGGGTCGTTCCTTGGGGTGAGTACCTCTTTTCCCACCAAAGACCGCCCTCTAAAAATTATAACAGTTTCTCTTACACCCAAGATCCATGAATGGCGAGGGGTGAGGATACGTTGTTATAATTTTGGGATTACAAATAACTATTTAAAGAAGACACAATAGACACAAAAATCTATGCTAAAGAAGACACACAAAGCAAAAGCATGTCGTATTTTAAAGCCCAAACAAGATTTTAGTTTCTTTTACAAAACCCCTTGGAAATCTACAAACAAACTATTAGGAATTTTCTTAGCAAATGGGGTCTTCAAAATAACATCCTGTAAAATAGCCTAAAACACTACTAGAACGAACAAAAAATTGTTAAAAAGTTAGCTAAAATGAAATCTAACAAAAAAAACTAAATTTTTCTACAGAAATAAACAAATGCGCAGAACAGTGAACTCAATGCGCAGAAAACATGAATTTATGCACAGCAAGATTCAATGGATGCGCTAGGGGATGGTATGAATGCACAAATTTTATAAATATGTTGCAGAATATGATGTAAGCGCAAAACAGTGAAGTGAATGCGTAGTTTGTCAACAGAAAGCTTAAAAATAAAAACTAAAAATGACAGTTTAACAGAGAATAGATGTGCAACACAAAGTGATGAATGTGTAGTAATCATGGATGAATGCGTAGGAAAAACCTGGAAATGTCTACACATGGAAAACTGCAAAAAGAAATGTTAAAAACTTGGGGAGCCCCACGGTGGGCGCAAAAAATGTATGCAAATTAGTTGTACTAACTACTATAAATGATAAATTAACTATTTTAAGATTAATGAATCTAACTAATTAGCAAACAACAATGAAGAATACACCAAATTGAAGCTAAAATAAGATTTTACCTTTACTTACCATGTAGCTTGTCTCCATAGTCCTCCTAGCCTTGATTTCTTGGATGTGTTGAGCTCTCAAATTTCCAATTTTAAGCTCCTTTACCTAAGATGGTACCAAAGTGTGGAGATTGAATGATTGAATGCAAAACTACATCCTAATTATGCAAATGAGATGATGATAGTGTGGATGCTTCACAAAATGATATGGATATGCTTGATAATGCTTGATAATGAGTGCTTGGATGCTTAGATTGCTTGATTGCCTATTGCTTGAATGCTTGATTACAAAAATACCTATTAGCTCTCAAAGGGGAAATGAGGCTCCTTTTATAAATTTTTGGAGGATCTAGGCCTAGGTGGCACAATCCTACAGTTGAGAATGAAAGGTGGAAGATCCTAGGGCTAGGATTGACTTGGTTGAAGGAGTTGAGAGAAAGGGGGATGTAGTTGGAATGTGAGAGGAAGAATAAGGATGATGTTCCTCTCACATTGACATGGAGGAGAACAAGGTGGAAGGGAAAGACACATGTCAAGTGTCTCATAAAGACCCAAGAGAGAAAGAGGGAGAGACATTTTCCTCATGAGGACTCTTTGTACAAGTGTCCCATGAGTCACCTTTGACCCTTAGAGGTGGCTTGAGAAGCCCCTTAGGAATAGGGCATGTCTCTTGACTTGGTTTAAGAGAGGACATGTGGTCATGAGACCAAGTCCTATGAGGCCACATAGCCCTTAAGAATAGGACATGTGTGGGTGAGGATAATTATCAATAAATAATTAATAATAATTATTTATTTTAGCCAAAGTGATGTGTCAGGTGACTAGGTAGGTGAGGTGGACTAGGGGACTTAGTCATATTTAGGTGATTGTGTATTTAATTAAACCACTTTAATAAGACTAATTAGAAGACTTAGGATAGAGGAATAGACTATAGTGAATTTACTAAATAAATTGAATAATCTATTTAATAAATAGAGGAAATAATTATTAATTAAATAATAAATATTTAATTAATTTATCAAGTCAATACCAATTAAATAATAAATATTTAATTAATTAATGAAGCTATTTTTAAGTGTATACGACACATACTTCTCCATTTATCTTTTCTACATCTTCAGATAGAACTTGGTTTGCAATTTCTTCTATTATTCTTATTTGTGTTTCAAGTAGGCATTTTTGGATAAATGCAACCATCTCTTGAACAAAGGGAGATTTAACCACTGAAGTCCTTTATTTATTTTGTTTTTATAATAGTATGAAGTTTTGGACTTTCTTTAAGATGGATTGGAGTTAGAGGCTCCTAAGCTCCAATATTAGAATCATGCCCATCTAAAAGATTTGTTGCATCTCTCTGGGGTTGATGTGTTGGCATTAGCAAATGATTGCCTCTCTTTTGTTCGAAAAAAAAACTAAAGTCTCCAATACAAGCTCCAAAGATAGCATTGGATAAATTATTTAAATCCATACTCCTCCTTAATGGGAATAAGTGGTGTAGGAGAGGTTGTAGAATGAAAGTTCTCTTGATCATCAATTTTTGGAAAAAGATCATAAGAACAAAAAAGGCTCTCAGGAATAGGAATATTGTTACAACATCCAGATTTCAAATCCAAATCCCATAGCTCTCCCACTTCCAAAGGATTTGAAGTGCTCCACTCCCCTATTTGTTTCTTTTTCTCCCGGTCTTCATAAAAATGTTCTGGTTCCAAATTCCATTTTTTGTATTAATCTCAAAAGAGACATGCAAAGATTTTTCCATATTAAACAATAACAAAGCCTAATAGGGAGGGGGGTTCCCACCATCAATAAACGATCTACCTTTAAGAAAATACTCAACATATTTCCTATAGATTCTAGAATGGATGCATCTCTATATTCTAGTGGGAGATTAGGAAATTATATCCAAAAGGAAATCAATTTTATCTTACTCATATCCAAAATAAAATTAGGGGTCCATAACTGCATATGAATTCCATAATTTTTGAAAAACTAGCCTTTGTATCTAAAAGTCCTATCCCTAACTTCTTGTGAAATAAATAGAGCCATGGAAAAATCCTGAGAATCATCTATAAAATAAACCTCTATACAATCTCCCCATTTCTTCTTAACACAAATAATCAAGTCATAAAGGGAAATTGAAGCTTTCCAAAACTTATATATTAGTGCCTGATTTTGAAGTATCTCTATTCTAGACTTTAACAAGGATTCTAATAATTTAATATAGTGATTCTGGCTTTTAGGTGTAACCTACTACTACTCGTCATGTCTCTTGAACTTTGTGGTGTCTGAAGGTTACTATTCTCATTGGAGCACTTCGATTTTGAGAGAGTCTTCCATATGCTATTACCTCTCCTTGATTTCCTTGTCTGATTAAGATTTCTTTATTCCTAAAATATTCCTTCTTCCACACCATTTATTTCTTCCTAGCCTCGAATCAATTCCTCTCTGTGATACAGTCCCCTTTTTTTGAATACGGTCTTTTGAAATTATCCAATCCAAATTCTTGACTCTGCCTCACTCTGCTAATTCCTTCCCCTATGTTCCATGAGCCTCTCACATTTTTCCACGGAGCTTCCAAATCTCTATTTCTGATTTCTTGGTAAAATCTTTTGAGTTCACTATTTTTCCCTGGATCCCAAACTGGATTTGAAATAACCTTTTTTCCTCTTGGTCCTTGCCTTGGCAGTCTTGAATGTGTTGAACACCAAGAATTTCCCTTCTTAAACCATCTTTTCTGACTTCTGAGAATTGCTATAGCACGCAAGTCCTTCCATTTGAGGTCCTTCCTGATCTTCCGCAACCCCTGCTTCCAATTACCATTTATCCATCTTGGTCCCTGATCAACCACTCTATTGTAGTCTCGAGGTTCTCTCCAAACACTCCCCAACTCCCATGTCCATCTTAATCCCTTCTTGACCCCACTAGTATATCCATGAGGCTCTCTCCAAACACCTACCAATTCTCTCGGTTCTGTCCAGTAGCCTGTCCATCCTCTCCATCGATTCTCCAATGACTTTCTCCAGTGTCTCAGTAACAACTCTCTCGCTCCATTGATATAATGCACATTATGATAGTGCTTTTTCTTTTTTAAACATTGTCATTATTGCATAGAATGAACTCTTTTAATATATGGGAAAGAATGATCTATTTTATGCTTGTCTTCTTCTTAAATTACAAGTATTTAATTGAAACTTGAGAAGTCATATAGGATTAAAAACCTTTTAGATCTTAGTACATCCATAAAGGAAAAAATAGTGATTATTTAGAGGTTCTATTTAGATATTTAGAATCTTGCAAAGAAAAAGCTCTCCTTTCATTTTCTCACTAGCACCAATTTGGAAGTTGAGTACTGAACAAGATAGATTATCTTTGAAATAATAGAGTTGGTAAGTTCATGCCACATTGATGCAGTCATAAATGGATGATCAAATAAAAAATTATTTGACCACATAGTGTAATGAAACAACACATAAATATATAGTATAACTATAAATAATATAAAATTTATTAGTTTTCAGTCATAGTTGTAATCTACCATAGTAGACTAAAGAATTCTAACATGTTCTAAAATTTAACTATTTAATGAGAAATATGCAAATTACATAATTCAAGTGATATTATAACACAATGCTCAAACTTGACTTCCAACTCAAATATTTAATTTCACTTCCTTGAAATGGATGTGAGTAATGCTTATATAGTGTTCCCTAGCCTTGGGAGTGATATTGATCATATCATTCTTTAGTGTTCCCTAGCCTTGGGAGTGATATTGATCATATCATTCTTTAGTGTTCCCTAGCCTTGGGAGTGATATTGATCAAAGGTGATATGAAAATTAATGACTTATCAAATGTGTGAAAGAATCTTTGAGGATGAATGTGGTGAAGATGAGTCAATGAATTTTAATTTATTTCATACAATAAGTTCTCCTAGGTATAGTGCACCTTTTAATGCATTCCTATGTTGCTAAAAGCTTTAGAAAGTTGGCAAAATCTTGACGAATAAAACTATTTGTTATTCTATTATGTCTAGTAATAGATTATAAATTTATATATGCCTTTCTAGTGATTAAAATCTTCAAAACTAGGACATGATATTGATGGATTGATATAGGGCATATGTTTCCCAACCAAATTGTGAGATCAAGAAGTGTAGTGGAATGTAGTTAGATTTGGAACATTTATCTAACTAATGATTGGAAAGTAAATAAAAATATGCAAACAAAGAAAATAAGTGATGGAATACATTTTTGGGTGATGCAAGATTGCTTGTATACCCTAAGATACTCGTCCTTGATTCATTATTGGTTTTACCTTTGAAGTGAATGGTTTGTATTATACCTCATTATTTTTTGTTAAGATAAGTGGTTGATTGTGTATTGCATTATATCACTATTCTATCCTCTCAATAACCATAGGCCACCACTCAACCATATGCAGTGTAGATGTTAAACAAACATGTTACATTTCCTTTTCAGTGCATATCTCAGTTGTCTTCATAAATTTTCTTGGGAGGCTCTTTATGTTTTTTATCTTCTCTTGCATGGTGCTATTTTTCTTTTCTCCCTACAAGAATCACATCTACTTAATATTCCTTGTAAAATTATTAATTCTATAGACAAAATTATTTTCCTTTAATTATAAGATTTGATCTCCATACATTTCTTAATTTTAGGGTCAATTATGCTATATTATCATTATGTTGTTGGATGAATTGAGTAATCTTTCTCATCATTTTAAAAGACTATCTAATGATATTCATTGTGTGGTTCTACAAGACTAATGATTAGCTTGATGACATCCTTATTATTTTCAAACATTACATTAGATTCAATTAAAGCATTCATATGTACTTTCATAGTTACTTTGAAAAATCGATACATAAAAGAAATCTAGAAGATTTCACTTGTTATACATTGAAAAGTTCTTTGTCACACATTATGATCTATCCTACTTGTGTATAAACTTTGAGGTACCATAGATTTGTAAAATATGTATGCCTATTTCACAAGCCTTGCACATGTATTTTTTTGGGCCTTTATTTAGATGTAAATATATTTTCTATAATTTAGCTTCATGTCAAATTAAAAACCTAAGACTTGCGCAACATAAAATTTGTGAGCTAGGGGAGAGGACCCAGTACCTGAACACATTCCAATGGTTGTGATAACAGTTCTTAACTTAATACCCACAGTTGCTGATTTAATATCCAATATTTTTTACTACATTGTACCAATAGTTGTGACTTTAAAGTTGTTTTTGCTAATGATGACTACCCATAATTGAATGAAATGTGCCTTTGTTCTAAAAAATAGCCAATCGTGTGATGCCACATCAACTACACAAGTATTGGGGTCCCCAATGCACTATGATTGGTCTCACTTTTTTTTTGCGCTGTTTTGGACACCTTGGCAAAAAGCATGCTGAAGTGGCATCATATTTGATGGTGTGGCTCTGAAACATTAGTTATAAGCAGGAGACTCGCCAAGTAAGCTACTGTAAAAAATGGGAGTGATTTGAAATTTCCATGTAGGATTTTGAGAAGCGCGAAGTTAGGGTGCTCAACTACTGGGTCCTCTCCTCTATCTATCATCGAAACTGTTGAACACCTATAAACCATATATTAGCACTACAATTACTCTTGTATGATTCAATTAAAATTTTACATTATTTTTTTAAGAAATTATTACGTTAATCATTTTCTGCATGCATTTGAATGTAAGTTTGAAGTTGTGATTGGAATATTATAATCATTTAAGGTGTGTTTTTTTAGTGGGAGTTTCTAAATATACGTTAACAATTCCCTTTTGTTCATATCCTTCAATCAGCGCGTTCCATGAGACCAAATTTCTTTGAGGGACATTTCTAAACATTTCTCTTGTCTCGTCTGCTTGAAGATTTGCATACATGTCTACTAGAGCGGTTGCAACTTCAACATCTGGAAAAATCCCTCATTCTTCTATGGATCTTCATACCCTGTTCAAACCTCCCATTCAGCATTGGCTGCGAGGATGCTGGCAAAGGAGAGTCTGTATTTACACCCGCCAACTGCATTTGCTTAACGTTTCTGAACCCTTTTCAACAAATCGATGTTGTGAATATCCTGCAAGCAACGCGTTCCATGAGAACACATTTCTTTTGGGCATTCTGTCAAACAGTTAACCTGCCCTGTCTCTGCTTCCACATTTTGCATACGCAGTTGCAACTACATCATCTGACGAAATTTCTCTGTCCTCTATCATGTGATGGGTATGTTTGGGTAGCCTATTTTAAGGTTTGAGAATGCTGGCAAAATTTGACGAGTCTGGATTTACGCCTGCAAATTGAATTTTCTTGCAATTTTTAAAAGCCTTCGCAACAAATCCTCTTCGTGGATATCCTGGAAGCAGAGTGTTTTTGCATCCATGTCTACCAGAGCACGCTTTTCTCATAGGAAGGAAATCGAAATAAGAGCAACATCTGACAATATTCGTATGATTTGCAGGGCGGTAACTTAAACTCATGTTCGGGTGGGCCGGAAGGAGAGGCAGGTTTAAAATTTAAATGTGTCCATCGACCAAAATATCTCCGTTAACAGCAAACTAAAGTCAGAGGAGTCACTGCTGGGCCCACTCCATGTACCGAAGCAGTCAACACTTCGAGTGTGCTGGTTAAGCCCAGCCCTAGGTAATCCAAGTCTAATGGATAATGGAAAACAGGTAAGCAAGTCGATTCTCAACCACATGCAGGTTTACATGCGAGCTGCTCATTCTCAATTCTCTCGCTGCCAGCTTCCAAGGATTTGCGTAGGACTGCATTACATCGGAGGTGGAACCCATCCACGATCTTCTACATAAAATCTTTTCTCCCACGTCATCCAACCCACCTGTAAATCTTTTCCGCTCTGTCCAACTGTTCGACGAAATTTGTGTGGCCAGAATTCATTGTTGACCTTCCCCTGTCTGTTGTGGATGCCGTGTTGGTTTTTGGGCGCTGCATTTAGCCATCGTGAATAGGGTAACTCTGATGTGGACTCGTGCAGGATTGTTCTCATGGTCGATCAACCCACTGAAAGCTTTGAAGCCATCGATTCTAACTGTGCATGTCACCATGGAATACAGCACCTACTGGCAATATCACGACTTTGTAGTCTTAATTTACACGGCATTTTCTCTCTCACCGCGTGGAAGTTATGAGTCGGAGCCACGTCTTTCAACTCAATTTGGCAGTATCTACCCTGTTCTAAAATCTATGATTATTTCTACAAATTTCACAATCAGAAATTGGAAGTATCTACTCGTTCTAAAATCACGTCTTTTAGTCTTGCAGATGTGCCCAGAAAAAAGTATACATGTACCACGAGTCGATAATTGTCAGCTTATTTCCCAGATAAAGCTGCCAAAGAAATTTCACATTTTGTGCTTGGCAGCTTGGCTTAGCTTCCACCCAATTTTATTTGAATTTCATACCCATACTTTCTCTTTAGCAATTTCTTTTTTGATAGACTCGAGTTCATATTGTTAAGGTCCTGAAACTTGTTCAGAGCAAGTGATGGAGATTTACCCTCAGTACCAACCTCCCACAATCAAAATTCCCTTCGATCTCACTAAGAAGATTCATGTGTTTCTCAGCTTTTGTGGAAAAGATGTGAGAAAAACTTTTGTCGATCATCTCTGCGAATCTCTCTGTGTAGCAGGGCTTCGAGTTTTTCTGGACAGCGAAGACTTGAAGAAGGGGAAAGACGTCAATTCCAGCTTACAAATGGCCATGGAAACAAGTCATATTCTTATCCCCATTTTTTCCAAACTCTATGCAGAGTCATCTTGGTGTCTGGAGGAGGCGGCGCGGATGATTAAATCGAATGGCTTCATCATTCCCCTGTTTTATGATGTGGAGCCCTCTCATGTTCGCTACCCTCAAAGAATGGGAGGCCTGTTCGCCCAGGCATTCCAAAATCATTGCACTCATTTAGATGGACATGGTGAAAAGACAATCGAGGAATGGAAGAAGGCCCTTCATCAAATCTCTTTTTTCTCTGGCTGGACTAGGGAAGCAGAATTCGGGTAAGTAACTGGCATATGTTTTTAGTTGGAAAAATGTTTGCTGAACTTTCTTTTTTTCTGCTGTAATCTAGCTGTGTAGCGGAAATTGATAAACTTAAAAAATCTCTGTGATTAAATTAGTAGTTTTGCCAAACTAGTTACAAGATTAAATTTGCATTATCAGGTGTCATGAATGGAAGGTGTTTTGCAGGTACGAAGGAAGACTAGTGAAAAAAGTTGTGAAAGATGTCTTGAATACTTTAAAGAATACTCCGTTGGATGTCCCTATGCATCTTGTGGGACTCCAAACGGATACCTATGACCTACTTTGCAGTCTAAATCTGAGTTCCTGGGACAGAACAGTGAGAGTGGGAATCAGTGGTTTGGGTGGTGTTGGGAAAACCACCTTAGCCAAGGCTGTTTACAATAAAATTCATGGTGGGTTTGATGCTTGTTGCTTTATCTTCAACATTGGAGCTGCTGTAGAGAAAAACAGCAGACTTGTGGATTTGCAGGGAATGATTTTAAGGAGATTGGTGAATTACCATGGAGAAATTTCAAGTGTTGATGAGGGAAAATGTCTGATGAGAGATCGATTGCGAGGAGTTCGTGCCCTTGTCATATTGGATGGTGTGAATGATGGAAGCCAATTGCCTGTGCTGAATGGGGATTGGTTTGGGCATGGGAGTAGAATCATCATTACATCCCGAGACCAGCACATACTCAATCTTGCTAAGGTCGACTCTGTTCACAAAATGAGTGGGTTGCAGGAGCATGAAAGTCTCCAGTTGTTTAGCTGGCACGCTTTCTCAAGGCCATTTCCTGATGCCCCTTACGAAGAGATTTCTACAAGAATTGCCCAAGCTTGTTGTGGGAATCCTCTTTCACTAGAAGTCATTGGATCACATCTGTTTGACCAGAAGGAGCCCAACGAAATTCAATGTTGGGAAGAAACTCTCCTAAAAATTGGAGAAAATCCCAAAATGTCTAGACTCCTTCGAATCAGTTATGCTGGGCTTGATGACATTGAGAAGGAAATATTTCTGGATGTAGCTTGTAATTTTGTGGGTGAAAAGAAAAGACATGCTGCTATTTTCTGGGAGGTTTCATACCCAAATAAAGTTCAAAAAGCTATCAAGAATCTTTTGCTGAAAATGCTTATAAACATCAATGGCCCACAAGAACTGCTCCATATGCATGAACTTCTGCAGGAAATGGGAAGAGGAATTCAAAAGGAAGCTGATCATAATAGCAGACTGTGGCTCCCTATGAGTACACATAATGCCTTGAACAGAGACAGAGCAGAGAGAACGAAAATGCTTGTTTACACAGGACAGACTGGAAGTGAGCCTGTTATCAAGCATAGCATGCCTTCTCTGCGCTACCTATTTTTGCAAAACACAAAAGTGCTGAGCAACATTGGGAAGCTACCACCATATTTGATATGGATAAGAATTAGAAATTGTGAGTTTCTAAGTGATATATACACATGGTCAATATTAAGAAACAGACTCCAGTTTGATGGCTGTTGGTCCCAAATCAGGATGTTTAGTCTGGAGCAGCGTGCAATTCTTACCATAACCCCAAAAACACTTGACAATTTGGTGAACGTGCAGAGCTTGCATTTGGAGGATTGTGTAGGTCTCACAACTATCCCAAACTCAGTCGGCAACTTGCCACAACTGAAGCAATTCAATTTGGGCGGCTGTGCAAGTTTAACAAGCCTTCCTGACACTGTGTGCAACTTGAAGCAGCTAAAAGTTCTGTCTTTGGGAGGCTGTGCAGATCTCAAAAGCCTTCCCAGTACTGTAGTTAATTTGGGTCAACTACAAGTGTTGAATTTGTATGGGTGTAAAAGCCTGAGAGTTCTTCCTAACTCACTAGGTGAGTTAGAAAATCTCCAAGTGTTGAACTTGCATGGCTGTGAAGGTTTACAGAGTCTTCCTTATGCAGTGAACAATTTAGCCAAGATTAGGATGTTCAACTTACATGGGTGGTCAGGCCTCAGAAGCTTGCAACATATGGGAATCTCAAGTCAGCTAAACAGATAAAATATAATCTGTAAATTGACTATGTTTTGTTGGATAGAGTTTCTTCTATAGAAATGTTAAAGAAGATTTCTTTCAGTCACATAGTCTAGCAAGTAAAATGTAATGGGTATTTTAATGAAATGATTTAAGTGTGTTTCTTTCTGACTACATTCTTGGCATTTCAAAGGGGTGTTTTTGGGGTGACTATACGCTTCTACTCAGAAAATAAAATATCTCGCAATTGACTCACTGTGGCTAAAACGCTTCGTGATCCTGAAACAGACATAAACTAGCTGGTTGGAAACGTCCTTGTAAGGGTGAATGGAAAATGAGAGGGGTAGTTACATGTATGCTTATGTTTATAAAAAAATAATATTTGTCATTTGTTATTTTACTCACTTGATTTAGATTTTATTGATTCATTTTTTCTAAACCAATTAAAAAGACCTTATTGAGCTTTCGATTTTCAATTGCTAAGAATGGGTTAGATATATAAGTACATGTTATTGATTTATTAGGTTTGTATTAATTTTTAAGCTGGTAGACTTTATGTGTGCTCCCTGAAAAATAATATTTTTAAAATTGTCAGCCCTCTAACTGATTTTTTTTCCTGATTATGCAAATATTTTTGTATCTTCCACGAATAGTCTATGATTAAAAAATCAATCACTTTCTAACAAATAAGCGGATAAAACTAGGGTTATTGACATTGTTAATCTTTTATAATTTTGTAAGTTAGATCTAGATTTTGATTTCGCCAGTTGATCATTCATCAATGTAACATTCAATCTCTACAGTGCTTTCTTTTAATGTTTGTACTGAATACAGGAAACTAACAAGTTTGGCTTGATTGCTTGTTTATCGTACCCTAGAGATGAATATTGTTCCTAAGATTGAATCCATCCTTTTTAGTCTATCAACTGGATTATTTTTGTATTCCATGTTGATCATATGGGGATGAGACAAAAAACTCTTTAAAAATTCTAGGGTTGTTTGTTTACTAGGTTATGGTTTTCTTTATGTTAGAAGAAAATAGAAAGATGAATAATAGGTTGATTTTGATGATTATTTGAGGGTGAAGCACTTTTTTAATCAGTTAGATTTGTTTTGTTTGTTTTCTTGTTAATTTTCTATGGGAAGATATAGTTATATGACAATACCATGTGATAGTAGATTTTTATGATTACTAAATGTATCCATTGCAAATGTTCAAAGCTGTGCACTTGTTTGCAAGTCTACCAAATTGTAAGACAACTTTTTTTAGTATTTTTATTAATTTGCCTCGCCATCAAACATCTAACCTTCATTTGGCACTTTATTTTTATTTTTTTGTGTTTTTTACTCTAATTAGAATTTAGTTAATATGTATTTCAGAATTAATGATGCATAGAAAATCTATTATATTGATGATATGTGTATTTTGGAATTAATGATCTGTATAAAATCTATTATAATGATGATCTGTTGTTTCTTATTTTTTGTATTTGGGAAATTAATTAAAGTCTGGAAATATGACATGATTTTTGGGAAGAAAAAAATAAACACAACCGTCGGGACGAAGTGTAGGAAATTCACTTTATCCTTGAGAAGGTAAACAGTGAAATAGGTACTATTTTTTAGAAGTTTGTAATTACTTAAGCAATTGTTTAGATTTAACTGAATAGAACATTTTGCAGTATGTAAAATTTCATTTTATAAAAGAATTTTTTTTATTGCTAATTCAATTGTTCACAAAATGGGACAAAACATCTTGGAGTATATAAAATTTAATTTAAAAACATTAAAATAACATTTTAGGTTTTAGGTAAGAAGATGAAGTGATTTTAGGTTTTGTGTTAATCTTCTTCTGCTATCTTGATCTGATTGTATCATGAGAAGCCATCCATGAGTTGCAACATCTCATGGCCTGCTGTGAGGTCTACTATGATGTCTATGTTAGGGAACATGAAATCATCTTTTGGACACACTTTGTTTAGATCTCTGAAGTCAGTACATATTCTAATCTCACCTGAGGGCTTAGTAACAGGCACCATGTTGGAAATCCACTTAGAGTAATCGATGGTTCTGATGATCTTTGCATCTAGGAGCTTTTCCAATTTTGATTTTACAAGTAGGGCTACTTTAGGATGCATCTTGCATAGCTTTTGCTTTACTGGCTTTGCGTTAGGGTCCACCGCAAGATTGTGCACAACAAGATTTAGATCAAGCCCAAGCATATGTGCATATGACCATGCAAAGTTTGTGGTGGCTTCTTGGAGAAGTGAAGTGAAAGCCATTTCTTCAGCCTCAGTCAAAGATGCTGCAATGTAGGTGATTCTGGGGCATTCTTCAGTGCCCAAGTTGATTGCTTTAGTTTCCTCA
Organism: Chamaecyparis obtusa; assembly: GCA_027943335.1. Lineage (NCBI taxonomy): Eukaryota > Viridiplantae > Streptophyta > Pinopsida > Cupressales > Cupressaceae > Chamaecyparis > Chamaecyparis obtusa. Next base: position 182,259 of record BSBK01007873.1, read on the forward strand.
ATGAGGGCTAATGATTGTTCAGGTTTGTAGTCGCAGATAGGAGGAAGAGGCAAGTCTTCATCTTCTAGCACCTCAAAAAAGTTTTCACTTGAAGATACGCCCTTTATTTTCTCTTTTTTTGGAATTGGAATGTGCCCTAGATGGGTTTTCACATAAGGACTCTTTCTTTTCTTTTTCTATTTTGATTTTGCAACTAAAGCTTGCCTCCTCCCTAAAATATTCTTTGGGGTCAAGCTTGCATACATGAGCTAATTCTGAATCTTGATTTGCTTGTGGGCCTGATGCCCCCATGAATCTTAGGAGCGCTTTGGTGCTTTGAAACTCATCAATGTGTGTGATGCTTGGTTGATCCCAGTCTATGAGTTCAGGGTGGATGAGGGGAAGTTCTATGACGTTAATGGCGAGTTGGTGGAGGATATAAGCGTCTAGGAGGGTATCATCATCGAAGATATCGTCATAGGATTTCTTTACTTCCTCTTTAGGAATGTCTTTGATCTCAACGAGGTTGTCCTGGCTTTCCATGAGGGGAACATTGTGAAAGGTAGTGCCCCCAGTTATAGTGTTGGGTCCTTGTACACGTAGGTGAGAGGTATTAAATCCAAGACCTTGATGTTTTGGGTTCTTTGAAGTTGTGATGGGATCTTTGCTTTTGCCTTCTTTTGGTCCTAGACCACCGCCTTGGTATTTCCATTTCTTAGTAGTATACTTGTGTGATGCTAGGTATTTGTTTTTGAAATAGATTAGGAGCTTAGTGTCAGGAGGTGGGGGATCTCAGTATAGCCACCAATTGATGTCAAGGTCCATATCGAGATTGTCTATATTTCCATGGGAGACAAAAGTCATAGGTCCCATTTTCTTGATTTCATGAGTTGCTTCTTCAGCCTCGCTTTGGTGACTTGGGCGTCCTTGTGTGTGTGGATCAAGAGGGAGGGCCCCAATTGTGAATGCATCAGTTAAGTTGTATTCACCACAACCTTGATTTTTGATCTTGACAAAGGAAAGGGTGGATGCTAGGATTGTCTCTGGATTGCTATGGGATTTGGATGAGCTAGCAATGGAAGTGCCAATGTCAGTTCCAAGATAATAGGTACAATGGGGGAATGAAGCTTCCAACACTTTATGGTATGCAAAGGGTTGGGGGTCAGCATGGATGGTGATCTCAATGCCTTGATGTGAAAATTTTAGGCACTGGTGATATGTGGATGGTACAACCTTAATGGAGTGAATCCATGGTCGACTAAGGAGGATGTTAAATGGTAAGTCAAGATCAACAACATGGTAGATAGTGTCTTGAGTAACTAGGCCCAACTTGATAGGAAAAATAATAGTACCTTCAGAGGTACACTCTAAATTATCATAAGCCTTGATGGTGATCACATCATACATGAGATGTCAGCCTTCGTGAAACCAACTTGCTGAATGAATTTTAAAGTGCACAAATTTAGGGCCGAGCCATTATCTATCATGACCCTTTTAATGGTGAAGTCTCTGACCATAACAACGATACAGATACAGAGAGTGCGGTTAGGCTCAACAGCTGGTATGTTAGATGGCTTGAAGGATAAGGCACATGGTGTAGATAGATGTCCCACAAGGTTTTTGAACTAGACAACATTTATGTCTGTGGAGACATGTCCTTCTTGGAAGGCTCTGTTGAGAATCTCTTGGAGGGGTGTAGTGCGGAGAAGGTCAAGGATGAAGATATGGGAAGGTGTATCCCAAGATGTTCCAAAAGGTTGTATTGGGCATTGTGTGCTGGCCTTGGATTTGCATCGACAATAGATATTCGGCCTCTGTAGGTAGTAATATCACATTGACTATCGACTCCTTTGACGTGGATGGCATTGATTGTGGGCTCAATTTGGGTTATACATCCAATGAATTTGTCATGGTTTATATGAGCAGAGGTATAGTCTTTATGATCAACATGGTCTCCTTGTTTTCCTTGCCTTGGTCCTAGGGTGGAGGATTGGGGTTGATTTGGTTCTTCCCAGCATTGTGTTGTGGTGACGTAAAGGAGGAGATAGGAGGGTCCAAGAGAATGGCATACCCTACCAAATCCTCCTTGCTCAACAACACGCGGAAGCAACAACACTCAGAGTGATAGAGAGAAAGCATGATCTTTTATATATTCATCCAAATAGATTCATACATGCCAGGTTGTAAGGCCTTCTTGGTTATGGCCAGATATTACAATGAATTACAAAAGTCCTCCAACATGCGAGGATCTGCGAACAATCTCCAGTTTGCTATCTTCTATCTTCTATCCAAAAACTTACTTCCTAAAATCTAAACAAACAACTACCTATATACAAGAGGCTATTGAATCAAGTCGGCCTTCAGATCCACAATCAATGGAAGGGGCAACCAGATTTAGGTCCACACGCTTCCCAATAATGGATACCAGCATTAAATTTGTGACCCATAATAAAACCCAAGTCGGCCTCAACAAGAACTCAAAAGAAACTCATCAGTAAACAAGGGTTACCGAGCGCCAAAGAGATAAGCGACCAACACTGGCAAACACAGGAAATCAAGAAACACTGAATCAACTCGGTCAAAGAAGTAACCGAGCAACACAGAAAAACTCAAATATGTTTTTGGTGACATAGGATTGCCAAGGACTCAAGATGCTCCTGCATCAGACACCTGGGGTTATTTAGAAATGATTCCCCAAATCATTCAGGAGGTATGATCCGAGCTACATCCAACTTAGATTGTGAAATCCATGAACTATCTTCAATTGGTCTATTCTTCCACTTTACCAGATACTCCATATAATGTTTTCCTCTTGTACTTTTACCAATTCTTTACTCCAAGATCTTCTCAACTTCCTCATTCTATTTCTTAGGATAATTCGTCGGTACTGTCATGTCTTCATCAGGTTCATGATACTCATACAAATCAGCAATATTGAATATAGGTGATATGTCCATGTCATCAAGTAACTCAATCTCATATGCATTTCCACTGTCAAATTTCTTCAAAATCTTGCAAGGTCCAAACTTCTTCATCTTCAGCTTCCCATATGTTCCAACAGGAAATCTACCTTTCTTCAAATGAACCATCACTTCATCACCAACATCAAAATTCTTATGTCTTCTTGATCTATTAGCTCTGTCTTTGTATTTCTGATTACTCTCTTCTAGCTTGATTTTCACATCTTCATGCAATGTCTTCATGTACTCAACAAATTTTACTCCTTCAACACTTCTCTTTCTCTCATCAACAATGTCTCTCAAGTCTGATATACCTCTCAGCTGCATGCCATTCACAATCTCAAAGGGTGTTTTTCCAGTACTCCTATTCACTGAATTATTGTATGCAAAATCTTTTTGTGCCAACACAGAATCCAAATTACTCGGTGTGTCTCCAAATAAACATCTCAAAAGATTTCCCAAACTTCTATTTACAACTTCTGTCTGTCCATCAATTTGTGGGTGAAATGTAGAACTATATTTCAACTCAGTGCCAAACATCCTCCAAAGAGTCTTCCAAAAGTATCCAACAAATTTACTATCTGAGTCAGAGATAATACTCCTCGGTAATCCATGCAATATGACAATTTCCTTAAAAAAAAGATTTTCTACATTTACTGCATTTGATGTCTTTTTACAAGGTATAAAATGTGACATTTTTGAAAATCTATCCACCACAACAAATATAGAATCATTACCTCTTACTATCTTTGGTAAGCCAAGAACAAAATCCATATTGATGTCAATCCAAGGTTTCTTAGGTACAACAATTGGTGTATACAATCCAATATTCTGACTTACTTCTTTTGCAACTTGACAAACTCCACAACTTCTCACAAATTTTTCAACATCTTTATACAACTGTGGCCAAAAGTATTTCTCCTTAAGAAAATTCAATGTCTTATCAACATCAAAATTTCCAGCCAAACCACTACTATGTTTCTCCTTTATCAAATTAGTTCTCATTGCTCCTCTTGGTATATACAACTGAATACCTTTAAACAACATACCTTCTTGCATAAAATATTCATCCCATTTAGTACTCGGTTGATCATGAATAAGTGCTCTGCACTTTCTCCATGGCTCAAAAAAATTAAGATCAGTTTCATACAAATATCTCATCTCATCAAAACCCAAGAACTTCAATTTTCATCTCGGTCATCAAAGATCTTCTTCTACTCAATGCATCAGCAACTCGGTTAGTGACTCCACTCTTATACTTTATCACAAATGTATAACTCTGCAAGTACTCAACCCATTTCATATGTCTCTGATTCAACTTATTCAAACTCCCCAAATATTGTAAAGCCTTATGATCAGTATACAAAAAAAATTCACTCGGTATCAAATAATGTCTTAACTGTTAGAATAACTGAGAGGGGAGTGAATCAATTAATCACTTGTCCCAAAACAAAATGTATAATCCAAAACAATACTTCAATTTTTGCTACTCGATAAACATGAAATACTTTCATTGTCTATGCTTTTACCGATTATTAGTCTAAGACTTATAGTAGTTACCGATCAAATCTAACATGTAATATGCAAAGTATGATAACAAACAAATATCACAATCAACACATAACACAAGAGATTTAACGTGGAAACCCTGTGAAGGGAAAAACCACCTAGGACCAGCAACCCAAAAATATTCACTCTTCTGAAGTGAGGTCGGTGAAGACCCAACCCTGTTAAAGGTTACAAACACACTGTTAGGTGTGACCTTGTTAGAGGATTTTAGACCAACCATTATCGTCCAACTAGCAGTCACTTTGGGGTTGACAGGATAACAATGTTCATTCTATGAATGAACATAAAAAGACTTTCTTAGTCCACTCGGTTAAGCTATTTGACTGTGTACAATGGTTAAATATGTAACAGTAGATGATCTTCCTTGATACAACTTCAATTGCAGATTACAGATTAATATTCAACTCATACAAATATTTCTAATCAATATAACAGTTTGGATTCAATAGTATATCAACTTACTATCCATTGGTAATTACTCTCTATCACTTGGTAATTGCTCTGCAGTTCGGTTCTCACTAACCAGTATGATCAGAATGCATGAAAACTTGTTCATGTGATAACTCTATAGTATCTTCTTCTTCCGGCTTTTTCATTATAAAAATCTAGTCTCTTATATAGACGAGTAAACCGTTCTCTTTTTGTCCATCATATTTTGCCACTTAACCTCATTCATTGATTTTGCCGCTTAATCTCATTCATTGATTTTATCGCTTTAACCTTCCTCGACTGATGTGTCAATAACACATTTCAATTCGGTTCATCATATCTTCCTTGAATTTTGCTAGTCGTCGATCTTCATAACAAACATTATCCATTACACTGATTCCAAGGTACTTTACAGCTCATCAATCCTGTCGGCTAAACTGATCAATTAATTCCTTTCTATTCTACTCAATTAACAAAGAAATGCATCGGTGAACACAAGCTTGATTAATACTATCATTGTCGGTATACACTACACTCCGTCGGTGTATACTAAAATGCTTCATTAACCAACAACACTGCTTTGTGTCTTTCAGCTCTATTCTTCATCATAGATGAATGCAACATAATAAAGTCAATATCATCAAGTCAATGACCTTATGCATAAGTTACTCAGTGTGTTCCTTATCCTCATCTGACATATACATCTTCCTCATGTAGATAATTTTGTTCTTCATCTCTTTCACCTTTCTTCAGATGTTTCAGTACAGTAACTTACAAGATAAGTGTTGTCAAGCTAGTTGACATCAATGACAACATAATACTAATTTAATCATCTTACATATCTAATCAACAACTCCTCAGTGATCTTTAATCATAGATTCTTCAATCAAGTTCTAAATCAGTTGTAATTCATCAATCTCTCCATTTGGCATTGATGGCAACTCAAATAATATGAAATGTACCATACACATACCAAACATGTATTCTACAACTCTGTGAACCAATGTTGTACAAGCTCTCCCTAGCTTAATATGTTTAATCACTATGTTACTAAACAACATTATAAAATACAACTTTTTCATTCTGTAAATGTCCTCATTTCAGCTCTCAGGTTCCTGCTTCTGTTCTTTGTAACTGATCTTCAATGTTCTGTTCCTTTCAGATTAACTCTCCCTTAGATAGTTCTCATCGGTGCATGTTTATTTCTCCCTTTCATATTATTTATCTCTCCCTTTTACAACAATGCCAAAGAAACAAATAAACAAACAACTCTTTAGTAGCCAAGTAACTCTCTATTGTCCAATATAGTCTCTGTATCTCTGTATACTGATATCCCAATCTGTTTCAATTCTCCAAACTTAATCACAACCTTGAACATGATCCAAAGTGTGAACTATGCTGCATCAACATGTGTGATCTTCTGATAAGATTAAGTTGATGCAACATCCAGATCACATTAGTGACTGGTAGATAGGGGATGGACCCCAAGTCTAGTCCTCAAGTATTCAAATGTATCCTTCGGTAGAGGCTTTGTAAAGATATCTGCAAGTTGTTCTTTAGATGTAAAAAATTCTAACTTCACTTGCTTCTCTTGCACTTTTTCTCTTAAGTAGTGATACTTAATTGATATATGCTTTGTCTTAGAGTGCATCACTGGATTCTTTGAAATATTAATGGCACTAGTGTTGTCACAGTATATAATCACTGAGTTAGTGATTACCTCATTCATTCCTTCCAACACTTGCTTAATATATGTAATGTTTGAGCAATTTTTAGCAACAACAACATACTTTGCTTCAGCTGTAGACTGAGAAATACAACCCTGCTTTTTACTTGTCCAGGTTACAAGTCTTTCACCAAAGAAAAATGCTCCTCCGGTGGTGCTTTTTCTATTATCTACATTTCCAGCCCAATCAGCATCAGTGTACACCTTCAATTCAAACTTGCCTTCCTTAGGATATCATAATTCATAATCCTTTATCTTTTTCAGGTATCTTAAGATTCTTTTAGTAGCAATCATGTGCGATTCTCTAGGATTAGTAGAAAATCTAGCAACAATTCCCACAGCATGTGTTATATCTGGTCTATTGTGAACTACATACATTAACTTACCAATCATGGATCGGTAAAGTGTTTGGTTTACCTTTGTAGTTTCATCTTCCTTTGTCAGTTTACATCCAGTAGCCATCGGTGTTTCCACAAGTTTAGCATCTTCCATGCCAAATGTCTTCAATACTTCCTTTATGTATTTAGATTGTGTGATGAATATCTCATCACTCTATTGAATCACTTGTAGCCCTAGAAAGAATTTAATCTCTCCAAACATAGACATTTCAAACTCTTTTCCCATCTCATCAGCAAAAGATTTACATACATGATCTTGACCTCCAAAAATAATATCATCCACAAATATCTCAGCAATAAGACTAGTATCATCAGTATCACCTTTCATGTACAAATTGCTATTCTCACTAGTTCTAACAAATCCAATACTTAACAAGTAAGTATGCAGCCTTTCATACCATGCTCTCGGTGCTTGTTTCAAACCATACAAAGCTTTATGTAATCTACATACCATGTCTTTGTTGTCTAGATCAACGAATCTTTTAGGTTGTTCTATGTAGACCTCTTCTTCAAGTATACCATTCAAAAATGCTGACTTCACATCCATTTGATATACTTTAAATTTCTTGTGTACAACATATGCAAGTAGCATTCTAACTCCTTCCAATCTAGCAATAGGTGCAAATGTCTCACCATAATCAATGCCTTCTTCCTGTGCATATCCCTTGCACACCAATCTAGCTTCGTTTCTTGTCACCTCACCATTTTCATTCAGTTTGTTCCTAAATATCCACTTAGTACCAATAACATTCTTATCTTTAGGTCGGGGTACTAAGGACTAGGTTTTGTTCTTCTCTATTTGTTCTATTTCCTCTTTCATTGCATTAACCCATTCCTCATTTTCTAATGCAACTTTCACAGTTTCAGGCTCATATTCACAGACTAGACATGTACCTTGTCTTGTTTTGCTCCTTGTCTATATCCCAGCTTGTCTGTCTCCAATAATTTGTGTCTCAGGATGATGTCTTCTGAAAAAACTAGCTAGTATCCGGTTTCTTCTTTCTTGTTCATCCTATTCAGGTTCATTTGCTTGTTCATTAGGTACTTCCTGATCGTCGGTATTGTTTCCTTGTCCATCGGTGTTTTGTTGTTGTTGACCGGTATTGTTCTATTGTAGCCCGATTGACACTGTCTGTACTATCAGTAGGAACTTAGGTTGTTCAATGTAAGTGAATCTACCATAGTATTCTAGTTCCTTTCTACTTTCCTCTGTGTTCTTATCATCAAACTCATCAACTCTAACATTAATTCTTTCAATTATTTTATTTGTAACCTTATTCAGACATTTATATGCTTTTCTTTTTGTAGAATATCCTAAGAATATCCCTTCATCACCTTTAGAATCAAATTTTCCATTTCTCTCATCTTTTAGAATAAAACATTTGCTTCCAAAAATCCTTAAATAACTTACAGTAGGTTTGTGTCCAAGCCATAGCTCATAGGGTGTCTGGTTGGTGTCCTTCTTTAGTTGTATTCGATTAAGAACATACACTATTGTACTGATGGCTTCCCTCCAATATGTCTGAGAAATATTCTTTTGCAGGATCAGTGTTCTTGCACAGTCAGTTATTGACCTATTCCTTCTTTCAGCAATCCCATTCTGCTGAGGTGTTCTTGGTGCAGAGACCTGTCTTTTGATACCAAGCTCATTACAGAAATTAGTAAATTCATTAGAGATAAATTCACCTCCTTTATCAGATCTTAAGCATTTCAATTCTTTACCAGTCCCTTTTTCTACCTTTTCTTTATACCATTTGAACATTTTAAAAGCTTCAGATTTTTCTTTCAAGAACATAATAGTCATCAGTCTAGTATAGTCATCAACAAAAAGAATAAAATATCTATCACCATAATAACTCTGAGTTCTCATAGGACCACATAGGTCGGTATGAACCAACTCAAGTATCTTCTTTGTTGAGTAGTCTTTTCTTTTGAAACTAGACTTAGTCATTTTTCCTTTCTGACATTCATGACACATAGCATGATCAGGTTTTGACAAGTTAGGAAACCCTCTAACTCTTTTCTTCTTACTAATCTTGATCATATTATCAAAATTCACATGGCATAACCTTTTATGCCACAACCATGCATCTTCATCCTTCATTATCAAACAAGAAGACTGATCAATATCAAGATAAAATAGATTACCTCTGGATTGTGTACCAGTTCTGATAAGTCTTCCTCCATCATCATAAATTTTTACCTTTTTGCTCTCAAAAGCAAGTCGGTGGCCTAAATTATTCAGTTGTGCCACACTTAACAAATTATAGTTCAGTCCATCTACCCAGTATGCATTTTCACATTTTATTCTATCATTAATCATCAGTGAACCTTTACCTCTTACCAAATAGGGTGCATCATTCCCTATTCTCATAGATCCTCCATTGTATTCATCAAGTTGATCAAATTTCTCTACATCACCGGTCATATGATGTGTATAGCCACTGTCTATGATCCATGTATCATTTATGCTTACTTTAGAGACCAGTGTTGTTTCTTCATGTTTCTCTTCTTCCTCTGAGTCATCTTTCATAGAAACAAATACAACTTCTGTGTCATCATCAAAATCAGATTCAGATTCAATATCTTTGGATATGTAACATACCTTTTTCCCTTTGTCATTACTATCTTAGTTGTTGTGTCGATAGCCTCTTTTGACTCTTCTCCCATAGCTTCCTTCAGATTGGTCTCTAAACTATCATCATCTTTCTTATGTGGACATCTAGCAGCGATGTGGCCAACTTCTTTACAATTAAAGCATGCCAAAGGTAGCTTACCTCTATACCTTCCTTTACCTTTGGGTAACCTTCTGGCCATAAGAGCTTCAAGCTCATCAAGCTCATCATCAATATTGCTATCACTATCATTATTCTTATTATTCCTGCTACTAGAGTTACCAATCTTCAAAGAAGACATGAAAGTGGATTCCATAGAAGGTACAACACTGTTATCAAAGTTGTTCAATTCAAAGTTTGTAAGCTTACCAATCATTGTGTCGAGAGTAAGGTTGGATGTAGCCCTTGTTTCATGAATTGCAGAGATTCTGATTGCATAAACTAGTAGCAAAGTTCTGAGAATATTGCTTATCATTGTTTCATCATCAATAACTCCTTTGATGCTCTAATAGCATGTACTACCTCTTTCAGTCTATTTGAGTACTGCATAATGTTCTCACCTTCCTTCATCTTCATATCATCGAATCTGCCTCTTAGGCTTTCAGCTTGAGCTCTTTTAACATTCAAATCTCCATTGTATATTAGAGTTAGTTTGTCCCACATGGCCTTGGTAGTAGTGCATCCCTTAATATCTTCAAATTCGGCATCAGTACAGGTAGCAGCAAGTTCCATCATAGTAATATTGTGTTCATGCTTTTCTTTCAGTTGATCAAGTGCCAGTGGAATAGTTAGTTCTATATAGCCATTCTCCATTAGATCTAGTGCAGAATTCCCAACTCCAAATATGTGCAATTTTATCTGGCTTTGCCATACTGCAAAGTTTTCTTTGTTTAGTCTTGGCACTTCCCTCTTATACATCTTGAGATCTTTGTGATGAAGTTCTTAAAACTCTGTTCTAAGCAACCAAAGATCTAATACCAATTGTTAGAATAACTGAGAGGGGGGTGAATCAATTAATCACTTGTCCCAAAACAAAATGTATAATCCAAAACAATACTTCAACTTATGCTACTCGGTAAACATGAAATAATTTCACTGTCTGTGCTTTTACCGATTATCAGTCTAAGACTTATAGTAGTTACTGATCAAATCTAATATGTAATATGCAAAGTATGATAACAAACAAATATCACAATCAACACATAACACAAGATATTTAATGTGGAAACCCTGTGAAGGGAAAAACCACCTAGGACCGGCAACCAAAAAATATTCACTCTTTTGAAGTGAGGTTGGTGAAGACCCAACCCTATTAAAGGTTACAAACACACTGTTAGTTGTGACCTTGTTAGAGGATTTTAAACCAACCATTATCATCCAACCAACAGTCACTCTGGGGTTGACAAGATAACAATGTTCATTCTATGAATGAACATAAAAAGACTTTCTTAGTCCACTTGGTTAAGAGATTTGACTGTGTACAATGGTTAAATATGTAACAGTAGATGATCTACCTTGATACAACTTCAATTGCAGATTACAAATCAATATTCAGCTCATACAAATCTTTCTGATCAATATAACACTTCAGATTCAATAGTATATCAATTTACTGTCCGTCGATAATTACTCTCTATCGCTCAATAATTGCTCTATAGTTCGGTTCTCACTAACCAGTATGATCAAAATGCATGAAAAATTGTTCACGTGATAACTCTATAGTATCTTCTTCTTCCAGCTTTTTCATTATAAAAATCTAGTCTCTTATATAGACGAGTAAACCATTTTCTTTTTGTCCATCAAATTTTTCTGCTTAATCTCATTCATTGATTTTTCCACTTTAACCTTCCTCGGCTGATGTGTCAATAACACGTTTCGATTCCGTTCATCAAATCTTCCTTGAATTTTGGTAGTCGTTGATCTTCATAACAAACATTATCCATTATGCTGATTCCAAGGTACTTTACAACTCATCAATCCTGTTAGCTAAATTGATCATTTAATTCCTTTTTGTTCTGCTCGGTTAACAAAGAAATGAGTCGGTGAACACAAGCTCAGTTAATACTATCATCGTTGGTATACACTACACTCCGTCGGTGTATACTAAAATGCTTCATTAACCAACAACACTTCCTTGTGTCTTTCAACTCTATTATTCATCATAGATGAATGCAACATAATAAAGTCAATATCATCAAGTCAATGACCTTATGCATAACTCACTCAGTGTGTTCCTTATCCTCATATGACATATACATCTTCCTTTTGTAGATAATTCTGTTCTTCATCTCTTTCACCTTTCTTCAGATGTTTCAGTATAGTAACTTACAAGATAAGTGCTGTCAAGATAGTTGACATCAATGACAACATAATACTGATTTAATCATCTTACATATCTAATCAGCAACTCCTTGGTGATCTTTAATCATAGATTCTTCAATCAGATTCTAAATCAGTTGTAGTTCATCATTAACTTATTTAGTGCTTGAACAATAGCATAGAATTCTTGATCATATACAAAATATTTCCTTCTAGCATCATTCAATGTTTCACTAAAGAAAGCAATAGGTTTACCTTCTTGACTCAACACAGCTGCAATTGCACTACTACTTGCATCACATTCCACTTGAAATACCTTATTGAAATCAGGCAATGCCAAAATAGACAATTCAATAACCTTCTACTTCAAGGTCTCAAAAGTCTTATCAGCTCCATGTGTCCACTTGAATTTCCTTTTATCTCCTTTCATAGTCTCAGTCATAGCATTACAAATTGAATTGAAATTCTTTATGAACTTTCGGTAAAAACTTGCCAAACCATGAAATGATCTTACCTCACTAGCACTCATAGGTGCAGGAAAATTCAAAATAGCTTCAACCTTTTCAAGATCCATTCTCAAACCATCAGCTGAAATCATAAATCCCAAATACACAATCTCCTCTTTCATGAATGAAAACTTTTTCAGATTTATCATCAACTTTTCTTCTTTCAACCTCTGCAAAACTAACTTTTCTAACATGCAACAAATGTTCTTCTCTGGTCTTACTGAATGTCAGAATATCATCAAGATATACAATGACAAACTTAACCAAGAATTTCTTCAAAAATTTATTCATCAATCTCATAAAAGTACTCGGTGCATTAGTTAAACCAAAAGGCATAACCAACCACTCATATAAACCTTCTTTTATTTTGAAAGCAGTCTTCCATTCATCACCTTCTCTGATTCTGATCTAATGATACCCACTTTTCAAATCAATCTTTTTGAAATACTTTTCTCCAGTCAAACTATCCATTATATCATCCATTCTTGATATAGGAAACCTATACTTCACTGTTATCTTATTGATTGCTTTGGAATCAGTGCATATTCACCATTCTCCATTCTTCTTCGGTGCCAATACTGCAGGTACTACACAAGGACTCAAACTTTCTCCAACAATTCTTGAATATGTCAGTTCAATTCCTAATTCTCAGTAGGTGTCAACTATTGAGGTGCCTTACTCAGTAAACTAGCTCCAGGGATAAGATCCATGTAATGATCAATACTTCTCTTCAGTGGAAAACCATCAGGTACATTATCAGAAATTATTTCATTGTACTTGGTGCATAACTTATCAATCTCCTCAGAAACACTATCCTCTATTTTCTTACTCAATTTGTTAGGAATCATAGCAAAACATACATCATCCTTCTTCAAATCCTTAACAAACTTTCTTCCTTCCATCAAACAAACTTTCACAGATGTGTAAACATTACTAATAGGTTCTTCTATCAAAGCTAACAAGACTTGTCTTCTTCCATCAACCCAAATGGTATATTTATGCAATCTCCCATCATATATAGCATGTCTATCATATTGCCAAGGTCTACCCAAAAAAATATGACAACAATCCATAGGCATGATATCACATAGCACCTTATCATAGTACTTTCCAATTTTCAAATTCACATAACATTGTTCACTTACCAAGAGTGTATGTTCATCCTTGATCCATGAAATCTGATAGGGCTTCAGATGTTCCAACCTTTGCAACTGCAACTTTGTGACCATTTCCTTAGATGCCAGATTCTCCGAGCTACCACTGTCAATGATTACTTTCCAAACTTTGTCAGAAACTCTACATCTACTCTTGAACAAACTTTTCCTTACCAAATGTTCCTTTTTACCTTCATTCCATAGTGCTCTTCTTACCATCAAGTTATTTTCCTTCTCAGGTTCATTCGATGACTCTTCTTGCACCAAAGCATTTCTACTGCTACCAACCTTCTTACTTGCATGTGTGCATTCAAAAGATCTATGTCCTTCTTCTCCACAATTGTAACAAGTTCCTCAGAAATTACCTCTATTATAACCACCTCAATAGTTACTGCCTTTGCCTCTAGATGAACTTTCACCTTTCCACTCGGTCTTTCCTTTATCTAGATTTGTCTTTTTGGTTCAAATATACTATTTTCACCATGAGATCTACCTCTTCCTCTAGGGAACCTACCACCTCTACCTCTTTGTCTCTACTCATGTCTCTTGTTCAATTTCTCCTCAACTTTCAATGCAAATTGATAAGCCTCTTCAATGTTCTCCAATTTAACCAAACTGATTTCTTCTTGGATGAAAACCCTCAAACCATTCAGGTATCTAGCAATTCTTTCCACATCATATTCATCATGTCCAAATCTGATATCTAATCTATAGAATTCCTCAGAATACTCCTTTATCGAGCTATCTTTCTGCCTCAGACTTTGCATTCGCATAACTAGGTTAATCTGATAATCACAAGGTAAGAACTTTCCTTTCAATTTATTTACCATCTTATTGCATACCTTGATTTTGTCTTTGCCTTTCCTTTTCCGATCCAATTGTAGATGCTCCCACCGCAAGGATGCCTGACCTTTCAACTTTGTGCCTACAATTTTCACCTTCTTTTCCTCAAATACATTTTCATACCCAAAATAATTTTCCATCTTAGTGATCCAGTCCATCAATTCATCAGAATCCAATTTCCCACTATACTCTGGAGGATTAAAATGTGGTGTTGACTTCAAGCTTGTCAAAGCCTTCAAGAATCTTTCCTCACCCTGATCCATCATAGGTGCAGATTCTTCTTCACCTTGTTCTACTTCAATTTCATCATCACTAACATCTTCGAGATGTCTTCCTCTTCTTTGGGTTGTTTCAACAGCTTCTACTCGAGCAACAAGTTGTCTCAACATGCCTGCCAATCCTGGATCCACTTCTCGCCTCCCATGAACCATCTTGAAAACCCTCTACAATTGTAGGTCAGATTGCAATCTGCCACCCCACAAAAATTCAACTAGGGCTTTGCATGAAGGAACCTACAAACCTAGATCCATAGACCTAGATCCAGATCTAACCTCACTCTGATACCACTTGATGTAAAGGAGGAGATGGGAGGGGCCAAGAGAATGGCACACACTACCAAATACTCCTTGCTCAACAACATGCGGAAGCAAAAACACTTAGAGTGAGAGCGAGAAAGCAGGATCTTTCACATATTCATTCAAATAGATTCATACATGCCGGGCTATAAGGCCTTCCCAGTTACGACCATATATTACAATGAATTACAGAAGTCCTCCAACATGCAAGGATCTGCAAATAATCTCTAGTCTGCTATCTTCTATCTTCTATCCAAAAACTTACTTCCTAAACTCTAACCAAACAACTACCTATATACAAGAGGCTACCGAATCAAGTCATCCTTCAGATCCATAATCAACGGAAGGGGTGACTAGATCTAGGTCCACATGCTTCCCAATAATGGATACCGGCATTAAATCCATGACCCATAATAAATGCACAAGTCAAACTCAACAAGAACTCAAAAGAAACCTGTCAGTAAACAAGAGTTACTAAGCGCCAGACAAGCATCACCGAGCGCTAGGGAAATTCACCGAGCACCAAAGAGATAACCGACCAACACCGATGAACACAGGAAATTGAGCAACACCGAGCCAACTCAATCAAAGCAAGAACCGAGCAACACAGACAAAATCAAATATGTTTTTGGTGATACAGGATTGCCAAGGACCCGAGATTATCCTACATCATGTGGGAACACGTTCTGATAGATCTACAAGTTGGCATTAGGCGAGGCTTGGGATGGTGTGTCCACTTGGATCTCCTTTCAGTCAATAAGATCTTGGATGTAATTCTTGAGCTTCATACACTAGAGAGTAGCATGTCCCTTCACATGGTGATAACCACAATACTCATGCTCTTTGTACCAGTTAGGTTTGGGAGTGGCATCATCAAACTACTGAGTTGGTGGGTAGGTGATTAGATTAGCCTTGGCCATGCGATGAAAGATTACGTCCAGAGGTTCACCAAGAGGTGTGAAGGTTCTCTTTTGGTAGGTCTGGGCTCAAGGCCTATTTTGATTGGGAGTAGTGGATATGGCATTAGTGTGATAGGTCAGATTCAGTTACTAGTTTTGACAATGCTGCATGGGTTGTTGTTTGATGGGAGGTTGCTACTAATAGTTCTGCATAGGCTACTGATTGATCTGAGGTTGTTGCTATTGATATTGCGACAGAGGTTGCTAATGGATTGGTGCTTATTGTCGTTGGTATGCGGGAGTTGGTGTAGGACCAGCCACAACCATTTGGATATGCTTGGTGCCAATGGCTCCATTGGTAACAAAGTTCTTGTTTGAATTCTAGTAACAGGGTTTGTCATTGTTGGGCTTACTGTGAGAATCATCCTTATAATATCGGATTGTGTCATCATCTAGGGGGCGTCTTTTGATATCTATCCTGTTGCCTTTGATATCTTATTAAGTTTGGATGCAGTTCATCCTCATGAAGTCGAATAGTTTGGGATGTAGGTTATCAATAAAGATCTTGGTTAGATGCTTCTCAGGTGGTTGATATGATAACCTGGTCATGAGGCTCTACCATCATTGCAAATAGTCATCTAGGCTTTCTCCTCATTTTTACTTTTTGTTACAAATGTCTAGTAAAGATAGCTCATTCTCAATATTATGGGCATACTATGCCACAAACTTCTTAGAGAGCTCAACAAAGGTTGAGATTGTCCCATAGGGCATCTTGTAAAACCACTCAATAGAAGTTCCTCCTAAGCTTATGGAGAATAGGCGCAAAAGGTAATTATCACTATAGGCCACTTCTTGACATGCCATATAGAACTCTTTGACGTGGTTTACAGGGTCTCTTTTCCCTCAATATTTATCAAATTTGGTTGTTTCAAAGTGCTTAGGGAAAGGGACGGTTGTGATCAATCGATCAAATGGATAGGGACACACCTCTTCAAACTTGAAGGTCTTGTTCTTTGTGCCAGCTTTGAGCTCCTTAAGAGCATTCTTCATTTCTTCCCACTCGGCATTGATTGGTGTTTGAGTGGGTACTCCCATTTGGAAAGGATCCAGTGGTGCTGGTGAATAAATGTGATTTTGTGGTGGATATTGTGGAGTGAGATATGGAGATTGCCCAGCAAGATAGGAAGATTGGAATGGATGTTGGGGTGATGATTGCCGAGGATGAAATTTTTGCCGAGGATATAAAATGGATTGTTTCTGCTAGGGGATGATGGGATTTTGTTGTTGTGATGGGTAAAGTGATGCTTGTTGTTGCTACAAGATGACAAGATGTTTTTGTTGTCCTGGGAAGTATTGTTCCTATGGGGGAGGCTGATGGAATAGTGCAACTTTCTGATAGGCTTGCTCTTGATGCACTTGGCCTTGGGCTTGGTTGATGTAGGTTGGATGCATTCATGAAATGCTTAAGGGTGGAATGAATATTGGGAAGCTGGAAGTAGGAGGTGGTTGTGCAAGGTAGCTTGTGAGATGGGAAGAAATTTGTTGTTGGGGTGGTGGAACCATTTGAGAAGTGGTAGGTGGTGTAGATAGATACTTGGTATATGGAGGAAAGGATGAAGCTAGCAGAGGCTATGATTTTTGTTGTTTTGCTACTTGGGGGAAGGTGGCTTGTTGGTTCGTATGCATGGATATGTGAGATTGGGTGGGTATTCCAAAAGATTGCATTTCTTCTTGAGTAAGGCCCCAATGAGAACCAGTTCATGGTGGGAATTATGATGTGGAGGATACTGGAAATGCAGATGTGATGGGAGTTTGGGATGTAGATGGTGGATTCTAAGATCCCATGAAGGGCATCCCAGTTATGAAGCCTAATTGTTGGGCTTAAGTATTGGAGATGAAAGGTGTAAGTGGGACATATGCCTGGGAAAAACCTAGTGGTTAGGAAGTGGAAGAAGATGCTCATGTTCCCCATGTGAAAGGTGATCCTAATGTGGAAGTTTGTTGAGTAGGAAAGGGGAACAATTGCATTGCCCCTAGAAAGGATGATGTTGTTGTAGAGGCTTGCTGGGAGAAAGAGGGAAATAATTATGTTTCCCCCAGAAAGGATGACATTGCTTGGCCCATGGAAGGTGGAGGAATTGCTTGTGTGGTAGCTTGTGTAGGAGTTGGAGGTTGATTTTGTGGGAAGCTTTGGGTTTGAGTGATGGCTTGGGATGTCGTAGAAGATGATGGTGTTCCCACGATGGAAAATGGAGTGGATTGTGTTATGGATCGTGTTGTGGGGCTCCTGAAGTTTCTTTGCAAGAAGTGGGGGATGGATGCAGTTTCCTGAGACATTTGTGGGTTAGGATTAGGAAGTTGTTGGATGATGGGGGTGTAGACTTGTGTTGGGATTTGGATGGCTTTGATGGGTATGAGGGGTTAGAGATGTGGTGGAATGGGAGTACCCTCCTATGCAAATTTGGCCAATATGGATTGCCAATTCTAATCAATAAGTGCACTCACTATTTGTGAATGCCCTAGATGATTCATGAAGGTCTCCATGGAAAATTAAGTGGGTGGTCCATTTGGGTCTTCCCACACATTATCAACTTGTGGGTTTTGGGGATTGTAAGTTACTATTACACTGGTAGGATTGTTAGGATCAGATGAGCTAGTGGCCTGATTGGGATCCATATTCCTTCTCTTCTTGGATCTTGTCTCGATAGGCATGGAGTGAAAAACTAAAGATGATAATGAAAATGATGGGTGGATGCAAGTCTAAAAGAACTTAAAGATGGTGAATTTCTAAGATGCAATCCAAGGATTTGGATCAATTGAAGGATAATGAAATGTTGAAAGATGGTGGAGTGCTTGACTTGGATAGAAGATGATGGAAGATTGGTGGAAGATGGTGGAATGCTCGAAGATGATGGAGGATTGGTGGAGGATTTGTGGAGGATTTTTACTAAGTGTCAAAAATTAAGCTGCTACTTCCTGATGTAGGATCAATGGTAGGATTGTCAACCTAGGATAGACTAATGATCTTCAACTGACTAGATTCTTATCAATGCACACCAATCTCTTGCTCAAGATGATGAGGCCAACAAGGACAAGTATAGATTTCCCTAGACAATGCTCTGTCAAAGGGGGGATATTTTTTATTTGGGATAAGGATTTGAAGAAACTCAATGGATAAGACACAAAGTGGATGGATTTGGATTAGTGGATTAGGATTCTGATTTGGATGATGGGTTTGGATGGTGGATCTTTGGATTTGGAATAAGGATGATGGATCAAGGATTTGGGATTTTGATTGCGGATTTCTTATAGAATGATGATGAAGGATGACTGAATGATGCTATTTCTAAGAGGATTCTCTAGATGTAGTTGAAAAGGATGACCTATTATGCAACTAGGAAGATGACAAATAATGCAAGGATGTAATTTAGAATGATTTGGGATGCTACTAAGGATGGATGGTGATGAAATGATGCAACTAGGAATGACTTAGGATGCAAATAATTCTGAGATAGGATTGTAGGATTCTGAAGGAATGACAGATATGTGATGGACCATGCTAGTCTTCTCTCTTTAGGTTGACATAGTGATGATTAACCTATAATTGGTATGCAAACTATTTCACTTTTTCATTATACTCCATGTTATCAAGTTTCTACTGATACTTCTCTTCTACTTGGATTTGTTGTAGGGAAGGTTGGTGATCTTTGAGGTTCCTTTCTAAAACTTTCTTCTCTTGATAAACTTGGGAATTAGGAAGCTTATCTTTCTTGTGCTTGGTCAAATCGGACATAGCTTTAGAACATTTTGGCAATAGAATTGAGACAAATCTTTAGATGTTGATTTTTGAAGGATCTCTTTGCAAAGGTGTCTTAATACATTGGATCAAGTTGTGGATCAATTTGAAGTCTCCAATGGGAATGGAAAAACTCAAAAAAGACTTCAGAAAAGCAACCCCAATAAAGGACAAAGAAACTTTGTGGGATACAAGCAATGTGACTGAATCCTAAATCTGATTGTATTTTTGAAAAGAGTGTATGTTTTGATAGATGTTTGCACTGAGCTTGTAACTTTGAAAATACTTCAAATAGAACTACCTAAGGGAAGGATAGCATTAGAATCTTTTCCCACAGCTTGATACCCTTAAAAGGGATACATATGGTGAGTGTCTTAAGGTGATCTAGTGATCTAGGAAACCATAGGGATCGGTACTTGCACAAAGATTTTGATACCTTTGGGTGTAGATCGGGTAGCTTCTATTTTATCAAGTTTGTAGTTTGATCCATGGAGTCCTCCCAATCTATTTGTACACATGTGACTCACTTAAGAGCCTAGTTGACCATGCCAAAATAGGGAAGCACTTTATTTCTATACCAGCTAGGGAAGTAATGGTTTGAAGTCGTTCTCCAAAGAGGAAGCACTTTTCTCTTTGGACAGGCTTCGATATAAGTAAAGCAAGTGAACTTGTCCAATTTCAAGTGTTTTATGTCACTTAGATTAAACATATGTTTGAATGGGAAACTTTTTAAAGACACATCAAGAAGTTTTTTCTTTCCCAAATTGATTAGTGAGTTTGAAATGAAAGCTTTGTGAAAAAATATGTGTTTAGGAGTTTGATTTATTCTTTTCCTTGAAAACACAAAAGCTTTGAAAGAAAATGCAATTTTTCACCTTTTCACTCAAGATTATATTTTTACCTTTAGGAACTTTGAAATGCTTTTTTTTTCAACCTTTTAGATCATTCAAGATTTTTTTTTGAACTCAAAGAAAAAATATTCCTTTTATTTGGGACTATGGTTCTTTTTCTTTAGATTTCATTCAAGATTTGATGCTCTAAATTCAGTTTTTAGACCCAAAAATAGATTCCTAGCTTGACTTTATGCATGAAAACTTTGGAAACATTCAAGATTTTGCAACAAGACAATTTTTTTTACCAATATCAAAGCTTTAGGACTGAATTAGGAAATTTTAGGAACCTTTAGGATTTTTTAGGAACCGATTAGGAAAGACTAGGAAAGATTTGCAGTTTTTTGTTCCTAGATTGCATGAGATTTAAAAGATGCTTAAGATAATGCAAATGAAGTCCACCTTAGTTAAGCACAATGTTTCAAGATTGATTTGAGAAAAATTAGAATGATTTAGGAACCAAATACAAATGAAAATGCAAATTTGTAGTTCTTTTTAAGCTTCCAAAACTTGAAGTGTTCCTAACTTGCATTTAAATGACCCTTAAAACCCTAGATTTGCATGAATGATGTTCTTTTTAGCCAAATGAAGGATATTAGGGACTAGTTTTATTGTTTTAGGACCAATTAGGAATTTTTAGGATTGATTAGGAATGTTTAGGAAATAAATAGGAAAGATTTTCAGATTAGTCCCTTAAGGGCACTAAAAAATGACTAGAAGTTCATTTTAAGCTTGAAAACAATGTGTTTTTGGTTCCTAATCACTCAAAAGAGTTCATGAGCCTTAAGGCCTTAGTGATTTGGTGAAAATTTTTCCTCTATGAAGTACCTACAAGTGTATGATGTTATAAATTACAAGCTTGAAGCCTAGGGTCACTAGGATCCCCGAACAGGCCCAAAAAGTGAGAAAAAACCAAGTTTAGGACCTCAAATGAGCTCCCTTCCTCCTATAAAAAAATTTGTGAAATTAATTATTTAGATTAAAATTTTTTATGACACTCCATGCATTCCCATACGACAATTGACAATTTCCATATGAGATTTGAGCCAAAAAGTGCAAAAAACACCTTAAAAATGCATGAAAACTGGCCCATACGACAATTGTATGTTGGTGGTCAATTTTAATAAGACATATGGGAACCCCCATACGAAAATTTCTCAAAATGATCAATATTCGTATGAAAATAAAGCAAAATCCATCCAGGAGGTGTGAAAAATGAGTTTTTTGGCCAAAAAACCCTTAAAAAATCAATCTTGAAGACTTGTGGACTCCCACTTGGCATGCCAAAATGTGATCAATGCAATCCTAATATTTTTGTAACATTCATAGAAAATAAAAAATTATTCTAAGAGCATATTTATAACATATAGAGAAAACTATTTGCAAAGTCATTCAGATAGAACTTAAACAGGAGCACCCTGTCACCGTTTGATTTGTTCTTGATTTAGGGATGTGGTTGTGCTCTCTAAAAACTTGGAGCATATACCTAATGAATATTAGGATGGAATGGGGACAATTAGGGACCATGAGAACCCCATAATGGCACAAAATCAAGTATAGAACACTTATTTTGCCCCTAGAGCCTAATAGAGCTAAGATGCAGATTATACTAAAGAATATTAATATAGAGTGGATTTTAGTCCAAATGAAGTGTGTAATGATGAAAAAAATGAAATAAAAAGAAAGAAACTAAGATTAATCCAAGTTATCTAAGCTATGATATGATTTAGAAAGCTTGGAAATGAGTTAGTTCTAACAAAAACTAGGAACTGAGCTAAGTCTAGATGCAATTTAACATGATAAAACTACTTAATATGAGAGATATTAATTGGTGGTTTTCTCTTATAAGTGAGGGTATTTATAGGATTTTCCTAAGGGCTTTGGTTAGGAAGTGGAGTTAGGGTCAAAGTTAGGGTTTGGGGTAGAGTTTGAGGTAAGGTTTGGGGTATGGTTAGATTGGCCTTGGGTAAGGTTGCTCACACATGTGTGAGCAACACTAGGGAAGTGTGCCTAGGGGACCAAGAGGAAAGAGAAGGCATGGGTCTCATTAAGAAGCTTATAAGAGCCTTAATGGGGATGGGAGATGCCATTAATGAGTGTGTAAGGCTCATTAATGAGGGGGTTTGACCAAAAGTCAAGGAGTGAGGGTTTAAACTAAAAAGGGTAGGAATCACCTTTTAATCAGGTTTAGGAAGGGTTTAGGAAAGTCTAGGAAAGACTAGAAGGTTGTAGGGTTTTGAGGGATTTAAATAAATATTTCATTTATTTAAAGGTTTTTGGTCAATTTATTAAATAATTAATAAATATTAGGGGGAATGATGTTTAAATTGGATTTAAACATTTTTGGAAGGGATTCCTTAATTAAATGTGATTAATTAAAATAGGAGGAATCAATGGCATAAAAATAAATAAATAAATAAAATAATTAATTAATTAACAAATGATGATGTCATCAGGAATTTTTGGATAATAAAAATAATTTTATTTACCAAAGGCATTTTAGGTGTCTACACTACCCTCTGTCAAATAAACCATGTAAATTAAAAATGAGTACACACAACTGACAAGTATACATGTGTGCATAAACAAACTAAATTACTTAATTACCTTCCCCTTGTCAATGCCTAACGCCTTAATCCCCTCACATTGCCCCCCACTGGAAACTACTGACACTTGCATCAATATGTAATAAGATGATCGTAAAAATTAGAAAACACATGTACATATACTATTATAATAATTTAAGGAAACTAATGAGTACATTAAAACATATGTTCCATAGAAGTGTCAATGCCAAATGATATGGCCAAAAGCATGGCCCCTACACCTGTTCCATCTCCTCCTCTGTCATCAACTGAACATAAATGTAACACACAAAAACCATAAGTGAGAAATTATTATAAGAAAATTCTACTAAAAATATGAACGTTTAAAATTAAATACAATGTAAAAAGTGAACTATTTACCCTTACTGTAATAGTAGGAGTCCGTAGATCTCTATGCCCCTAATGCACATCTTCACGAGGTGCTTCAGTGCCTGTAGTGTGCTGTGTAGTATCATCCATCTTGAAGATGTAATTATATGCATCACTATCATTCAGGGGACCTAAGCACAGATTCTTGCACTTAATGTAAGTGTGGGGCACACAAACATGTGAGCTCGTGGAGCATGTGGAAGGTCCAAAAGCATCATCACGAGGAGGAAAAACTGCCATGCTCTACATAACCAGTAGATCACTCAAGGTGTGAATGACTCAAATAGTCTGTGAGCCAGCCTCAACAATAATATTAGGATGCTGCACTGTAGGAGGTGGTGAAATCTTGAGAGGGGGGACATATGAGTGAGATTTCACCTGGTGTGCCCATGGCTTGTCCTAAGGAGAACCTAAGCCTATACCTTGGTTCGGTCTCATAATCTAATAATTTACTTTGTGACTGAGCACAAATTTAGCATACAATTTTTTGATGAAATAAAATGGGACATCCAAATTTCTGTGAGGTGGTCTATCAAAAACCATCCACCAGCGGTCCCAAAAGTTGTCATGTATTGCATCATTTGTGTACCATTTAATTAAAAAAATTGGTTTTTTAGGGTCCACTTTTAAATTGGTTTTGGGATCCACAAAAAGATTACATATGTCATGTTTTGTTATGTTTAGGTTCATAACTTGATCGTAGTTAAGCCCATCGTCAAACTGGGCGTGCATGGAATCATGCCAAAGAAGTGCAACATTATGTTGCTCTGTAAGTTTCTCCATGTTATCAATAACGGAGTTCAATGTGGAAAACATGGGGCACAATGTAGGGATATTGGCATATGTGGCTTGAAATCCTCTAAGCTGATTTAGATTGTCTCCTATGAGATCCTCTAAACGACGAGGGTTTGAGACTGGTTCATCTTTTGAAAGTGGAGGATTGTTGGGAGGTGGATCTGGATTATTTGTGGGATCATTGGGAGGGTTTTCTAATTTATTTGAGTCCATGTCTGATTACAATTAGAACACAAGTAGATAATTAAAATCAATTTAAAAAATAATAAAAAACTTATTTAAACCCTATTTTTATATAAAAAACTATAAATTTCTATTAAAAAACAATAAAAACAATAAACACTTAAAAATTGAACTTACCTGGTGATCTTAATAAAATCAGATATGGGATTTGATTGGATATCCGAAAGCCCTGAGTCACGTTCAACATTTTCACAATGAAAATGTTGAACGTGGTCGGGCTATGTAAATATAAATTACTGGCAAAAATCCAATATAAAATTAGATATCTAATTTTATCAGATATCCGATAATATCAAATATCCGATTAGGCCCATGCCTTCTCTTTTGGCTTGGCCAAGTGTACTGACACCCAAGCCTACTAAAAAGTCAACAAATGAATTAGTGCACTTTTGGATGAGTGAAAAGTTTATTTTTTCACATCGCCACCTTTTGGCATACCATGATCCTACACATACCCAAGTAGAGAGAGTGAGAGTGTCTTAAGGCGATCTATGAAATAACTATAAAGAGACTAGAGAGAGAGAGAGAGAGAGAGAGAGAGTAATAAGGGGAAATATAGAGTGTAGGAAGGTGAGAGAGAGTATATGTGTGTGTGTGTGTGTGTGAGAGAGAGAGAGACCTTATTTCCTACTATGATATCTTGTCAATGCTTCTTCACGCAGTCTTTAATTAGTTTCAGGTGAATACTTTTGTGTACTCTTATTTTCCCTTATTCTTTTATTTCTCATCGCTTTCCTTTGAAAATGCTCTTTCAAAATTCCACAAAATAAATAAATAAATGCACTTCCTAATATCTTTATTTTCCTAAATATGAATTATTCTTCAAATTTCATGTTTCAAAATTTGAAAAAAAAATATGTTTATTTATATGAAACCATTAATAGCCTAAAAAAATATTAATTAAATTGACCGACCAATGTTTCTATCAAAATTTGTTAAGTGTTTTCAATTGAAAGTGGTTGAGTTAAGAATTTTAACCCCGCAAAAATATCAGGGGGTTTCGAAAGAAAGGTGTTTTGCTAGAAACTCCCTAGTTAGCATAGTTCTCCAAAGGCCGAGAAAAATCTGAATTTTTTAGGTCTTCAAAGATCAATTTGAGGGCTCAAATAGGACAATATTGACAAACCCATATGTAGGACACAAGTAGTCAAAATGAACTTTCCAATGGTTATGATTTTAATATAATTTTGAGTTTATTATGCATATGTTTTTTGATGTCAATCAAATGTAGGTTTCTTACCAAACATCAACCTCTATGTTCAATGTTCATGTAGAAAAATAGAAAATGAGAATTTTTTGAAAATATCTATGCACTAGGTATTGAAGTCTTCTTTCTATCCAAAAATAAATAAATTGAAATTGGGCAAATACACAAGAAGTTACAAGCTATGAAGTGAATGTATGTCAAGATTACGGTTAACTCAACTTCAAAAATTATTAAAATATGAAATACTAAGGATAGAGTCATGAAACCAATTACAGACACTAGATATGGATTTTATAAAACTAAATTCGAAAGAATCAACTTGATATCTATTTTACAAAAAATGTTATGCTCTATGAAGCGTGTGTCACTCTTTAAAAATGTTATTTTTAGCAACATACTAGTTTTCATGGGAGATAGAAAAATTGATTCAAATCAATTCCAAAAATAATTCAAAAATGCAATTAATTTTGACCCCTTAAACCCCTATTTAAATCCCAAAACAAAGTTAAAATATTGAGCTTACAATAAACAAAGAGATCAATTTAAAACATATTAAAAGCTAAAACAAATTTAACAACCTCAAAATATAAATACGAAGCATTAAAATCCCTAACTAGATTTAGGGAACAAGGATTGGTTTATATTTCCAGGCGCTACTAAATGAAATTGACATAAAATACAAACTGTAAAAGCCATAGATGCTACTAAACACAACCTAACATCCATAGCTCTACAATTGGAAATCTAATTTTTTAACAATTTTGGCACAACAAACATGTTAAATGATAATTTGATTCAAAAATCAAATCTCATTTTATTTCTTTCGATTTGTATTTATAGGGTATGTGTAGGATCATGGTATACCAAACTATGGCCTTAAGTGGCAATGAAAAATCATAAAATCAGGGTTAGTCAACTTGACGTAAAAGGTTGAACATCTTATGAACCTTATGTGAAAAAGTTGTAAGAATAGAATCTGAAGGAAATTGAACATATTTTCTAAACTACTAGCCCTTGTTTGAATTTTTTTTTGTCTAATTGTTTAAAATTTTAGATTTTAATGCAATACTACGAAAATTTCAGGGAAAAGATAAAAAGTACATGTATGTTTGACCACCTTAATCAAATCAAATGATGATATATTTTCCCAAGATTCTAGATATAAGTAGTAGACTCATGCTCGGATGTGATGCATATTTTTTTGTAATTTTTGGTCAAATAAATAAATAATTATGAATTTTTTGCTACAACTTTTTCAGAATAAAAAATCTCTAGTGTCTGACCACCTTAACTAATTCAAAATTTTACCAAATTCAAAACTTTTTTTTTTCTTATAGTAGTCGAAGCATAGAATGTGACGTATGGTTCAGATTTCAAAAAGGTTGAACGGTTTGAAAGTTATAGTTATTTTTCAAACAGTATGTCAGTTATGACTTTAAAGATAACTCAATTGAAAAATAAGTAATAATTACTTACAGAACTCAAAATTTGACAGCAATTATATTGATGGAAAGGTGATAATGTCTTTAAGAAACCCTTTTCATTTCATCAATTTATGGTGAAAAAATAGTCGTCAGCTACATGGTCGAAGTCTCGGTATCAAGAACTATATCTTGAAACATGCCTAAAGGGTTGACCACCCACGTTGGGTAATGCTGAAGCAAATACCAAGCCTAATCAGATATTCAAAAATATCAGATATCCAAAAAAGCCCGCCTATTTTGAAATTTCAAACTGACCCGCTTTTCCCAAATTCAAGTTTCAAAAAAAATGTATTTTTTAATAGTAATATTAATTGTCTTATAAATTAAGTTGTATTCTTTTTATGTTAATATTAATTCAAGTTTGATATTAAATTATATTTTTGTTATGTTAATATTAATATTAAATAATAATAGCATAGCATAAATATTATAATATAAATTTTTATATTAGTATGTATTATATTATATTAGTATGTATTATATTATAAATGATATACAAAATGATTTTGACAAAATACCTGCATAGTTGATTTGAGGACAGATAGTTTCAGCCCAAATCCTCTTGAAAATATCTAGCACGGGATTTTTCTATAGACTACTTGTAATTTCAGCAGTCTGACTCTACTTAAGTAGATGTCAATGGACTTCCCCTCGATTGAATACAATCAATTGATTTTTTAACTCTCGAAAAGAAATTTCACACAGTTGAAGAACCACCGTACGCTCATCATCTGTTCTAGAAACTAACAGTGGCATAAAAATTGATGTAAGAAAATTTAAGGTACATTGTCCACAAAAAGGTATATGAAACCCTTAAATAAACATTAAAAAGTGGAGGTGAAGGCTCTAGATGTGTGTGTGAGAGAGAGAGATAGATAGGTCACGAGGACTTCCTAGGGGTCCTAACACATGATTAGGGGTACTAGGACACCTAGGAAGTCCCCATGACCCCTTTTGACACATTAGAACACTTAAATGTTTCCTCAAGGGTCGTAGGACCCCTTAGGACACACTTGAGCATTCAAATGTGTCAGAAGGAGTCATTGGGACTTCCTAGGTGTCATAGTACCCCTTATCACACGTTAGGATCCCTAGGTAGTCCTCATGACCCCTTTTGACACATTTGAATGCTCAAGTGTGTCCTAAGGGGGCATAGGACCCCTTAGGACACACTTCAGGGTTCTAATGTGTCGAAAGGGGTCATGAGGACTTTCTAGGGGTCCTAACACATGATAAGGTGTACTAGGACCCCTAGGAACTCCTCATGACCCCTTTCAACACATTTGAATGCTCAAGTGTGTCGTAAAGAGTCGTAAGACACACTTGAGTATTTTAATATGTCAAAAGGGGTCACGAGGACTTCCTAGGGGTCCTAGTATGCCTTATCACATGTTAGGACCCCTAGGAAGTCCTCATGAGCCCTTTCGACACATTATAAACCTCAAGTGTGTCCTAAGGGGTCCTACAACCCCTTAGGACACACTTGAGCATTCAAATATGTCGAAAGGGGTCATGAGGACTTCCTAGGGGTCCTAGTATGCCTTATCACACATTAGGACCCCTAGGAAGTCCTCATGACCCCATTCAACACATTAGAACCCTCAAGTGTGTCATAAGGGGTCCTACGACACATTAAGGCACACTTGAGCATTCAAATGTGTCAAAAGGGGTCATGAGGACTTCTTAGGGGTCCTAGTATGCCTTATCACATGTTAGGACCCCTAGGAAGTCCCTATGACCCCTTTCAACACATTTGAATGCTCAAGTGTGTCCTAAGGGGTTCTACGACTCTTTAGGACACACTTGAGCATTCCAATGTGTCGAAAGGGGTCATGAGGACTTCCTAGGGGTCCTAGTATGCCTTATCATGTGTTAGGACCCCTAGGAAGTCCTCATGACCCCATTCAACACATTAGAACCCTCAAGTGTGTCCTAAGGGGTCCTACAACCCCTTAGGACACACTTGAGCATTCAAATGTGTCGAAAGGGGTCATGAGGAATTCTTAGGGGTCTTAGTATGCCTTATCACATGTTAGGACCCCTAGGAAGTCCTCATGACCCCATTCAACACATTAGAACCCTCAAGTGTGTCCTAAGGGGTCCTACGACCCCTTAGGACACACTTGAGCATATAAATGTGTCAAAAGGGGTCATGAGGACTTCCTAGGGGTCCTAGTATGCCTTAGCATGCATTAGGACCCCTAGGAAGTCCCCATGACCCCTTTTGACACATTAGAACCCTCAAGTGTGTCCTAAGGGGTCCTACAATCCCTTAGGACACACTTGAGCATCCTAATGTGTCGAAAGGGGTCATGAGGACTTCCTAGGGGTCCTAGTACTCCTTATCACATGTTAGGACCCCTAGGGAGTCCTCATGACCCCATTCGACACATTAGAACCCTCACATGTGTCCTAAGGGGTCCTACGACCCCTTAGGACACACTTGAGCATTCTAATGTGTCGAAAGGGGTCATGAGGACTTCCTAAGGGTCCTAGTATGCCTTATCATGCGTTAGGACCCCTAGGAAGTCCCCATGACCCCATTCAACACATTAGAATGCTCAAGTGTATCCTAAGGGGTCCTACAACCCCTTAGGACACAATTGAGCATTCCAATGTGTCGAAAGGGGTCATGAGGACTTCCTAGGGGTCCTAGTACGCCTTATCACATGTTTGGACCCCTAGGAAGTCCTCATGAACCCATTTGACACATTAGAACCCTCTAGGGTGTCCTAAGGGGTCCTACGACTCTTTAGGACACACTTGAGCATTCAAATGCATCAAAAGGGGTCATGAGGACTTCCTAGGGGTCCTAGTATACCTTATCATGTGTTAGGACCCCTAGGAAGTCCCCATGACCCCTTCCGACACATTTGAATGCTCAAGTGTGTCTAAGGGGTCCTACGACTCTTTAGAACACACTTGAGTATTCCAATGTGTTAAAAGGGGTCATGAGGACTTTCTAGGGGTCCTAGTATGCCTTATCACGCGTTAGGACCCCTAGGAAGTCCTCATGACCCCATTCGACATATTAGAACCCTCAAGTTTGTCCTAAGGGGTCCTACAACTCCTTAGGACACACTTGAGCATTTAAATGTGTTGAAAGGGGTCATGAGGACTTCCTAGGGGTCCTAGTACACCTTATCACATGTTAGGACCCCTAGGAAGTCCTCATGACCCCATTCGACACATTAGAACCCTGAAGTGTGTCCTAAGGGGTTCTATGACCCCTTAGGACACACTTGAGCATTCAAATTGGTCAAAAGGGGTCATGAGGACTTCCTAGGGGTCCTAGTATGCCTTATCACGCGTTAGGACCCTTAGGAAGTCCCCACGACCCCTTTCGACACATTAGAACCTTCAAGTGTGTCCTAAGGGATCCTACGACCCCTTAGGACACACTTGAGCATTCCAATGTCTTGAAAGGGGTCATGAGAACTTCCTAGGGGTCCTAATATGCCTTATCACACATTAGGACCCCTAGGGAGTCCTCATGACCACATTCAAGATATTAGGACCCTCAAGTGTGTCCTAAGGGGTCCTACGACCCTTTAGGACACCCTTGAGCATTCCAATGTGTCGAAAGGGGTCATGAGGACTTCCTAGGGGTCCTAGTATGCCTTATCATGCATTAGGACCCCTAGGACTCTCTCTCTCTCTCCTCTCCTCTCTCTCTCTCTCTCTTTCTCTCCTCTCTCCTCTCTCCTCTCTCTTTGTCTAGATGAGAGAGAGAGAGAGGAGAGAGAAAGGTGAGAGAGAGAGAGATAGGTTTTGGTGAGAGATATCAGATATCTGATAATATCAGATATCCGATCATATCAGATATCTAATTTTGTTTACTGGTGTTAAAAAAAATAAAATTCTCTGGGTCGCTCCAGAGAGTCACATGTTTTTCCTTAATTATGGGATTCGAGTTGCAGCGAGAAGACAAAAAATGACTTTTTGGGGTGATTTTCTTAATTAACAAAGGTAGTTCATCTTTTTTTGGGCTTATTTTCTCTATTACCAAAGGTATTTGCATCTTCTTTTTGGTCTTAGTATGGGGAGTAGTAGTCGTTGAAAGCATAAACGGAAGAGAAGACTCACAAATGAAGATGTTGAAGTGTATAGAGAAATGGATAGGGTTGCCCATCGGAACAAGAGACAAAGTATGTTGAATATTAATGAAGATGTCGGCATAGACCCACCTTTGAATGTGGTTTCAAGTGAAGAACATGAATTTGAAGTTGAAAATGTAGGTTTTGAAAATGAGAATTTAGGTTTTGAAGATGAAAATGTAGGTTTTGAAAATGAACATGTAGATGTGGCCAATGGAAATGTGGACATTGTCAATGACAATCCACTGATTGAATATGAAGGAATTGACAATGATAATGGTGCATAAGAACCAAATCAACGTTACACATCTCCAAATTATATGAGAAATGAAGTCCCTTTGGAGGAAGAAAGACAAACTTCAAAATTGAGACATTCAAGAAGAACTAAATGGTTACTTGAAATTGATGAGAACATAATGAGCAATTTTGATGGCAAGAGATTAGAAAGAACTATTCAGTTGTGGGTTTCAAAACATTTTGATCAATTTTTTAGGCACAAGACGTTGGTTGAGCAATGTCAAATGCTTGTGCAATTGTTAAAGATGCAAAAGATGAGACATATACTAGTCAAATTGAAGATTACTGTGAACAAGAAAAAGGAGCGGAATGCTATTATTGTGAGAAATCTTTTTAGTGCTCTCAATTCCATTGGGAAGACTACCAAGGAACAAGATAAGAGAGCCACTAGGAGGGTTATTACAACCTCCCTAGTAAGTCATCATTTGAGAAAGGCTCATTTGATGAGACAAACTTGGGTTGACTTGAATCTAAATCGTAAAAATTTGGATAGAGCACTTGCAAAAAGAGAAAGACTTGATGATCCTCTTCAAAATGATACATAGGCTTATGGTGGGAGACTTTCACATTGTGATAAGAAGTTTACCGATGTTGTGAAGGATCAAATTCAACTATTTTGGCAATCTAACTCAAGAGTGTCACCAAATGTGAAGGATGTCTTGAAGTTGAGAATTGGCATTCGAGATTGCACCCCGCATCCCAAACATTATTTGGAGGTGAGTCAAACAATGTTGTTCAAAAAATTTTGTGAGACACATCCAACATTTCAAATATCACAAAGAGCTTTTGAAGCCCTGAAGCCTTTTTTTTGTGTGCCTCTTCAGATTCAAAATACTTGTTGTTGCAAATATCATGTGGAGTTTTCAATGCACCATGAATTGTTACGATCCATTCATTCTACTTTGCATAGTAGTGAAATGTTGGAGGAGTGTGGTGCAAGTGCTCTTCCAAAATCATCAAGAGACTTGCTAGATCATTTTTTATGTCTTAGAGATGATGGGTGTTTCTTTTATAGAAAATATTGCTTAAATGACAAGTGCTCACAGTGTGGTGGGCTAGTGAAGTTTGTTGAATGTTTTCATGAGGGCTACGGACATGATTTTGGAAAGACAATTGTCCACAAAAAGGTATATGAAACTGTTAAATATACATTAAAAATTGGAGGTGAAGGTTCTAGATGCGAGTTGGTTCTAAAGAATGCAATGTAGCTGATTTTATTTCAGATTTCAGGAAGAATCTTTTTTACAAGTATGCAAGGCATAGTCATAGGTCTCAGTGGTTGGATCAACAATTCAGGATGTGTAAGGAAACTTTCCTGATTGGCACTATTATATCAGTTGTTGACTTTGTAGAGAACTATACATTGTAGCCCCAAAATGAGTTGCAAGCTCGATATTACAATTCTATTCAGGTTTCTATTTTTTGTGCACATAACATATAAACATTCCCCTGATAGTACAGAAGATGACCAGAAGATAATCAAAGAGTACCATTTTTATATGAGCGATGATAGATCGCACTCATTCGAGTTTGCCCAACATTTCTTTGAGAATTATTTTGAGTGGGTGGGGGAAAATAATATTGCTATGGATAAACATCTCATTTGGTTGGATAACTGCAGAGGTCAATTCAAAAATACTCGTTATATAGAATGCATGTAGAGAGAGGTGTACCTCATATTTGGAGTTTTTTTGAGGCCGATCATGGAAAAGGGGAGCATGATGGAGCAAGTGCATGTGTAAAGAGAGCTCTAGTTAAGGAGCAACTAAGGATTTCAGGTGCATAACTCATTGATGCCCATTCTATTGTTGATTGGTGTACTTCAGCATTGTCACAGGGGGGACTCTTGATTCAGCGGTGCATAGATTCTTTTGGTTGGTTGAGTTGGGCACAATAGGAGATAGGTTGGATTGTCAAAATATGAAAGATTCTTCAAAAATGCATTCATTTCAAAGCTCAGATGCTAGTACATGGACCATTTGGACATGAGAGTTGGCTTGTTATTGTTCGAGTTGTCTTCAGTGTGATTAGGATCAATGTGAGTCAAGTGAGTGGGTTGATACATGGGCTCCACATTATCTTACTCCTTTATCTCTCACAGTCTCTATAATAAATGATGACATGGATTATTCACTTGACTACGACCATCTTTCAGATCTTCTACAGCTAGGACATGTTTTTACATTGGTTGCACTAGAAGGGAATGATGAGAGATCGGATTACTGGTTAGCACAATATGTACGAGGAAAGCAGAAACTTGCACAACCAACGACAAATGATGATATGTTCACATATCCAATAGGATCACATGTTGTTGTGGGAACATGGTTGCACACATATATGATTATAAATAATGGCATTCCTGCGTTTGAAGACTATGAGAAGCAAAAGACCATTCTCATGTATTCACACCTTGTTATGACAGCCAATGTTAAGTTGTTGAAACATCAAGGAAAACCAAAAACAAAGGAGCTTTGGACTATTAGTACTGTTGATCATGAAGCAATACTAGATACTCTCAAGCACAGAGATGATCCTTCAGGCACACTTCAGTAGGTAAGTTCAACTCAAGTTAAAATATAGTTCTATAATTTTCATATTTAGATGCCAAAAGGGTACTTCTTATATTCTCTATTAACTTTTCTTTTTCCTTTTGAATGCAGGGATTGGAGCAAAAAGGACACTTATTTTTTATATATAGTTGTGTAATTTGCATATTTAGATGCCAAATTTTGCATATAAAACCAACAATCGAATGTAATGTGCATAGTTAGATGCCAAATTTTGCATATAATAACAACAATCAAATGTAATGTGCATATTTAGATGCCAAATTTTGTATATAAAAACAACAATTGAATGTAATGTGCATATTTAGATGCCTTTTGAATGCAGGGATTGGAGCAAAAAGGACACTTATTTTTTATATATAGTTGTGTAATTTGCATATTTAGATGCCAAATTTTGCATATAAAACCAACAATCGAATGTAATGTGCATAGTTAGATGCCAAATTTTGCATATAATAACAACAATCAAATGTAATGTGCATATTTAGATGCCAAATTTTGTATATAAAAACAAAAATTGAATGTAATGTGCATATTTAGATGCCAGATTTTGTATATAAAAACAACAATTGAATGTAATGTGCATATTTAGATGCCAAATTTTGTATATAAAAAATTTGATGCAAAATTAGATTCAAAATTGGAAATATAAAAGAGCTCATGGGGTTGATTTGCAAATATTAAAAGCCCACATTTGTATCATTGTAATGCCATGTAAAGTGCAAAAAAAATGTTTCCTTACTATGAATGTTGTATCCTTATATAACTTGTATCATCTTAATTTTGTATGCTTACATTTCTATTGTCTTAATTCCATTACATTTGTATCGTCAAATGATGTAATAGTTGGAGTCATTGAGTCAAAATTGGTCAAATGTGTCCAAAGTAAAATGATGATTCCCTGAGTGAAGGGATAGTGTTCAAGGATTGCATCCTAGCACTAAATGGATTGTGCCATTAGCTCCGATTGGGTGGGTAAATGCTAGGAACAACCCCATTTTGACCACTTAGTCAACATAATGTTTTGGACCACGCCGGAGCAAAGTGTCCCCAAGGTGCACTAAGCACGATTGGGCAGCGAAATTTCAAGGCTCGTAACTCGGACCCCATGAGAGGTATTGGTGATCCATGAGATGCTACAGGATGGCATTTTTGGGGCCTACAATAACCTCTCTCTATTCTAGGAGATTCAAATTTGTTTGAATTTGGCACGCCAGTCTCACTCAATGCCAAAACTTGCAGTGAGGGTCAGTTGAAAGTTGCACCAATGGATTACTTCCAAACCATTTGTCCTAGCACCGAATGGATTGCACCATTAGCTCTAGTTAGGTGGGTAAATGCTAGGCACAATCCCTTTTAGACCATTGAGTCAGAAGAATGTTCCGGACCACGCCAGAGCAAAGTGTCCCCAAGGTGCATTAAGCACGATTGGGCAACAAAATTTCAAGGCTCGTAACTTGGAGCCCGTGAGAGGTATTGGAGATCTGTGAGATGCTACAGGATGACATTTTTGAGGCCTACAATAACCTCTCCCTATTTTGGAAGATTCAAATTTGTTTGAATTTGGCATGCTAGTCTCGCTCGATGCCAAAACTTGTAGTGAGGGTCAGTTGATAGTTGCACCAATGGATTACTTCCAAACTGTTTGTCCTGGCGCTGAATGGACTGCGCCATTAGCTCTGGTTGGGTGGGAAAATGCTAGGCACAACCCCTTTTAGACCACTGAGTCATCGGAATGTTCTGGACCATGCCGGAGGAAAGTGTCCCCAAGCTGCACTAAGCACGATTGGGCAGCAAACTTTCAAGGCTTGTAACTCAGACCCCGTGAGAGGTATCAAAGATCTGTGACATGCTATAGGATGGTGTTTTCCAGGCCTACAATAACCTCTCTCTATTCTGGGAGATTTAAATTTTTTTGAATTTGGCATGCCAGTCTCGCTCGATGCCAAAACTTGTAGTGAGGGTCAGTTGATAGTTGCACCAATGTATTACTTCCAAACAGTTTGTCTTGGCACTGAATGGAATATGCCATTAGCTTTGGTTTGGTGGGTAAATGCTAGGCACAACCCCTTTTATACCACTGAGTCAACAGAATGTTCCGGACCATGCCAGAGAAAAGTGTCCCCAAGGTGCACTAAGAACGATTGGGCAGCAAAAAAAAGAGGCTTGTAACTCGAACCTTGTGAGAGGTATCAAAGATCTACAAGATGCTATAGGATGGCATTTTTGAGGCCTAAAATAACCTCTCTCTATTCTAGGAGATTCAAATTTATTTGAATTTGGCACGCCAGTCTCGCTCGATGCCAAAACTTGCAGTGAGGGTTAGTTGATAGTTGCACCAATGGATTACTTCCAAAACGTTCATCCTGGAACCAAATGGACTACACCATTACCTCTGGTGTGGCAG
Source organism: Chamaecyparis obtusa (assembly GCA_027943335.1). Lineage (NCBI taxonomy): Eukaryota > Viridiplantae > Streptophyta > Pinopsida > Cupressales > Cupressaceae > Chamaecyparis > Chamaecyparis obtusa. The sequence continues at coordinate 218,992 of BSBK01007873.1, forward strand.
GTAAACACTAGGCACAACCCCATTTTGACCACTGAGTCAGTAGAACGCTCCAGACCACGCCGGAGCAAAGTGTCCCCAAGGTGCACTAAGCACGATTGGGCAGAGAATTTTTGAGGCTTGTAACTTGGACCCTATGAGATGTATCAGAGATCTATGAGATGCTATAGGATGATGTTTCTGAGGCCTACAATAACCTCTCTCTGTTCTGGGAGATTCAAATTTGTTTGAATTTGGCATGCCAGTCTCCCTCGATGCCAAAACTTGCAGTGAGGGTTAGTTAATAGTTGCACCAATGGATTACTTCCAAACTGTTCATCTTGGCACCGAATGGATTCTGCCATTAGCTCTGATTGTGTGGGTAAACACTAGGCACAACCCTATTTTGACCACTGAGTCAGCAGAACATTTCAGACCACGTTGGAGCAAAGTGTCCCCAAGGTGCACTAAGCACGATTGGGCAGCGAATTTTTTAGACTTGTAACTCGGACCCCATGAGAGGTATTGGAGATCTACAAGATGCTACAAGATGATGTTTTTGAGTCCTACAATAACCTCTCTCCATTCTAGGAGATTCAAATTTGTTTGAATTTGGCACGCCAGTCTCGCTTGATGCCAAAACTTGCAGTGAGGGTCAGTTCAAAGTTGCACCAATGGATTACTTCCCAACCGTTCACCCTGGCACTGAATGGACTGCACCATTAGCTCTGGTTAGGAGGGTAAATGCTAGGCACAACCCCTTTTCGACCACTAAGTAAGCATAATGTTCCAGACCACGCCGGAGCAAAGTGTCCCCAAGGTGCACTAAGCACGATTGGGCAGTGAACTTTTGAGGCTCGTAACTCAGATCCCGTGAGAGGTATCAGAGATTCACAAGATGCTACAGGATGACATTTTTGAGGTGTACAATAACCTCTCTCCGTTCTGGGATATTCAAATTTGTTTGAATTTCTCACACCAGTCTCTCTCGATGCCAAAACTTGCAGTGAAGGTCAGTTGAAAGTTGCACTAAGCATGATTGGTCAGAAAACTATCAAGCCTCATAACTCAAACCCCGTGAGAGGTATTGACGATCCATAAGATGCTACAAGACTGTGTTTCTTAAGCGTTCCTAGTGTATTTGCAGGGGTAAAGATAAAGTACTGATATTTTGTCCAAAAGACCAATATGTTTTGATATGGCCAAAAGGGTGTTTGATTATTGCCAAAAGGGTGTTTGATTGTGTAATTAGGCTAGTTTGAAGCCTTTTAGCCTTTGAGAGTAAAAGGGAAGTCTACAAAGCTTGAAACCACTTTAATAGATATCCTTATATACCTCAAATAATGAATTACACGTGTGAACACACGTAGCACATAAAGCATACACATAAGTTTTCTTAAGTCATGAAGCATACATGTAGCACATAATTATAAAGCATATAAAATGAATTCACTTAAGTCATGCACGTAGCCCATACACGTGAATTTAGGTTATGAATATTGTACTTAAATATACATGAATATACTTAAGGCATAAATTGTACACATGAGTACATACACACAAGCATATTTACATACTAACAATGAATAAATGAACAAACAATTAAAAAATTGGATCGAATATCAAGTTTCATATATATATATATCAAAATGAACAATAATTCTGTACATATTTATATGTCAACATATCTAGATACAATGTGGCATACGCCATCTCAAAATATGTCATATGACATCTCAAAATAAGAAGTTCAACTACAAATATTTTTAGGACATCCTATTCTACTAGTGGATCATCAAAATGGAGCCTCTTTAAAGTACTCTTCGGCTCTAATGGATCCTGCATTCAAACACAAAAGTGAAACCCCAAGTTAGGTTAAAATTTAGCATCATAGTCAACAATAATAAATAAAATTTAAACTAAAATTAAACTCTCATATAACTTGCCTCTCTATCTCCTCCTACAGGCAGGAGACCTAATATATGTCCTCAGTAGTGCAGGAATAGTGCCACCAATGATGACTCCCACCTGTATATGTTTATGAACATGAGATTGATTTACGAGTTATACTATTTAATGTTAAAAACTTGGTAGCAAATATATGTTTACAAAATAACTGAATTAACATTAAAACTTACCTTTGTTGAACTATCTTCAGGGATTGTTGACTAAGTCATCAGTGATACAAACCCTTGCCATTTTGGCTCCCTCAAACTAGGAGTGACCTACAAAACTCAAACAGATACTTCATATTATCATAACCTGACCATATTATATATACTTGATAGAAAAATACACACAAATAACTTTAGAAATGTATGTACCGTGGGGCTATCACTCTGAATGAATATGCCTGTGACTCTATCATGACGATAGGGTCTCACAACATCATCAAATGCCACTCTTTGTCAAATAAACCATGTAAATTAAAAATGAGTACGCACAATTGACAAGTATACATGTATGCATAAACAAACTAAATTACTTAATTACCTTTCCTTTATCAACAGCTAACACCTGCACCCCCTCTCATTGCCCCTCGATGGCAAATGGTGACACCTGCATCAATATGTAAAAGATGATCATAAAAATTAGAAAACAATGTACATATATACTATTATCATAATTTAAAAGGAAACCAATGAGTACATTAAAACATATGTACCATGGAAGAGTCAAGACCAAATGATATGGTCAAAAGCGTGGACCCCTCCACCTATGCCATATCCTTCTCTGTCATCAACTGAACATAAATGTAATAAATAAAAAGACATAAGTGAGAAATTATTATAAGGAAATTCTACTAAAAATACGAACAATAAAATTTAAAAAAAATGTAAAAAGTGAACGGTTTACCCTTACTATAACAGTGGGAGTCCATGGCACTGTGGGCTCCTGATGCACATCTCCATGAGCTACTTCAGTGCCTGCAGTGTGCTGTGTAGAATCATCCCCATTGAAGCCGAAATGATATGTATCACTATCAGTCAGGGGACCAAGACAAATATTCTTGCATATAACGCAAGTGTGGACCACACAAACATGTGAGCTCATGGAAGTGCCAGAAGCATCAGGACGAGGAGGCAACAATGTTGTGCTCTGCATAACCAGCAGATCACTCAACGTGCGAATGGCTTGAATAGTCTATGAGCCAGCCTCAACAATAATGTATGGATGCTGCATTGTGGGAGGTGGTGAAATCTTGGGAGGGGGGAGATATGTGCAGGATTTCACCCATTGTGACGATGGCCTATCTTGTAGAGTGCCTAAACCTACACGTTGGTTCGGTCTCATACTCCAATAATCCACCTTGTGACCGAGTACAAATTCAGCATACAATTTTCTAAGAAAATAAATTGGGACAACCAAATTGTTGTGAGGTGGTCTATTAAAAACCATCCACCAACGGTCCCAAAAGTTGTCACGTATTGCACTATTTGTGCACCATTTAATTGACAACTTGGTTTTTTTAGGGTCTACTTTTAGACCGGTTTTAGGATCCACAAAAAGATTAGCTATGTCATGTTTTGTTATATTTAGGTTCATGTCTTGATCATAATCAAGCCCATCATCAAACTGGGTGTGCATGGAATCGTGCCAAAGAAGTGTAGCATTATGTTTCTGTGTCAGTTTTTCCATGTTTTCAATTATTGTGTTCAATGTCATAAACATGGGGTGCAATGTGGGGATATTGGCATATGCGGTTTCAAATCCTCTAAGTTCATTTAGATTATCTCCTATTAGATCTTCTAAACGGTGAGGGTTTGTGATAGGTACATCTTTTGGAGGTGGGGGATTGTTGGGAAATGGTTCTGGATTGTTTGTGGGATCATTAGGAGGGTTTTCTGATTCCATGTTTGATAACAATAAAAAAACAAATCGATAATTACAATGAATTTTTAAAAATAATACAAAACCTCATTGCTACCCTAATTTTTTTATAAAAAACTCTATATATCTATTTAAAAACAATAAAAACAATACAAATTAGAAGCTATTACTTACCTGACAAATAAGGAAAAATCGGATAGCCCTAGCCGCGTTCACAGTTTTACAATGAAAAAATGTGAACGTGGCTAGGTACAGTGATTTATAATCACTGGCAAATATCAGATATCCGATATACCCTCTAGCTTTGGCTTTTGGCTTGGCCAAGTGTACTGACACCCATGCCCACCAAAAAGTCAACAAATCTATTTGTGCACTTTTGGATGATTGAAAATTGGTTTTTTTCACATCGCCACTTTTTGGCATACCATGATCCTGCACATACCCTACAACAAGATCTTTTGAGTGGATATTAGGTAGTGGAGATAATTAAATGCATTGAAGACCTATTTGACAACATTTGCATATAGTTGTTTTCTAAGTGTCGTAAAGACATCTCACGTATAATACTGACAATTTATTTATACGAAACAAATATTGATGGAAGTTCATAGTATATAGCATATCGACTAATTAGCATATAGGCTTCTCCTGTGAGATCGCTCGTGTCCGTACATGCCAAAACCTGTCTCATGCCTCAAACCACTAGTTTTTTGTCCCATGCACCGAAAATGGTATTGCAGGTAGTTTTCGATTTGCAAAAGTGGAAAGTGGGAAACCACGTCCAAGGACTGTGTGACTGTGTGGCTGATAGAACATAGCTGTAGTACTCATGACTAAGTGTTGGGACTTTGTTGCACTATTGGCAATGCCTTTGTGCTATATCAATAAACTGGGATAAGCACAAATTGAGAGTAGTGAAATGGTGAGCACATTTGAGGCCACCAGCGCAAAGGGAGAAGAGTTAATTTTGATAGAATTCTACTCTTGTTCTACTTGACTATCTTTGCCTTCGTCATTACCAATAAGGGCGTTGGACAAGCCATTTTTGAGAAAGGGTACAAAGAATACTAATTGGAAGACTACTCAAACTGGCTGCAAAAGAGAGTGGAGAAGAGCAACAACTGGAACAAAATTACGAGCTATCTTCAGGACGCCAAAGTATGCAAAAGCCTCGCCTACGATTCGGTCAATGAAGTTGTAGAATAATTTTACATAAAGAATTTATGCCCAATTTCTCCAGAGTTAGAGGTGCTTCTTCATCCAAAAGCCCTGTGAAAACTAGTGTAGCCATTGTTGTTGTAAGAAGCTCTAAGTGTCCAGTTCAGGGGCTCCTTGATGATACTAACAAGGAAAGCAAAAATAGCTTTGGTATGATTATTATATGCACTGAGCGAGAATGCCGGATTATTGGATTGGAAGATGATTCCAAAGGAGACAAGGAGGTGTTGAAGGTTGGAAGAAATGAAATGTTTTCTATGATCCCCATTTATCCATGGCCTCCTTTCGCACAAATGTACAAATTTCTCCAAAATACTATGCTATGGAGAGTACTATTGCCAGACATTATGATTGGGAGTAAATGTATTCAGTAGGTGAAAAATAGTTTAAGTCAATTTTATTTTTATATAATATAATTTATTAATAGATATTGTTTTTTAAAAATATTTTTTTTTTTTAAAACAATTTTGATATGGAGTAAATGTGTTCTTTTTAAATATAGGATCTTTAATGATAGATAAAGTGTTTGACTGAAATTTAGCTCAAAAAATAATTTACAAAATAATTTAAGTGAATTTTAACATACTAAAAAGTATATATTTTATATAATTTTATTATTTTTAATTACAATTTCAATTATTTCATAAATTTATAGAAATACTTCTTTAATTTATTGTTTCATTTGTTGAACATTTTAAAATTTCCTCATAAAAAATTATTAATATATCATTTATCTATAATTTATATATTTCAACTTATTTTTAGTATAATTAGTTGATAGATATTAAATATTAGTTATAAAAATTAATATTACTATACTTAATAATATTATAATATAATTTATTATTATTAATTTTAGCATAGTATATTAATTATATTATCTAATTTAGTTAACTATATATTGTATTTTTCTATTTTTCAATATTATTTATTTATTGTTAAATTGTATATATTTGTCTTTAAGTAAAAATGTAACTTAAAAATATATATAATTAAAATTTAACATTGGAAGAATGAATACCCCTCAATCTTTGGCTCAAAGTGAAATAAATTACATTGAATCTAAAAATTACTATTATAATGGTTGTGTAAAATATGACTATTTCTTTTAGAAAGGGAGTAATTTGCTGGTTTTATTAGTTGATATTTTTTCTTTTTTTATATCATTCTATTACACTTTTCACCAAGATTAGTCCTACAATACTAAATCTATATGAAAGCCTTGTAAAATAAAGTGGATAGGGAGTGATTTTTCGTGATAATTTCAAGCTTGAATCCATCTCATCATAGGATATAAAATATAATACAAACTAATTCTCTACTGAGATATTAAACCAATTCAAAACATAGATAATAGATTTATGTAGATAATGGAAATGACAATAAGAAAATAAAGGAATGTAAAGAGAGGTGTTGGGAAATAAAATGGTTGAAGAAGATTAAGAAAAGAAATACAAAGCATTGAATTAGGGAAGATTAGGAAAGATCTAGATAAAAATTCTAAAAGAAAACAAAATTAAGAAAAATTATGATTTAGATGGGGAAAGGGGCATTAAATGAAAAAAGAGTTGAACATACATGAAATGGAAAGAATGATATTAGTGGAAGATGAATTTTCAATTATTTTTATACAAGGTGTGCTAAAATTAATAATAATAATTAGAGTTGATGCTAAAATTAGTAATACTATATTAAATTATTTAATATTATTAAGTATATTAATATTGATATATAATTAATATTTAATGTCTATCAAGAATGATTTATGTAAAAAAAGGTCATTGAGAATTGGGTACACAACAATCTCAATCAACTAATATATCAAAAAAATTGAAATTAAAAACAAAAGATAAATTATGTATTCATAAATTGTTACTTTTATGAGCAAACTTAAAAATATTTATCAAAGTTAATAAAAATATCTTAAAAAATAAATTAAAGGCTTAACATTTAATATAAGTTTAATAATATTATTAAAATTATAATTAACAACGACAAAATTACATATATAATTATACTTGAGTAAAAAATTCTACTTCTTACTATCAATTAATAACATCAAATTTAAATATTTTTAACTATCACATATTTTTTATAAAATTATCTTAACACTTTTTCTATCATAATATTTTTTAAAATTTATTTATAATTTTATATTAAAATCTTTTTTATTTAAAAAGTATAATATTAATAAATTATATAAATATCACTTAAACTATTTTTCACCTAAATCTAAGTAATCACTTTAGCTGTTATAAAAAATTCCATAATTAAAAGGAATTTTTTTTTATTGATCAATGCAATTAAAAGGAATAAATTTACTCTGGATCATGTCTGTCAATAGTACTCCATATAGTATTCTGCAGAAAAAAGGATGGTATGTATGGATGGGCATTCGTTAGTTAGCATGTACTACATAGGCAATGGCTATGGGGCCAAATATTTGCACTAGCCCCACTAGCCTATTCCTATGCTCAAGTGGCTAACGGATGCCCATCTCCAATATGAACATTGATTTTTATATTTGACTAAAAATTTTACGGATTGATGCATTGCATAGGAAACAACCTATTAAATTCCATAAGGAAATTGAAAATCCACGATTATGCTCTACTAGACAGTATTAAGTAGTGCATCTTAGGACCATGAAGTCCATGAGTTCATAAATTCACACCCAATTTCTCAAACCTAAAGTGGAGAGAATAAAGAACAACCTTTTCTTCCGAATCAAACATTTCAATACGATGAAGATTCATATAAAAAATTGGGTACATCTCTTTTGTTTTCGTCTGATCGGATTGAATGCATGTGGCACAACAAGAGTTCTTCCAAAGAATAAAGAATTACATATCACCCCACCAAAAAAGATGGAAGTTGAAGTGGCTTGCATGTAGAGTCAGGGGAAAAGACACCATAGATCGCATCTGGAAACATTACCAAAAAAGAGAAGGCCAATAACTTTCTAGAATTCAAGTTTAGGGAGAATCGAACCAGAGTCGATGCAGAGGATGAAATCATATGCTTTGAGTTTTCACACCCACTTTTATTTCCACTTATTTTGATCCTTTTGAATGATAAAATAGATCAAAAGTTACTTTGATCAATTTGATCACAAGTTGACCATCCACTAAGTATTGCTTAAATTCAACCAATATGTGCGTGATTGACATCATTTCCTTATGATAGACATATAACCATACATCCACTTCCATGATTTTTTAACTCTCAATAGTAATCAAGCATATGCCTTTATTTAAGTAATAACTAGAAATCTAAAATTTCCAGGTGGGAATTGGGAAAGTTGTTGGCAAAGATATGCTCAATGACAGTTTGACAATTTGTTATAAATGGTGTGTTTTGTATCCATCGTAAAAAAAGGTTTAACATGATTACAATCCTTAGCAAAAGGTGGAAGAGATGATTTTGTGTTGGTTTTTATCTTCACCCAAACGGATATTTGTCTATCAAAACATAAACCATACATTTATTAACTTATTCTACATTTTTATCATGTATTGACGAGTATTTATTTTATTAAAGTTGTCCATGGAATCACTTTTTTATTATTATTATACTTCTAGAAGTTTTGAACTTTGACAACTCATTGGTTTTGAATGTGAGAATTCTTATTATAAAGAATACCATTTATTGTGAAAATCTAATTTTATTAGTTCTGGATTTTGGTCAATGGTTTAATAAAAAATATACTATCACATTTATGATGTAGCTATTTGAACTTAATGGCATGCGAACAACTATGCTTTCTTTGTGCACATTTCATGTTTTTCCATCCATCATCGAAAAAACCTTGGTTTCCTATTGTGTTTTTGTTTATACCTGTTGTGCTTCTATTTACATATACAACATTTTTTAATGGGTTCAAATTTATTTAAATGCTACACTTTGTTTTGGGTAATACCTTCAAAATATATAGCTCGCCTAAACATTAATTTCAACTCATCCATAGTGGATATTCCGAAGTACAAGACTTGCTTCTACAATGCCACATTTTCCACATTTTCCTAAATAGTTCTTTCACAACTACGACCTATCGGCATACTCCTTGCACCTTCTACTGATGCAAGTGCTAGTTATAAATACAACCTTCTTTTATATATAAATAAAACAAACATACATAAATAAAATTATAAAGTATTTATCCAATATGTATTAAAACCACCTCCTTTAACTCATTTAATATGTTTTTACGCTAGAGTCAATGTAAATGGAACATTGAATGGAAATTGGGGTGGAATATGGGGACTTGTGTAGTGGAGTGTCGACGAAAAGTAGTTGAGAATTTTTTATTAGTTTCCCACCGAAAGGCACTTAAGAGAAAATATGTTAAAAGAGACTCCACACGGTCTTTACCGCCATTGCACTCTAGGAAAAGTACAAGACGCGGAAGAGAGGAAATTCCACACGAACTCCACTGTGTGCATGACAGCATTTGATTAATTTCGACAAAACGCAGTTTCTAGGAAAATGTCTAAAAAGTATGTAAGAAAATTCCACAAAAATTCCACTCTGCATGACAGCATTAAACTTTATTTATTCTCCTCCCTTGCCATTCCATAATGGCATTCCGCACTGTGCTTTAGCGATTGTAATTCCATACCTGTGTCGCACACTTGAGATCATATTGTTAAGCTTTTCCAAGTTTTACAGAGCAAGTGATGGAGATTTATCAGACTTCTACCTCCATTATCTCCTTCGATCCCAACAATAGGTTTCATGTGTTTCTGAGCTTTCGCGGACCAGATGTCAGAAATACTTTTGTTGGGCATCTTTACACTGCTCTCTCTGAAGCAGGGCTTACGGTTTTCCTTGACAGCGAAGAACTGGTGAAGGGCAACGCCATTGATTCGAGCTTGCAAACAGCCATTCAAACAGCTGACATTCTCATCCCTATTTTTTCCAAAAGTTATGCGGAATCAACATGGTGTTTGGAGGAGGCGACCCTGATGTGTAGATCGAATGGGTTCATAATTCCCCTGTTTTACGATGTGCAGCCCTACGATGTACGCTACCCTCAAAGAAATGGAGGGGAGTTTGCCCAGGCATTCGAGAAGCATTACAGCCATTTAGATCGGCAGAGTGAAAATACTATCGAGGAATGGAAGAGAGCTCTTCATCAAATCTCTGGTCTATCTGGTTGGTCCCTGGAAGCAGAATTCGGGTAAGTAGTTTGCATCATCTACTTAATATATTTGGAATGGAATTTGAATTATTAGTAAATATGATTTTGTTTAGAAAGGAAGATTTATATTTGTAATTACAGGGTAATGACTATTTAACTGATATATAGAGAAAAACTCCATCTATTGGAAATGATCATAGTAATTGTTTTGTAATTAGTATTTACAGCTTAAATTTGTATGGTAGAATCTAATACGTATAAGGTGATTTTCAGGCATGAATGGAGACTAGTCAAAGCAGTTGGGAATGGCGTGTTGGATATTTTGAAGAAGAGAGTTCCCTTGGATGTTCCTGCGCATCTTGTGGGTCTCGATAGGGGTACTCATGAACTAATAAGCAGTTTGCGTCTGAATTCGACAAACACAAGTGGTGAGATTGGGAATCAGTGGCATAGGTGGTGTCGGCAAAACCACCTTGGCCAAGGCCGTTTACAATGAAATCCATCGCAGATTCGATGCCTCTTGCTTTCTCTTCAACATTGGATCTACTTCACAGAACAGTACGAAACTAGTGGAGTTGCAGGGAAGAATTTTAAGGAGATTGGTAAATTACGAGGGAGAAGTATCGAGTGTTGATGAAGGAAGATTTTTGATGAGAGATCGACTGCGAGGGGTTCGGGCTCTTGTGATTTTGGATGATGTGAATGGTAGAGAGCAGCTGCTTGCTTTGTATGGGGATGGAGATTGGTTTGGGCATCGTAGCAGAGTCATCATTACTTCCCGAGACCAGCACATGCTCAATCTTGCTAAGGTCGATTCAGTTTTTAAATTGACTGGATTAGGGGAGAATGAAGCTCTCCAATTGTTCAGCTGGCATGCTTTCTGTAAGGCACTCCCGGAGACCCCTTACAAAGAGCTTTCTACAAAAGTTGTGAGAGCCTGCCGAGGGCATTCTCTTGCTTTAGAAGTCATTGGATCGTATTTGTCTGATAAGAAGGAGCCAAATGACATCCGATGTTGGGAAGAAACTGTCCATAATATTGGGGAAAATCCAGACGTATATGGAATCCTTAAAACGAGTTATGATGGACTGAGCCATGTCGAGAAGGAAATTTTTCTGGATATAGCTTGTTGCTTTGTTGGTGAAAGAAAAAGTGATGCTGATCTTTTCTGGGATGTTTTATACCCAAATAAAGTTCAAACGGCCATCAAGAATCTTTCCCTGAAAATGCTTATTAACATCAGTGGCTTTGAAAAACGCCTCCATATGCATGACCTTCTGCGGCAAATGGGAAGAGGAATTCAAGAGCAGAATGATACTAATAGCAGACTGCAGCTGCCTGTGGGCGCACACAAAGATTTGAACAAAGACAGAGCAGAGAGAATGAAAATGCTTGGTTACACAGGACAAAATGGAAGTGAGCCTGTTGTCATGCATAACATGCCTTCTCTGCGCTACCTATTTTTGCAAAATACAAACGTAGTGGTAAACACTGGAAAGCTAACTCCGAATTTGGTATGGATAAAAATTAGAAATTGTGAGATTATAAGTGAGAGGCATATATGGATGATGTCAAGAAACAACCTCCAGTTGGATGGCAGTTGGTCTCAAGTCAGGATCTTAAGTCTGGAGAGCTGTGCATTTCCCTCCAAAATCCCAAACAGGCTCCTCAACAGCTTGGTGAACCTTCAGTGCTTGTATATACAGCATTGTGACACTCTCACAGCACTTCCAAGCACAGTCGGAAACTTGTCACAACTCAAGAAGCTCAAATTGTGCGGCTGTAGACGTTTAACAAGCCTTCCCGATACTCTGGGCAACTTGGTGCAGCTACAAGACTTATGTTTGGGCGGCTGTATAGATCTAAAAAGCCTTCCCAGCACTTTAGGTAATTTGACTAAACTACAAGAGCTGGACTTACACAGATGTAGAGGTCTAAGGACTCTACCGAACACAATTGGTGACCTAGAAGAGCTCAAGCACCTGAACTTGCGTGATTGTTCAGGCTTACAAAGACTTCCTTACACGGTGGCAAAGTTACAAAAGCTTAAACTTATAATCCTTGAGGGGTGCTCAGGCCTAGGAAGCTTTCATCATACCGTTGTCAAGCTAGTCCAGCTGAGGGAGTCAAACAGGTAAAAGATATCTAATTTGGTGTACAGAGATTCTATATAAGAACTTTGAAAGAAGATATTTTCTTAGTAAATAGTTTGAAATTGTGTCTCAGGGTGAAGTAATGAGTATAAGGATCTTAAATTTTGCAGAAGCGCCGGATTGAGAAGCTTGGCGCAGAAGAAGTTTAATGTCTACCTTAGTTTCTGCGCAGCGGATGCAGCGGAGGAAGCGGAAACATTGATGGGCAATCTTCAGAAATGTGTTCGAATATTGAGCGGCAGGAAGGACGAGCAAGGCCTGTGCACCGAGACGCTCGCTATATGCAAGGGCAGGCAGGATGACCAAAGTAGAGACATTCGCTGGGCAATTGATAACAGTGATATTCTTGTTCCTTTAGTGTCACAAGGATATTTTAATTACGGTTTTCAAAGAGACGATAAGGCTGTGAGAGACTCGAATGGCCTCCTTGTTCCTTTCTATCCTCCTGGAGGTTGGCTTAATGGCGTTGTATGCGAGAGTTGTGTGGGTCTGTAAGTGGTATAATCTCAGGTCTACAAAGATTTGAAACACCGTAGTTTGTGTATGGAAGAAAAACGGGAGAGAGTAAAAAGGCACAGCCAAGTAATATGACAAGACAATAAATATAAGGAACTGACAAATCTCATTATCCCAATAATGTAATTCGAATATTTTCAATAGGGTGGGAAGTGAGGTGCAAGGGATAAGCTGATAGGTTTTTGATTTGAAAGTATAAATGAAAATTTAGATATGAAAGGAAGTGTATAAAAGTGATATTCTACAAATATGTAGTATTGTAGAAAGAAGTCTTGTACATAGTAGCATCTATTTTGTATGAATAAAAGCTATAGTAGTGTCTTATTGTATTTTTTTAGGTCATCCTAAAAAAATGTGAAATCGAAATGTGTGGAAAGACATTAAAAAATGTTGTATGTGTAAATATAACTCTTCTTTGTTTCTTCTTTATGATCAACAAGTATGAACTTGTATTCTAAGATAAAATGTTATAATTGATAAACAAAAAAAATTCATGAAATGAAGGGAATAATTTATATTGTAGTACTTTAAAAGTGGGTGTACATGTATAACTTCACATACCTCGACTTTGTGCGAGATCAATTGTAGGCAAGCTTCTTCTTTCTTTCTAATAATGTTGTATAGATTTGTTTTCATCTTGCAATAGCGATTCAAAGAGTAGGTAGACTCTATATAAAGGTTAAAACTTGCAAAATTAATCGCTTACTCAAACTTTGTCATTACTAAACAACCACTTTATAATCTTTTCGAAAGTTCACTAGTTTTGTCTAGACACCATCAAATACATTCTTCCCATCACATTTAATTTTATCCTTGGATCCCCTTAGGAAAGAGTAAATCATGGTACAATTCTCTATAATGTTTATCTATCATAGGTATTAAACATGAGATGGTATAAATAAAAACCTAGGAAGACTAAAGAAACACATAATGATTTGGGACATGGATCATAATTAAAACCTATTAAAATGACTTTCCAAATTGTCGTAATGCGTATATAATGAGAGTTGCAATAGAAGGTGAGACAACTTATTTTACCATATTTCTAAAAGTTTATATAAAAAATTATTTATATTAATTATTAAATTTTATGTTTTCTTTAGCATCACAAAATTAGAGTTGGATGGTTTGCTTAGTAATCACAAAATTGGAAAAGCCAAAATGTAACAAAAGATTTTTGCCATATATAATGGTCATTTGACATTAGTGCATGGTACCATTAAACTCAAGAAACACTAAAACTATTTGAGTTTCAAACAATATACCATATTGTAAATATCTCAAACTTTGATCTAAGCATGTACCATTGTGTCTATTGAAATTCATTTTAATTTATTTGAACACCCCACTAATGGTACCATTTTAATTTATTTGAACATCCCTCTAAACAAATTGATTCATTATTCAATGATTTATGGTGATGAAGGTTAAACACATTCTCTCCATTGTACATTTTGTCAATCTTCACTTGAAGATTTGTCACCTAGTCACCTAATTATGCAAACATGTAAGGTTTTTTTGTCCTTAATTCCATTAGTACAACCACTTGTTTTCCACTATCAATTTGCAAGTGTAAAAGTATTAAAGTAGAAATACTTTTTTTTTCCCCTTTATATGGTTGAAATTCATGAAACTAAATATTTTTTGAGATTTTGAATAGTGAATTGTATTGTGATTTATTTCATTTACCTTGTTTAATATAACTGTTATATTTTTAAAAAAATTAAATTAAATTTGTTATTTTAGTTTTTTTGAAGGAAATGATCTTTAAATATTTACTTATATATTTTTGAGTATTATTGAAATTATATTAATTTAAAAACTAATAATATCTCAAATCCCAAGAGAGACTAACTCAACAATTGTTTAGATCTTAACATTTCCACAATTAGAAAAAGTTCACAAAATAAAAAAAAAATTTCGGAGGAAATTATTCAAATCCATCCATCTTAATTAGCTAAACCATTCACACTCAAGAAAAATTGAGGTTTGTCAGATCCAAATGAACAAAAAATATTTCTAAATATACATTCCAATAAAGAAGTTTCTAGTGTACACTTAAATCTTGGATGATAAATGTATTAAATTATATATGGTATGTTTGATCTTTTGGAGAATCTTATCTTAATTACTCACAAGTAAAAAATATTTTGATGGGAAGGAAAATAACTGCCAAGATTTGAGTTCTCTTCTAAAACAATGAAATGAAAGCATGTATTTCCCTTGGCTCATCAATGTTTTGAGAACTATCCGGAGGTGCCCAAATTCCTCCAATTATTAAAATTACAAGAATCTATTAAAACCAAAGAATAAACTGCTAGCAAAACAACCTATTGAATGTGTGTTAATAATACAAATGCTTAATATTAAATTTTAGAATAGTTTAATAATATTTCTATTTTTTTCATGAGTTTTAAAATTTATAAATATCAAGTATTAAAAATTATTCATCAAATTCAAAACTTTTTTTAAATCATAATTTTTTTAAAAGTTTCTCTCATGAAAAAAAAAAATTTGCATTGGAAACAACTTTATTGGAAAGACTCAATAAGCTTTTGAGTAGGATTTTTTAAAATAGTTAATGAGCTACACGAATTTCTAATTTGGTTCAAAAAATCATATAAAACACCAATATCTGAAGAGTCTATGACATACCCAACAAGAATAGAAATTAAATTTCTTGAATGGACTGCAAAAATAATGAAATAACTAAGAGTAATAAAGCCAAATTCTATAAAAAGATGTTTAATGTGTGCTTAATTTTGGAGAGAAAATATGTTGGATTTTGAGAATAAAAAGAACATATAGAATATATTTTGATTTTCTAAATAAAAGAGAATCACATTTGTATATAATCCATTTGGATGTTGATGAATGTTATCTTTGATATTTCTCATTTTCATTAATCTAGTTTTCTAGGGAGGCTAACTTAGGATGTCATTCTCACCAATTGGTTGATAATTTCTCTAACGGTGTTCCTAAACACCACCTTGACATATTTTACTATTGGTAAGGTGAAGGCAAGCTGACCCATTGATGCATGTTATGTCGATTCATTTATGTGCATCAAGATTAGTTCCACACATTAATTCAAGAATACATGATACTTAAGATTGAACCCAAAATGCTAGAGATTATACCACAAAAATATAAGATTGTGCACTCTAACATATCCATATGACTAAGTGATACAATTTTTTTTTAATAGTGGATGTCCAATAGATTTAACATGACATTAATAATGTTCTAAATCACTATTTCAAGAGCTAGGTATACCTAAACCTCAAAATAAGTTTCTAAATATTCATCACAATCGTCGATCCAACTCTATTATCTAAGTTAATGTGTGGTCAATTGGTTGTGTTTATCTAGTAAACTTAGATAATCTATGTAAAGAATATTTTTTTTCTATACATTTTTTGTGAATCCAACATTTTCTTACATCCCCTAAGGTTTGGCCTTAGGATTTACTACTTCTATTTGGATAGTTTGATAGCTAATTCCAATTCTAATGTTAATGTTGCATCTCCAACTTCCTTGGAATAGGAACCTGGATGCACATAGTTGAGAGAGACTATTTTTCTCTCAATTGACTTGGAAGATTATTTTTCTCTCAACTGACTTAGAATAGAATTGTAATTCCATTCAAGAAGGAAATTGGAGTATGGTAGGGACAATTACAAATTGATTAGAGGCTCATTAATAAATTTTTAGAGAGAGAGAGAGAGAGAGAGAGAGAGAGAGAGAGAGAGAGAGACCTACATTATCAAGTGGGTCACACATGTTAGTTCTCACATATTGGAGCATCATATTTTAAAGGAATGTATGCATAAAGGGAGTGGTCAAAGATGCTTGTGAGTTATGTTTTCTATTCATGAATGCATTGGTTTATCACATCGAGGTATTATGTTTTTTTTACAGTACCATAATTTTTAGTAGTCACAGTCTTAACAATTTGCTTGTGATTTTCTCTCAACTCTTATCTACAATATATTGTATGCATTAGACACATATTTTATGGGTTATTTGAAAGTACATGGGTGTTACTAAAATATTGTCTAATTGAAGGAAGAAGATTGTTTATTATGTGCTCTTCTTTTAACATTACCTTAAAGATCTTTGCTCTCTTTAGTGGTGGAGTTTTTTAAAAGAAGTTTTGAACCCCATGTACATCTAATATCACACGTTTTAAAATCTTATGGTTTATTTTTAATTTATTAATTTATACTTCTATAGATCTAATTTATTATTATCAAATGATTACATAATATTTAAGATTTATGTATTTTGTTAATGCAAATTTAGTTGTAGGAGTTTACCTTGTTTTACAACATTTGGTATCAAAGATTTGGTGTTCTATTGAGAAGATGATGTATTTTTTTAAGTGTTCTAGTTTTTTAAATTATAGTACAAGAGCTTTGAATAAAGTGATTTTTAAGATTAGTACATGATTGAAACCATGGCCTCTATCTCTCATTCAAAGATCAAGACAAGTTCAATGGTACTAGGTATAGTTTGTAGAAGTTAAAGATGGAGGATCTCTTGAATTAGATAAATGAATGGGAATTTGTTACAAAGAAAGGAAATCTTGATAGACTGATTGAAGAAGATTGGAAATAGATAGACAAGGAAGCATGAGAATTCATTTATTATGTTTAGTAAATTATGTTGTCTTGAACGTCAAAAAGAAAACCATTACATTTGCACTATAAAAAAGGATGGATGATACTTACCAAGCCAAATTTGACAAAGAAATCATATCTGAAAATGTATTTGTATTTTTAAAAAATAAAGAATATAATATTATTGAATAAATTTAAAGCTAGAAGTAGATAAGTGTGTCTTGTTGCTTTATTCTTTATCTAAAACAAAATTTGATGCAACCAATGACATTGCTAAAGCCAAATATAGACCTGTTACTGTATCAATGAGAATGCACCTTTAGATGGTAACACGAATGCTGGCTAACTGTTAATGGCCACCATATTGCCATATCTGTACATAAGGTTTCATAAGAGTATTGTAATATTTTCTCCATTATAAGTGTAATACCCCAAAAGTGGGCTATAGGTTCATTAACCTCTTACATCTTCAAATCAAACGAAATCAATATTGAAGTCCTAACCTAAGTCACATCAGCGCATTATCAAATTTTAATTGATTATCCTAAATTCTGCATCGGAGAATATTCCTTATTCCTATCTATCATAATTATCTTTAATTTAATGATTATTTAGCGATAAATCCTATTTATCCTAAAATTGGATTAATTGAATATCTTAAATATTTAATTAATTAGATTTAATACTGCCACTTAATTATTTAATTAGATTTAATTATATTTATTCCTAAATTATATTATTTAATTCTGACAATAAATCATTTATCCTATGACTAATTGATTAAATTCTTATTTAATTAATTAAAGTCAATTGTCAAATTTAATAATATAGTTTTTGAATAAAAGTTTGATTTAATAATTGATTGACCCATAAATCAATTGTTTTAATTCAAAATTAGTTAAGTTGAGGATAAATCACTTTATTTATTTATTTAATTCATAATTATTATGCACATTCAAAGAGCAGTTAAACTTTAAGTCAAAAAATCAATGCAAGTTGTTAACTTTTGGGAAACTCAACATTTATTTTGAGTTCAAAGTTGATCTAAACTTCTGATTTGAGTTAAAAAGCTATTTTTGCATGATTTTTTGTGAGTTAATTATTTTTAATTCCTTGTTGACTCAAAAATCAACCTGAGTGATTTATGGCTTTTTCATGCACCTCCAAAGCCCTAGATTTCTATAAAATCAAAGCTCAGCTCTTCATATCTGATATCTCACAAGTTTGCACAATCACGCTGGCAAATTGACATCTAAAAAATTGAAGCTTCTTGTGAATCAACAACTTTTGTGAGATCAATCTTATTTTTAATTCATTTTAGTTTTATTTCATATCATTGTTAGATTAATGATGAAGGGCCACACCACCCTTACCAACTCATAACCAAATACATAACAACATGGAGACAAAGAGAAGATAAAATGCTTTACAAAGCATACATTAATACTTGAAAATATTTACAACTTGAGAGATCTTACAATATGAGAGATCTTACATCCTCAAAGCTTACAATCCAAGAGCTTACAACTTAAGAGCTTCAACTTGAGAGCTTCTTCCCCAACATAAGATCCTACAACTTGAGAGCTTCTACAACTTGAGCTTGCTTATGAATGCTCCTATGCCTTCTTTATATAGGCATTTCCCACTCAAGATATTACAACACAACCAATGTGGGATAAAATATATTTATAACTACCTTGATACAAATATTAAATACCCACCTAATTAATATTAAGCACCACCATGTGGGCCAATTATGAAATTACATTGCTTTTGTGGCCAATAAGAAAATAGAAAGGTGTAACTACCTAGCTACAAATATTAAATGCAAGAACTTTCTACAAATTTCTAAAATACCACCTACACACCTCGATAAATGAAATGATTTATTTTATTTATTTATTTATTATTTATCTTTTCCATCTATGCACCTTGGTAAATGAAATAACTTTTTTTTTCCTTTCTTTTTTTTTCTCTTTTTTTTTTAATAATTTTTTTTTATCATGTCCCCTTTTATTTTTGTGATGCAAGATGCTCCTGCATCGGACACCCAAGGT
The DNA here is from genome assembly GCA_027943335.1 of Chamaecyparis obtusa. Taxonomy (NCBI): domain Eukaryota; kingdom Viridiplantae; phylum Streptophyta; class Pinopsida; order Cupressales; family Cupressaceae; genus Chamaecyparis; species Chamaecyparis obtusa. The sequence continues at coordinate 238,505 of BSBK01007873.1, forward strand.
AGGAAAATTTTTGTGAATATGGATTCACAAAATGAAATAGCCGCTGTTGATTTTTATTTTTTCTTCTCTTCCAACACCTTTCTGGAATAAGTATCCATTGCTGACAATGCTCCTCTATAATCAACTTTGTCCATCTATAAATCTCATTCTCCTCCAAACTTGTAGGATCTAATGCACATGTAGTTAACTCTATAATGCCATACAAATCTTCTATTGCATACCAAACATCACTTGCAAATTCCTCATGTAAACCATCATCATTATCTTTCAAATCCATCTCAAAGTTAGCATTCCATGATTCATAAAAATTTACCTCTGTCACATCTACATCTAATATCACACGTTTTAACATCTTAGGTTCTAGTTTCATATCGGATTCATATCATTCTTATTGCATAGAAAAACCAAAGAAATACAGATTAATTTGCATTCATCTCATATCTTGATTCTGCATTCAAATCCTTCATTTAGGTGTCGTCAAGGTCACTGATCTTGGTCTAATCTACGAATACATACTCGCATCTACTAGAAAATAGTAAATCACCTGGTTAGTTTAGTTTCCATTTCATTGCACGATTTTAATTTCTGCTAACCTCTAATGTTTTACTGAAGTGTTGTGTCTATAGCTAGGTACAAAATTCACACACACATTTTTGGTGCCCACCGTGGGGCCCTGAAATGGGTTTCCATTCAATTTCTATCAATTTCTATCATCTTCTTATCATTTTCTATTCCAAGCTATGATTTTTAATTTCTGTCCGTACAATTTTCATATGAGTTTTGTCAGAAACTCGTATCAGGAGATACCCATTATCGTGCAATAATTTTTTTGATCGAGGATTGTACCATCAGAAACACATTGTCATTTGGAGGCTCTATTATCGTATGATCTGATACCCATTGTCATACGAGTTTTTGGACTATTTTCTGGGAGGTGACCCACTGTCGTATGAGTTTCAGTGCTAGGTTTCAATTATCATTTCACTTTTTCAGGTAGTTTTCCAGATTTGGACTGATAGCTAACATTAACAATTGAAATTTGTTGTTTCTGATTGATTTCTGTTGATTTTGATTGGGAAAAGAGTGAGTTGCTAAAAATAGGTAAAATTCTAATACATGCATTGTGAGGAATTCAGGTAATCTTCTCAGCTAATAACATTTCAATTTGGACTAAAATGAACATCTCACGTGTTTAGCTTGTGTGACCTTTTATTGCTTTCATATCACAGATTTCATTTTGGGCTATAAAAATGAACATAGATTTATTTTTCAGCATCTTTGTTATAAATAGTAAATAGGCCCTATGAACACTATTTGTGGTTCTTGAGAGAGTGGGTTTTCAATGAAACTATTCACAATGAAGGAACCCTTGTAGGTAGGGAGGTTACTAAGAGTGTCTCACGTTCTACTAGATTTGTGCGTCTTCAACTTTTGATTGATACATTCTCTCTTCGGAGAGGTTGATAGATCATAAGTGGTTGACATCATAGATCTTTGTAAGATAGTCTTAGTCTTAGCATGTCAGATTAATCTATCTGCTTTGTTTTGGTTAAAAGTGAAAAGGCTAGAGGACTATGCTCTACTCCCTTTTTGGGTAGTATCAGAAACTTGGATCCTTGAATCTGGAACTAGTCTCCATGTGGTATCTTTTGTGAGTCACCTTTAGAGAGGGTTAACCATAGTGGACATTCCCTTAATTGAGTCAACCACGTTGACAAAACCTCAAGTGGTAATGGCCATTTTCACCGTGGTAGTGACAACCACTATATAAATGTCCTTGTGGAGGAAATCTTCATAGGTGTGGTCTCTTGTTGGGCTGTCAGATCTCCCTAGCATATCCTAAAGATTAAGTTCTTAGACTATGTCAAAACCCCGGTGCGCCTAGATTGGATTTTTCCCTCTTGAGATCACAAAAGTTATAGAGTCAAACCATTACTACAAACCATAGTGAGGCCAAACTTTCATTTTTTAGGAATATGTGGGTTATTGCAAAACTTTTTGGAACATACACTGTTAGCACTCCTAGGGATTAGCACATTCAGTCACTTGGTTTCTCATGTGTAGGGTTGCTTTGTCCCCTATTCATTGTTTTCAGATGTGCTTGAAGTCACTTGCTTGCTATTTTGTGTGTCTATTTATCTATCTAGTTACTGAGAATGAATCAATCTGGTACAATCTTCAAATTTGGACAGATATTTTTGTGAATAATTTGAAATTGAAACACCTAAAAATTGCAAAATATGAGGTCAAACACCTTTCTGGAGTCAAAAGTTGTCCCATAGGGTCAAAAAGTCATACAAGTTTTGAAAATTATCATTTCATGACCCCCCTATTGTCGTATGGTAGCTGGTATATTGTTGTATGAGTTTTGCTGCCAGTCAATTCAAAAAAGTCAAAAACCTTGCTATCAACTATTGTGTGAGTTTTTCAATAGTCGTACAAATTTTTCAATAGTCGTTTCATACCCTACCCACTGTTGTATGAGCCTACAGAAAGTCATTTGTGAAATTTTGAAAAATTGCCAGAAAGTTGTCAGAATTGCCAGATACCTAGCTTTTTCAGCCTATTTCCAGAATCTGTCAAACAAATCACTGTGTTAGGAATAAAGTAGCAACTACTGAGAATCCAACCTTTTTCCTAAAGTGGCCTTTTGAATCCAACTCAGCCTTTTGTTTAATCGATTTGAGTCTTTTTTATCTTGTGTCAAAACCTTGTCATAACTATCAATCTTCAATCAATCTTCAAAATGGCTAAGTGTTGTGACCTCATGTCCGCTATCTTTTGGGCATCGCCCCATACATCTAGGGCACAATATCCTTCATCTAAGTCCAAATATAAGCTTCAATCAATCAAACCTTGACAAGGTTGCGTCATCTGATCTTCTTGAATCAATTCATTCTTCAGTTGTCTCCATCTTATTATTTTGCTTCACCCAAGCTTAATGGTAGAAACTAGAGCTTCCTCACACAAGAAATTAGGAGAAACATCTCATACCTTACCTTTGACTCATATCCAGGGTCCAACTCTTGAACAACTCTACAATTCTGGTCTTTACGAAGATGACGGTCTTGGGAACTTTCGATTAAAAATTGGTTACATACCTCCACCATCAACTCACGAAGGTAATCAACAAACTCCTCCTCGATCTATCCCAAGGAGTCCTAAAACTCCTACCATGTCTCAAGTAGGCATAAACCATGGATCTCAAAGAGCTCGATCTCAACATGGTGCAGACCAGGAACCCACACCTAAAGAAATTGCTTGGTATCAAAATGATGATGAATTCAAGAAAATGATGAGGCATTTCTTGAAGGAAGATAAAGAAGCATACTTTTTAGAGTTAGCTCATCAAGGAGCTAAACTTCCTCCTAACTTTAATGTCGAAGATATCATTACACATAAGGAAGAAACTCCTATTACGGCTATGGTGAAACAAATACATGCCATGCAAGTCAAACTTAACAAAATGGAAAAAGAAAAGGAACCTAAGGAGTTCTCCATGGAGGCCCTATGTCCTTTTCCATTTGATAAAGACTTGTATATGCCACCATTCCCTAAGAGGGTGGAAATGTTGAAATATGATAAGTATGATGGAAAATCTAATCCTCAAGATCATGTCAAAGAATTCTATACTCAATCTATGGATTTCATGAACAAACCAACCTATCTAATGCATCTTTTCCCTCAATCTCTGGGAGGGTCAGCCATTCATTGATTCTCTATGATGCCTCCTATAATCAAAACCTTTGAGGAGTTGATCAAATTATTCTATCAGCAATACTCCTACAACATCTAGCATCTAGTCACCATGATTGACATCTGTAATCTCAAACAATATCCAGGAGAACCATTCTAGACATTTCTCAAAAGATGGAGAAAGAAATTCTCTCTCTATGCTAGACCTATTCCAGAAACTAAAAAGCTGGAAATCTTAATTAACAATCTTGTTCCAGAAATAAACTACCCTTTACAAATGCAAAATCATACATATTTTAATATGATGGTAGACAATGCAATCAAAATTGAAAAAGTACTTGTGAAAAAAGGAGACATCACACTTCAAAAGGACAAGTATGAATCTAGTTCTAGGGATAAGAACAAAAAATGGAACAAGAATAAGGGCATCGTCACAGGTGGTGTTGTTGATAATCTCCATGCCCCATCTAAGACACCTACTTTCAATCTAACTATTGGTACCCAAGCCATCAAAGCTTCAGCACAAAAGGTGCCCAAATCATCTCAAAAGAAGCCAGAATACAAATCTTGGTCTGCTGATAATAAATGGAAGTTCACTCCTCTTGGAGAATCCTTGGAATCAGCAATGAGAACTCTATTGGCTAATAACATCATTTCTTTACCGAAGATCCGACAATTTGATCCTGACCCTAAGCCAAAATGGTGGAAAGATAATGAATTATGTGATTTCCATCGGGGTAAAGATCACAAAACTAATAACTGCTTGCACTTGAAGCATACCATTCAAGACAAGATTGATAGTGGAGAAATCATGATTGATAATCCTAAGAGCAATAATGATCACACAACATTCATGGAACCATTTTCGAAACATAGTCAAGGAGATTCATCTTCTCAACCTAATGTGGGTGCTAAGGTCAATTATGCCTATTCTGGAAACAATGTTGTTATCAATATGGTTGGACCAAGCCTATCTGAGCATTGCAATGTCATCACAATTGTAAGAAGAGATAGAGAAAATCAATTAGCTAACCCTGTTACTCGATCAAAAGCTCAGGCACACCTACATGGACAAATCCCAGATCAATCAAATGTCCCTAAGGTGCCTTTCAATCTATCTTCCACTTCTAAATAGAGGGAAACATCTAAATCTTCAAATCCTAAGGACACGAGGCCCACTTCCTACAGTATCATTCAACAACTCTAGCATACTAATGCAAAAATCTCCATGTTTGAGTTGCTTCGGATAGCTTCAGCTCATAGAGCCATTCTAGACAAAGCTTTGCTCAGATCCAATGTTCCTCATAACCTTGATTTAGACAGATTCCAGGCTATGGTTGGTCATCTTACGTCTCCACAGTATATCTCCTTTTTAGAGGATGATGATAAATCTTTAAGTCATTCGCATAACCAGCCCTTGCATATAGAAGTCTTGATCTAGAACCGTCGCGTCAAACATGTGTTGATAGATGGGGGCGCTGCTCTAAATATTTGTTTTTACAGCTTAATCATAGAATTGGGATTTTTAGAAATGGCCATTGATCCTAGAAATAAAATAACTATCAAAGCATATGATGAAGAAGAAAGATCCTCTAAAGGATGATTGTCTTACCTATCAGAGTGGGTCCTATCATCAGAGATACTACATGTCAAGTTCTTGATATACCTTTGGCTTACAACATTCTTCTAGGGAGACCCTAGATACATGAGATGAAAACTATTCCTTCTACATACCATCAGTGCTTAAAATTTCCTTATGAAGGAGTAGAAGTAACCATTCCAGCTGACCTGTCAACAACTTGCAATGCATTGAAGGAAAATGTGGATAAACTTGTTCCTAATAATAGAGAATCTTCCACTAAGAAAACAATTGTAGCATCCACATCTAAGATGGAAGACATTGCAAAAGAGGTCAATATCAAAGAAAATAGTATGGGAGAATATACTATAGAGCTAGTCTTGTCTTTGACATCTCTCCCTATCTCTCCTAAGTCTTATGGGAAAATCTTAAAACAGTCCAAACCAAAATCTAAGGAGCCTCTTGAGGCATATAAAGGAAAATTTGTTGCAGAGAAAGTACCTAAGCAAGAATTTGAAGAAGATGAAGCTATGCTTGCATGGCTCTACAAAGATGAACCTGAATCCCAAGTTGTTCAAGCTAGTAACGCTAAAGTATTGAAGGTTCCTTCTAAGACATATGGCCCAGGGGATAAACTGATAGCTAAGATAGGATATATAGGAAAAGGAACTCTAGGAATCCATGGTAAGGGTCTTCTATCACCACTTGAACATCATGGTCGAGCTAACAAAAATACAACAGGTCTAGGATACACGAAGAAGCCTTTCTATCTTAGCAAGAATTCCCCACTTGTATTAGAACAGATTGAGCCCTCTGTAGCAAATCAACTAAAGGGAGAAATAACTAAACAATCTGATATTGATGATTCAGACACCACTGATGAGCTCATTCCTTATGAGTGTTTTCCCAAAGAAATCAAAGACCTCTTTGATGCTGAAGATGATCCCATAAAGAGAATTAATGTAGTAGAAACACAAGAACCTACTATAAAGTAAGAGATAGTTACAACACAAGAACCAGCTGATCTCGAAGACAATAAAATAGATAAGGAGGAAGGTGGTAGTCATTCTGAGAGAGATTCACATGAGTATGAATTCAAATCAGAATCTGAGGGTAACCCTTCCTGGGGTATTCATCCTCACTTTACTCATATTCTTAGATTTCCTAGAGGAATAGATGAAGAATCTAATGACTATGAATGGGGAGCCATTGCAGAAGAAGATGAGCTTATTATAGAGAAACATGTTGATATTATTTACCAATATGCACCTAAACCCAATGTAAGTCTAGAGAAAAATGATGAACTAAACGAGTCCGATCCGCCGATGGCTGAAGTGGACTCCCACAATGACATTGATCCTATTCATAAATTGAACATCTTAAGTTGTACTATCACCTTCAAACTCGAGTGTCGGGTTAGGACCAATGATGACATAACCATATCTGTAAACACTATCTCTCAATCTTTCCCCGCTTTGACTATCCAATATCCAGACCTTCTTGATCAAACCTCCACAAATTCGAGCCATGGTATTTATACCTTCCTGAATGACTATGCCCTTGCTTGCTACCTCAATGCAATTGAGCCTATGAGGACTTCCATCAGTGAACCGAGCATTAGCATGATGGAGTCAGACATTAAGTATCTTAGTAAAAAAATTAAGAATAAGAATAAAAAGGAAAGGAGTTCTAAGGGTGAAAACCACTTTGTGGCAGTCTCAGAACCTACAAAATTAAAAATAAAAGATGTATTAGAAGGTGAAAACCTCCTTGAGGTGCCTAAGGATGAGATATTGATGTCCCTCTGAGTCATTTACAAGATAGATCTCCAGTTCTAATTGAGCCCACTCAATCCATCAACTTGGGAACAACAAAGAAACCACAGTTGATCCATGTAGCGCAATCCTTATCAGAAGAAGAAAAGCAAAAAATTACAACATTCTTAACAGAGAAAAAGATCAACTTTGCATGGAAATATTCAGATATGCCCGGTGTTAGCACATGCAAAAAATTTCATGGCTGTAGCTTTTCCCCCCTGGTCTCTACAATGTTTTTCAGGTCTTTGGCATTAGCCCTTTGTTCATTTTTTTGAAAAACTAGTCGTTGCATAAAAACTCTTTGTAATGCCCTAGCCTTGTTCTATTTTAATGTTACTTTTTTGGGTCACTTAAAAACCTTTAAATGCACATGCTTTATATTTTTGGTTGGCCCCCGTTTAAATTCTTCCTAAGTTTTCACCCCCGACGGCTTTTAATTTTTCCTATAGTCCTCAGCGCCTAATTTTTCCCTAAAGCCTAAGTCATGCCCTTTAATATTTCCTATGTTTCGGCCTTATTATTTCCTAGGCCCGGCCTTCTGACACCATCTTGATCCAATAGTTGTCATGAAAGTGCAAGGGTTTTGACAGAGGCTTGTGATCTTATGACGATCGTTGATTCATTTCCATGACGTAACCTTTCAATGCAAGCAGGACCACTGCCACATAAGCACAAGTGGTGACATTTTATTGGTTGAAATAAAAGATGATATGGCAGGGTGGGGTCAGGTTGTCAGTCACTTGAAGATCTGGTGGTTGTCGTATGATCACAAGGAATATTCTTCCCCTTCGTGATCATGCGACGACTATCAATTTGGAATCTAATGTAAAGGCTGTCAGTGGGTCCAAGGTAACATGTAAGCATAGTTGGTGGTATATGATTGGTCCATGTATTAACACATTGGCATTTGTCAACGGGACCTAGTTTTCAAATCCGTCAAAGGGTCCTGACATTGTTAGTAAATCAGTGGCGGGCGTAAGTTCTTATGAGATGTGTCAGAGGCTTAAGATCTTGTGCCAACTATTGATTTCATATCTTGTCAAAGGGTTGTCAGGGTAGGGTAAGATTCTTCATCCAACAGTTGTCTCATGATCTAGAGGAATCTTGGAGGTCTATGTGAAGATGAGACAACCATCAATTTTATTTATGCGGGCCTAGTTGAATTTCCTCAATCTTTTGGTGGTTTGGATAAAGGTTTTAGTGGCCTGACAAATTTTCAAAAGGTTTCACTTATTCACATGAAAAGGTGGTAGTACTCTAAATGGTTTAGCGACTTAGCGAGCAAGCGTTCATGTAATAGCTAAATAATTTAGCAAAGGCATAAAGTATGCTATAACTTGGAGGTATCCTTCAGTTGCCAATTTGCTAAGTTTGGCTAGGGTCTTATTAAGTGATAAATCATAAAGACCGTGAAAAGGAAAGATCCGACTGTCATGATATAAAGTTGACCTAATTTTAAATGTAGACCACCAATTCACTACTGGTGCCATGAAGTGACCGTTGTAATTCAAATTCAAATTTCTTGGAGGGTTTCCTGTGACTAGAAGGACTAAAATTCAATGCAAAAGCGACTGGAGCTGGTAAGAGATGATTTGTTTGCCATTGCAGTGTGGTCCAGGGTGTGCCATGATCATTTGCAGGGGTTTGTACTATGTTTTTTATGCTCGAGGCATCTTGTAGGTGTCTGAACAGGTTGACAAATTGGACATTTTCATGGTTCTCAGTAATTTCTCAGTGATACTATCATGATTGAGGATCACTCTGGGATCTATTTTCTCCTGGCCGACTGGTTTTCATCCCCTGTAATAAATTTATGACTGTTTCAGTTGGTTTAGTGGGTGAAACCCTAACCCTAGTCATCCCTAGCTTATTGCAACCTATTTTGGGTTTCCAAGATGACTAGTGGTGGTATATATTGAAAAAAGTGATATTTTGTAACGGTTCCAAAAACTTTCTTTGGTCCCTGGTTGTCGAGGGTATTATACTGAAAGAGGAGCTAGATTTTGGGTCTCTTTCCTATCTTTGTGTTGCTCTAATTGTATATTGATCCTGAATATGTTAATGAGAATGCTATTGAGTTCCAATCTTGCATTTGTGTATGTCTTCTTGTTTCGGTTCTGAGCTCATAAATGTTAGTGTCACAAAGTGTATTAGCATATGGTAAAAAAAGAGTATTGTGAAGTCATCTCTGAGTTCCTAACAAAGTTAGGATTAAAATCTTTTAGCTGAGTTCAGTGAGTTTACAACCAAATAAGAATCTGATGTCCTTGTGTTTGAGGGAGAGGGGTAATAGGCAAAGCACTTATCCTGAGCCCAAGAGTATTTGATTTAAGATCTTTAGTTGATGTATGTAATTGGGTGACTCTTTGCCCTAGGTTAAGGCACTGGTCCATCCTCTGGAGGCATTTCATTATCATCAACCACACACACCCAAATTTAAATGATAAAATCTTTAAATTAGTTAGTAAAGAGTATATTGGTATAACATTTAGTGATTCCTTTCAAGAAGTGAATCAAGGGTACACTCACCTGAGCATTAAGGCTCAAAGTGTAGGAGGATCTCATTGTTAATCCTTGTTAATTGGCCCTCTTCCTTGTAGACTTTGGAGTGGTGATAGAGTCAAATTTATATTAAAATTATCCACCAAAGTATAAATCTACAAGTTGAAGATCAAAGGGAACTCCCAAGAAAATTGCGACACTACTGGGGAGATTCTAGAAATAAATTTTTCAAAGTGCACTCTTGTTTTCTTGTTGTATTCAGTTAAAAGATTCCCCACTTTGGTGGGTGGTGACTCAAGGATTAGAACCAGTGTTATAGATTGTAAAAGATGGACAAGAGAAGGAATACTAGGTCCTTTGTCAGAAAAAATTTGGAGGTCACTCTGGAACAATTACCTAGATAGGAGAAGAAGAGTTGGATCAGGAGAAATGTTGAGTCTATTAGTGCTCCCATAAGAGAACAAAGAAATACCAGAGGTAGAGCACCACATGTTTCCTCAAGTGAGGAAGGTTCACTAGACATAGTTTCTAGATCAGATGGTGGTCACTCTGAAGATAAATTTTATGATATCCCAGAGGCTATATTTCAAGACAAGGGTCCATTGCCTGTAGGTCAGGATGAACAAGCCAAAGAGATGGGTTTGGAGATTAATTTAGATCTTGATGAAGATAATCTCAGAAGGGAGCCCATGAGACCACGACAAGTGCATTTCCCATATTAGCATCCTACTGATGTGGAAGTGTTATCAAGCTCTGAAGACAACATGATAGATCCACATGACCTAAATGCACTTAGGTTGTAGTTGGTAGAGTAGGATGCCATATACAAAAGGTTAGAAGAGGAGAGAGAGGCTGAAAAAGTAAATACTCTAATGGAGAGGTAGTCTCTTTTAAGAAAAATTAATGAAATGAAGGAGAGAAACAAGATGCTTGCTTCTGCTCCTAGGGTGTTGCAACATGATGTTTTTGGTGATCTTGAAGCTCTAAGAAGTGAGAAGGAACACTTGTTGCAAGACCATGAGTTTGATGAAGAGGGCCCTATGATCAGACAAGTGCAAAGCTATGCTTCCCTCCCTAAAGATAAAGATGGACATGAGATCACTAGGCCTACTGTAGTTATTAATGAAAAGGGAAAGCAAAAGATGGTGGGTGTCCAAATAAGAAAACTAGTGACAATACCAAGGATCCCACCACCTAAATCAAATAGGGAGACAGATATAGAAAGAAAAAGAAAAGAGGATGAAGCTCTTGCTCAAGAATTGGAAAGAGCTTAAGTTGATGCTGCTATTGTAGAGAAAAGAAGAAAGATCCAGTTCTTGAAGGCTTCATCAGCTAATGTTCATGGCCCTTCTGCTACTGAACTAGGTATGCCATCTATGAACACTACTGTTCCACTTAGCAATGCTACTACTAGTAATCTAATTCCTAATATATCTACCAAATCATTTTTTGATCCTAATAGATAGTCAAATGTGCAAGTGGGTGGGAATGTAGATAAAAATAATAATTCTAGTGGGAACACTAGTTTAGGATTTCAAAGAAGACCTATGCAATTAGAAGGCTATAGGCAAATTAGTTTTGATGAGATACCAGGCTACCCGAATGCTTTTCCAAATGATATAAGAGATAAGGTACCTAAGTTTTCTGGTAATAATGCTATTAGTTGTGAGGAGCATCTTAGGTTATTTGTTGATATGTTTAATGATTATGAGGTAGAGCATGAGGATGTAGTCATGAAATTGTTTGTTCAATCTCTAATGGAGGATGTTAGAGATTGGTTTAAGAGACTTCTTGATAAATGTATTGATACTTGGGATTCTTTTGAGAGGTGTTTCAAAGAGCAATATGGTGATAGGCCTAATGCTAGTTTCATGTTGAATGAATTCAATACCATAAGGAAAAATCAGAATGAGTTTGCAGCTGAATTCAACATGAGATTTCAGAAGGGTATGCATAAGTTGTTCCAAGTTATGTAGTTAGATGAAAATGTTTCTTTAACTACATACTTTAATGCAATTGATGGAAAGATGGGATACTTGTTGAGGGAAAAAGAACCAAGAACTCTTAGAGATTCTTTTAGGATTATTTTCAATATTGAGAACAATATGAAGATATCAGGAAAATTGGGTGGGAAGAGAGATGACCCTAAGTTGTTTGGGGACAAGAAATACAAAAAAGAAAGTAATAGGAATGTTGGAACTAGGAGGCAAGAAGAAGATAAATTGGCTAAGGTGCTTAATGTATTGAAGGATTTGAAGGCACCTGCAAATAGGAACATCAGTGCTCCTACCAATGAAAGGCCTCAGTTAAACAACAATTTCAATAAGCAAAATAGATTGCAGAACTACCCCTACAACACCCAATGGAAGGATGGCAAGCCTGTTGTCCCTATTGCAAGAGGAAACAATGACAAAGGTGTTCCTGACCCTCTACAAAAAGCTTCAATAAATGTCATGGAGGACATACCTTGGTGTGTTGCATGCTAGTCCCCTCATTCTGTAGAGCATTGTGTGGTTGCACATTCTATGGCTACAAATCAAGATTGTGGCAGTGAGGAGATAGATCAAGAAGAAAATCAAGATGATGTTGGATGCAACATGGCTACTTCATATCTAGGATATGAAGATGATTATGATTTTGATGAAGAAGTAGATGTAAATGTGAAGAGACACAATCAGGCCCTTTTTCATCAAGAGGTATTTTCTAATAGTGAAGACATAGATAAGAAGACATGTAACATGAACTCTTCTTCTGAGCCAGTAAATTTAAGAAGACCTTCTAGAGAAGAGATGGATAGGATTACTGCAGAAATGATTTTCCAAGTGAAAACTAGAGGCATGGTGGCAAGAAATACAAATGAGAAAGTTGTAGGAATGTTTATAAAGAGTACCAACTCCAGGGAGCCTAATGAGAACAAATCAAAAGGTGATCACATGGTGAAATTCAAGAATGCAAAAGGTAAGAATTGTGAGCCTAGGGGAGTTGGAGTTGAAAGATTTTCTAGTGAGACTGAGAAGCCAGTTAACACAATGGCTAAGATTGAAAAAATAAGGGTGGCCAATACACCTAATGTATCAGATAAGAAAAAGGATACTAAGGCTATGTAGATTGAGATTCCTCACTCTGCTCCTGTTGATATGTTATTTGTATTGTCCCAAATTACAGTTAAGGTTCCATTGTCAAAATTGCTGAGGATCCCTAAACACAAAGACAGAGCTATTGCATGGATGGATAATGTTCATAACAATGATGTTACATGCAATGGATCTCAGGCTAAAACTTTGAAAGGTATTGCTGATCATGGAATTGTATCTCAAATTCCTCCTATATATTTGGATAGTTTTGTCAATGCTAGCCTTGAAAACATTGATCCATTTTTTTTAAGTGTCCTTGTGAGTGGAATGAAACTAAGAAATTGTATGATTGATAGTGGTGCCTCTAATACTATCATTCCTTTCAAGATTATGGAAAAGTTGGGCCTTAAAGTTGATATAGTTCAAGGCAGATGTTGTGTAATGGATCAGAGGGAGGTACCAATCATTGGGACTATCAATGCAATGCCATATAGGATGGCAACATATCCAGAGAAAGAGTTAACAATGAGTGTTTTGGTGGTGGACATCCCTCCTCATTATGGGATGCTGCTATCTAGAAGGTGGAGTGCTGCCATGGGTGGAAGTTTACAGTGTGATCTATCCTATGCCACTTTCAAGATTGATGATCAGTTCGTCAAGATTGAGCGAGAACCAAGAGTATGCCACATGATTGAGAGAAGTATTGATAATGAAACTACATGTTTTGTGGATACTGATATTAATGCTTTTAGGGCAGAGATCCTTGTACTTGAGAATGAACCTATTTTGTCACCTATCTCTATTGAGGTAAGTGTTAATTCTATGAAGGGTGATTTGTGGGTAATGTACTTTGATGGTGAAAATTGCAAGGATGGAGTAGGAGCAGGTATTTTACTTATTTCTCCTAATGGAAACACCTACAAATTTTCTTTCACATTGAATTTTTTTTGTACCATCAATATAGCAGAATATGAGGCATTGTTGTTAGGACTGAGGTTGGCACAAAAACATGGAATTAAGTGCTTAAGTGTTGTTGGTGATTCTGAGTTGGTGGTGTCCCTAGTCAGGTTAGTATATGCTTCCAAGAACAAAAAGTTAAAACAATATAGGAATGTAGTTTGGGATTTGATTGAATGTTTTGATGCCTTCAATATTGAGTGGAAGGATAGGAGTAATAATAAGATGGCTGATTTGTTAGCCAACATTGCAATCAATTCCACTGATATTACTTTTGCTCGTCTCTTTAAAGTTGAAATTCAGGCTAGGCCTAGTATACCAAACAATATTTAGAATTGGCAAGTTTTTGATGATGATAATGATATTTTGAAGTTTATGAGTTGTGAAGATCAGTATCATGGTCAGGAATTTGATTGTTTAGCCTTCGTTGAGTCAATAGAAGGAAAGGAGGTTTTCTTTGGCAATGAAGTTATTCAGCTTAGGACTAACAAGGTGCCCAAGGGGCTTGTTGTTTTGGAAATGGTCTTTGATAACCAGGATAGAGTTCAAAAGAATATCAAAGAGATTATCACACTGATCTAGAGGAGATAAATCTTGGAACACATGAGGCACCTAAGAAGGTATACATTGGTAGGGACATGTCTCACAATGTGAAAAAATCTTTGATTGAATTATTGAGAAAATTTAGGCATGTTTTTTCATGGTCATATGATGACTTGAAGGTTTATAGAGAAGACTTATTTCAGCATATTATTCCTTTGAAAGAAGATGCTAAACCTTTCAAGGAAAAAAAAAGGCCTATAAATCCCACTTTGGCACCCAAGATGCAAGAAGAGTTAATGAAGCTAAGAGATGCTGGAATTATCAAGCCTATAAGGCACTCTTCTTGGGTTTCAAATCTTGTCCCTGTTAGAAAAAAGAATGGTGACATCCGGCTTTGTGTGGACTTCAAGAATTTGAACATCAGCTCATTAAAGGATAACTATTGTCTGCCCAATATGGAAGCTATGTTATAGAGAGTGTCTAGATCAAAATTGACATCTATGATGGATGGTTTCTCTAGTTACAATCAGGTCATTGTAAAAGAATCAGAACAGTTTAAGACAACTTTCACTACACCTTGGGGGATATATGTTTATGTGAGAATGCCTTTTGGTCTCACAAATGCTGGTGCTACTTTTCATAGGGCAATGGATGTTGCTTTTTCAAATTTTATAAATGATTTCCTTGTTGTCTATCAAGATGATTTAGCTGCCTATTCCATAAAAAAAGAAGACCATTGTACTCATTTAGAGAAAATATTTGCGAGGGCCTTGGAATATGGCATTTCATTAGACCAAAGGAAATGTGCATTTTGTGTCACTGAAGGTAAGTTGCTTGGCCACTTAGTTGGGAAACAAGGAGTGAGAATTGACCTTGAGAGGGTAGTAGCTATTCATAAAATTTAAAGGCCAAAAAATGTTAAAGGGATTCAGTCCTTCTTTGGTCAAGTAAATTTCTTGAGGAGATTTGTAACAAACTTTGCAGAGGTTACTAGACCTATTTCTAAGATGTTGAAGAAAGGATCTGCAATCAATTGGGAGGGTGACCCTGATGAGGCTTTCAAAAATATCAAGCAAGCTATCAAAGATGCACCAGTGCTTAAGGCACCTGATTATAATGTCCCAATGCACATCTTTTCCTTTGCATCTTTTCATACTATTGCTACAATGTTGTTGCAAAAGAATAAGGATGGTTTTGAGTAGCCTATTGCATTTTTCAGTAAATTTTTGCAGGCTACTAAATTGAAGTATGACATAAATGAGAAACAAGCATATGCACTTGTGAAGGTAGTCAAGGCATTTAGGTGTTACTTGATGGGAGCAGTTGTGATTGCTTTTGTGCCAAGTGCGGCTGTGAAGGATATTTTCTCATAGCAAGAGGTGTCTGGGAGAAGATGCAGATGGATCAATAGGGTCCAAGAATTCAATGTTGATGTCCAGATTACTAAATTGGTTAGAGGACAAGGATTGGCAAAACTGATGGCTCAATCCAATCTTTATGCAAATTAGATAAATCATTCTGAAACTGATTATAGATGTGATATGGATGATTGTGTTTGGTATCAAGATATCATCTATTATCTTAGAAATATGAGATTTCCAACAGACATGGATGACAATAAGAAGAGGACATTAAAATTGCAGGCCATCAAGTATGTAATTGTGAAATGTAAATTGTATAGAATGAATTTAGATTGCATACTTTTGAAATGTGTAGATGAAAATTAGGCTAACAAGTTGTTAAAGGAAATTCATGAGGGAGTTTGTGGTGGGCTTTATATGGGTAAAACAACTACTCATAAAATCTTGAGAGCAGGATTATGGTGGTCCACAATCTTCAAGGATGCAGAACAGTTGGTCAGGAGGTGTGATGCTTGTCAAAGGTTCTTTGGTAAGCTTAAATTTTTAGGTAACATGCCATTAAGACTAGTAGAAGTACAAGCTCCTTTCCAACAATGGGGAATTGATTTCATAGGGGAGATACCAAACAGGTCAAGTGGAGGACACTCATGGATCTTAGTTACCACTGATTACTTTACTAAGTGGGTAGAGGCTTTACCTACAAGGAATGCAACCAACAAAGTGGTAACTGATTTCTTGTTGAACAATATTGTTACAAGGTTTGGTTGCCCTAAGAGGATAGTAAGTGATAATGCCATGTGCTTTAGGTCTGCTGAATATAAGGACTTTTGCAAAGGTTTAGGAATTCAGATTTCTTTTTCCTCACCTTATCATCCACAAGGAAATGGTCAGGTAGAATCTACTAATAAGAGTTTGATTAAGATCCTCAAGAGGATTCTTTAAAAAAATAAGAGGGCATGGATTTCAAAACTGCCATTAGCTGTATGGGTTGATAGGGTAACTATGAAGAGGGAAATTGGTTGTGCACCATTTGACCTAGTATATGGAATACATGCAAGGATGTCTCAAAATAACTTACTGGAAATGTATAAATTTGTGCAATTATATGATGATGACATAGATGATGAAATGCAGTTGAGGATTGAAGATCTCATTAGGCTAGATGAAATTAGGAGAGAGTCAGCTTCAAAGAATGTCAAATTACAGTTACAGGTTAAGAATTTGTATGAAAAGAAGACTGTTGATAGGGGGTTTGAGCCTGGTGATTTGGTGTTAATTTGGAATGCTAGATTGGAGGATAAAGGAAAATATGGTAAATTTGATCCACTCTAGTTAGGGCCATATCTAATTCATGAGAAATGGGGCTAAGATTCATACATTGTCAAGGAATTAAATGGTGATATTCAGGAATTGCCAGTTCATGGACAATTCTTGAAGAAATACTTCAATTGAAGGTATTTTATTTCCATGAATAGTAGTTAGGTCTGTACATTCTATAAATTTTGCAAAGTTGCTTGCCCCTATCCTGTTTTGTCATGGTCTGTAGGGTTTTGATCTTGTTGCTCTCTGTTGTCAATTTTCTAGTGGGATGGTCTGTTTTAACCAATGATTCTAAGTCCTTGCTATGCTTGCCGGAGGCATACATCCCCAAAAAGAGCCACTATTAGCATGTGCAAAAAATTTCATGGCTGTAGCTTTTCCCCCCTGGTCTCTGCAGTGTTTTTCAGGTCTCTGGTATTAGCCCTTAGTTCAATTTTTTGAAAAACTAGTCATTGCATAAAAACTCTTTGTAATGCCCTGGCCCTATTCTATTTTAATATTACTTTTTTGGGTCACTTAAAAAACTTTAAATGCACGTGCTTTATATTTTTGGTCGGCCCCCATTTAAATTCTTCCTAAGTTTTCACCCCCGGCGGCTTTTAATTTTTCCTATAGTCCTCAACACCTAATTTTTCCCTAAAGCATAAGTCATGCCCTTTAATATTTCCTATGTTTCAGCCTTATTATTTCTTGGGCCCGGCCTTCTAACACCATCTTGATCCAATGGTTAAGGGGCTTGCAATCTTATGATGATTGTTGATTCATTTCCATGACGTAACCTTTCAATGCAGGTGGGACCACTGCCACATAAGCACAAGTGGTGACATTTTATTGGCCAAAAGAAAAGATGATATGGTGGGGTGGGGCCAGCTTGTTAGTCACTTGAAGATCCGGTGGTTTTCGTATGATCGCAAGGAATATTCTTCCCCTTCGTGATCATGCGACAGCTGTCGATTTGGAATCTAATGTAAAGGCTGTCAGTGGGTTCAAGGTAACACATAAGCATAGTTGGTGGTATATGATTGGTCCATGTATTAACACATTGGTAGTTGTCAGTGGGACCTAGTTTTGAGATCCATCAGAGGGTCCTGACATTGTCAGTAAATCAATGGCAGACATAAGTTCTTATGAGATGTGTCAGAGGCTTAAGATCTTGCACCAACCATTGATTTCATATCTTGTCAGAGGGTTGTCAGGGTAGGGTGAGATTCTTCATCTGACAGTTGTCTCATGATCTAGAGGAATCTTGGAGGTCTATGCAAAGATGAGACAACCGTCGATTTTCTTGATGTGGGCCCAGTTAAATTTCCTCGATCTTTTGGCAGTTTGGATAAAGGTTTTAGTGGCCTGACAAATTTTCAAAAGGTTTCACTTATTCGTGTGAAAAGGTGGAAGTACTCTAAATGGTTTGGCAACTTAGCAAACAAGCATTCGCATAATAGCTAAATAATTTGGTGAAGGCATAAAGTATTCTGTGACTTGGAGGTATCCTTCAGTCACCAATTCGCTAAGTTTGGCTAGGGTCCTATTAAGTGATAAACAATAAAAATCGTGAAAAGGAAAGATCTGACGGTCACGATATAAAGTTGACCTAATTTTAAATGTAGACCACCAATTCACTATTGGTGCCATAAAGTGACCGTTGTAATTCAAATTCAAATTTTTTGAGGGTTTCCTGTGACCAGAAGGACTAAAATTCAATGCATAAGCGACTGGAGCTGGTAAGAGATGATTTGTTTGCCATTGCAGTGTGGTTCAGAGTGTGCCATGATCATTTGCAGGGGTTTTTACTATGTTTTTTATGCTTGAGGTGTGTTGTAGGTGGCCGAACAGGTTGACAAATTAGACATTTTCATGGTTCTCAATACTTTCTTAGTGATACTATCATGATTGAGGATCACTCTGGGATCTGTTTTCTCTTGGCCGACTAGTTTTCATCCCCTGTAATAAATTTATGATTGTTTCAATTGGTTTAGTGGGTGAAACCCTAACCCTAGTCATCCCTAGCTTGTTGCAACCTGTTTTGGGTTTCCAAGATGACTAGTGGTGGTATATATTGAAAAAGTTGATATTTTGTAATGGTTACAAAAACTTTCTTTGGTCCCTGGTTGTCGAGGGTATTATACTGAAAGAGAAGCTAGATTTTGGGTCTTTTTCCTATCTTTGTGTTGCTCTGATTGTATATTGATCCTAAATATGTTAATGAGAATGCTATTGAGTTCCAATCTTGCATTTGTGTATGTCTTCTTGTTTCAGTTCTGAGCTCATATATGTTACTATCACAAAGTGTATTAGCATATGGTAAACAAAGAGTATTGTGAAGTAATCTCTGAGTTCCTAACAAAGTTAGGATTAAAGTCTTTTAGGTGAGTTCAATGAGTTTACAACCAAATAAGAATCTGATGTCCTTGTGTTTGAGGGAGAGGGGTAATAGGCAAAGCATTTATCCTGAGCCCAAGAGTATTTGATTTAAGATCTTTAGTTGATGTATGTAATTGGGTGACTCTTTGCCCTAGGTTAAGGCATTGGTCCATCCTTTGGAGGCATTTCATTATCATCAACCACACACACCCAAATTTAAATGATCAAATCTTTAAGTTAGTTAGTAAAGAGTATATTGGTATAACATTTAGTGATTTCTTTCAAGAAGTGAATCAAGGGTACACCCGCCTGAGCATTAAGGCTCAAAGTATAGGAGGATCTCATTGTTGATCCTTATTAATTGGCCCTCTTCCTTGTAGACCTTGGAGTGGTGATAGAATCAAAGTTATATTAAAATTATCCATCAAAGTATAAATCTACAAGTTGAAGATCAAAGGGAACTCCCAACACCCGGGTTGGATCTTGATCTTATAATGCACCATCTATCTATTGCTCCAAACATAAAACTAGTTAATCAAAAACTAAGAAAGATGCATCCTCATGTTGCACTCTTGGTAAAAGCTAAATTAGAGAAGCTCCTAAAAGCTAGATTTATCTGAGTTATTGATTATGCAGAATGGATCTCTGATATTGTACCTATTTCAAAACCAGACAAATCAATACGAGTATGCATAGATTTTAGAGATGTGAACAAAGCATGCCCTAAGGATGATTTTCCACTTCCTAACATTGACATGATAGTGGACATGACTGTGGGTTTTGAGATGTATTCTTTAATCGATGGTTTCTCTAGATATAATCAAATAAAAATTTCTCTAGAAGATCAAGAGAAGACTACTTTCGCATGTGCATGGGGCACCTTCTATTGGAATGTTATGCCATTTGGGCTTAAAAATGCTGGTTCTACATATCAAAGAGCCATGACATCTATTTTTCATGACATGATGCATAAGACTATGGAGGATTATGTTGATGATACTTTAGCCAAATCTATGATTAGAACTGAACATCTAAATGACTTGAGCAAGATACTAGACATAATGGAAAAATTTAATCTCAGACTAAATCCTAAGAAGTGTGCTTTTGGTGTCACTTCTGGAAAACTCTTAGGATACATAGTTTCAAAGAAGGGCATTGAAGTTGATCCAGCTAAAGTAAAGGCTATAATGGAAATGTAACCCCCAAAGAATATTAGTCAGATGAGAACATTGCAAGGGAGAGTTCAATCAATCAGAAGATTCATATCACAGCTCGCGGACATATCACAACCTTTTACAAAAACATTACATAAAGGTGTGACCTTTGCATGGAATGAAGAATGTGAAAAGAACTTTGATCATATCAAGAAATAACTATCAAATCCACCTATCCTGATGCCTCCTATCAAGGGAAGCCATTGATCTTATATGTCTCCGCAACAGATACATCGCTAGGGGCATTGCTAGCACAACATGATGAGAACAAAAAGGAAAGAGCTATATACTATATCAATAGGACATTGGTGGCATATGAAAATAATTACTCTATAATTGAGAAAGCTTGTCTAGCTATGATCTTTGCATCATAGAAACTGATACATTATATGTTGGCACATACCACACATTTGGTAGTTAAGATTGATCCACTAACATACCTACTAAGCAAAGCTTCCCTCATGGGTAGATTAGCCAAATGGGTCATGCTCCTAAGTGAATTTGACATTGAATATGTTGAAAGGAAAGCTATTAAAGGTTAAGTTATTGCTGATCAATTAGCAGATGCACCTTTTTTTGATGACACACCTATGAAAATGGAATTTCTAGATTCCTCTATCATGAATCTTTCTTCTAGAGAATGGCAGTTATTCTTTGATGGATCCTATAAATAGAATGGATCTGGAGAAGGTATATTGTTCATAACTCATCAAGGATACTCAATCCCAAAAGCATTTTGAATCAAGTTTCCTTGCACAAACAATATTGCTGAATATGAAGCCCTTCTTAATGGCATGAAAATGGCAATTGAGTGGAGAGTAATAGAATTACACATTCATGGAGACTCCCAACTTGTTATCCATCAAGTCAATGATGTGTATCAGACCAAAGATGAAAAGCTCATTCGATACAAAAGAATGGTAGATGATCTAAAGGACTCCATATCTCTCACATTTGAGCAAATACCTAGAACAGAGAACAAGGTTGCCGATGCAATGGCAACATTATCTACTCTATTACAATAGCCTAAACATGAGCTACATTACGAGTTCTTGGTGGAAGCACTATCTTATCTTGCATATGATTCCCTTGAAACCCGCATGATCTGCACTATTGTTGGTCATGACTCATCTAGATACAAAAACCTTTTTTCCTATCTCTAAGACCAAATCATTCCCGAAACCTTCAAACACCATGAGAAGAGATACCTAATCCATAATGCATCCTGATATGTCACCATTGGTCACAATCTTTACAAACAAGGTCTTGATGGTACACTACTTAGATGTTTAGAATGGGAAGAGTCTCAACATGCACTTGAGGAAGTCCAAAATGGTATTTATGGATCACATTCGAATGGTTTAACACTAGCTTGAAAACTTATTAGGGCTAGGTACTATTAGCCTGAAATGGAGAAAGATGCAATGATTTTTGCTAAGAACTATCAAAAGTGCCAAGTGCATGGTAACTTAATTCATGCTATAGGGAGAGATTTAATTCCCTTTACTACACAATGGCCTTTTCATCAATGGGCATTTGATCTTATAGGATCCATACATCCTCATTCTTCTAATGGACATACCCATATCATTACAGCTACAGATTATTTTATGAAATGGGTAGAAGTAGTGCCTTTGACACAAGCAACTGGAAAACAAATATGTATGTTTATCTTGAACTATATCATATGCAGATATGGGATCCCTCATTCCATAATAAGAGATAATGGTGGACAATTCAAGAACAAAGACCTAGATGATTTATGTGCCAAATTCAAGATTACACAACATTGGTCATCCATCTACTATCCTCAAGGGAATGGACAAGAAGAGGCTTCCAACAAGAATCTATTGAAAATTTTGCACCGTACAGTTAATAAAATAGGAAGAGACTGGCATCTCATGATCAATCTAGCTCTTTGGGCCTATAGAACAAGTATCAGAACACCTACTAGGGCTACTCCTTTCACTTTAGTTTATGGTTCTGAAGTGGTACTACCTATTGAGGTTGAAATCCCATCACTAAAAATTAAAACGCATGGCCTAGTAACTGATGATGACTACAGAGTGTCTAGGTTGCAAGAACTTGAACTGCTAGATGAGCACAGGCAAGTAGCATATGATCATCTCATAGTAAATTAGAAAAGAATGTTTAGAGGCTACAACAAGAAAGTCAGACATAGAGAATTTTAGGTTGGTGATCTAGTCTTGAGAGAGAATCCTAAAAATCAATCACATCGAGAATGCAAGGGGAAGTTTGAACCCAACTGGCTGGGTCCCTTTGTAATCACTGCTACTTTTGGCTCTGGAGCCTATCAACTCTTAATGATTGAAGGAGAACAGCTTTAAGAACCAATCAACATTCTCCATCTAAAGAAATTCTATGCCTAAGGCATTCAGTGTATGGTAAAATGTCCTGAAAAAATTATAAAAATTGGAAACAGTCCTTAAAAAATGAACATCTTGGTGAAAACTAGCAATGGGTGCCTTGATGATTCACAAAAAAAAAAAAAAATATCAAAAAAAATTTGGAAAAATGAAAAATACAAAAAAAAAATGAGAAAAAGAAAAAGTGCCTTGGTGAAAACCTGGAAATAGGCACCTTGGTAGTAAAAAATAGATTCTCTACCAAGATGGTGAAAACCCAGCAAATGGGTGCCACTTGTTCAAAATGCTCCATCTATCAGCGCAATCTTGGTCTTTTCCAGCTTTTAGTCTTGCTTTAGTTTGTACATATCTCCCACTTTATTTCTTCTTTCCAATTTCCCATAAGTTAGTTTGTAAATCAATCAACTCAAGCGTCTGTATCCTATCAATGCTTAACACTTGGGGGTAATCAATGTCATATCCTATGGCCTCTAGTGCATCTTAGATGAGTCATATCCAGTCAGAGTCCTTTGAAGCTTCATCCAAGTTAGTTAGTATGTCTCCTCTCCAGAAAGGGATTTTGCATCTACAACAACGCAATCAAACATCAACTCAAAATGAAAACAATCTGTGCTTCATGCTTTTATCTCCTTGTATGCTTACTAATTCACATTGAGATTTTTGCATATTATGTCCTTTGAGCTCTTCGATGATGTCCTTTATAGGATTTAGAGAGTGATGACTAGGGGCATAATCTTTTCTTTGTTTTCTACTTGTATGTGAAAATCTAACAACTTTGGAAATTCTAGATTGAAATGGTGTCTGACTATAAGAGCCTCTATCTCAAATTAGATGGCCATGCATACCCTGACCATTGATACCTAAAAAATTCAAAGACGTTTGATCTAACTATTGTCTTTTTAAGTGAGTTCTTTCTCCTACTGTGAAACGTGATCTTACCTAAGGATGTGAACGATAAAAGGTCACTATGGGTAATTCACACTAGATTTAGAATGATCTCTTGAATGTTTGATGTGTTTGTAACGCAAGGCATATTTTGGTCATCACAACATTTATGTTTTGATGCTTATAAAAATTGCTATATCGAAATGGACATGATATTCAAGTAATCCTGGCGTTTGTTCCTTGGTGCTTATATCTACTCCGACATTCTAAAATAAAATCAATATTCATACGTCCATGGTTGTTTGGCTAGTGGGTGTTGTATTGATTCTTGTGCATACAAATCGATATTCATATGTCTATGATTTCATAACTAGTGGGCTTTGTATCAATTTATCCAGTTACCTAAAATAATTCAATGATGAAATCAATTGACACATGATCAGTGACTAGGTCCTAGGTCTTAGGTTGCATTTCATATTGCATGTTTCTTTGCATTTTTCATGTTTACATGATCTCACAAATGGCTAAACGAACTTCAATGCTTAAAAAATTCTTCAAAATTATCTCTTCAAATCTAACAAAAGTTGAAACCTAACTCGAAGGTCTCTTCATAGAATTGCAAGCAGTTACCCTCTTGGGTTAAACATCCTTTTTGACATAAGACTGAGTACTTGTCTTCATCAATACCTGCAAAACATAACATGTGTATTGTTGCATTTACATATCATAATCATCTATTGCATTACAATACATCCATGTGCATAATCATATATCATACATACATCTTTCCATAATCAAATACATTTGCATAAACATCCATACATATGAAAGAAATCATTGCATTGCATTAATCCATACATACATTCTACACTACTCATAGCATAAGCATCACATGATATGATCATAAATGAAAACATGACAAGTACACATGAAGTCATAACCAAAATATCAATCTCATATATATATATATATATATATATATATATATATATATATATATATATATATATATATATATATCAAAAATCTTGAAACTAGTCAGGGGTGCACTACTGGCACAGTATACAAAAGAATGAACTCATGTGAGCTATCAAATTCAGAATAGTATCAAAATTAAGGGATTAAAAGAGTATCAGAACATATCAACATAGATCAGCTGTCGGCCTAATCCTCACCATCTAGTGGAGGAGGTGGTGGTGCCTTTGGTACTGCCTCTGCTTTAGGTGCTCTAGCTCCCTCTGATGCCATCATATATTGGGAGTACATAGGGACTCTCTACACAGCAAGGACAACTATATAATATGTGGACACATAATAGGCCACCCATGAGGTCTGATGAATCACCTCTACCTATAATCTTTGCACCTCTACATGAAGCTCAGTGTGTTGTCTATCTGCCTCTAAATATCTCTCCTCCCACCGAGCACTGTGAACCTTCAAGTCCCTAACCTATAATCTGAGCCATCTTATAGTCTCCTATGGAGTAAGAGGAATAGTTGGATTAGCATCAGCTATTGGCATCTCAGTATCTAGGGCGACCTTCTCAATGGTCTCTGCTCTCTACGCCTTACGACGTTTGACCTCGGCACCTAAATTAAAACCTATGTTATCCTATAATAGATCAGTGCCATCACCACCTACAACCTACTCAGATGCCAATACCTCATCAACTATACCAACATGACCTAAAGTACCACCCTCTCCCTTGGTCCATCTCTTTGCACTTGTGGCTCTACCTGTTGTAGAAGTAGTGGGACGAGGGGGCCTCATCTATCCAGCTAGTCTCTGTGGTAGAGCCATTGCTTTAGGTCTCGAAGGTGTGGGATGTACAATAGAAACCTATGTGGGTCTAGGACCCTATCTCATTGATGCTCTAGTAACATCCATAGAATCCTCCATGGATGGTATCAACTTTGTAGGATCTGAGAACCTATGTATAGGATGGTCAGCAAGCCAAGCAATGAATCCATCTATAACTCCAACATCAAGTACCTCTGGTTTGTACTCCCAATCTCTACTGATGATGCTACTATACTCCTATAAACATAAAGTAGAAGAGAGCCTCATGGTCCATCTGAGTCCAAGCTCACGAGCTATCCAAGCATAGGTAGCATAATCCTCAGGTGCATCCTACACTTGTCCATACTACTGCCACACCCTAGTGATAATGAATCTCTCTAAAGTGGAAGGCGACCTCTCGATCAGCACATGACTCTGAAAGAAGAAACTAAATTACTCTCGTGTAGTACGCAAAGGCTCAATACCTACATACGGTCTCCATCAAATAAAATTCATATCATCAAGGCATCACCTCCAATACTCAATATGGCCCATACACCCCTGTATGACATATCCAACATATATATATATATATATATATATATATATATATATATATATATATATATATATATATATATATATATATATATATATATATATATATATATATATATATATATATATATATATATATATATATATATATATATATATATATATATATATATATATATATATATATATATATATATATATATATATATCATAGACTCTTGTGGCTGCCTCTATGAAGTACATACTAGTCTCAAAATAGGGATATGCTCCCATGCCCAGATCTGTAGAACTAAATCTCTAGCTACAAAAGGCTTTCTCTCCTGATACACTACCTCGTGCATCTCAGAGAACATATGGGCCAAAAGACACTGACCCCAAGCCAACTCAGAGGGAGTCACCATCAGATGTGCAACCATTGGGGCCTAGCCCATCAAAAGACCATTCTACTGATGGTCAGACATGATAATCCCTCCTATCATCCTGACAATAATACACTCTAGCCGGTGTGTCTATCCATAACATTGTACTAAGGTCTCCCAAGAGATAGAGGCAGTCATCTAGGTATCATCTTCAAAGAGACATCAGAAAGCCAATAGACCTGAGTTCTTGGAACTCACATAAGATGGATGCTGACCTGAATGGAATGGAATACGAAGAATCCTATACACATCCTCTGGAGTCACGGTGAGCTCTCCAGTAGGAAGATGAAATGTCGATGTCTCTAAGTGAAATCTCTCTATCAAAGCTATCAAAAGACCGTGGTTTACCCTAATCTCAGGTAAATGAATAAATACTCAAACCCACAAGTAGCAAGGTGTACCCTCATAGGGTCAGGTAGTGACACACAGTCTCAGAGTGGCTGGGTGTGAAATGCGTACATGAACATCTAGATATATGACCTACACAGCATAGAAACAGAGAGTCCTATCAGTAATTCAGTTACAGAACAGGTTACAAGTACAAGGATTGAGCAATTTGCTATTTCAGAAGGTAGGTTAAAAGGTCAGCAATTAGGCTACAAAATCATAAAATTCAAAATTTGGACCAAACAATGTGTTTTTGGCTTGCTAGTTTTCATACGACACTTCAGACTGGCATGAAAAGTAGTACAAGTTTCTACATCATACCATACGACAAAGCATAGTGACATGACACTGTTTCCCTCATCATACGAGTTATGAGGGACCCAACAAAATGTTGTATGACTCATGGGTCCCTCTGATATGAGTCTTGGGGGTTAATGAAATGACAAACTATCTACAGTTCAAAAGTCATATGAGTCTTGCTGGAGAGTTGTATGAGTTTTTGTGCATTTAAAAATTCAAATTTGAAAAATGTACAAAAAATGCTATAAATGCTATAAATCATGGAAAAATTGAACTTTTAGCAAGGCACAGAGGTCCACCTATCGGACGTCCATACTGACAGGGTCTCTGGTGTCTCCGGCTGCACTCAAATTGGTGCGAACTCATAGGTACCTTCATCTCTACCATTTTCTTGCTTAGAGGGCTCCACAAGGTTTCTAAAGTCAAAAGGTTGAAATGAATTGAAAATGACCCTTCCGGCCTTTATATAGCTTTTGACCTAATTTTCAAAAGTACTCTATTTTTCACAAAAATTGCACCCCTGGCTAATTTCAACATTTTGAACCCATTTTCGGGATCAAAATCAAAATCTGAGATTATTTACTATGTCAAAATCATGATTTAAAAATTTTTGGACCTAGGAAGGTCTACTGCTTACACAATCAACCTTCAATCATCATAGAAATCTAGAATTCAACTTAACTGATTATCTTACATCAAACTATTAAAATTTCAACTTGGTCAACTATGGTCAACTCATGGATTAACCTAGTCAAACTTGGTCTCGAGGACCTCTAAATGATGCAAAACATGTTCTCGAACGTGTCTAACCACTTCTCAAATAAATTCACATGCTTCTAAACTAGAACGATGACTTTTCTTGTCAGATTTCAATTTTTATCTCGAAGGGGGCCTGGTATGGAAAATCATTCAAAGTCTGTAATCTAAATTTGATATCATATCTTTCCTCAGTAATCAAGACAACAACCACGTCTAGTTGTTGAATCATCAAAAGTCCTCATCGCTTGGGGCAAATCAATCATCACTTGGGGCATATCAGATTCATCAAGATTCATATCAATCTAGTATTCTCTTAATCTTGTAAACTATATCGGCTTTTTACAACCATCAGTTCATTAGTGTTATTTCCTTGGTTCTTCATAACTGAACGGTTCAGATGTGATACCAATGTGATTCTTATCGATAATCAGGTCTGGAATTGGTCACTCACTTCTTCGTAATCATAAGGTTTAGAATCAGGCATTTTGACACTTCTTTGCAATCATCGGTTCATTGCTGTTATAGTTAACATTATCTTTGGTCATTTAGGACCTAGCATCTTCAAATCTTTCAATCAGTTTTTGTCTCATATCAATTTCACTTAGTTTCAATATCATACACAGACTGTCTTTGAACCACTACATTTCACACAATAATTCAAGGAGGGGCAAAATGTAATACCCCAAAAGTGGACTATAGGTTCATTAACCTCCTACATCTTCAAATCAAATGAAATCAATATCAAAGTCCTAACCTAAGGCACATCGGCACATTATCGAATCTTAATTGATTATCCTAAATTTTGCATAGGGGAATATTCCTTATTCCTATCTATCATAATTATCTTTAATTTAATGATTATTTGGTGATAAATCCTATTTATCCTAAAATTGGATTAATTGAATATCCTAAATATTTAATTAATTAGATTTAATACTGCCACTTATTTATTTAATTATATTTATTCCTAAATTGTATTATTTAATTCTGATAATAAATCATTTATCCTATGACTAATTGATTAAATTCTTATTTAATTAATTAAAGTCAATTGCCAAATTTAATAATATAGTTTTTGAAAAAAAGTTTGATTTAATAATTGATTGACCCATAAATCAATTGTTTTAATTCAAAATCAGTTAAGTTGAGGATAAATCACTTTATTTATTTATTTAATTCATAATTATTATGCACATTCAAAGAGCAATTAAACTTTAAATCAGAAAATCAATGCAAGTTGTTAACTTTTGGGAAACTCAACATCTATTTTGAGTTCAAAGTAGATCTAAACTTCTGATTTGAGTTAAAAAGTTGTTTTTGCATGATTTTGCATGATTTTTTGTGAGTTAATTATCTTTAATTCCTTTTTGACTCAAAAATCAACCTGAGTGATTTATGGATTTTTCATGCACCTCCAAAGCCCTGGATTTCTATAAAATCAAGGCTTAGCTCTTCATATCTGATATCTCACAAGTTTGCACAATCATGCTGGTGAATTGACATCTGAAGAATTGAACCTTCTTGCGTATCAACAACTTTTGTGAGATCAATCTTGTTTTCAATTCATTTTAGTTTCATTTCATATCATTGTTAGATTAATTTTTCATATCGATTTCGTCTTAGGTTCTAGTTTCATATCAGATTCATATCATTCTTATTGCATAGAAAAACCAAAAAAATACAAATTAATTTGCATTCATCTCATATCTAGATTCTGCATTCAAATCCTTCATTTATGTGTCGTCAAGGTCACTGATCTCAGTCTAATTTGAGAATACATACTCGCATCTACTAGAAGGCAGTAAATTGCCTAGTTAGTTTAGTTTCCATTTCATTGCATGATTTTGATTTCTGCTAACCTCTAATGTTTTACTAAAGTGTTGTGTCTACTGTTAGGTACAAAATTCACACACACAATAAGAAGAGATGGGAGATGTGAGAGGCTAAAAGCCACTTTGTATGCCTATGTGTGCACTACATTGAGAGTAGCCATCTGAACAGGACATGGGGCGTGATTAAACAAATAGAGGTTTGGGAGACTCAATGCGAGAATGATGAAAACAAATTGCAGATAGAAGGCTGGAAAATACCATCTGGTTTCACCAAAACTACTTGAGAAATCATTTTCGTGCGTGAGACATCATGACAAAATTATGAGGGGTCGAAAGCAAGCTTGCCCACAGGGGAAGCATATCGACTTAAAGATGGAGTGGGGGTAAAACTAATTAGAATGAATGAATAATTATGATATGCCATCTAGTTAAAAAGGTTTGTGAGGAATTTTTTTCAAGTTTATGAGTAAAACTTGTAATAGTTATGAGTGGAGATTTTCTAATATAGAGTTGTTGGAATATAATATTTTTATATAATGTCTTTAAATAGATTTTATATTAGACATTTTATAAAGTATAAAATAATTAAGTGTAATAAATAATTAGGTCATTAATATTATAATTATCATATTTAGATCATCTCGAACTTGGCAAGTTAATTTTTAGCTCTGGCTTGGCAAAAACTCGGTAAGGAGTCGACAAATTGAAAAACCCAAGAAATTCAAAGATTTTAAAGGATTTAAAACATTTTTCATGCATCATTTAGTCAATTAACATCAGGGACACAATAATTGAGATAAATAGAAGCTACTTTGTAGACATACACAAGTTTACATTGATAACAAATAGATGGGTTTACTTTTTCAATTGTAAATATTATTTGCGAGTATATTTTGTCGAATGTAGATCTTCTTTTCATTCAATTAACATTAATTATGTTGCTTTGAGATTTTTCAACAACTTGTCACCTTTGAACTTGCTAAAAAATGATTGATTTTGAATTTAAGGATTTAGTATTCTTTTAACCTTTGAACTCGCTAAAGAATGATTGATTTTGAATTTAAGGATTTAGTGTTTTTTAAACCTTTGAACTTGCTAAAAAAATATTTATTTTGAATTTAAGGGATTGGTGTTTTTTAAAAAAAATTTATACTTGGTCTAGCAACACAGTTGGATAAGCACAACATTTTGATTATAATGAAAGTTTCATTTCATTTGTGTTTTGTTTGCAACATTACTTTTGACAACACAATTACAATTTCATACCTAGTTTCTTGTAAGGCTATATATTTTTTTTGCAAAGGATGTAGCCCACCTTTGTAATGGAGCACTACTCATAAAAATAATTTTTGGATCGATAACTAAATCTTGTAGGTCATCTGAAATATCATATAATGTGTATCACATCCTTGTATAGGAAGTTTTGAAGACCAACTTAAAAAAGTAAGCCTTTTATGTGGATTTTTCATCGAGCTTAAATGATTTTCTTATAGTATTTTGTTGGAATTTTAACACAACATTGTTCAAATTATTCTTGCACGATTTTCTTTGAGTGGCAGATTTATACTTTTATTCTACTTGAAGTGACTAACATTTGACAAAAACCTTATTTCAATTTGATTTAGGTCTTAGAGAAGGGAAATAAGAAAAAAAAATTCAATGAAAATTATATATATGTGTGTGTGTGTGTGTGTGTGTGTGCAAGATCATGAGGGGCCAAACTATGCCCTTAAGTGGCAATGAAAAATCAGCAAATCAGGGTTAGTCAACTTGACGTGAAAATTTCAACTAGCTATCAACCTAATATCAAAAAGTTGTAAGAATAGAATTTGTAGAAAATTGAATGCAGTTTCTAAACTACTAGGCCTTTTTAAAAAAAAAAGTTAGTATGATTGGTGAAAAGTATAGATTTCAATGTAGTAGTACAAAAATTTGTGGAAAAAAAAAGAAGTAGGTGTATGTCTGACCACCTTAATCATAATCAAATGATAATATTTTATTATAAGATTTTATATATAAGTAGTAGACTCATGCCCAGATGTGATGCATATTTTTTCATAATTTTATTCTAAAAAAATAATTAATTATGAATTTTATGCTACAACATTTTCAGAATGAAAAAAATCTCATGTCTGACCACCTTAACTCATTCAAAACTTTACAAAATTCAAAAAAAAAATTTCCTTATAGTAGGCAAAGCATAGAATGTGAGGCATTTTTCAAATTTCAAAAATGTTATACTGTCTGAAATTTATAGTCATTTTTTAATTAGTATATAAATCAACACTTTAGAGGTAACTCAATTAGAAAATAACTATTAATTACTTATCGAATTCAAAATTTGACAACAGTTATATCGATAGAAAGATGATAATCTCCTTAAGATACCCTTTTCGTTTCATCAAATTCGGGTGAAAAAAAAGTCATCAACTACATGGTCGAAGTCTGGAACTCAAAGAAACAGGGAAAAAAACACATTTTTGAGACATTTCAATAGTTGACCATGTAGGTTTGGTGCACAAAGCAATACCGAGCCTAATCGGGTACCTGAAAATGCCGGTAGAATTTTAATTTTTCACTTTTCCCTCCCCTTTCTCCCTCCCCTTTCTCCCTCCCATTTCTCCATCCTTCACATGATATATTACATATCAAAAACTATATGTTAGATATATATTAGATTATATATTATATATATTAAATATTATATAATATCAATTATATATTAAATATTATATATAATATACATTTTACATTAAATATTATTTAATATATATTAATATTAAATGTTACATTATATATTATTTTATATGTATAATATATTAATATGTTTATGCCATAGATGTTTCCCTTTTGAAAGAGGCCGGGCTAATTTTCCAAATCTACAATGGACACTCTTCAAGAGGCAATGATGACCATAGAATCCATCTTGATCGTGGAGTTTCCTTGTTCTCCATTCATTGGTTTTTCACATGTAGATAATGAATCAATACACATCAATACTATTGTGTCATGGTTCCAACCATCCACCAGATGACAAAGAAGGGGCATCAACATTAGAACTATGCAAGACAATTGGGACACATATAACCATTCTATAGTTTTAACCATTCATTGATTTTCATTGGAGCATATGGTTGATGACGAGTCAACGAGATTGAGAATGTGAATCATTTCTGGAACATAGTAGATTATACCTAGTGGACAACGAGTCAACTTACTGTCATTTCCAAAATAGAGGAGAATACAGAGTGCGGAATCCTGACCTGCATTGCAACCAGTACCAAGTGAGCTCTTGTGATTAATGGTAGATTAAAATCCAATGTTGAAATTCACTGATATTAATGTGAATCTTGTAGTGTTGAAAGTGCTTGGTGGCCCCAAACTCCTTGTCAATGCTTTCTATATGATCTCAATCCCCAAACATCCTACTACAAGAGAATTGTTCTTTCAAAATGCATGTCCACACAGGAACAAATTCCTACTTTCACTCTACTCTCAGTTATAAGATCATAACATTATTTTTTCTCCCCAATCCTTTCAATTACTCCACATAGAAATCATATTTTGTTGAGTCTAATTTATTATTTCTGATTGATTTGGATCTATTTTGTTTTTGCCTTGAAAGAATTTTAAAATCCCCCTTTGAAATTCACTATTTTTGATCAATTTGAAGCTATTTGTCTTGTCCTATCTGTCACAATTCTGTAAGATCAAAAATCTTATTTTTCTCAAAACATTGTGGTACAAAAAATCTTATTTTCTTGTAATACAATTTTTGAAGGATCTATTCATTTTAATCAACCATGAAGATGAAAGTGGGTCGACAGTCCCAAACTCAATGACGTAGTTGTTCTAGAACTGGTGACAAATCCATTGTTGATGTTGGTAGCTCCGATAGTAGAACCCACAACAATTGGAATCTCCTCACAATCTACATCTACACTCCTTCACGAAGGCTCACATTGCAAAGGTGAATGTATACACACAAGATAAGGAAAGATTTACCTTATCATACCAATGACTTATTGCTCAATTCACCACAATATATTGTTCAGACCTTTCAAAATCTCAAATAATATATTAATCTTTTGTGGCAGGCATGTGTTGGTTTTGTATACTTTTTTTTTTTCAAATACTTAATCATTGTATATTTGTACAATCAATGGCCAAGAAAGATGTGCTTCTTAAGCCAAAATGATTGTAAAAAATGATATCTCTAGGATTACAAAAGATAACCATTTTCTCACATCTAGGGTTTCTATACCATCTTTTAGGGCTCGTTTGGGTGCTGGAATAGCAAATGCACATTCCAGTCAATTCTAGAAGATGCTACAATTCTGGAAGATACAAATCCTGAAAATGATTTTTGAAATATGAGTTGACCCGTTTGGAAGATGACTAAGAAGATGCATAAGGAATTTTAATTTCTTTAAATATGGTGTATATATGTCTATATATATACACACATACATGTGTGTATATATATACATATGCACAAATGTGTATATATATACATACACATATGTATACACATATTCACACATGTGTATATATACACACATACACACATATACACATGTGTATATATAAACACACATATACACACGTGTATATCTCTAGGATTACAAAAGATAACCATTTTCTCACATCTAGGGTTTCTATACCATCTTTTAGGGCTCGTTTGGGTGCTAGAACAGAAAATGCACATTCCAGTCAATTCTGGAAGATGCTACAATTCTGGAAGATACAAATCCTGAAAATGATTTTTGAAATATGGGTTGACCCGTTTGGAAGATGACTAAGAAGATGCATAAGGAATTTTAATTTCTTTAAATATGGTGTATATATGTCTATATATATACACACATACATGTGTGTATATATATACATATGCACACATGTGTATATATATACATACTCATATGTATACACATATTCACACATGTGTATATATACACACATACACACATATACACATGTGTATATATAAACACACATGTGTGTATATGTATACACATATATGTGTATATGTACACACATATATCTATACATATATACACACATATACATATATATCTATATATACACATACATGTATATATACATACATGTATACACATATACAAACATGTGTATATATATACATAAATACATGTGTGTATATACATAAATACATATGTGTGTGTATATACATATACACATATTTGTGTATATATATGTATATAACACATGTGTGTATATATATATATATGTATATACACACATGTTATATATACATATATGTATATATACACACATGTATATATATACATCCTTATAGTCATGGATCCCACAAAATGTTAAATTTGGTTTTATAAAAATTGGTATTGGAATTTGAAATTCCAATTCCACCTATTTGAGTGGAAGATGAAATGCCCATTTTGGGGGAAAATTTGGAATTTCAAAATTCCAATTCCAATTTTTGGATGGACACAAACATGGAATTCACATTATCCAGAAATCTAATTCTAGAATAATCAATCTAATTCCAACACCCAAATGGGCCCTTAGTGTCATTCACGGTTTCAATTGACTAAAGCTCGTCAACACTAGATCCTATCTTTTCATTTATGTCATATGGTTGTCTTGTAATTTCTAAACTCTTTATTATTTTATAAAGTTAATGTATATTTGATTATACTCAATTGCTAGAGTACAATTTTTATAAGCTTAAGGAGCTTTATAATGAATAGTTCATAAGGCATAACACTTGTTGAAGGTTTTGCAAATGGACTTTCAAGAAAAGTATGTTTAATCTTGGATGAAACTCCATGGTTAAGCACACTTGAACTGGAATAGTTGACCTCTAGGTAGGTGTGAGAATCACCTAGTTGTAATGAGTGTTAACTATTCCATTCATTCTCATGAGAGATGGTTTCTTGTGCACCACTACTTGTGAAACATGGGTCAATTAGTTTGACTCAAAAACTACACAAATAAATCTTGGTAGCAATAGTACAATTTGACTTGATGTGGATAATAGCTCCTACTTATCAATAGGTGAGCTCAAGGGTCTTTATAATGAATAGTTCCTAAGGCACAAAACTTGTTGAAGGTTTTTCAAATGGGGTTGAAAGAAAAGTGGGCTTAACCTTCAAGAAAACTCCTTGGTTAAGTACACTTGAGCTAGAGTGGTACTGGGATGGATGACCTCCTAGGAAGTCCCAATGCTTCACCTTTGTGAGTATCACCTAGATGCAATAATTGTTAAGTGTTCCATTCACTCTCATTAGAGATGGGTTCTTGTGAACCACTATTGGTGAAACATGGGTCAATGAGTTTGACTCAAAAATTACATAGTTGAATCCTGATAGCAATATCATAATTTGACTTGCTATAGAAAATATCTCATACTTATAAATTTAAATAATGGAAATATTTATGGCCAATGTTCTTGTCGTTTAAGACTTCTTTCTTTATTATCAATTTTTTTTTAATTAGATGTGATGTAATCAAATGCTTAGAATTTTTATGAAATATAAATGAAGCCAAGTGTTTACAAGTTATAAAATATTTAGGTAGAGGAGAGGACCCAAACTCTAGGGGTTGTTTGTTTCAGAGATACCAATCATAGCGTACTTTAAAATGGTGGCCCCATAAGTGGCCTGGATTGTAGATTCACTCCAAGCTCTACATAATGAATGTGCACCCTTGTTGAACTTTCATTTAAGTTGTTTTAAATAGGTTCCAAAATAGAGTCCATAAGAAGAAATGGGCATGCAAAATGTGTATGATTGAAGTGATTTTGACCACTAGATATTCCACTAACCATTTTCCATTATGCACACTGAAAATATAGGAGAGAAGTCAAATTAATAATTTTGTAACTGTTATATAATATTTATTCAATCTAATCTAGTATATGTTAACTTATAGATTATTTGAAATTAATCTATATAAATTAAGAAGAATTAAATATAATTTTTTAAAAAATAATATTTAATATATGTTAAATTATTATTAGATATTATATTTTTAAAGGAATTTATGATTAGATTTCTTTAATTTATTATTATCATATTTTATAATAGTGAGTGATTAAAATAAGAATGAAAAATGACACTAATGTATTTTATAGTATCTCATTTGACCTCAAGTTACGGGATCATACAGGGTGGGCCCTATCTATAGCCTCCCACCCCTAGAGGGTCATACAAAAGTGAGTGGGAAAGGATACTACAGAATGGAGGAATGGGCCATATGGGGAGCCATTGGAAGCTATGGCCTGATATAACGTATTCATATTATCTACTATCAATAGTAAGGGGGTACCTTAACTACTCAACGTGAAGGCCTAGAGTGACCTCTCGGTAAGGAATCATTAAGGATGGAAGTGAGCCTACTATACATTGCCTCCCTAAAACCCCAGATGGCCCTTTGATAGGGGGTACTACCAGCCTCCCACCCATGAACCATTCTATAGGTGGGAGGGGGTGCGATTGGTGAGTAGAGATGAAAGCTTTGGTGAGATCCCATTCCAGTTTACCACCTCATTGAAGTACTTAAAAAACCCTCCTTTAACCATAGATGCATATCCCATGGCCGAGTGAGAGTGGTATCACCCTATTATTTCCTAACACCCCACCTCTCCGGCATACCCATTGCACACATAAGTGCGATTGCTAGTTTTTACAACTATGTATGAAAGATTGGAAGATTGCAGAAAAATCATGGATGACCATGGAAAGAAGAAAAGGAAATCAATCAACCATTTAAAAAATTCATGGGAAGCCATTGAGGAAGAGAGAGAGTGAGAAGGTGGCAAGGGCTAAGAGAGGAAGAGAGGGAGTGGAAAGGTGAGAAGAAGAGAGAGAGAGAGAGAGAGAGAGAGAGAGAGAGAGCTCTTTTGTATTTGAATTTTTGTGTCAGTGTACATGTGCACTAAAGAGCTTTTGTCACTACTTGAGCTACTAGCAAATGGTGACTACTCATCATCATCTTGTGACATAGGCCCTCACATGCATATCTTACTTCTTTCCTTTGCCGCTTTCCCCTTCCTAGCTCTTCCTCCTTATCTATAACTTCTATCATGGGTCCAAGAAGCTCTTCCCACTCTTTTGCATTAATAAGAAAATATTTTTGTCTGTAATAGTATTTTCTACCTTTATTATGATATTGATCTAATTTGATGCACCTTGGCTATTTGATCCATACTTCCCTTTCATTTCACTTGCTTTGCTCATTTTGCATGTCCTAGGCTAGGATTTGACAGTGGGTATGACCTTGGTACTACCGACATTAATGATAAATTTTACTTTTTAAAGCTATTAATGTTTTGTCATTTTTCCTATATAATGCTTTTGTATACGAATTGTGGATATTCTCTAGGAAACTTTTCATTTTTTCCTATAGGATGCCTTTGTATACAAATTTTGGAGAGACTCTATTAAAGAGTAAGTAAGGATGGCTAAGGTGAGTGCAGTGGAGAGGGAGAGGACTAAATAGAGAGAGTGGAGGTGGAAGTCCCCATGACCCCCATGGACACATTGGAATGCTCGAGTGTGTCTTAAGGGGTCCTACGACCCCCTAGGACACACTTGAGCATTCAAATGTGTCAAAAGGGGTCATGGGGACTTCCCAGAGGTCCTAGTATACCTTATCACATGTTAGGACCCCTAGGAAGTCCCCATGACCCCCATGGACACATTGGAATGCTTGAATATGTTCTAAGGGGTCCTACGACCCCCTTGGACACACTTGAGAATTCAAATGTGTCAAAAAGGGTCATGGGGTATTCCTAGGGAACCTAGTACACCTTATCATGTGTTAGGACCCCTAGGAAGTCCCCATGACCCCTATGGACACATTGGAATGCTTGAGTATGTCTTAAGGGCTCTTACAACCCCCTCAAACACACTTGAGTGTTCAAATGTGTCAAAAGGGGTCATGGGGACTTTCTAGGGGTCCTAGTATGTCTTATCACGTGTTAGGAGCCCTAGGAAGTCCCCATGACCTCCATTGACACATTGGGATGCTCAAGTGTGTCCTAATAGGTCCTACGACCCCCTTGAATAGACTTGAGTGTTCAAATGTGTCAAAAAGGGTCATGGGGTCTTCCTAGGGGTCCTTGTATGCCTTATCATGCGTTAGGACCCCTAAGAAGTCCCCATGACCCCTATGGACACATTGCAATGCTTGAGTGTGTCTTAAGGGGTCCTATGACCCCTTAGAACACACTTGAGTATTCAAATGTGTCAAAAGGGGTCATGGGGTCTTCCTAGGGGTCCTAGTATGCCTTATCACACGTTAGGACCCCTAGGAAGTCTTGATGACCCCCATGGACACATTGAAATACTTGAGTGTGTCTTAAGGGGTCCTATGACCCCCTAGGACACACTTGAGTGTTAAAATGTCTCAAAAGGGGTCATGAGGACTTCCTAGGGGTCCTAGCATGCCTTATCATGCATTAGGACCCCTAGGAAGTCCCCATGACCCACATGGACACATTAGAATGCTTGAATGTGTCCTAAGGGGTCCTACAACCCCCTCAAACACACTTGAGCATTTGAATGAGTCAAAAGGGGTCATGGAAAATTCATAGGGGTCCTAGTATGCCTTATCATGTGTTAGGACCCCTAGGAAGTCCCCATGACCCCGTTGGACACATTGGAATGATCAACTATGTTTTACAGGGTCCTACGACCCCCTTGGACACACTTGAGCATTCAAATATGTCAAAAGGGGTCATGGGGTCTTCCTAGAGGTCCTAGTATGCCTTATCATATGTTAGGATCCTTAGGAAGTCCCCATGACCCCCATTGACACATTGGAATGCTCAAGTGTGTCCTAAGGGGTCCTACGACCCCCTTGAACACACTTGAGCATTTGAATGTGTCAAAAGGGTCATGGGGTCTTCCTAGGGGTCCTAGTATGCCTTATCATGTGTTAAGACCACTAGGACATCCCCATGACCCCTATGGACACATTAGAATGCTCGAGTGTGTCTTAAGGGGTCCTACGACCCCCGTAGACACACTTGAGTGTTCAAATGTGTCAAAAGGGGTCATGGGGACTTCCTAGGGGTCCTAGTATGTCTTATCATGTGTTAGGACCCCTAAGAAGTCCCCACAACCCCCATGGACACATTGGAATACTTGAGTGTGTCTTGAGAGGTCCTACGACCCCCTCGAACATGCTTGAGTGTTCAAATGTGTCAAAATGGGTCATGGGGTCTGCTTAGGGGTCCTAGTATGCCTTATCACATGTTAGGACCCCTAGGAAGTCCCCATGACCCTTATGGACACATTGGAATGCTCGACTATGTCTTAAGGGGTCCTACGGCCCCTTAGGACACACTTGAGCATTCAAATGTGTCAAAAGGGGTCATGGGGTCTTCCTAAGGGCCCTAGTATGCC
Organism: Chamaecyparis obtusa; assembly: GCA_027943335.1. Taxonomy (NCBI): domain Eukaryota; kingdom Viridiplantae; phylum Streptophyta; class Pinopsida; order Cupressales; family Cupressaceae; genus Chamaecyparis; species Chamaecyparis obtusa. Next base: position 278,629 of record BSBK01007873.1, read on the forward strand.
TTATAATGTGTTAGGACCCATAGGAAGTCCCCATGACCCCCATGGACACATTGGAATGCTCAAGTGTGTCCTAAGGGGTCCTACGACCCCCTAGGACACACTTGAGCATTTAAATATGTCAAAAGGGGTCATGGGGACTTCCTAGGGGTCCTAGTATGCCTTATCATGCATTCAGACCCCTAGGAAGTCCCCATGACCCCCATGGACACAATAAAATGCTTGAGTGTGACCTAAGGGGTCCTATGACCCCGTCAAACACACTTGAGCATTCAAATGTGTCAAAAGGGGTCATGGGGTCTTCCTAGGGGTCCTATTACATCTTATCACACATTAGGACCCCTCAGAAGTCCCCATGACCCCCATGGATACATTGGAATGCTCAAGTGTGTCTTAAGGGGCCCTACGACCCCCTAGGACATACTTGAGTGTTCAAATGTGTCAAAAGGGGTCATGGGGACTTCCTAGGGGTCCTAATATGTCTTATCATGTGTTAGGACTCCTAGGAAGTCCCCATGACCCCATGGCCAAATTGGAATGCTCAAGTGTGTCCTAAGGGGTCCTACAATCCCCTTGGACATACTTGAGAGTTTGAATGTGTCAAAAGGGGTCATGGGGTCTTCCTAGGGGTCCTACTATGCCTTATCATGCATTTGGATGCCTAGGAAGTCCCCATGACCCCTATGGACACACTAGAATGCTTGAGTGTGTCCTAATGGGTCATACGACCCCCTAGGACACACTTCAGCATTCAAATATTTCAAAAAGGGTCATGGGGACTTCCTAGGGGTCCTAGTACGCCTTATCACATAGTAGGACCCCTAGGAAGTCCCCATGGCCCCCATGGACACATTGGAATGCTGGAGTGTCTTCTAAGGGGTCCTACGACCCCCTCAGACATATTTGAGCATTCAAATGTGTCAAAAGGGGTCATGGGGTCATCCTAGGGGTCCTAGTACATCTTATCATGTATTAGGACACCTAGGAAGTCCCCATGACCCCTATGGACACATTGGAATGGTCGAGTGTGTCTTAAGGGGTCCTACAACCCCTTAGGACACACTTGAGCTTTCGAATGTGTCAAAAGGGGTCATGGGGTCTTCCTAGGGGTCCTAGTACACCTTATCATGTGTTAGGACCCCTAGGAAGTCCCCATAACCCTTGTTGACACATTGGAATGCTCGAGTGTGTCTTAAGGGGTCCTATGACTCCTTATGACACACTTGAGTGTTCAAATGTGTCAAAAAGGGTCATGGGGACTTCCTAGGTGTCCTAGTACACCTTCTCATGCATTAGGACCACTAAGAAGTCTCCATGACCTCCATGGACACATTGGAATGCTCAAGTGTGTCCTAAGGGGTCCTATAATCCCCTTAGACACACTTGAGCATTCAAATATGTCAAAAGGGGTCATGGGGACTTCATAGGGGTCCTAGTACGCTTTATCACATGTTAGGACCCCTAGGAAGTCCCCATGACCCCTATGGACACATTGGAATGCTCAAGTATGTCTTAAGGGGTCCTACGACCCCCTCAGACACACTTGAGCATTCAAATGTGTTGAAAGGGATCATGGGGTTTTCCTAGGGGTCCTAGTACGCCTTATTACACATTAGGACTCCTAGGAAGATCCCATGACCCCCATGGACACATTGGAATGCTCGAGTATGTCTTAAGGGGCCCTACAATCTCCTCAAACACACTTGAGTGTTCAAATGTGTCAAAAGGGGTCATGGGGTCTTTATAGGGGTCTTCGTAGGGGTCCTGGTGCATCTTATCACGTGTTAGGACCCCTAGAAAGTCCCCATGACCCCTACGGACACATTGGAATGCTTGAGTGTGTCTTAAGGGGTCTTATGACCCCCTCAGACACACTTGAGTATTCAAATGTGTCAAAGGGGGTCATGGGGTCTTTATAGGGGTCCTAGTATGCCTTATCATGTGTTAGGACCCTTAGGAAGTCTCCATGACCCCTATGGACACATTGGAATGCTCGAGTGTGTCCTTAGGGGTCCTATGACCTCCTGGACTCACTTGAGCATTCAAATGTATCAAAAGGGGTTGTGAAGACTTCCTAGGGGTCCATTAACATCTACTTATTTAGTATAGTCAGACCACCGACATTATAAGTAGTCTGTAGAAAAATCTTGTGTTGGATACATTCAAGAGGACTTGGGTTGAAACTATCTATCATCAAATCAACTATGCGGGTATTTTTTTGAATACATTATATATATATATATAATACATTAAAGTATATATATTATATGTACATTAATATATAATACATTATATATATTATATATATTAGTATATAATACATTAATATATATATATATATATATATATATATATATATATATATATATATATATATATATATATATATATATATATATATATATATATATATATATATATATATATATATATATATATATATATATATATATATTTTGATCGAGTTGGTATCGATTCAGAATGGTGTTCTTATAGATCTGGTTCCTGCTTGTGATTTGGTTATGGATCATTCAGAGATAACTTTGCAGTAGATTTGGTAGTGTCTCATGGATTATTGAGTCAAGTCTAGAGACTTGGATTTGGAATGGATCCTACCGAATCAAGACTTGTGATAGTGACTGCTCCAGCACAATTCAAAGATAACTTAGCAATAGATTCAGTAGTGGCTCATGGATTATTGAGTCGAGTCTAGAGACTTGGATTTGGAATGGATCCTCCCAAATCAAGACTTGTGACAATGACTGCTCTAGCACAAGAAGCTAGTGCAGCGGTCAGAGATGCATTCTTTCTGATGTGTTCATGGGATATATGCTGACCTGATTGCATTCAGATCTAATTCGAGTGACTTCTTGACTTATTTGGTCTGAATTTGATGTGTGGGTTCATGGTGCGGTCTATGGTGTTTCTTTGCAACTGGGTTCTTGACAGAGATCTATTGATTTGGTAGCCATTGAGATGGATCGATATATATTTGTCATACATGGATCAAGATCTTAAATTATTGAGCTTCTCTTTGTTTCAAGAATATTTTAACATTCTCTACTTAACAGGGCCAACCATGTGAAGGTGGAAGCTCATCTGGCCCCTCCTATGACCCTTTACGATATTTTAAGATATCTAAGATATATTCTTAGAGATCGTACATGGTCGTAAAGGGTCATAAGGGGTCATGGGACACAACTGAGAAACATAAATGTAGGCATCATGGCCACAATTTTTTGGAAACACAACATAATTGAGTGGTATACCCAAATGATGTAACACAACTACTCCTCTAGTTCCATGTCTACACTGCGTAAACAAAACCCAAAGATAAAGAATAAATTTAGAGAGTGCAAAAGAGCGATAATGATCAAAATAATATAGGGACCTGTATTACTTTGGTCGTTCTCACTCTCCTCCGCTCTCTAAATTTATTTTTTATCTATGGATTTTATTTATCATAGTGTAAACTTGGAACCAGAGGAGTGATATATAGTTGTGTTGCATCATCTAGGTATACCATTCAATTATGTTGTGTCTCCAAAAAATTGTGATTATGATGCCTACATTTATGTTTGTCAGCTGTTGTGATATCTACATTTATGTTTCTCATTTGTCATGTTTATGTGCATGTTCTTTATGTGTATCTACTAGAAATTTTTTTAAAAAATTCAGTATCTACAATAGCCCTATGTTAACCACATTTATGCATATGGTCCCAAAAAAGTACTGCACAAACTACACAAAGAAGGCATCGTAGAAATATGATTTTTGCTTTCTCCATTGAAGCAATCTTGGCGGCACTAACTGCCTCTCGAGCCTTGCACAAGTTGCACTCATTTCCTGCATCAAGTATAGATGTAGATGGGGTAGATGTAAATGTGGTTGATCGACCAAACGAAAGTATTGACATCCAATATTTCCCTAACAATACCAAATGTACATCAGTTCTTCATAAAATGATTAGTTGTCACATTATTTTTAAACATAAAATATAATTACGTATCCAGACCTTTTTCCTATTTGGGCAAACCCAAAATTGATGCCTAGGATTACTTGTTGTGCGTGACATCTTCAACATGCATGGGCCAACACCACATTGACACATAGGCACATTGACCAAAGTCATTGATGCTATTTTGACAAATATTGCATTATCACAAATATTGCATTGTCATTATTTTGTTCATTCATACTAATTATAATTACAATAAAAAGAAACATACTAATGTAGACTTGCACATTTTTTGGCTAAGTCAAAGTCTTTGGTTTAAATCACTAGACACTCAAGACAAAATGACAAAGCAAAGACAACCATGCAATTTTAAAGAAAGGTAATTTCCTTAATCACATCACTAATTTGTGCATGTCTAAATACTGGTGTCTTTCAATTGATTTGATTCTATTCATGCCCACTACAAATGAGAATAGTCTTAACTAGTGAGGTTGTTTAAGCATATAGAGATTAAATACAATCTTTTAGAATGAAATTTCTCTTAACAAAAGATCAAAGATATATAAGTATGACATTTAAAACAAGGTGAATAAGATTATTACATATAAAAGAATCATTAGAGCATGCCAAACATCTAACATAATTGTACATTTCATTCATGTCATTGATATTCTTCATCATCCATCTCATCATCAAGATTATTGTCATCGACGACATCATCACCACCACTATTATCATCATCATCATCATCACCATCACCATCATCATCATCATCATCATCATCCCCATCATCATCCTCATCAGTAGCAGCATCGTCGTCATTGTCTTCTTCATATTATTCTTCAACTATCTCTCGATCATGATCTGGTTCTACATCATCTTCCACTTCTTCATCTTCCTCAATATCTTCTTCCATCACATTATACTTTATCAGTCTTCCTCTTGGATCATGTCTAACAACAAATTACCAACCTAGTTTATGAGGAACCTCTGAGTAAAATACCTGCTCACATTGGCTTGAAAGAACATAGGGCTCTTCTCCAACTGGATCAAACAACCTTGTATTAATCATTGGAAATCTATTGTCATGTTCAATAATAGTTCTATCAGGATCATTTTTATTGAGTCGTAGTCTGTACCATTTCACAATGAAGAGAACTAATTTGAAGGAATTGAAGTTGCAGTCAAGTATATCAACCAAAATACCATAGTATTGATTTTGCGACTCTCGAGGATGTAAGTCATTTCTAGATGAAATATTAGTTAGCTGGAACACTGCACTTATCCCAAAATCACAAGTTCTCTTCGTGTCTTCCAACTTTTTGATGCAAAATTTATAACCATTGCAAAACATAGTCTTGTGGTGTTTCACCTGCAATAATGTCAAACATGTATAAATTATTGTATCACAAGTTGAAAAACATACGATTGATTAATTAACAAATTTATAAGTACCTGCTGATCTCTTAAACCATATGCTAAATCTATTTCCTTTTGTGTAAGATTCTCATGTTAATCTATGACCATCATGTTGACATCATTCAATCCATGCCATCATCCAATCTTGATTGTTTGCAATAAACAAATGTATTGCATCCCACTCTTTAGCAGCTGTACACAAGTAAATAGATGACTTACAACAGATTTATTTTGAAGATTAAGAAATAATTTACTACAAGAACATCTCATAATTTATTACCTTTCAGTTTCCTAAATCTACTATTTCCCACCAAGTACTCCCCTTCAAATTTTTTAATTGAGTCGAGATCCCAAATGCAATCTATATGGGTCTTTGCTACAAGATTAGGAAGATATATAGTAACATACACCATCATCTGGTATACCATATATCCCTCAACCATAGAACCCTCGAGACATGCTCTTTTTCATACCAAACCCTTCAAAAATTTTAAGTTCCACTCAACCATCCACATTGACCTAGCATGTACAAGTCCACACAATTCAATCTCCTCAACTTGGTGTATGAGGTAGTGTTCTTATGCATTGCAAAAAGCTGGAGGTAAACACTTTTGCATTTCACACATTAGTCGACAAATTCTTTTCTTCCAATATTTTATATTTTCTTTATAGATTTATTTAGATGACAATCATCTACAAGGGATTCAAGACATAAATATATAAATACAAGACTTTACAATATATTACTTGTTTGATATTATTGTTTGAAATATTGAACAAATATCACTGCCTACCTCATGTATTTTCCAAGATCATATATCACTTGTTTGATATTATTGTCAAAGTTCTCTGGGAGAGATAGGGGTAGCAAATACTGCAACAATAGTCAATTGATCATTTCATACAATGAAAATTGAATGCAATTACACAAATATATTGTAAATACAAAAGACTATGACTTACCTTGATGAAGGTATGTCAGTCATGCGTTTTCATCCTTGACCCAAAATTATTTTTCTTTTATATGAGATTGCTTATATCCGCAGCAAATCCTGTAGGAAATTGAATCTTTTGGATCACTTCTTTTATGGCATTACTTTTTTGCTCTATTAATAACAAAGGAAGAGAACTTGCATTAATCTAGTCTCAATTGCTATTTGATTCAATGATATTTTTCATTGCATGATTGGAATCATGAATGTCACTACAAATTTTTTTAATTTTTTTTTTGTCACATCTTCCATCCAATATTTTTCATAGCGTCTCTATTACATTCTTTCCAATATGCATAGTATCAAAAAAATGCACAATTTGTAGATGCTCATAGTAGGGCAGCCTACTAAATTTTTTGGGATAACATTTTAGTCAATTTGGAAGCAAGCGGTGATGCCTTCACAACCTTCAAGATCATTAACTACATAATTAGCCAACAAAACACAATCAAAATATATAATTTTCAAACATTGACCATTACGTGGAATGATATTACCTTGAATTCTATTACATTCCACCTTGCCATAGGTGAGGTGTCATTCTTTAGGGCTTTGATGTAGTCTCTTCTTTCCCATTGAAAAGATGTCTTTCTGCACTTCAATACTTATGATTTATGGGGAGGAACTGACTATTCTCATCAAACACCTGCTTTCTTAAACTTTTGGAATGACGAGATTTCATCTTTGGACCACACATTGGACATGAAAATTTTCTCTTTGTTTGAAGACCTACAAGATAATGATACAATTGGATTAAATATGTATATTTTTAGAATTTGAATTATCGGGTACAACTAGAATTCACCATAACATACCACATAAATGTGTCAACCCTAGAGCATCATGAATTGTCCACACAAGCATTGCATGGAATTGAAATTTTCTTTGTCCAATTGGTCGAGAGATGTCATACATATTGAAACCATTCCATAACACCAACAACTCGTCGATAAGAGGTACAATATATACATTCATATCTTTCACTTGGTACTTACCTAGTTTAATTAACAACAACATCAGATAATTATTGTGGTCATTTCACTCCAAGACTTATAATTACATGTAGATAACTATAAAATAATAAGATACCTAGAACAATCATTGCCAACATAATGTACTCCCTCTTTATTGACATCCATAGAGGAAGGTTATTATTTATAACAAAAATAGGCCACACCAAGCAAACGGATCTCATCTCTCCATGTGGATTAACATCATCTGCTACTAGAGAAAGCCTGAGATTTTGAGGTTCCTCTTTAAAGTGTGGTCACTTTTTCTCTATGTCCATAAATGATAAACCATCCACAGGCATTCGAATAATGTCATCTTGACTCCTGTCGTGTGCATGGTAATCCATAAATTGTGCCAAGATATTGCACCTAAATAATCATTTCAGATGTGGAATAATGGGGATGTGATGAAGAACCTTGCGAGGCACCTTTTTTGTCACTTGATCATCTTGATATCTGCTCATATGGCATTCAAGGAATTCTATTTCATTTTCATGTTCTTTATAATAAATAATATGATCTTCAAGACAAGCATCTATTGCTTGATACTCCATTCCAATATGTTTCATAGTGGCACATAATTCTCGGTACAAGTGAGGGAGAACATTTGATGGTGGTAATAGAAAGTCACCTATCAATCTGTAACAAATAATATAAGTCATTACTATAAACAATCTTAATAGTACATGTTTCACCTTTTATAGACTATAATGACATATATGACAAACCTTAGCATACGCGACATTGCTATGTTGGATAAACCATTCACAACCTTCAAATTCAGCAACAACAATACAACAGAGAGAAGAGTAGATTGGGAGCCTTCGTAAAGGACCATGTCCACCTTCTCAAGTAGAGGTATATCATGGACGTTGTCAATGTCATCCTCATCAGCACCAACAGTAGCACCAGTAGCACCGGTACCAAATGTGTCAATGATCAATGCATTCATACCATCATCTTCAAATGTGTTTTCTGGTGCATGATCATCATCTTCCATGGGATCATGATCTTCAACTTGAATATTCACATCTCCATGTTCCTCTATATTCACACTGGGGAGATCGACCTATATAAAAATGATGATAATCAAACCTCCTTCCATGGTTCATATGTATATTAATTGTGAAAATAATATAACAAACAACTTGCCACTGGATTATAATCAAACCCCCCTTCCATGTGACCATTCTCACTACAATGTCTCTTTGTTGTTTTGATTTTGATTCCTTTTTTCTTTAAGCCATTACAACTTTTTCATGGACAATAACATTTGTCATTGCCTTCTCTTTGAAAGTTAGACAACAATCTAGTGATTGTCTCCTTATTTTGATCGAATTCCCTTGTATTATCTAACATGATCCTTAATGTGTCTATCTGCAAAACAAATTGGAGATGCCTCCTTTCATTAGCTTCATGTCACCTTCTCATAGCTTCTCATTTTCTGACAGATTTTGCCAAAATCTTTGTAGGAAACCAAGTAAGGGGTATTATTGAGTTCAAACACATTGAGCTACTACAACTAAATTATAAATCATGAATTCACTATAAAATTAAAACTGAATAGAGACATAAGTAAGACATTTAATGCATTATTACTTCATCATGATGATAAAAATTTCATTGGCTCAAAGCACATAAAAATTCAAAACAATAGGATATCTTAATCTTTATGAGCTCAAATTCAAAATAGTAAGTGCATTATTTTGTTACTGATGTCCTTATTTGATCTAATAGCATCAATATAACAAACAGAGCACCGACCAATCAAATAAGGACATGAGGTACTCAAACAGTGAGCTCATAAAACAATATATTTAGTCTTAATAAAATCTTATAAAATAACATATATTGGGTGAAGTGTTTGATCTCTTTTTATTTGTTTTGTTGTTGATATTCACTATGTGTTACTCCCTGTTTATGCTCATTTCATGAGGAAATGTCTTGATGGCTTGCGGGCTGCAAGCTAGGGCATCATGCATTATTTATCAACTCACTATTTGAGCATCGGCCAATCAAATAGGGACATGAGATTCTCAAACAATGAGCTCATAAATAATGCATGATGCCCTAGTTGTAGGTAGTTATCTCTTCTATAATGATGGAGGAGTGAAAGGTAATGATCAATGAGGTTGTTTCTATTAGATCATACATTAATACACTTACTATTTTGAATTTGAGCTCGAGCATCATGCAATATTATTGTTTTCATTGCATGCTTGCTGCTGTTGTGCACCATATATTGTTTTATACACTGTTTATTTCATTGAAACAGTGAGCTATTGTAGTTGACTGTATTCTTTTGAGGTCTGATCTATTATAGTTGTTTTTTTTTTCTTTAAATCATTGTTTACAATTACTTTTGATGCAATATTTGTGTGAAGAACAAGAACAAAATGGTGAATGAGTGTATTTGACAAAGAATAACATGACACATTTTTTTGGGCTGATTGGGTTGGTCTGGTAACATTTACATGGCTTGACAAGATATTAAACAGTGAGCTCATGAACAATGCTAGTATTAAATAGTGAGCTCATGAACAATGTATGATGCCTTAGCTTGCAGCCTGCAAGACATCAATACATTTCCTCATAAAATGATCATAAACAAGGAGTACCACATAGTGAATATCAAAACCAAAATAAATAAAGAGAGATCAAACACTTCACACAATGCTTTGAAGGTAATAGAAATGATGCCTTAGCTCTCAAAGCTCATAGGTCATCAAGCATTCCAAATGAAAAGATGTAAACAATACCAGTATTAAATAGTGAGCTCATGAACAATGTATCATGTCCCTATTTGATGTCCCTATTTGATCTAATAGCATCAATATAACAAACAAAGAAATGACCAATCAAATAAGGACATGAAGTGCTCAAACAGTGAGCTCACAAAACAATATATTTAGTCTTAATAAAATCTTATAAAGCAACATATATTGTGTGAAGTGTTTGATCTCTCTTTATTTATTTTTTTGTTGATATTCACTATGTGGTACTCCCCATTTATGATCAAATAGACAAAGCTCGAATGCCTACCTCGAGTGCTAGTGCCCTCTTCCCACACAGTGCCAACCTCTTTGCGCATGCCAAACTCGAATGCGCTCTTCACACCATGTAAAAGTGCAGTGTCATCTTCACAATAGCTCTTCAAATTCACAAATTACAAATCACACTTTCTTTTTCCTTTTTTTTCTTTATAACCAAATGGGTGTCACAATTTATGAGCTCACTGTTTGAGCACTGGCCAGTCAAATAGGAACATGAGGTGCTCAAATAGTGAGATCATAAACAATGCATGATGCCCTATTTGTAGGTAGTTATCTCTTCTATAATGATGGAGTGAAAGGTAATGATCAATGAAGTTTCTCCTATTAGATCATACATTAATACACTTACTATTTTAAATTTGAGCTCGAGCATCATGCAATGTTATTGTTGTCATTTCATGCTTGCTGCTATTGTGCACCATATATTGTTTTATACACATAGAATAATAGATTTTGGGACTTAGACTTTTGTTTAATCCTTAGTAATGGTTTGGGGAACTAATTACTAGATGAGTGACTATAGTACCCTAGTTTGCATTATCAGATGATCTTGTTTAATTTGTGTTCATTTCATGCAAAGATACATGTAAAGGAAAATAAATTTTTGCATCTAAAGATTACATGTATATATATGAAAAATAACTTGTATATATTATACAAGAAAAATAACTTTCAAGAGAAAATGCAAGAGTACAGGCATACATAAAAGGATGAACATAAATAATAAGGGTGTCAGACATTGCCTGAAGTGATGAATTTTTTAACCGGGTATGAATCTAGTGTGCCCCCGTGTGATCCAGAACCTACAAAGAAAAGAGAGATGGAGATTAGATAAAAAAATATCTAAACAATGAATGACATCATATTACTTATCCTCATCTAAAATTATGCATGTGCATAGTCAAGCCATACACTTCTGAAAGAAAAAACAAGCTCACAGTTTCAATGAAATAAATAGTGTATAAAATAATATGTGGTGCACAATAGCAGCAAGCATGCAATGACAACAATAACATTGCATGATGCCTGAGCTCAAATTCAAAATAGTAAGTGTGTTAATGTATGATCTAATAGCAACAACCTCATTCATCATTACCTTTCACTCCTCCATCATTATAGAAGAGACAACTACCTACAACTATATTTCATAATTTCTCCTTTGAAGTATATATATATCAAGTATAATTATGAGTTTACATCATATATTTAGTCTTAATAAAATCTTATAAAACAACATAAAACTAACCCAAAATAATTTTTCTTAATAAAATCTTAATAAAACAATATATTTAGTCTTAATAAAATAATACACTTACTATTTTGAATTTGAGCTCAGGCATCATGCATTGTTTATGAGCTCACTGTTTGATTACCAGCCAATCAAATAGGGACATGAGGTGCTCAAACAATGAGCTCATAAACAATGCATGTTGCCCTAGCTTGCAGCCCGCAAGCCATCAAGACATGTCCTCATGAAATGATCATAAATGGGGAGTACCACATAGTGAATATCAACAACAAAACAAATAAAAAGAGATCAAACACTTCACACAATGCCTTGAGTGTAATAGAAATGATTCCCTAGCTCTCAAAGCTCGCAGGTCATCAAGCATTCCAAATGAAAAGATGTAAACAATGTCAGTATTAAACAGTGAGCTCATGAACAATGTATGATGCCCTATCTTGCAGCCCGTGAGCCATCAAGATATTTTCTCATGAAATGATCATAAACAGGGTGTACCACATAGTGAATATCAACACCAAAACAAATAAAGAGAGATCAAACACTTCACACAATATATGTTATTTTATAAGATTTTATTAAGACTAAATATATTTTTTTATGAGCTCACTATTTGAGCACCTCATGCTCTATTTGATTGGTCGGTGCTCTGTTTGTTATATTGATGCTATTAGATCAAATAGGGACATTAGTAATAAAATAATACACACACAATTTTGAATTTGAGCTCATAAAGATTAACTTTCAGAAGAATATGAATGAATACAAACATACATAAGTGGATGAAAATAAATAATGAAGGTACCAAACATTGCCTGAAGTAATGAAGTGTTGACCCAAGCTTCAATCCAGTATGCTTTTGTATGATCCAAAACCTGCAAGGAAGGAAAAGATGGGGTTAGATCCAAAGGATCTAAGCAATGCCTGGCACCCTATTACTAATCCTCATCTACAATTATGCATGTGCATAGTCAAGCCATACACTTCTAAAACAAACTATGCTACAGAACAATATGGGTGTGTGTTAATGTGATTCAAAATCTATTATGCAAGATTGTTTTAGTATTGAGATAAGGATATCTTAAGTCTACGAGAATAAATGTTTTGAGAAATATTTGAATTTAATTTTGACAATAACATGAGGAGTAATATATTTCAAACTTCAGCGAGATTTCATACCACGCAGTGTTTGTAGATTACGTTCAATGTGTTATTTACGTTTGTATTGGTGGGAAAACTCTTGAAAACATGCAAAAGAGATTGCATTCAACCATGTTGTTTATATGACACATGTAGTTTACCTCTAGCCTAAATCAGTGTTGCATAAAAATCTATGAACACTGCGTGGTATGAAGCCTCGCTGAAGCTTGAAAATGATAAGCATTATGATGCTGAGGTATAGTTTGGTAAGCACAAGTATAGTTTCTCGTAAGCTTCTATTGGTATAGTTTTTTTTTTTTCAATAGTTGCAGAATCCAGCTTCTCCTATACTTACACATATGTATACATTTTGGGCTTGGCTTTAATGTCATGTAAATTTGAGTGAAATGGTAATAATATTTAAGAGAAACAAGTATGACATTTTAAACAACTATGCATATACATTATATAACAGGAGGAGTGATATATTTTAATGGCAGTGGACATAGAAATTGCAGTGAAACTCTGTAATTTATTGTTGTAAGTGGACATAGAAATTGCAGTGTAAGTAGTAGGATGATTGTTCATGAGCTCACTGTTTAATATCTGGCCAGGCCATGTAAATGGTACCAGGCCAACCCAATCAACCCAACAAAATGTGTCATGTTTATCTTTTTCAAATACACTCATTCACCATTTTTTTCTTGTTCTTTACACAAATATTTCATCAAAAGTAATTGTAAACAATGATTCAAAGAAAAAAGAAACAACTACAATAGATCAGAGCCCAAAAGAATACAATCAACTACAATAGCTCACATTCTCAATGAAATAAACAGTGTATAAAATAATATATGGTGCACAAAAATAACAAGCATGTAATGACAACAATAACATTGCATGATAAAATTCAATACTCTTAGTTTTTATTCAAAATTATTCAAAACTCCTATCAGCTCATTGTCCAATAGTTAAAATAATCTATATGACTTCAAAGGAGGAATTATGAAATATAGTTGTAGATAGTTATCTTGGTGTAGGGGCACCTATAAGACACAAAGAAACCCAGATACCTATGAAGACACACTTGGAGCCATCAGAGATTATAAAGACATCCAAAGACATCAACTGGAGGATTTTGGCACCTATAATGGCCTATGAGGTCATTTCATGTAATAAGAATGGCTAATGTGTAATCAGTCCTAAAAGGCCTAATAAGCCTTAGGACCAAATTTGGAGTCTAGGATAGAATTAGGTGTTACAAGTTTCAAATGGGATAAATTAGTCTTAAAAATAGGTTAATAAGTCCATTTAGATGATTCGGTAAAGTTTCATCACTTGGCAATTTCAAATATTCAAAAGTTACAAAGTTATAAATTTGAATTTTTAAATTATAATAACGGTTGTGGACATTTAGGAGGGAATTAGTTTTGTTATTGTTTTAGGCTAAATTAATCCATCCAACCAATTTGGATCAGTTGGGGTAGTTGATAGGGGTTTATTAAATGTCTCACAAATCCATTGTACAGGCATGAGACTCTGTTGTGCGGACTGTACCCAATTTTGGAGAATAAAGTCTGATTTTCTTATAATTTTTGAAGGGTTTTTGGTATGAAACAAAGTTGACAACATTTGGAATGGTTTCTAAAATTTTTTGAACTTATTATTTCATGTCTTTGAATTCATTCATGCTTTGAGAATCCCATACTAATCACTGTTATTCTACCTTGGAACTGTACAGTCATTAGAAATCTGATTTAGGACAGTTTATTGAGTTTTTGTTTATTATGAATGTCATTCTATGGATGTAGAATACTGATTCTCATAGAATGGCACTCAATTAACATGTATTCTATTCCTCTAACATTAGGAATGCAAGTTTGATTGACTATTGTGGTGATCACCATAGGGAACACTTAAAAAAACTAAGTGAATTTGGAGGGTAGGGTGAAGGATAGAGAGTCTTGGCCAAACAGGGGCACTAGTTTATGATGGAATGTGTATAGAAATGTTGAGGACAACATGTTCCAACCTTTATTTATTGCAGGAAGCTTTGGGAAGTGTGACCTTAGAGAAGCCCTAGTTTTAAGGGTTTGGAGAGTGCAAATTGGGGCTTTTGTGTCTAGAAGTCTCTTGGAATCAAATTGGTTCCATATTCCTCTAATTAAAACCTATTAAAGACACTATGAAAATATTTAGAGCCTGGGAGTTTGACTGGTTAGTACTTCCTTTGTAAATGCATGAGTTTTAGGCCTTAAAATCCTCAGAAATAGTGTGAGCAGTCATATATCTTCCAAAACAACCTACCCTATCCTTTTGGTATGTTAAGGTACTCCATAAAGGGTACTCAAATATATGATTTATTTGTCTATTTTTTTGGGAAAAGTTGAAGGAAAAGCCTTGTGAGTGTTGCTGCAAGGCTACAAGACAGATTGTTAGTCCTAACTTGGTGAATTTTGAAGTTTTGGTGCTTGAACATTTGAAGAAATTTTGGAACTTATTTAATTACTTTGGATTACATAAATTAGGGCTATTGGATCACACCATAAAACTAGTTGGAGGATAATTTACCATTTCACTTATTGAAACCATCTTGGGTCACTAGATTGAATTGTGCATTTGATTGAGTTTCTATATTTGGACCTTGGATCCACCATATCCTCTACCACCTCTGCATCATATCTCTTCTATAATGATGAAGGAGTCAAAGGTAATGATCAATGAGGTTTCTTCTATTAGATCATACATTACTACACTTACTATTTTGACAACAATAACATTGCATGATGCCAGAGCTCAAATTCAAAATTGAAATAAAAAATATAAACTTTTAAGAAACTTTTACATCTTTTCATCAAATGACCCAAAAATATCAAGAATCATCATATATAGTTGCTAATAACCAACTTTCAAAATAATATGAATGAATGCAAACATACATAAGTGGATAAACATAAATAATGAAGGTACTAGACATTGCCTGAAGTAATGAAGTGTTGACCCAGGGTTCAATCTAGTATGCTCTTGTATGATCCAGAACCTGAAAGGAAGGAAAAGATGGGGTTAGATCCAAAGGATCTAAGCAATTCCTGGCACCCTATTACTGATCCTCATCTACAATTATGCATGTGTAATGTGAATAAAAACTAAGAGTATTGAATTTTATGATGCAATGTTATTGCTTTCATTGCATGCTTGTTGTTGTTGTGCACCATATATTATTTTATACACTATTTATTTCATTGAGACTATGAGCTATTATAGTTGATTGTATTCTTTTGGGGTCTGATCTATTTTAGTTGTTTCTTTTTTCTTTGAATCATTGTTTACAATTACTTTTGATGCAATATTTGTGTGAAGAACAAGAACAAAATGGTGAATGAGTGTATTTGACAAAGATAAACATGACATATTTTTTTGGGCTGATTGGGTTGGCCTGGTACCATTTAAATGGCCTGGATAGATATTAAACAGTGAGCTAATGAACAATGCCAGATTTAAACAGTGAGCTCATGAACAATGTATGATGCCCTAGCTTGCAGCCCGCAAGCCATCAAGACATTTCCTCATGAAATGATCATAAATGGGGAGTACCACATACTGAATATCAACACCAAAATAAATAAAGAGAGATCAAACACTTCACACAATGCCTTGAAGGTAATAGAAATGATGCCCTAGCTCTCAAAGCTCACAGGTCATCAAGCATTCCAAATGAAAAGATATAAACAATTCTAGTATTAAACAATGAGCTCATGAACAATGTATGATGCCCTATCTTGCAGCCCGCGAGCCATCAAGACATTTCCTCGTGAAATGATCATAAATGAGGAGTACACACATAGTGAATATCAATAGAAAAGTAAATAAAGAGAGATCAAACACTTGACACAATGCCTTGAAGGTAATAGAAATGATGCCCTAGCTCTTAAAGCTCACAAGTCATCAAGCATTCCAAATGAAAAGATGTAAACAATGCCAGTATTAAACAGTGAGTTCCTGAACAATGTATCATGCCCTAGCTTGCAGTCCGCGAGCCATCAAGACATTTCCTCGTGAAATGGTCATAAACGGGGAGTACACACATAGTGAATATCAATAGAAAAACAAATAAAGAGAGATCAAACACTTCACACAATGCCTTGAAGGTAATAGAAATGATGCCCTAGCTCTCAAAGCTCGCTAGTCATCGAGCATTCCAAATGCTAAGATGTAAACAATGCCACTATTAACAATGCTAAGATGTAAACAATGCCACTGAAATTGATTTAATGAGAAGACAAAGGGTGAATGCCTACCTCAAGTGATAGTACCCTCTTCCCACATGGTTCTGGCCTCTTCTCCCATGCCAAACTTGAATGCCTTCTTCACGCCACACAAAATTGCAGTGTCATCTTCATAACAGCTCTTTGAATTCACAAATTACAAATGACACTTTCTTTTTCTTTTTTTTTGTTTATAACCAAATGGATGTCACAATTATGACAATAGCGTTGCTATTACGACACTGTCAGGGGCACTTGCAAAAAAAAACACAAAAAACAAACACAAATTGTAGTGGCGTCGCAAATTGGCATCAAAATTCAACCCCAAATGTTGTAGTGTAATATATTATATATATAATATATTATATATATATAGATATATATTATAAACATTAGTACATATAATACATTAGTATATATATAATATACATTATATATATTATATACCTCATTTTATATGTAAAAGTTCAATTTCTTCATTTGTTCCCACCTTTTTTTTCATCTTCTTGGAAATATCAGGTACCCGATTTTAGGCGGGTCATATTTGACCAAAATATTCCCTATCCCCACAGACCAGAGAAGAATGGGATTTCAGACTTTTTCACGGGTTGCAGGAAAAAAAAAGTGATTTAGGGCCCATTTTTTGTTTTTTGTTAACATGCGGTCTCACCATGGGAAGCAACAGTTGTCAAAAGGCTAAACGGAAGAGGAAGGTGACAAATGAAAAAATTCAAGCATATAGGGAAAAAGATAGGGAAAATCACCAAAGAAGGAGAGAAGGTATGTTAAACATTAATCAAGGTGACCCCATAAATGTAGTTGCAAGTGAGGAGGATGTTGAATTTGAAAATAATATGGAAATTAATTTTCTGAATGAAAACATAGATTTGGGGAATGACAATGAATGGAATGAAGATGAAAATATACAGATGGAGATTGAAAATGTAGACTTGGGGAATGAAAATGTTGCACAAGAACCACATGAATGTTACACATCTCCAAATTATATGCAAAATGAAGTCCCTAGCAATAAAGATAAACAATCTTCAAATTCGGGGCTTTCAAGAACACCTAAATGGTTAATTGAAATTGATGAGAACATTATGAATAATTGGGAAGGAAAGAGGTCACATAGAACCGTTAGGTTGTGGGATTCAAGACTTTATGATCAATTTTTTGGAAACAAGATATTGGTTGAGCAATGTCAAATTTTTGTGCAGTTGTTAAAGATGCAAAAGATGAGACCTGTGCTTGTGAAATTGAAGATTTGTGTGAATAAGAAAATGGAGAGAAATTCCATTGTTGTGAAGAATATTTTCAATGCTCTCAATAGCATTGGGAAGACTAGTAGAGAAAAAGACAAGAGAGTTTCTTGGAGGGTTATTACAACCTCCTTAGTAAGTCATTAGTTGAGAAAGGCTCGTTTGATGAGACAAACTTGTGTTGACTTCAATATAGACCATAAAACTTTGGGTAGAGCACTTGCAAGAAGAGAAAGACTTGATGATCCACTTCAAATTGATACATGGGCTTATGGTGGGAGACTTCTGCATTTCGATAAGAAGCTAACAAAAGTTGTCAAGGATGAAATTCAATAATTTTGGGATGCTAACTCAAGAGTGTCACCAAATGTGAAGGATGTCTTGAAGTTGAGAGTTGGAAATTGAGACCGTACTCCACATCCTAAACATTATGTGGAGGCAAGTCAAACAATGTTGTATAAAAAATTTTGTGAGACACATCCAACATTGAAAATATCACAAAGGTCTTTTGAATCCATGAAGCCATTTTATTGTGTACCCCTTAAGATTCATAATACATGTTGCAAATATCATGTTGAGTTTTCAATACATCATGAATTATTACAGTCCATTCATTCTACTTTACATACTAATGAAATGCTAGACGATTGTGGTGCAAGTGGTCTTCCCAAATCATCAAGAGACTTGCTAGATCAATTTTTATGTCATAGAGATGATGATTGTTTATTTTATATAAAAGATTGCTTAAATGCCAAGTGCTCAGAATGTGGTGGCTTGTCCAAGTTTAGAACATATTTTCATGAGGGTTTGGAACACAATTTTGGAAAGACACTTGTCCAAAAAAAGGTATACAAAATAGTGAAATATACATTGAAGAGTGGAGGTGAAGGCTCTAGATGTGAGTTAGTTGCAAAAGAATACAATGTTGCTGATTTTATCTCAAATTTCAAGACAAATCTTTTTTACAAGTATGCAAGGCATAGTCATAGGTCTCAATGGTTGGATCAACCATTCAGGATGTGTAAGGACACTTTCCCCATTGGAACTATCATATCCGTTATAGACTTTGCGGAGAACTATACATTGCAGCCCCAAAATGAGACTCGAGCTCAATATTACAATTCCATTCAAGTTGCTATTTTTGTGCACATCACATATAGACATTCCCCTGATAGCACAAAAGATGAGCGAAAGATAATCAGAGAGTACCATTTTTATATGAGTGACAATAGGTCTCAATCTCATGAGTTTGTTCAACATTATTTCCGAAACTATTTTGACTTCTTGCAGGAAAATGGTATTTCTATGGATAGGCATCTCATTTGGTCGGATAATTGCACCGATCAATTTAAAAATGCCAGAATGTTTTATTGGTTGTGTAGAATGCATGTGGAGAGAGGTGTACCTCATATTTGGAGTTT
Organism: Chamaecyparis obtusa; assembly: GCA_027943335.1. Classification (NCBI taxonomy): domain Eukaryota; kingdom Viridiplantae; phylum Streptophyta; class Pinopsida; order Cupressales; family Cupressaceae; genus Chamaecyparis; species Chamaecyparis obtusa. The sequence goes on from BSBK01007873.1 coordinate 298,389, forward strand.
TTTTTAGTCAAGTCATGGGAAAGGGGAGAATGATGGAGTAGGTGCGTGTGTGAAGAGAGCTCTAGTTAAGGAGCAATTGAGGATTTCAAGTGTTGTACTTCTTGATGCTCATGCTATTGTTGATAGGTGTACTTTAGCATTGTCACAAGGGGGATTCTTGATTCTACAGTGCATAGATTCTTTTGTTTGGTTGAGGAGCGAACTATAGGAGATAGATTGGATTGTCAAACAGTGAAAGACTCTTAAAAAATGCATTCATTTTGAAGCTCCAATAGTAGTACATGGACCATTTGGACACGAGAGTTGGCTTGTTTTTGCACCATATGTTTTTAGTATGATTGGGATCATTGTGAGTCAATTGAGTGGGTGGATACATGGGTTCCATAGTATCTAACTCCTTTATCTTTAACACTCTCTATAACAAATGATGACATGGACACTTCAGTTGAGTATGACCATCTTTCAGATCTTCTGTAGCCAGGAGATGTTTTTGCATTGGTTGCACCACAGGGGAATGATGAGAGGTCAGATTATTGGTTAGCATGTTGTGTACAAGGTAAACAGAAGCTTGTACAAATGATGATAGATGGTGATGTGTTCACATATCCGATTGGTTCAATTGTTGTTGCGGGAACATGCCTATGAACATACATGATTATAAAGAATGGAATTCCCGCATTTGAAGACTCTAAGAAGCACACAACTATTCTCATGTATTCACACCTTGTTATAGCAACAAATGTCAAGTTTTCAAAGCATCAAGGAATACCAAAGACAAAAGAACTTTGGACTATTAGTACTATTGATCATGAAGCACTATTGGAGACCCTGAAGCAAAGAGATGACCCTTCAGGAACACTTGAATAGGTAATAAGTTAACTTAGTGCATTGTTTTCTAAGTTCATTAAGCTTAATTTCAATACATTAATTTCACCTTTCTTAGATTGTATTTTGAGTCAATAAAATTGGTTTTGTATGTAGATTGTAACTTGTGCAGGAGCACCTATGAAGACACCTATGATCACCATGGACCCAATCAGAGATAGAAGGACAAAAGGATCCGCAATGGTTAATTAAGATATTTTGAAGCCTATAATGGCTATTTGTAACAATCAATTTGAATTAAAATTTAAATTTCCTAGAAGTCTTGATAAGGACTTATGACCAAAATCATGTATGGGTGGCCAATAGTGCCAACAAGGGATCTTACATGTCATTTACTTATGTCATTTTCATGGTTTAAATTCTTACATGTTTGATTTTTGTTTCTAATCCTTTAAGGATATTATTTTTTATCATTTCAAACAATCTTTAAAAGTTAAACCTCAAACATAATAAGCTCCATGAACAGGGTATTCCAGAGTAAAGAAAAACAAATGTCCTAATATTCAGTCTTTGTTATTGGGTTTTGGGAGGGGTGGCAAAATATTAAAAATAATTGAATTTTAGTAAAGTGCTGACTAGCTTAATCATGATTAGTTTCAGAGTTCAAATTTCAAACATACCACTAACAGTCATTGCAACAGAACTGGGTCAAGAAAAGAAGTGTGCATGCTTTCCCATTTGGGTCTTCTCTTGTTTCAGAATGAAAATCTAATTGTTTCCACTGTAGATAAGGACATGTTCCCAAGGAATACTTACTCAATTTTTAAAATACAATTTCTTGTAGGCTACCTAGTGTACCATAATGCATTGTATGTTTTATGGTCTGCAAGTGACGTGCTTTCTGAGTTTGCACGGGAGAGTAAAACGGTTAACTTTTTCGTTACTGAAAATGGTGTGGACTATAAGTTGAAAGTAGCTCAACAATGTATCTTTCCAACCATCCATCTTGGCATCAAACCATCTACTCCATTGGCTCTAGTTAGCCAGGTAAACACCAATGACAAACCCATTCTACCCATGGAGTCACTGGAACGCTCGCGACCACGCTCGACCCAAGTGACCCCAAGGTGCACTAAGAATGATTGGGAAATGATATTCTGAGGATCATATCTTGGACCTCGTGAGAGGTTTCAACAAACCATTAGGGGCTACGAGATCATGTTTTTGAGGTCTACAACCTCTCTTGGTTTTGGGTGATTCAACTTCATTTGCATTTGGCAAGGTGATCTCATTCGATGTCAAAACTTGCAGTTAGGGTCAGTTGAAAGTAGCTCAGTAGCGTATCTTTCAAACCATCCATCTTGGCATCAAACCATCTACTCCATCAGCTCCATTTGGTTGGGTAAACACTAGTGACAACCCCATTCCGCCCACGGAGTCACTAGAACACTCATGACCACACTCGACCTAGGTGACCCCAAGGTGCACTAAGCATGATTGGGCAGTGATCTTTTGAGGCTCGTAACTCAGACCTCCTAAGAGGTATAAAAAAACCATTAGGGGCTATGGGATCATGTTTTTGAGGTCTATAATAACCTCTCTCAATTTTGGGTGATTTGACTTCGTTTGCATTTGGCAAGGTGATCTCAGTTGATGCCAAAACTTGTAGTGAGAGTCAGTTGAAAGTAGCTTAGAAACATGTCTTTTAAACCATCTATCCTAGCATCGAACCATCTACTCCATCAGCTCCAATTGGCTGGGTAAGTGCTAGTGACAACCTTGTTCCACCCATGGAGTCACTGGAACACTTGCGACCACACTTGACCTAGGTGACCCCAAGGCGCACTAAGTACGATTGTGCAGCGATCTTCTGAGGCTTGTATCTCAGACCTCGTGAGAGGTATTAAAAAATTGTTAGGGGCTACGGGATCATTTTTCTGAGGTCTACAATAACCTCTCTCTATTTTGGGTGATTTGACTTTGTTTGCATTTGGAAAGGTGATCTTAGTCAATGCCAAAACTTGCAGTGAGGGTCAGTTGAAAGTAGCTCAGTAGCATATCTTTCAAACCGTCTGTCTTGGCATCGAACCATCTACTCCATCAGCTCTAGTTAGCTGGGTAAATGCTAGTGACAACCCTATTCTACCCACAGAGTCAATGGAACGCTCGCGACCATGCTCAACCCAGGTGACCCCAAGGTGCACTAAGCACGATTAGGCAACGATCTTCTAAGGCTCATATCTTAGACCTCATGAGAGGTATTGAAAAATAGTCAAGGGCTATAGGATTTTGTTTTTGAGGTCTACAATAACCTCTCTTAGGTTTGGGTGATTTGACTTCATTTTCATTTGGCAAGACAATCTCAGTCAATGCCAAAACTTGTAGTGAGGGTTAGTTGAAAGTAGCTCAATAGCGTATCTTTCAAACCATCCATCTTGGCATCAAACTATTTGCTCCATCAGCTATGGTTGGCTGGGTAAATGCAAGTGACAACCCCATTCCACCCACGGAGTCACTGGAATGCTCGCGACCACACTTGACCCAGGTGACCCCAAGGTGCACTAAGCACGATTGGGAAATGATCTTCTAAGGATCATATCTTAAACCTTGTGAGAGGTATTGAAAATTTGTTAGGGGCTATGAGATTTTTTTTTTGAGGTCTACAATAACCTCTCTCAATTTTGGTTGATTCAACTTTGTTTGCATTTGGCAAGGCGATCTCAGTCGATGCTAAAACTTGCAGTGAGGGTCAGTTGAAAGTAGCTCAGTAGCGTATCTTTCAAAATTTCCATCCTAGCATCAAACCATCTTCTCCATCAACTTTGTTTAGTTGGGTAAATTCTAGTGATAACCCTATTCCACCCATGGAGTCACTGGAACGCTCACGACCACGCTCGACCCAAGGGACCCAAAGGTGCACTAAGGATGATTGGGTAGAAATCTTTTGATGATCATATCTTGAACCTCGTGAGAGGTATTGACAAACCATTAGGGGCTATGAGATCTTTTTTCTTAGGTCTACAATAACCTCTCTTAGTTTTGGGCGATTCAATTTTGTTTACATTTGGCAAGGCAATCTCAGTTGATGCCAAAACTTGCAGTGAGGGTTAATTGAAAGTAGCTCAGTAGTGTATCTTCCAAACCGTTCATCTTGGCATTGAATCATCTACTCCATCAGCTCTGGTTGGTTGGGTAAATGCTAGTGACAACCCTGTTCTACCCATAGAGTCACTGGAACGCTCACGACCACGCTCGACCTAAGTGACCCAAAGGTGCATTAAGCATGATTGGGAAGTGATCTTCCGAGGCTCATATCTTAGACCTCGTGAGAGGTATCAAAAAATTTTCAAGGGCTATGGGATCATTTTTTTTAGGTCTACAATAACCTCTCTCTATTTTGGTTGATTCAACTTCATTTGCATTTGGCAAGGTGATATTAGTCGATGCCAAAACTTGCAGTGAGAGTCAATTGAAAGTACCTTAGCTGTGTATCTTTCAAACCATCTATCCTAGCATTGAACCATCTACTCCATCAGCTCTGATTGGTGGGGTAAATGCTAGTGACAACCCTATTCCACCCACGGAGTCACTGGAACGCTCGACCCAAGTGACCCCAAGGTGCACTAAGAATGATTGGGTAGCGATCTTACGAGGCTCATATCTTGGACCTCATGAGAGGTATGGATAAATTGTTAGGAGCTATGGGATCGTGTTTCTGAGGTCTACAATAACCTCTCTCAATTTTGGGCGATTCAACTTCATTTGCATTTGGCAAGGTGATCTCAGTCGATGCCAAAACTTGCAGTGAGGGTCAGTTGAAATTAGCTCAACAGCGTATCTTTCAAACCATTTGTCCTAGCATCAAACTGTCTACTCCATCAGCTCTGGTTGGTCGGGTAAATGCCAGTGACAACCCTATTCCACCCAGGGAGTCACTGGAATGCTCGTGACTATGCTTGACCCAAGTGACCCCAAGGTGCACTAAGCATGATTGGGAAGTGATCTTCTGAGGCTCATATCTCAGACATCGTGAAAGGTATTGACAAACTATCAGAGGCTATGGGTGGTGTTTTTGAGGTCTATAATAACCTCTCTTGGTTTTAGGCAATTTGACTTCATTTTCATTTGGCAAGGTGATCTCAATCAATGTCAAAACTTGCAATGAGGCTCAGTTGTAAGTAGCTCAACAGTGTATCTGTCAAACCGTCCATCCTGGCATCAAACCATCTATTCATCAGCTCCAATTGGCTGGATAAACACCACTAACAACCCCGTTCTACCCACGGAGTCACTGGAACACTCAGGACCACGCTTGACCCAGGTGACCCTAAGGTGCACTAAGCATGATTAGGCAATGATATTCTGAGGCTCGTATCTCGGGCCTCATGAGAGGTATCGATAAATCATTAAGGGCTACGGGATCATGTTTTTGAGGTCTCCAATAACCTCTCTCAATTTTGGGTGATTTGAATTAGTTTTCATTTGGCAAGGTGATCTCAGTCGATGCCAAAACTTGTAGTGAGGGTCAATTGAAAGTAGCTCAACAGTGTATCTTTCAAACCATCCATCCTGGCATCGAACCGTCTACTCCATCAGCTCTGGTTAGATGGGTAAACACTACTAACAACCCCATTCTACCCACGGAATCATTGGAACGCTTGCGACCACGCTTGACCCAGGTGACCTAAAAACACAAGTGCTACATTTCTTTGTGGATTTAGTAAACCCCAATATGATGAGTTATATACATAGTGAGTATATACATAGTATTGAAACAATGTAGTACTAAGTGGCTCAAGTGAGTATATATAATGGTATGAAACATAAGAACATAGGAAATCTATAGAAGTTAAACCTCAAACATAATAAGCTCCATGAATAGGGTATTCTAGAGTAAAGAAAAATAAATGTAACTTCAACAAGATATAATTTAAATCAGAATGATAATCATAGTCAAGATATAACTTCACCATTAAATTCCATAAACATGAATAATAAATATGTATACAAAAGATGACGAAAATATAACATAAAAATGAACATGTTCTATATATATTCAGTATCAATGTATCAAACGTATGTCCATATACAAATATGGAACATGCCATTTCAAAATGTCTACAAAATCAATGTTTCAAGGTGTACAATGTGGCATATATGTCATCTCAAAATGTGCCGAGTGGCATCTCTAAATGACCACAAAACTAAAACTATATCTTATGTCGTAGGAGGATCATCAAAATGTAGCATTTTTGAAGAAGTGTTTGGCTCTAATTGATCTTGCATCAAAAATGAGTTCAAACCCAAGTTAGATTGCTTACTTTATATGATTTGTACACACACACACACACACACACACACACACACACACATATATATATATATAAAATTCATAATTCAAACACTAATTTAATTAAAATTATAACTGAATAAAAATATATGTATCTGGCCTCTTAGTTGCCTACCATGATTAAGTGTCCTAGCATAAGTCCTTGGTAGCGAAGAGACCATTCCAACAATACCAACTCTGACCTATAAATATATATTTGCAATAATGAGATTAGTAGAGTGGTGCAACATAGAGTAATAAATCTACAAAATAGGATGATAGCATAATAAAATTAAAAATTGATTGATCTAAAATTGAAACTTACATCTGGTGATCCCTTCTCTGGAATAGTGGGCTGGGTCGACAAAGATACGAAAGATTCTTGTGGGCCCTCCCTCACACTAGGAGTAACCTATGAGAGTAAAAAGATTGTCAATTATATATAAATATACTTCATCATAACAACACTGGTTACAAAATACAAATAACAATATGTAAAAGTCTATGTACAATCGGGCTATCACTCTGAATCAAGATTCTTGTGAGCTTAGGCTCTTGAACCCATGTCGGGACATCATCAATAGCCACACCCTATACAATAAAGTGCAAGTAAAATATTTATTACTATACACAAGTGGCATACATATGCATGCATAATTAATCTTAAACACTTAATTACCTTTCCTTTGTCGACACTATTGGCAAGTTGTCTATACTAAATTATATGACTAGATATAGTGTTTTCATTGTGGCAACAAAGTCATATAGTAGTTTGGAGTCAACGCACTAAGTGTAAAGATCAGAAATCAGTTAAGTGTTGAAGACTGGATAGCATACAGAGCACCAGAGACTTAGAGCACCTGCACCCATGCGTATGGATGAATTAGGGCATGTGCCCTAGGAGTTAAGGTTTTTAGACTATACTTATGCTTAGTCTAAGAGCACATAAGTAGATATGCAAAGATGTGAAAGTTACAGTCAGTTCAAGTTGCACAGCTAGTGTGTGCTAGCAGAGAATAGAGCATAGAGCTGACAGTGACTATTTTGGTTTGCGATTGTAAATTAATGTTGTAGAGGCTATGCACCTATTGTATTTAGGTTGCTGACATATGTACATGTATAATTGTAAGCACGCTTAAGCCAATTCATTTGGAAGTGTTATTTGTAATTAGTTATAGGGCTGACCTAATTGTATATTTGATATGAGCACATAAATATAAGGTGCACCCATTGTATTCGGTATGGAAGTGGAAATAGAGTTGTGAGAAGCAGAGCAGAGATATGCGAAGAGAGCATATGATGTATTAGAGCTTTGCAAGAGGTCAAAGCATGAGCACACCAAAGGAACTGATCTGACAAGAAGTGTCACAGTAACAATTCACTTGCAGATATAGTGTGTATCTGATTCAGAAGGTTGTAGCCTTCATCATTTGAGTAGTGAGCTCTAGGATAGTGAGTCCACTCCCCTAATAGGGATCATTGTAAAAGACTCCTAATAGGGTCTGACCCTTAACAAGGTCTACTATACTAAAATCATTATAAAGCTACTCCTAATAGGGTAAAGGATCTTCTAACAAGGATCACAAAACACTAGTGCAAATTATTAGTGGGTATCAAGTCCCACTGAGGTTTTTACCTATTTGGGTTTCCTCGTAACCATATTGGTGTCATGTGTTGATTTCATGTTTCATGTTTATGTGAATTTTTAATTTAGTACTTAAGCAATTATAATTCAGTATTCAGATTAGAGTGAAAAGTTAAAATACAGTGAACACTAATTCACCCCCCCCTCTCAGTGTTCCCATTCCTAACGGACACCTAATGAAGGAACCCCCTCATGCCCCCCACTGACATCAGTTGTAGCCTGTAAGAGTACAATAAGATGACAATGTATTAGTAAATGTATGACTTTTATTGCTCTAATTGATAGAGATTTAAGCATGTACACCAAATGATATAAAAAAAACTAATGGGGACATAATTTATAATACACCATATAGGCATCAAGGCCAAATGAAATGGTTGAAAGTGTGGAGTCATCCACCTGTCTCAACTCATCCTCTATCATTGACTGAACATAAATGAAAAAAATATATATACATAAGTGCATGTAATCATTAAAACTAATCTAAATAAATAAATTATTTTTAAATTAAATAAGTCATGTGACAAATTTATTTATAATGTTTACTCTTACTGTATCAACAGGAGTTTGTGCCTCTACGTACACCTCCTGAGCACTCTCATGAGATGTAGATGCTCCATGAGGTGTTGCGGCCTCTGCAGATGTGTCTCCTATATCCTCCTTATCAATAACATACTGATATGTATCAACACTAGTTAGTAGTCTGAGGCACATATTCTTGCATATAATGTAAATATGGGGCTCACCTACATGTGAACTCTGGTGAGATGTCGATGCACCAACATCATCCACAACAGGAGGCAACACTGACTTGGTCTGCATGATCAACTGATCACTAAGAAAATGAATGGCCTTAATAGTCCATGAGGCAGCCTCTGGAATGATATTGGGATGTTGCACTAGAGGAGGGGGTGCAACATCAGTGGGGGGGACAAAGGTAGTGGCCTTTTTGCACTGGGCAAATAACCTAGTCTGAGGAGCTCCTCTACCTACACCCATGTTGGGCCTCATACTCCAATAATTAACATTATGACCAAGCACAAACTTAGCATACAATTTTCTTATGAAATAGAAAGGGAGCTCCAAATTTCTATGGGGTTGTTTATCAAAAACCATCCACTAGCGATCCCAAAAGTGTGTGTGCATTGCTTCATTTATGTACCATTTTATTGATAATTTGGGCTTTTTGGGGTCAACTTGTAATCTGGTTTTAGGATTCACAAAAAGGAAGGTTATATCGTCCTTACTTATATTAAGGGTTGCAATCCCATCATGGTCAAGCCCATCATCAAATTGGGCATCCATATCATCACTCCAATGAAGAGAAGCATTATGTTGCCACATGAGTGTGTCAATGTTTTCAACAATAGTATTTAGGGTGGCAAGCATGGGACCTAATGTAGGTATATTCTGATATGTGTTTTGAAAACCTCGTATTGTGTTCAAATTATCTTGTATCAAATCTTCTAAAGATCGAGGGTTTTGAGATAAGGGATTGTTTTGGGGATCATTATTTGGTGTAGGAGTGTTATTTTCTTCATTTTTGTCAACCATGCCTGATTAAATAAAAGACAAATCTAAATTTCAATTTCATTTCATATATTATTACAAAAATAAATACAAAACCCTATTTCAACTAAAAAAACTACATTTAGCGTCAAAATGAAATAAAATAATCAAAATATACAAAAAATTTACTTACCGTATATACCACGGAGTCAAATTTGTTGTTGCAGAAATCAGATCCCTGAAAAAATCATGTATATGATATTTGGAGCTGTTTTCCAAACCTAAAACGTGAGGAGAAATGAGGAAAACAGCTCGTGGGTTTTGATTTATGCCACAGGTTTTGGGTACCCGATAATTTTTTGGGTACCCGATATGATATCGGGTACCTAATTAAGCTTGTGCTTTGGTGTCAGGTTTGCCCAAGTGTACTGACACCCAGGCCTACTAAAAAGTCAACAAGCATTTTCTTGTGCTTTTGGACTAGTGAAAAGTGAATATTTTTCACATCGCCACTTTTTGGCCCCTCATGATCTTGCACATACCCATATATATATATATATATATATATATATATATATATATATATATATATATATATATATATATATATATATATATATATATATATATATATATATATTACTTTAGCTGGCTGACTAGTTGTGACAGAGTCTTGCCTACGAGACTCACAAAGTCAGCAAGACTTGGCAAGTCCACCAAGACTCTACGGGACTTGACCAAGTCCAAACCTAGAGCCAAAAAGACTCAGAAGCCCTAGCTTGGCTCGGGACTTGCAGAGTCATGCATCACTAATTAATATTTTATAAATAGTAGTTTTAAATAGGTATGATTAATGTTCTTTTTTTTTCTATTTCTTTTTTAATATTTAAAAATGTTCTCTTTCATTAAAATTATTAATAAATTTGACAATTCATTGTAAAATCAATAACTATGGAGATGAGGTATTATTAGTGTTGTAGAAGCGATGAGAAGTGATATCTCAAGTTTTATTTATAATTTTATAGTTAATTCTATAAGTATTTTATAATTTAGAATAATGATTTATGAAATGTTTCAATCACGAAGGGTTTTCCCATGTTTATATTGTATAATGTCTTGAATTTGTACATCTTACAATGTTCATTTCATTATCTTATACTTTATTTGTGATGATCAGTAGCCTAAGATCTCAATTTCTATGAAGGTATCAAAATATGTTAGGTCACACTATTCACATCTAAAAGTATGCTACTGATGACATGCTTTAAATGCATGTTACTTATGATCTTGTTAAGGTTACTAGGATCATTTCAAATGTAATAGCATTCCTTATAATTGTATATGTTTTCCAAATGCATCGATCTCTTTGTATTTATACATGACAAGGACAAGAAGATAGATTACCCTTCATGGGACATGTCTATTCATTAATTTATTTTATCAATTTAACTATTTAGTTATTATGAGAAAAATTATATATATATATATATATTTAGGTAAGTGCACAAAGATGGTGGACCAAAAAGGGGGTATAAGTTGCCACTTTTTTCCTAAAATCAACAAACTCTAAACTTCAACAAGAAATTGAAGATAGTTAGACTCAAAATTTTAAGATGCGACAAGAACAAGAGTTGTAATACTCTAAATCTAGTTCCTAAACTACTAATTTATTTTGAAAATGGTGCAGATTAAGGCCCTCAAAAAGGGGGAGCATAAAAAGTCATCCTATATTTTGTGAAAAAATATAACATAGCATCTAGTGTGCTCCCCCTAAAAAGTTAACTTTAAAAAAAAAAAAATTTAATCGCTTCGGTGAGAAGTTAGCTAACACCATGTAGTTTATCCCGGATTTTTTGCTAATTTTTTTATGAATGTATAATTTTTATGAATTTACGAAGTGCACACATCCTGAAAATGTCAAATTTATGTGTGTTCCCCCTAGAAATCATTTAAAACTAATCAAAAATTAATTTTTTTTAAATGTGTAGAATGGAGTCTAGTTTCTAAAAATGTAACTTGTTGCAAAATTCAATGAACGAACCAAAATCTATGCCCAAAATACTACACGTTGGTTTTTAATAAAAAATGAACATACACACAAAAGAAATTAGAGATGAAAATCTTAACATAATTAGAATTCAAAATAAATTATATGCTTAGATAGCTAACAAAGAGATCTACAATATCACATCGTCTAATTTTTACGTTATTGAACCATGAGTAAACCTGACGAGGAGCACAGAAAAAAAAGATGTCATTTTTTTGTATGTCTATTGGAAAACACATCTTAGGCCTATTTGAATCCTCCAAGCCTTTGGGTTGGATCTCCAAGGTAAATCCAAGCCTTAGGATTGGTGGATTCTAATGTCTTGCAAAGCGCATGCTCCCTATAGGAAATGTGCACTATTGAAATCTATGACTTCCATAGGGCGTGCGCACTATTTAAGTCATAGATTTTAGTAGTGAGAGAGAAAAAGTAAGAAGGTGGCAATGATTGGCAGAGAGAGATCTCTCTCTCTCTCTCTCTCTCTCTCTCATTTTGGATAGGGCACACGCGCTATGTAAGAATATGGATTACACTTTTGTGGTTTTGCATAGGGCACACACGCTATAGCGTGCTCGCGCTATGTAAGACTAAAAAGATGGTCTTATATGTTAAAGATCTCATGAAAGAGACCCACTTTTCTTGTATACTGTCTAGTTTCTACATTTTATCTCACAAATATTCGCTTTTCATTGTCTTGAAGGTGACAAAGAAACATATTCTATCAATTTGCACAATCTTTTTGTTCAAAAATTAACATTGAATTGTGAAAGTCAATCATTCTTCACCGAAATTTATTAATTGACGTAAGTTTTTTACTTTTTTACACGTGAAATGTGAATAAAGAGTCTTTTGGTTTATAATTGGTATGATATAGACTTTTTGAATACGTAATTTGATATAATTGTAATTAATTTATAGTATTTAATTTATCATATTGTAAGAGATTTATATTATAATTTGACTTATTGTAATAGATTTATATTATATTTTTAAAATTGTAATCAATTCATATGTAGAAATCATCATCATGCTGAGGAAACAAGAAAAGACTTTAACACTGGAAGAGCATAAAAGAGATAGAGAGAATAAAAGGGAAAGAATGAGACAACTTCGTGAACAAAAAAAATTGGATACCATAGAAGAAGATTTTTCTTTGGATGAGGAACATGAAACATAGATACAAAGTAAGAGAGAATTGGAATTGGAAACAAAAAGATAATGAATGAGAAAATTACGTGCAACAAGACAATTGAATTATGAAGATGCGAGCACATCATCTACAAGTTCTCAAGTTGAAGAGACATCGTCATCCAATGTTGGAGGCACACCATTGTATCATGTTGAAGGCAAACCCTTGTATCATGTTGAAGGCACATCATTGTCTACATCCCAAGGTGTACACACCCCCTTGTATCATGTTGAAGGCACACCATTGTCTACATCCCAAAGTGGAGGTACACAATTATATCATGTTGAAGGCACACCATTATCTACATTTCAAGGTGTAGGCACAACATTGTGTCATGTTGAAGGCACTCAAGATGGTACACAATTCACACATAATATTTTTGATGCTCCTAGAATTATTTATGGAAAGCCAAAATATTTGATTGATTTTGATACTAAAATTTTTCACGCAAAGTCTGACAAGATTCTCAAGCATACTTGTCAAAGAAATGTTAATCATAGTTGGAGATTATTTTTTGAGAATTTAAATATGATAGGCAGATGTCAACTATTTGTTGAAATGATGAGAAATCTGAAATTTATGCCCATCATGAAGATTCTTGGGCTAAGAACGATGGATGAGTCAAGTGAAAAATCTATTGTAAAGAATCTAACGATTACATATGAGAGTGTGGGTTCTGCATCATGCACGAAAGATAGTAATGTCACACAACCTATACTTACATCAACAATAGTAAACACTCAAATGAAGAAATCTCAACTCATTAGAAAGATAAGAAAAATATTGAAAATAAGTAGAAAGTCTCTAATGAGAGCCATGGGAAGGTGTCAAAGAGTGGAAGATCCAAATAGCAATGAGTTATGGGCATTTTTCGATAGACTACCGTGAAAAGATAAAGCAATTGTTGAAGCTTGGAAATCCTTGATTGAAGAATTTTGGAAGAATAACACACAGGTATCTCCTAATCAAAGAGATGTTGTAAGAAGGAGGATTGGTAGTCAAATTTGTGTTCCACATCCAAAACTTTTTTTGGATTCAACTCAGACACAATTCTTTACAAAATTTACGTATATGTATCCTCAAATTAAAATTAGTTAGAGATATTTTGAAATGTGTAAACCTTTTTATGTGAAGATATATCACACACACACAACTTGTTGTTGTAGGGTACATATTAAATTTTCTAACCATTTTAAAGTTTATAAGAATATGTGTAGATTTGCACTCTAACAATGTTTTGTAGGATTGTAACATAAATGTCCCTATTATACACTAAGTTTTCACCCTTGTCTCAAGCTCTCTTGGTCTTGATAACTTAGTATAACATGGGAATCATCTCTAGGTTGTGGGACCTATGCTAACTAAGATGAGACCTCTAGGTTCTAGGCTGGTTCCTCTTGGATAATCACCTTAATTTTCTTCTTGACATGAAAAGGTAAAAATTTTGAGAGAAAGGGATAAAAGGAATGCTTGAAAGGGAAATGACTGAAAGAAAACCACCTACTAGGTGATACACCAAAATTAGGGTTTGAATCTCAGTATAGAGGATGAAATTAATAAACAACTTAGGTCTAGGAGATCACAACTCACTAAATAGGCCTGCATAAATATTTCATAGAAGGGTCTGCAATAGAAAGAGGCTAATCAGGGAAAGAGAGAAACCTTCACAAACAATAGCATTCATAAGTGTTTAGACACAATCTACAACCTGTAGACAAACATTCACCTCTGCAACTCGGTATAGGAATGAGACAAGATTGCTAGGGGGTTGTAGTATACCCACAAAAGCATTCACATCAAATCACCCACAATAATACACAACAATTGCAGAAAGAGAGAGGGATCAATTACCCTACGGTATCATTCAAAACATACATATACTTCAATTCAATAAGAGGTAATTCAGACAAGGAAGCATAGGGACATGGAGAACTATCACAAAATACCTCTGCAGTGTTTGAATTATCAATGAAAGATTTACAATTGTATAAGCCAGAGGGTAGAAATGATACCACAAATGACCCTTATGAAAAGTGAAATTCTTTTACAATTGTCTAACTCTAAACACTAAGGCTCCAAAAAAGAACTATATACATACTCAACTGCATGCAAGCAGGAGTCAAAAACCTAACTAGGGTTACATAGGTACAACAATACAACATCAAACCCTAGGTACATTGATGACTAATCAAAATCTCTGAGAACAACAGTGATCAAATCAAAACTTCCTTGAGTGCATCCATCCAGTACTAAACTCACCTACAGACACATCAACCTCGACTCAACTACCCACCTGCAACTCCACTAAGCCATGAAGGCTCACAATCTGATCTTATTTCCCTGGGTAATAGTACCGTTCAAAAGGTGGCACCAACTCTTTCTAGCATCTCCTGGCATGAAAATGCGGCACAGTACCCTGCAATGCTGGCCAATAGTCATCTCCATCAACCTCCCCACCCACAAATATCTTGAGAATTTAATTCCTAAGCTACCCGACGTCATGCATGGCTGAAAAGAGCAAAACCTTAGCAAAACTTTTGCAAGAATTTTAAATTTTTGAAATATAACGGATAGCGGAAAATTAAAACATCACCATCAATCTCATGCACTTCTTGACAGATGAACGGCCACAATACGCTAAGAAAACAACTTAAACTTCCCCCTTTGACAGGTCAACTACCACCTAGAAGTCAGCAACCAATGAAACGCAAGCAAATTAGCACGTCTGACAGACTTGGACCCACGACCTACAGAAAGAGAATCAAACGATTATCATAAGATCACAAGGGCTTGGAAGATCCCTTGCGAACAAGTGACAACTATAGATCTTCAGTCTACTGACATCCCTGCAGATACTCTGACACGGTCCCACTGACAAATCCAAGTTATCATCTAGCCAACCAATAACAAACGAGCACATAAAAAACCAAGGACCCACCTGACAAAGCCCGGAGATAAAGAAAGATCAACGGTCATCCCATGATCACATGCTCTGACACAAAGCCTTGCGTACATATGCCAATCGTCAATCCTTTGCAGATGTCAGAGCCTCTAACTACCGAAAGGGCCCACGCTGACATGGCACCAAATCACAAGTCTTTGACCAATCAAGGGTGTACAGCTTGGACAACGTGGCCGGACCCACTAACAACCAAACTTTGTAGACAGGAAGATCGATGATCATCGCAAGATCTCATGTAATCTTCTGAGGCCATGAGATCATGCGACAACATCAGATGAAGAATCTTGATTTTAGCTGCTAAGCAGAGACCGCCAACTCAAAAGGTAACTGTTTGTGGGATCACTAAATGTTAGAGCCTTGACTGCCGGGAATTGGAGATTTGGTGACTAAAGGATTAAATTGCACCCATGCATTTTGGGGATTTAAGTGGCTGATAAAGTAACAAAGAAATATAATAGGCCAAAGGGTTTTCTAGGGTTTCTTTCTGCAACGGCTAGTTTTATGAATTTTTTACCTACAAACCAAAGAGTTAAAAGGATTGCAAAGGCCAGAGGGTTTGCAATGAAGCCATGAAATTTTTAGAGATACTTGGCAGGGTTAAGACAGGGACTTGGGGATAGATTTAGCCAAATTTGTATAAGACAGGAAAATTTGGGTAACAATCCCACCTAGATTTTCAAGGGAATTAATATCTACCATTTTATGTGAAACAGTGGATGGTCAACAATTTTGCAAGCTCTCATGCTTGAATGCTACATGCATAGATTACAGAGGTTTGTGACATTTTCCAATTTGTCAACATATGGAGCGTATGCATGCAATCTGTAATGAAATAGTAGAATTTAGAAAATATAAGACCTTGACATACAATCTAAAAGATGGAAAAGAGGCTAAAAGATGTGATTTAGTAATTGAAAAAATTCCAGTGTATCAGTTCATGGATATTTTTCATCAAAACATTATTTATGAGTATGCAAGGCATACACATAGAGCACAATGGTTGGATATGAAATTCAAGTTGTACAGGGACACATTCCCACTTGATACCACTGTTTCAGTTGTGGACTTTGCATAGAACTACACACTACAACCACAAAATGAGGTACAAGCAAAGTATTACAACTCCCTACAAGTTACTATATTTGTTCATATAGCATTCATGCATTCACCTAATAATACAAAGGAGAACAAGAAGATATTGAGGGGGTATCATTTTTATATCAGCGATGATCGCTCACATTCTATAGAGTTTGTACACGATTGCTTTCAAATATTTTATGGTTATTTGGCTAATAAGGGCATAAAATATCATCAACATATCATATGGTCAGATAATTGTGCATCACAATTCAAGAATTCTTAGATTTTTTATTGGTTGTGCAAGATGCATAAGATTACTGGAATTCAATATATGTGGAATTTCACAGAGGTTGGTCCTAGAAAGGGAGAGCATGATGGTGCAAGTGCATGTATTAAAAGAGCCTTAGCACATGAAGAATTAAAGTACAAAGAGAAAGCAACATTGTCAAATGTGAGATGTATTGTCTAGTGGTGTAATGCTACAATGGGTCCAGGTAATGAAGGTCAGTCTACAGTTCGTAGATATTTTTGGTTGATGGATGAAACTAACATTGCACCATATGAGGATTGTTGTACACTAACAAGATCGAGTGAGCTGCACCCTTTTAAAAGTTGTAATGCAGGTTCATGGAGTATCCACACACGACATATGGCATGCTTTTGTTCATCATGTGTAGATGAAGATTGGGATGGGTGCGACTCAAAGGAATGGGTTGACGAATGGTATACACATATTTTGAGCCCACTTACCTCCTATCATCCCCATGAATCACTACAACTAACATAAATGGAATCATCCATTGAATTTGATTGCTTATCTGATCTAGTACAACTAGGTAAATTTTTCACATACAAATAATCTCAAATTTAGTACTTTATCATAAATATTCAGTAAACTAATGTCCTCATTATGTTTATATCATTATAGGTCATGTTTTTGTTGTTATTGCACTTGAAGACAATGAAGAATGGACAAATTTTTGTCGTTGTGTTGAGGAAAAAAAGAAATTGGATCACTTGGTTATCGATGGTGAAGAATTAGAATACCCTATAGGAATAGTGGTTGTAACTAGTACATAGCTTAGGTGGTATGCTATGAAGAACCCTAGGTTGTGGTTGTTCAAGGATTGGGAGACACACAGAAAGATTCTTCATTATTCGAACCTCACCATTGCATCAAATGTCCACTTGATTAGATATGGGGGAAGACCATATAATAAAACTCTTTGGAAGGTTCGCGAGTTAGACCTCGAGGTAATACTTGAGATAATCAAGGGTAGGACAGATCCAATTGGTTCATTGGACTAAATGGAGATACAAAATATTGTAATGTCAAATCTATTTAAATACATGTGCATATATCATGTATATTTATATAGCACTGTATATTTATATATGTCATGGACCCTAATCTAGGCACAAGTTCACTTCCTTTGATCTCTTATTCTAACTTATCTTGACATGACATACAAGGACCTCAATCTAGGCTTCCCTATTCACCTAGAGCCTCCATTATGTCAAAACTTCAAATAGGGTTTCTGCCTTGATTCTAACACCATATAATATCTTAACATGGTCCATATAGGACCAACCTCTGAGTATGCAAGGCATACACATAGAGCACAATGGTTGGATATGAAATTCAAGTTGTACAGGGACACATTCCCACTTGATACCACTGTTTCAGTTGTGGACTTTGCATAGAACTACACACTACAACCACAAAATGAGGTACAAGCAAAGTATTACAACTCCCTACAAGTTACTATATTTGTTCATATAGCATTCATGCATTCACCTAATAATACAAAGGAGAACAAGAAGATATTGAGGGGGTATCATTTTTATATCAGCGATGATCGCTCACATTCTATAGAGTTTGTACACGATTGCTTTCAAATATTTTATGGTTATTTGGCTAATAAGGGCATAAAATATCATCAACATATCATATGGTCAGATAATTGTGCATCACAATTCAAGAATTCTTAGATTTTTTATTGGTTGTGCAAGATGCATAAGATTACTGGAATTCAATATATGTGGAATTTCACAGAGGTTGGTCCTAGAAAGGGAGAGCATGATTCTTACATGAAATTATGCGGGGTTCGCCAAATATTAATTCTTATCATATGCAATTATCGGCCCCTTCACCAAAATTTGAAATGTTAAAGACACATCTTCCGAGGAAAGCGGCAAAATGGATGATGTAGATTATGAGGCAAAATCTGATGGCTAATATGAAAATATTTTACTTGTCTATTTAAGAGATATGATGATGAAGGGTACTCCCCTTAATACCACAAACACATAACAGAAACAGAGAAACAACAACAATTTGCAAGAATAGAAAATGAGCTTCTTATTATCTCCACAAATGTGGAATTACAAATTTTTGGAATTACAATGTGCAAAGCCACATGGGCATTTTCCTTATAATATTTTGAGGGACAAAGCCTCAAATTATTACCCAGAACTACTCTGAACTGCTCTTAATTGCCTAAGACAACACTACGGGCCTTCTTTATATAGGGAATTTTCCACTGCCTAAGAAGGTTCTAGAATTTAGCCTTTAAGGCTGACTAAACATAGAATTATTTTATTTTTCACAATTATTACAATAGGGTCGACTCAAAACAAATACAAAATATGTTTGTAGGTAGCCCAACTTTCGGAGGCCATAACTTGTTAACTGTAGTTCCATTTTTCTATTATAACCACTTTTCAGAAATGTCAGGACGAGATCTACAGTGCCTGACTTGCACAAGCTCCAGTCAGCTAGGGGTCGATCACGATCCAAAGCCTCTAAGGCCTTCAAAATTGAGCTAAAGATTTCATACCCAAAAACTTCAATAACTTCACTAATACATATGATATGGCAATGACACTAAACTGGTAAGCTGATATGACTAAGATGAACCTCCACCTTTGAAATCAGAACATTCTGAGATCGTATGACCAACTTACTAAAAATAGTAAGTTTCCATAAATAGCATCTTTGCACAAGATAGCCCTTATTGAAAAAGAAACCAAAAATATTTTTGGGTAATGCAAGATTGATCTTACACCCAGGATGCTCCTGCATCAAACACCCGGGGTAATTTGAGAAGTGACCCTGTCACGACTCAGGTGTGAAGAGAAAAACCAAGAAGGTTAACCTCCTCTCTTGTCAGCCATGATGAATCTTCAATAGGCCATCCTTTCCATTTGACCATATATTCTTCATATGTCTTGTTAATTGTGCTTCTACCAACACAACTATCTAGTATATCTTCAAGCTCTTTAGTAGCTAAAGTAGTTGTTGGAATACTCCATTGTGCCTTTGTGAGCTCATCTTCAACACCCCCTTCATGATACTCTATTAAATCTAAAATGTTAAATATTGGTGAAATAATCAGCCTAGTAGACAATTCTACCTCATAGGAATTTCTTGAATCATGCTTCTTCAGTATCTTACATGGCCCAAACTTCTTCATTTTCAACTTGTTGCATGTACCAACTGGAAATCGCTCCTTCTGCAAATGAACCATGACTTCATCTCCAACCTGAAATTCCTTATGCCTCCTTTTCTCTTCTGCCTTAGCCTTATACTGTGCATTCATCTTGGTAATGTGCTTCCTCACCTCCTCATGGATATTCTTCAAGTGTTCTGCAAAATCTTCAGCTTCAGCGTTATTTATTTCTCCTTTATCCATCTTCCTCAACTCGGATGCATTTTTGGGACTACTTCCGTATATAATTTAGAAAGGTGATTTACTAGTGCTCCTATTGACATAATTATTGTATGAAAATTTCACCTATGGTAAAATCAAATCCCATCCTATTGGCTTGTCTCCAACAAAACATCTCAGTAAATTCTCCAAACTCCTATTCACCACCTATGTCTATCCATCAGTCTGTGGATGATGTGATGAATTGAACTTCAAATCTGTCTTCAACTTCTTCCACAATGTACATCAAAAATATCCAACAAACTTAGTATCCCGATCTGAAACTATGCTCTTTGGAAAACCATGTAGCCTCACCACTTCTTTGAAAAATAATTCTGCTATATGAACTGCATCATTAGTCTTCTTATAAGGAATGAAATGTACCATCTTTGAAAATCTGTCAACTACTAAAAAAATTGAATCATGTCCCCACTGTGTCCTTGGCAAACCAAAAACAAAGTCCATACTGATATCCTCCCAAGGTTTCTCTAGTATAGGTAATGGCTGATACAATCCTATATTCTGCTTCACTCCTTTGGCCATCTGACATACTCTGTACAAACTTCTTGACATCTTGCTACAACTGTGGGCAATAATAGTTCTCACTAACAATAGCAATGGTTTTATCATGACCAAAATGTCCAACCAATCCTCTGCTATGCCTCTCCTTGATGAGATTCTCTCTCATAGAACTTCATGGAATGTACAACTGACTCCCTCTGAATAACATACCATCCTAGATGATAAAATTCAGCCACTTTGTTTTGTCTAGAGTAATAGGCTATGTACAAGCTTTCCAAGCTTCACCAAAATCAAGATCCTCTGGATACAAACTCTTGAGTTCCTTGAACCCAACCACCTCAATCTACATCTCTGTCAGCAAAATTTGCCTTCCGCTAATCGCATCTACAACCCTGTTAGAATTTTCACTTCTATGCTTCAAAATAAATGTATAACTCTACAAAAACTCAACCCACGTCAAATGCCGCTGATTCAACTTTTGTTGACTATTCAAATATTGCAAAGCTTGATGATCAATTTACAAAACAAATTCCTTAGGAAGAAGATAGTGTCTCCACTTCTTCAATGCCTGAACTATAGCATAAAATTCCTAATCATAAGCAGAATATTTTCTTTTAGCATCATTCAACTTCTCACTGAAATAAGCAACAGGTTTACCTTCTTGGCTCAAAATAGCTCCTATTACAGTGCCACTAGCATCACAGTCTACTTGAAACACCTTATTAAAATCTAGAAGTGCTAAAATAGGTTGTTCTGTAACTCTTTATTTCAACAATTGAAAACTCTTTTCTGCCCCTGTAGTCCACTTAAACTCTTTCCTATCCCCTCTCATTGTTTTAGTCAAGGGTCCATAAATACTGCTAAAACTCCTGATAAAATTTCTGTAAAAGTTAGCCAAACCATGAAAAGATCTTACTTTAGTAGCACTCCTTGGGGTAGGCCATTCAAGGATAGCCTGCACTTTTTCTATGTCCATTTTTAGACTTTTTGCTGAAACTACAAATCCTAGATACACTAACTCCTTGACAAAATTGCACTTCTTCAAATTAATCAACAATTTCTCTTCTCCCAGCTTCTCAAATACCATACGAATATGCATCATATGCTAATCCAATGTCTTACTAAAGATCAAAATATCATCTAGGTAAACAATGACAAACTTACCCAAAAATTATTTTAAAACCTCATTCATCAGCCGCATGAAAGTGCTCGGTGCATTGGTTAGCCCAAAAGGCATGACTAACCACTCACACAATCCTTCCTTTGTCACGAAGGCAGTCTTCCATTCATCTCCTTCTCTGATCTGAATCTGGTGATATCCACTCTTCAAATCTATCTTTGAGAAATACACAGCTCCACTCAAGCAGTCCATAATATCATCCATCCGTGGCAATGAAAATTTGTACTTGATTATGATCTTGTTGATAGCTCTAGAGTCTGTACACATCCTCCATTCTCCATTCTTCTTTGGTGCTAATACTGGTGGTATAGCATAGGGACTCAGACTCTCTGATGCAGAAACTTCTAGAGGTCATATCTTTTGACTTGGATCTGGGTTTTTGCTCAATTTTTTCGGGTGCATGCTTCAAGTGGTGGCATATGTTTTGCTAGTTCAACTTAGCACATTTCTGAGAGCTGAAAGTTTCATTTAGGGCTCTGAAATCATCTTTTAGTGTTTTTCTCTAGTTTTTTAGAAAGTTCTATTTTTTAATAAATCCAAAATTATGTTTCTAATCTCAGATACTAGTTGGCAATTCTTTCTAACTTAGTTGAAGGCATGTTTAAGAAAAAACTGAGTTTTTTAGGTGTTGTTTCAAAAATTACCAAAAATGGCAAAATAAATAGTTTTGTGAAAAACTGCCAAAAAAGGTAATTTTTTATTTTCTTTTTTTTGGTTTTTTTTGGTTACTTAAGAGTTTGCAAAGAATTGTAGAAGTAGTGAAGGATGAATAGACAATATATAAGGTTTGAAAATCTATGTTTACTTGTCTTGTAATTGAGTTTTGCGAGTTGTGTACTACATCATTTGGTATCAAAGCAGGAAGATGGGTGGGAGAGGAAGAGGAAGAGGAGGTATCACGCCGATGCAAAGACTGATGCTAGATATGTAGAGGCATATTAAATGATTTAGTGAGTGAATGGATAATCAAGGAATACAAAGAGGGAATGAATCTGATGAAAAGGGAAACCAAAGAGGTGCTGACCAAAATGAAGAAACCATAGAAGAAAGACTGGAAGAAATGAGCTATGAAGATAGAGTTCTCAGGGCTTTAGAAGGAAGAAGTGAGGCAATCAAGATTGATGTTTCAGACTATGCTGGTAGTCTTAAGCCAAAAGAATTAATAGACTAGCTAAACGAGATGGGGAATTCTTTTGAATGGAAGCCTATGACAGAATAAAAGAAGATGAAGTTTGCATGCATAAAATTAAAAGGACATGCAATGATATGGTGGGATCACCTCCTCATTCATAAACCCTCTTTCACAAGTTCTAGAATTTGAAGCAAAACTTGTCTTCAGTGCAAGACTACACAAATGAATTCTACAAGTTAACCATGCGCATAGAGCATCAAGAAAATAATGAGCATATGGCTTCTACATATATGAATGGCCTAAAATTCTCCATCCAAGATGAATTGAGCATGCATCATGTTAATAGTATGGAGGAAGCTTACCAATTAGCTCTAAAGGCTGAAGAAAAGCATAATAGGAAATACATCTAGAGGAATAGAGGTGGTTGAAGGGGTGCCTCAACTCCATTTTGGGGAGGTTCTAATAATGGTCGAGGAGAGACTTTTCAAGGATTTGAAAAAATATAGAATCAAGAAAGAGGAAGGGGGTTTCAAAGAGGAAGAGGCTAAGGAAGCGGAAGAGGCTGGGAAAACCAGAGAAGGCCTTTCATTTGTTTTAGGTGTGGAGAAGAAGGACACATAGCCTTTGAATGCTCAAATTATAACATGCCAAAAAGAAATCAAGGAGGACATCCTAGAGTGAACCTGGTTTAGCCAGAATTTACAGTAGCAGGAGAAGAATAAGAAGTCTTGCCAAATGTGGGAGAAACTCTCATGATGAGGAGATCAATGATCATTCCAGAGAAGGAAGAAGTCCCTGAAAAGAACCTTGATGACTCGTGGCTTCGAACCAACATCTTCAGAACTAGATGCACTTAAGGTGGAAAGGTATGCCAAGTTATTATTGATGGGGGTAGTTGTGAGAATATGGTAGCTAAGGAAATGGTAGAGAAATTAAATCTACAATGTGAGAAACATCCTCATCCTTACCGTATTGCATGGTTTAATAAAGGAAATGAGTTTACTGTTGATAAAAGATGTTTGGTTAGGTTTACTATAGGAAAAATCTATAAGGATGAAATATGGTGTGATGTTATTCCTATGGTTGCTTGTCATACTTTGTTGGAAAGGCCATGGCAATATGATAGGAAGATCATGCATGATGGAGAGAAAAATACATATACCTTCTAGAAGGATGGCTCTAAAGTGACTCTATTACCACTTAAGGATGAAAGGAAGAATGAGACATGTTGTCTAGCAAAAGATGTTGTCAAAGAAATGAAGGTGACAGGTTGCTGCTATGCATTGGTAGTAAAAAGAGAAGAGCTAGAAAGCACAATACCAGATGATGCAATAAAGATACTAGAAGAATTTACTGATGTCATTCCAAATGAGCTACCTGATGGTCTCCCACCAAAAAGGGATATACAACACCATATTGATCTAATTCCTAGAGAAACTCTTCCTAATCAAGCAGCTTATCGAATGAACCCAACACAACATGTAGAGCTCAACAAACAAGTTACAAAACTGATTAAGAAAGGCCTAGTTAGAGAAAGCATGAGTCCATGTGTTGTGCCTACATTGTTGACTCCGAAGAAGGATGGAACATGGAGGATGTGTACTAATAGTAGAGAAATTAATAAGATTACTATCAAATATTGGTTTCCTATTCCTCGTATAGAGGATATGATGGATGAATTAGCAGGGGTCAAATACTTCAGCAAGATTGATCTACGAAGTGGATACCACCAGATTCGAATCCATGAAGGAGATGAGTGGAAGATAGCTTTTAAGACTAGGGATGGCTTGTATGAATGGATGGTGATGCCATTTGGGCTTTCTAATGCACCAAGTACATTCATGAGATTGATGAATACAGTTTTACGACCCTACATTGGTAAGTTTTCTATAGTTTATTTTGATGATATCCTAATTTATAGCCATAGAAAAGGAGAACACCTACAACACTTGAGGATCATCCTGAGTGTATTGAGGAAAGAGAAGCTTTGTGAAAATTTAAAGAAGTGTAGATTCATGCAAAATAGTTTGATTTTTCTAGGCTTCGTCATCTCTAAAGATGGTGTTCAGATGGACCCAAAAAAGGTCAAGGCAATCCTAGAATGGCCTAGTCCATCCAGCATAATAGAGGTAAGGATTTTTCATGGATTAGCAACCTTCTACAAAAAGTTTATTTGAAACTTCAGCAGTATTGTAGCACCCATAACAGATTGTACGAAAGGAAGAGAATTCACATGTGCAAAAAATGCTGAAGAAAGTTTCAGGTTCTTGAAGAAAAAGGTAACTGAAGCTCCTATATTGGCACTTCCAAATTTTGATAAAGTATTTGAAGTAGAATGTGATGCTTCCCATGTTGGAATAGGTGTTTTTCTTAGCCAGGCAAGTAAACCAATAGCCTTTTTCAATGAAAAATTAAATGATGTGAGGAAGAACTTTTCTACCTATGATTTAGAATTTTATGCAATTGTTCAAGCCTTAAGGCATTGGAGGCATTATTTGGTCTCACAAGAATTTGTACTATTTAAAGATCATTTGGCCTTGAAATATGTGAACACACAAAAGAAATTGAATAGTAGGCATGCTAAATGGGTGTCTTTCTTGTAAGGGTATAATTTTGTTTCGAAGCATAAGTCTGGAAAGCATAATCAGGTTGTTGATGCCCTAAGTAGGCGTGTTACACTCATTACTACAATTGAAACAAAGGTCATTGGTTTTGATTCTATTAAAGTTTTGTATGAGGTTGATGATGATTTTTGGGAGATTATAGAGAAGATTAAAGAGCCAGCAAGTAGTCTTTCAGATCACATGAGAGGAGAATACTTTCTACAGGATGGTTACCTCTTTATAGGAAAACAAATTTGTATACCAGCTGGTTCCATAAGGGAAAATATTATCCGATAATTTCATAGTGGTAGTTTGGCTGGTCACTTTGGGAAGGACAAGATGATAACCTTGATTGAAGATAAATACTACTGGCCGAAACTGAAAAGGGAAATTACCAAGTATGTGGCAAGATGTAGAATTTGTCAAGTGGCTAAGGGTCACTCCCAAAACATAGGCTTGTATACACCTCTACTTGTACCCATCAAGCCATGGATAGATTCATTTTTGGAGGACCCTATGGAAGGAGATGGGAACACAATTACAGTTTAGCAGTGCCTATCATCCCCAAATTGATGGGAAAACTGAGGTGGTCAATTGGAGTTTGGGAAACCTGTTACGGTGCATTGTTGGTGAAAAGCCCAAGCATTGAGACTTGGCATTGCCTCAAGTGAAGTTTTCTTAC
This sequence comes from Chamaecyparis obtusa, assembly GCA_027943335.1. Taxonomy (NCBI): domain Eukaryota; kingdom Viridiplantae; phylum Streptophyta; class Pinopsida; order Cupressales; family Cupressaceae; genus Chamaecyparis; species Chamaecyparis obtusa. The sequence goes on from BSBK01007873.1 coordinate 324,804, forward strand.
AATAGTTCTCTCAACAAATCCACTGGTAAATCTCCTTTTTAGATTGTATATGGTAAGAATCCTCAGGGTGTTTTGGACCTTGTACAACTTCCTGTCCAAGATAGAATTAGTGATGATGGGGAAGCATTTGCTGAACACCTTCAACAATATGTGAGGAGTAAATTGCAGGATAGCAATGAGAGATATAAGGTTGTTGTAGATGTCAGTAGAAGGAGACAAATATTTAATGCAGGTGATTTGGTGATGGTGTACTTGAGGTGTGAAAGATTTCCTACTGGCACATATCATAAGCTAAAATACAAAAAGATAGGTCCTTGTCGAATTCTAAAGAAGATCAATGATAATGCCTATGAGGTTTGTTTACCAGATGATTTGGATATCTCTCTTGTGTTTAATGTTTCTAATTTGTATGCATTTTATGGAAATCCATTTGAGCTAGATAGTAGAGATGAGGTGGATTGGCATCACCACCTTCCAAGTAAAAAGAAGGAAAAGATTGCCCACATTCTGGATAAACAGTCTACAGTCACACGGAATGGTCATTACAATAGGTACCTGATTCAGTGGGAGGGGTTACTAGTGATAGATAGAACATGGATCTCAAAGTGGGAAGTGATGAAGTTGGACCCCAAAAAGTTGCAGCAGTTCACAAACAACCACTTGTAGGAGCTGTGTTCATTTAAAGAAGGGGAGAATGACGCAGAAACTTCTACAGGTCATAACTTTTGACTCAGATCTTAGTTTTTGCTCAATTTTTTTGGGTGCATGCTTCAGGTGGTGGCATATGTTTTTCTACTTGATCTTAGATTGATCAGGGTCCATTTTAGCACATTTCTGAGAGCTAGAAGTTTCATTTAGGGCTTCGAAATCAGCTATTAGTGTTTTTCTCTAGTTTTTTAGAAAGTTCTATTTTGTAATAAATCTGAAATTATGTTTCTAATCTCAAATATTAGTTGGCAATTCTTTCTAACTTAGTCAAGGGCATGTTTAAGAAAAATTTGATCTTTTTAGGTGTTGTTTCATAAATTACCAAAAATGGCAAAACAAAATAATTTTGTGAAAAATTGCCAAAAAGGGTAATTTTTCAGTTTTCTTATTTTTTGGGTTTTTTTGGTTACTTAAGAGTTTGCAGAGAATTGTAGAAGCAGTGAAGGATGAATAGATAATATTGAAGGTTCAAAAATACGTGTTTACTTGTCTTGTAATTGAGTTTTGAGAGTTGTGTGCTACATCACTCTCACATATCAATCCTTTCTGCAACACCTCTTGTACTTGTCTGTTCAAATCCTCACTTTCTACAGGTGACATTCTATGTGTTGCCTTACTTGATAAACTAGCTCCTGGGATCAAGTCCATCTAATGACTAATCTTCCTTACTGGTGGTAATCCATCAGGCACATTATTGGACACAATATCCTAAAACTCATTCAAGAAATGTGCAACTTCTACAGGAACATATTCTACTTCCTATTTACCGGCTTTTGGAATTAAAGAAAAACACATATGCTCATGCCTCATACCCTCTAAGAATTTTCTTCCATTAACTAAACGTATTCTTGTAGTACCACATACCTTTTCTTTCATGTCCTTCAATGGCTTTAGCTTATGTCTCACTCTATCCTTTGTCAGAGAATAGGTATTTGCATGACCATCATGTACAACATGCCTGTCAAACTATGCCATGGTCTTTCCAATAACATATGACATGCATCCATAGGTATGATATCACATAGTACCTCATCATGGTATCCGCCGATCTTAAATTTCACCAGGCACTGTTCATTGACCATGACCTTGTGGTCATCCTGCACCTAGGCAATCTAGTGCGAAACAAGCTCCTCCTTTGGTCAGGTTCATTCTCTCCACTCAACATGACTCTTCTATTAATCAGTGTTTCCCCTCTTTCAACATCTTCAGAATGTGATGATCTAGCATATTCATCTACATGTGCAACTCTAGCCTAACCTTCATTTCTCCTATCTATCCTTCCTTGGTGTTGAGGACATTCAAAGGCTCTATGACCTTCTTCTCCATAGTGAAAACATGATCCATAGAAGCCACCTCTTCCAAATCCTTGTCCTCTTCCTCTTCCTCTCTAATCTCTATTATTCTGATCATGGGAATGATTGAAATGGTTACCTCACTGATTCTAGCTGCTACTAGCCTCATCCTTCTTTTTTGGAGCTTCATTTTGACCTCTATAAGACCATCTACCAGATCTTCCGCCATGACCTCTTCCACTTTGTCTACTTTCAAACTTCTTGTTCATCTTTTCCTCTACTTTTAAGGAAAACTAGTATGCCTCTTCAATATTGTTCATTCGAACCAAATTCAACTCCTCCTAAATGCTTGGCCTCAACCCATTAAGGTAACGGGTAGCTTTCTCCTTATCATCTTCTGCATGGCCTATTCTGATGAGGATTCAATAGAACTCCTCTATATACTCTTGAACAGATCTTCCTGCTTGATTCAAACCTTGCATTTTCTTCAGTAGATCATGCTCATAATCAACATGAATGAACTAGCCTTTGTACCTAAAAGTCATATCCCTAACTTCTTGTGAAATAAATAAAGCAATGAAAAACTCCTAGGAATCATCTATAAAAGAAACCTCTATAAAATGTCCCCATTTCTTCTTAATACAAATAATCAAGTCATAAAAGGAAATTGAAGCTTTCCAAAACTTACATATTAGTGCCTAATTTTGAAGTATCTCTATTCTAGACTTTAACAAGGATTTAATAAAGTAATTCTAGCTTTTCTTTAGGTGTAACCTACTCCTACTTGTCATGTCTCTTGAACTTTATGGTGTCTGAAGGTTACTATTCTCCATTGGAGAAATTTGATTTTGAGAGAGTCTTCTGTCTGCTATTGCCTCTCCTTGATTTCCTTATCTGATTAAGATTTCTTTATTCCTAAAATATTCCTTCTTCTTCCACACCATTCATTTTCTTCCTAGCCTCGAATCAATTCCTCTCTATGATACACTCCCCTTTTTTTTAATACAGTCTTTTATAATTATCCAATCCAAATTCTTGACTTTTCCCCACTCTACTAATTCCTTCCCCAATGTTCCATGAGCCTCTCACATTTTTTCACGGAGCTTCCAAATTTCTATTTTTGATTTCTTGGTAAAATCTTTCAAGTTCACTATTTTTCCCTAGATCCCAAACTGGATTTGAAATAACATTTTTTCCTCTTGGTCCTTGCCTTGGTAGTCTTGAATGTGTTGAACACCAAGAGTTTCCCTTCTTAAACCATCTTTTCCAACTTCTAAGAATTGCTATAGCATGTGAGTCCTTCCATTTGAGGTCCTTCCTGATCTTCCACAACCCCTACTTCCAATTACCATTTATCCATCTTGGTCTTTGATCAACCTCTCTATTGTAGTCTTGAGGTTCTCTCCAAACACTTCCCAACTCCCATGTCCATCTTAATCCCTTCTTGACCCCACTAGTATATCCATGAGGCTCTCTCTAAATGCCTACCAATTCTCTCAGCTCTATCCAGTAGCCTACCCATCCTCTCCATCGATTCCCCAATGACTTTCTCTAGTGTCTCAACAACAACTCTCTTGCTCCATTGATATAATGCACATTATGATATTGCTTTTTTCTTTTTTAAACATTGTCATTATTGCATAGAATGAATTCTTTTAATATATGGGAAAGAATGATCTATTTTATGCTTGTCTTCTTCTTAAATTAAAAGTATTTAATTGAAACTTGAGAAGTCATATAGGATTAAAAACCTTTTAGATCCTGGTACATCCATAAAGGAAAAAATAGTGATTATTAAGAGGCTCTATTTAGATATTTAGAATCTTGCAAAGAAAAAACTCTCCTTTCATTTTCTCACTAGCACCAACTTGGAAACCCAAGTTGAGTACTGAACAAGATAGATTATCTTTGAAATAATAGAATTGGTAAGTTCATGCCACATCGACGTAGTCATAAATGGATGATCAAATAAAAAATTATTTGACCACATAGTGTAATGAAACAACACATAAATAGATAGTATAACTATAAATAATATAAACTTTATTGGTTTTCAAGCATAGTTGTAATCTACCATAGTGGACTAAGGGATTCTAACATGTTCCAGGATTTAGCTATTTAATAATAAATATGCAAATTACATAATTCAAGTGATATTATAACACAATGCTCAAAGTTGACTCCTAACTAAAATATTTAATTTCACTTCCTTCAAATGGTTGTGAGTAATGCTTATAAAGTGTTCCCTAGCCTTGGGAGTGAAATTGATCAAATGTGATATGAAAATTGATGACTTATCAAATGTGTGAAAGTATCTTTGAGGATGAATGTGGTGAAGATGAGTCAATGAATTTTAATTTATTTCATACAATAAGTTCTCCTAGGTATAGTGCACCCTGTAATGCATTCCTTTGTTGCTAAAAGCTTTAGAAAGTTGGCAAAATCTTAAAGATTAAAACTATTTGTTATTCTATTATGCCTAGTAATAGGTTATAAATTTATATATGCCTTTCTAGTGATTAAAATATTCAAAAATAAAACATGATATTGATGGATCGATATAGGGCATGTGTTTCCCAACCAAATTGTAGATCAAGAAGTGTAGTGGAATGTAGTTAGATTTGCAACATTTCTCTAACTAATAGTTGGAAAGTGAATAAAAATATGCAAAAACAAAGAAAATAAGTGATGGAATACATTTTTGGGTGATGCAAGATTGCTTGTACACCCTAAGATACTCTCCCTTGATTCATTATTGGTTTTACCTTTGAAGTGAATGGTTTGTATTATACCTCATTATTTTTTGTTAAGATAAGTGGTTGATTGTGTATTGCATTATATGACTATTCTATCTTCTCAATGCCACGACTCAACCATAGGCCACGACTCAACTATATGTGGTGTAGATGTTAAACAGACATGTTACATTTCCTTTTTAGTGCATATCTCGGTTGTTTTCATAAATTTTCTTGGGAAGTTCTTTATGTTTTTTTTCTTCTCTTATAGGGTGCTATTTTTCTTTTCTCCCTACAAGAATCATATATGTTTAATATGCCTTCTAAAATTATTAATTCTATATACAAAATTATCTGCCTTTAATTTTAAAAGACTATCTAATGATATTCATTGTTTGGCTCTACAAGACTAATGATTAGCCTGATGACATCCTTATTATTTTCAAACATTACATTAGATTCAATTAAAGCATTCATATCTACTTTCATATTTACTTTGAAAAATCGATACATAAAGAAAATCTAGACGATTTCACCTGTTATACATATATGCTTTACTTATATGCGTTCATTGAAAAGTTCTGTCATAAATTATGATCTATCCTACTTGTGGATCAACTTTGAGTTACCATACATTTGTAGAATATGTATGCCTACACATGCTTTTTTTTACCGTCTATTTAGATGTAAAATATATTTTCTATAGTTTAGCTTCATGTCAAATTAAACAAAAAAATTTGTGAACTATCTTTCATCGAAACTATTGAAACCATATATTAGCACTACAGTTACTCTTGTATGATTTCCTGCATACATTTGAATGTAAGTTTTGAAGCTGTGATTGGAATATTATAAGCATTTCAGGTGTTTTTTTTTCTTGAAAGTTCCCAAATATAGGTTAACGATTTCCTTTTGTTCATATCCTTCAATCAGCGCTCTCCATGAGACCAAATTTCTTTGAGGGACATTGTCTAACATTTCTCTTGTCTCGTCTATGCTTGTACTATTTGCATACATGTATACTAGAGCGGTTGCAACTTCAACATCTGGAAAAATCCCTCATTCTTCTATGGACATTAGTGTCCATCTACCAAAAGATCTCCTTTAACAGCAAACAAAAGTCAGAGGAGTCACTGCTGGGCCCACACCATCTCCCGAAGCAGTCAACACTTCGACTGTGCAGGTTAAGCCCAGCCCTAGGTACATTTAAATAATTTAACAATATTAATATGTTTAAATTTTTAAAAAATATATTATTTTAATAATTTTTATATTTTAAAAAATATGTTGTGTAAAATTTTTAGTATTGATATTATTTACCTACTAAAAATATAAAAATATACATATACACAAAGTTATTAATTTTTTATATAATATATAATTAAGTTATTTTAAGATGTATAAAATATATTAACATTATTATTTAACTTTTCAAAATAAGTGGAATTAGATTTTCAAAATAATTTAAAATATAAATATTTATATTTTATTCAATAGATATTAAAAAAGAGGAAAAATATTATTGATAAAAAAATAGATAAATCTGAAAGAAAACTAATAATAAAATTTTAATATATATGTAGAGTAAATTTTAATTATGTACATTAATTAAATTATTTATTAAATTTATTTATATATTATTATAATTTATATTTTATTTTATTTTAAATTAAATTATACAAAAACTATAAATTTCTTATATGAAATGGTATGCCATTTTAAAAGAGGGAAAGTGTGCAATATTAAAAATACTAATTTAAAATTATTTTTTTCAATTATTTTGTATGAATAAATATGTAGATGTGGAAAAACAATTAATTTACCTACTAAAAATAGGACTGATTTCGAAGGATTTGCGAATTTTTGCGAACTTTGGTGAATTTTGCTTGCGAAGGTTTTTTTTGGTTCTTTTTCTCATCGCCGGTATGCTGAACGGTGATCCGCTGACAGATCCAGCTAGCGTCACGACAGAGAACGATGTCCATTTCGATGGTGAGGTGGCAGAGGTGGTAGGTAATGTGCTTGGAAAGGTGGCGAACGAAGGTAACTTCCTTAATGGCAACCCGGTGAACAAGGACGGGATCAGGTGCGATCTGTCCTCTCTCAACCCTAAACTCACTCCTGCATTTAAGTTTTCCGTAGTCTCTGTACCAAGTAATGCCAACCCTACAAATTTAAATAATGTTTTGGTTAATGGTAATAGCAATGCTTCCAGACCTAACATCGGTGCAGGTGGTAAGCCAAGGTCTTTCTTGGAGGCAGTCGCTAGTTCATCTCCGACGATTGTCTCTGGAGCTCGTTTTACCTCACCCTCGCGTGAGGAAGACTCAACAAATGGTAAGAAACCTGCAGACCTTTCTACATTTCATGTTACCCCGAACCATGAAATGTTAGCTGAGATTATAAAGGAAAAGGAAAGATTGAGGAACACTGCCATTTTCTTCTCTGCGGTTGAAATTGACAAGGTTCCTGGAAGAAAATTTTTAGATGACTGGTTTTACAATTATTGGAATCTGAAATTAGGATATCAAATCTCCTTTTGCAGACAAATTCAAAAAGGTTTATTTGTGGTTTTCTTTAATAATACTGATTCTTAGATTCCGGTTTTGAAAAAGGAGTATTGGACTATTGGTAACACGACATTTAGGGCTTTGGCTTGGAATGTTGAAGCCAATCTAGATGAAATTGTTGCCCTATCAGCACCAAGATGGGTTCTCATTAAGAATATACCTCCTTTTTTGTGGCGTTTTATTCCCTATTTGGCAAATTTCTTAGAATGGATGATTCAGCTAGGTTGGTTCCTCATCTTGATGCTAGGGTTCTCATTGCTCTGAAACCTGGCCATGATTTACCTAAGGAGCTCTCTGTTGCTATTGATAGGGAGAAGATTTCTTGCCCTGTCAAAACCCTAGGGGGTTTAAATGCATGTTTTTTATGCAGAATGGAGGGGCATCTGAGAAAAGACTGTCCTATCATCAAAAATAAAACCCCAAAGAACCCTTCTTCGGTGAATAGCCCTTCTCCCACTCAATCGAACCCTCCTTCCTCTGGTAAACCTAACCCCTCGCCTCCCCCTCTCACTTCGTCACAATCTCTTCTCTCCCCTCTGTCGACACCCTCTTTTACCAATGCCTTTGTTACAAGCATCATGGATACCGATGGATTTTAGGAAGTTACGAAAAAGAGGAAAAATAGGTCTAACAAGTATAATAATGCTTCAAATATGACTTTGCCTCCTTCATCAGTTAAGTTGGGTGTCAAGTTTAAGGACTCTTCAAAGTCCTCTACCCCTTTGGTTAATAAAAATTTGTAGGAAACTACTATAGTTTCTACCCCTTTGGTCAATTCAGCTGTGCAGGAAACCATTAAGGTTTCTCACCCTGCTTTAAAACCCCCCAACCTGAAGCTCCCTGCTAAACATTTTCAAGAAATTTCTAATGAATTCTTCTTTGAAGTTATTTCGGTGACACCTATTTCCAATCAGGCCGTGGAACAGGATTTGATTTCTCCTTCGCTCTCGAATAATGAGGATAACCTCACGACAAAAAGAAAAGGGAGACCTCTTGGCTCCAAAAATAAAAATAAGAATATTAAAAAATAGAATCAGGCTATCCCTGATGATGCTTCTCCTATGGAGGATGTTGTTGTTTCTAAAGTGTCCATCCCTAAAACTCTATCTCAATGAATTGCATTTCATGGAATATCGGAGGACTTGAATGTCCTGATAGAAAATTTGTGATTAAAATTTTTTTCAGTTCAAATAATAATTTTGATGTTTTAATGCTGCAAGAAATCAAAACCACTAGATTCAACCTTGAATCCAATCTAAACTATATTTGGAAGGATGCTGTTAAATTTTTCACTAATCATTCTCAGGGGAAAGGAGGAGTTGCGATTTTAGTTAGCCCTAGATGGGGATCTAAAATTAAGAGCTTTGGCTTTTCTCCCTATAACAGAGCTATCTGGTTAATTTTCAATCATAATGACATGGACTTTGGTATTTGCTCTATATATGCAGCCAACAATTATAATGAAAGATCTATGTTTTGGTCTTGGCTCTGCTCCCTTCCAGATATCCCTTGGATGTTTGGAGGTGATTTTAATATGATAGAGGATCAAGAGGACAAGATGGGGGGTCTCCCCTTTTCCTAGAAGGAGAAGGAAAAACTTGCTTGGAACAATTTTAAATCGTCTAAATCTCTTTCTGATCCTTTAACTGGAAACAAGAACAATAATCCTGGTCTCTGGTATACTTGGTGCAATTATCAGAAAGGTCAGGCTAGAATTTATTCTAGGTTGGATCAGTTTTATCTTAACTATAATTTTTTCTCTGTAATTCCAGAAAATCATAATAACCTCGTCCTGGTTTCTCCTACTACTCTTTCAAATCATCATCCTATCTCTATTTCGATCAATCTTGGTTGTTCCCCTTCTTGTAGTAAAAATGTTTATAATAAATTCATTCTCAATACTAGCTTATTGAAAGACGAGGACATTCTTGCTGCTATTTTGATTATTAGACTTATCAATGAGTCTCAATATCCCTTAATATCTTATATTGATAGGTGGAACATGGATATTTCCGCTTGGCAGAATTTGTTAAGAACTGTTGGCCAAAAAAAAGCTAAGGACTACAGATATATGGAGTCCACGCTTAACAATAATTTATACAATGTTGAATTGAACATTCAAAATAATTATGATGACCCTTATCTCTATCATCAACTGGCCTTTGCTAAGAACGCGCTGAGAAAGCATCAACACCAAAAAGCTTTAGGTGCTAGAATCCGCTCCAGAGCTCACTGGCTTCAATTTGGTGACAGAGGTAGTAAATTCTTTTTCAATCTTATTAAACATAAGCAAGCTAGAGAATCTATTGATAAATTGCTCATTAATAACCAAATGATCTCTGATATTGAGGTTATCAAAAAAGAGTTTGCTAGATTTTATGAAGACCTTTTCACTTCCAAGGACTCTCAGGAAGCTAGGATTCTTAGAAATCGGTGTAAGAATCTTATCCCCAAGAGAATTTCGGATTATGATGCCTTTGTTCTCGAGCAGCCTATATCTTTGGAGAAAATTGAAAAGTCCATCAACTCGCTTAACAATGATAAGGCTCTAGGACCTGACGGGTTACCTGTGGAGTTCTATAAAGCCAACAACAATTGGATTTGCAAAGATCTTCTTAACATCTATAACGAAGCTATTGATGCTAGTACTTTGGGTAGGGAGATTAATTCTGGAATTATCAAACTCATCCCTAAAGAGGGAGATAAATCTCTCTTAAAGAATTGGAAACCTATAACTCTTTTAAATGTTTCTTACAAGATTCTAGCTAAAATCATGTCTCAAAGGGTGGAAACTATTCTTCCTAAGTTTGTTTTCCCTACTCAAACTAGTTTTGTTAAAGGGAGATATATCTTGGAGAACTTAATTACTAGCTAGGAGGCTCTTAATTAGGCTAAGCATATGGATCAAAATGTTGCTATGTTTTTGCTAGACTTTGAGAAGGCTTATGATAGAATAGAATGGGACTTTATCATTATGATGCTGGATGCTCTTGGATTCCCCTCCTTCTGTGACATTGTTAATATGCTTCTTAAAGATGCGCATGCCCAAATTGATATTAATGGATCTCTTTCAGCTCCTTTCCCCTTAGGTAGATCTATTAGGCAAGGCTGTCCGCTTGCCCCTACTCTTTTTGTTATACCCTCTGAAGCTCTTTTTAATATTCTTACAGACAACATGTTATCCCCTACTGTCAAAGGCATCACCCTTCATGATAATAAGGATATCATTAATTGCCAATTTGCTGATGATACTTCTCTCTTTCATGAAGCCTCAGAAGCCAACTTTGATGCTATGATCAATAAGCTCACCTTTTTCTGCAAGATATCTGGAGCTAGGTTATCCCAAGCCAAGTCTATTTGTCTTGGGTGGAATGACCAACCTCCTGATTGATTTAGTAAGTATGGTTTCCAATGGGGAGGTCCCTCAAAAATCATCAGATATTTGGGTATCCCCTTCTTTGTTGATCCCTCTTTAAAAGATATGTGGAGTTGGGTTAAAGATAAGATTCATAATAAGTTGAATAAATGGCACAATAGGTCTTTGTCTTTTGCTGGTAGACTGCAAGTCTGTCAAAAGATTCTTTCTTCTTATAATATTTACTAGCTTCAACTTGGATGTTTAATGATTACCAGGTTATGGAAATTCAAAAAGCTATTAGGAAGTATCTTTGGTCAGATGGGAAAGGAAATAACAAGACTCATTCTGTCAAGTGGAGATGGTGTCATGTTGATAAACTTTTGGGGGGCTTGGGGCTTAAAGACCTAAGACTTAGTGGTCTTGCTTTGGCTTCCAAATGGATCTTTCATGCTTTGGAGGGGGACGACCCTTGGAGAGTGCTAATTTGTAACAATATTGAAAGGGGTTATCCTAAGAATGCCAAATTCTGGAAAAATCTCCCCCTCACTGATCTTATATGTAGTAAATTTCCTATCATTATTCAAGGCTTGGCTGTATTCAAGTCCATCTGGAAGGCCTGGAACCATGTTAGGCAATTTATCAAGAATAAAGATTTTTTTGATGATAAGACCCTCCATGGGGAGAGGTCCATTTGGTGGAACCTTAAGCTCGATAATAAGCCCCTTGCTCTTACCCAAGGTTGTTCCGCCAAGAGTTGGGCCAACCTTGGGATCAAACAGTTTATTGACATTTTTGAAAATGACAGTCTTATTTAGTGGGAGGAGTTAAAGAGTAAGTTTAATCTTCCTGATTCCCATAAAAAGACTTATAATATGATTGTCAGAGCCAGCAAAAATATTCCTACTGTTTGCCACGTTGATTCTAATAGTTATCTGAAAATCAAGTGGCCTGGAGGTATTGTCATTTCGATGCTTAAAGCTAAAAACATTTACTCTATTATTAACTGCAATAATGATATTATCAGTCATATTAATGAGACTTGGTATACTAACCTTGATGTTCCTTCTTGGAATAAGATTTTTGACAATCTCTGGAAAAGTTCTATTGATCCTATAATTAAATTTTTTAAATGGTTACTTATTCTCAACAGGCTTCCTATTAAAAACTCTTTCTTTGATACTAACTTGTGCAGCATTTGCAGAACCCTGGAAACAGGAAGACATATATTTTTTGAGTGCTCTTTTGCGAAAGAAGTTTGGTTGACGTTTGGCATTTCTATCCCTGCTACTTTCAATATTCTTGAAGTTATTACTGGATTTATTTCTAATGCAAAAAAAGATGTTAACATTTTTTGGGGTATTCTCTCAGCTAACATTTTATGGCAAGTTTGGAAGTGCAGAAATGAAGAAAAATTTCAAAATGTCCCCAGGTTGCTTACTGAGTCTTTTTGAAGTCTCACATATTTCAAAAAAATTTCGCAGATTCAAATAACTATGAAGGTCAACAAGGCTAAGTTTAAAAGATTGCTAAAGGATGGTCATGCTACATTTTTTGCTAATGAAGTGAAGAATGGCTTTTTCTGGATGCTGCACCTGGACAATATCCACACTTTCAACCAATCTGTTAACCGCATCAACAAGGAAATCAAAAGAAACCCTCACAACACTTCTGGCGAGATGATCTACATGCTGAAGTAGATTTAGGATCAGAAGAACTCAGTTTGGATGGAAGGCACTTTGGGTTGGACCGCGTGGGTGGACACCTTCGAAGATGTGTTACATTAGCTACTATTTTATGCTACAGTTCTTTCTTTGATTTGCTCTAGTTGTATGTAATATTCGGCTTCTTTGTTGTGTGAGGCTTCCATGGCATATATTAATTTTTTATATAATATATAATTAATTTATTTTAAGATGTATAAAATATATTAACATTATTATTATTATTATTATTATTATTTATATTAATCATCGAGAGTTCAAAGAGTATGAAAATACAATCAGAGACCCAAGGGCAACTAGCAAGCCCAAGAGGTCAAACCAGAGTATCAAAAATCACATAATATAAAATACGAAGATACAAAAAGAGAGGAAGCTCCCAAGAAAGACAACTAAGTGAGAATATCATCCCAGTTTTCTAACCAGGTCATCCAACCTTGTGGACCTTCCATCCAGACAACCTTCTTCTTTCCCAGAATCTGAGCATACATGTCGAGCTTCTCATAAGGAGGAGTACCATTGTTTTTAATTTCTTTAATCAGCTTATCAAGGGCTTTGTCAAAAGCACTTTTGTCTTCTATGATACTGGCCCATTATTTTTATTTTTTTTTGCAAAAATTTATATTTATATTAATATTAACTGGTATTAACATTATTATTTAACTTTTCAAAATAAGTAGAATTAGACTTTCAAAATAATTTAAAATATAAATATTTATATTTTATTCAATAGATATTAAAAAAGAAGAAAAATATTATTGATAAAAAAAAATCGCCAAATCTGAAAGAAAACTAATAATAAATTTTAATATACATGTACAGTAAATTTTAATTATGTACATTAAATAAATTATTTATTAAATTTATTTATATATTATTATAATTTATATTTATTTTTATTTTAAATTAAATTATAAAAAACTATAAATTTCTTATATGAAATGCTATGCCGTTTTAAAAAAGGGAAAGTGTGCAACATTAAAAACAATAATTTAAAATTATTTTTTCAATTATTTTGTAGGAATAGATATGTAGATGTGTAAATAATTATTATTTTAGTTTTATAAATAATTTACTATTCTTATTAATTTATAATATCATATTAACAAAATTATACTTCTCACAAAGTTAAATAATAAAATTTTGATATTATATAGATCTCAAACTAATTAGTTATATATTATAATTTAATAATATAAATCAATGTCAACAGTTGGTTGGCCTAGCGGTGAAGCTCAATGGTTCTCATTGAGCCCACCAGGGTTCAAATCTCGCTGAGCGCTTGCCCAGCGAGAAGACATCTTAAAAGGGATGAGGCCGGGATCGTGCCCCGTGCGACTTTGGCGGAATGGATACCCCTCAGACCTTGGCTCTAAGCTAAAGAAAAGCGATTAATAAACAATTCTCAAGAAAAATAAAAAAAAATAATATAAATCAATATTACTAAAATTTTCATATTATATGTTTCTTAAAATTAAAATATTACTTATATATAATATAAAAACATATGTATAAATTTTAGTATGATATTAAGAATTAATAAAAATAATATATTATTTAAAAAACTAAATAAAAATAAGTTAACATTTCCAATGGGGAATCACACTAAGTAAAAAAAAATTAAAGTTTGTTTTTTGATTAAATCATCTTTCCTGAATTTAAAACTGTACCGTATTAATTAAATACGTACTATGAGGTACCCCTCCCCGTCAGCTGTTCGGAATGACCTACAGTCGAAAGATACGTATTTATTCATTCACTCACATGATGAATATGATGGTTTGCATGATTTTAATAAATAAAATATATAATTGTAAGATCTATCGAAATATTAAATTTGAAAAATATACAGAGGGAGAATTACAAGGTGTAAGATAATTGATTTACTCTTTCGATGAAGGGTTAAAACAATTTTGGATAGATCTTAGTTATAAAAAAATTATTAATTAATTAAGTTAATAATTTTTTAATAATTTCTTAATATTTAATTTGAAATAAATATATTCATATTTATTTATTTATTAAGGCAATTGTGAATTATTTGAAGTATTAGAAATGATAAAAGATTTGAATAGATGCTTTTTTCAATTTTACCTATTTAGTTAAAATCGGTTATTATGTTGTAATGAATTAAGTTTAATATAGTAATTCTGAGTTAGTACTTTTAATTTTCTTAGTATTAAAACTATGATTGCGAATTTATTGTCAAAGTGTCTTTTTTATTTTTAGGCTTAGATGATTTAACATTGATTTATTTGACACCAGAAAAAGTTACCAAGTTGAAGATTAGGGTTAAATAATAATAGTGATCTCCTTCTTATTCTTTAATTAACAACATGGAATCTTTCTATTTTATTTTAGTTAAGATAATGGAATTTTATGGGTAATAAAATTTAGTAAGGCATACATACACTTATGGTGAATTAAGATAAATTCTTATCAACATCACATCAATTAGATATTATTATGTCATAAGTAGATAACGAAGAATTTAACTTATATTTGTTTGTATATGATGTTGAACTTTGGTTACTTCATTCATAGTTTGTTGTGGTAGCCTTATATTTCTCTCTTAGTATTCTTCTATTAATATTATAGAGATTTAGAAGATAATTTAAACAAAAAAATGGATATAAAAATACTTTGTAGATATTAAAATAAAAATAATAGATATAAAAAATACTTTGTTATGAAAAATTTAAGAGATGATTGAAATTGTGCATTCGTTGATATGTTTGCATTTATTCTATTTTACAATTGACACAATTGCAAATGAGTTGATTGTATAGTATTATTAAAAAAATAATTTCACATCATAATTAAGACCCTAAAATAACTTAAATAATTAAAAGAACCCCAAATTTACTACTTACAAAAATAGGCACTATGATAAAAGAGATAGAAATTCAAAACTATATGGATAGTATTAGTGGCTTCTCCTTTTATAAATGAAAAAATATAATTGTGAAAATAAACTCAAATAATGTGATTTGAAATTTCTTAGCATCAATATCACCTATATGATATTCAGAGTTTGAACATTACTTTCATTATATATCTATTGTGCCAAATAGCTGAAATCATCTAGCATAAAAAATAACATTTCAAAATACAATACAATCATAGTTTTAATACTAATAAATTAAAGCACAACTCAAAATTACTATGTTAAACTTTAATTCATAAGATAGTGAAATGACATTAATTTACTATTTAATTACTCAAATGTACGTAAATAAATAAATAACACTACTACAACATTACTCAATTTTACTCACTAAATTAAATTAATTAACTTTATTGAATAACATTAATCAACAATTTCATTATATTAAAGAAGCAATTCTTCAACATATGTTGGTCCTGAATGTTAATTGAGATTAACATGTTTAATCTAGCGTGCAACAAAATCCTATCTATAAATTACAACATAATCATAACCACATAATAAGGATTTCAACTAGGTAAGTAAAACTCAAAGAGTACCAGCTACCTTAACATATTTTCATTTGACTAATAATTAATTCTTTTAGAATATTTCAAACTATTCAAATCTTTTATCATTTCTAATAATCCAAAAAATCTACAATTACATTGTTAAAAAAAAACCTCTAAATATATCTATTTTAATTTAGTAAAGTATTAAAAAATTAATTAATTAATTTTTTAATACTTTACTAAATTTATCGATCCCTCTCAAAATAGTAATCATTTTAATCTTTATGTAAAACAAAAAAATCCCAAGAAAAATCATTTTGTCTTACGCCTTATAATTAATCTCCCTCTCTGTATTCGTCAAATTTAATATTCCAATATAAGAGCTTACTGTGTTCCTTATGTTAGATTATATATTTTATTAAAATCACTGAAGCTGTCAATTCATAACTTAGTAAATTGATTGGTATGTACTTTTTGGGAAGCGCTTGATAGTGCATTTAATAAATGGAAGTATGTATGGTATGCCATGGAATGGGCAGATGGTGGGGGAATCTGTCGGCTACATAGCTGGCTCCTTACATCTTTGGGTTATGATTATGTAACCATAGTAAAGGTCCTTGGTCTTGATAAAGCCACGTGGTATACATTGTGCTGGCGGATTTCAAACGGAATGTAATTATGGTTTGGGATATTCTTTTGTCTTGGGCAAATGATGATTTCGACGAATGTCTTTCTTTCTTTTCTCTCTACCCTAAACACTCTGCTACCATGGTTTCAGCTCATTTGCAGTTTTCGTACGCTGATGGGATAAATTCTTCATGGGTTTCAAATATTGTGTTCTGCTGGTTCTTGTGATCAAAATGATGGTTTTTTTATTACAAATGGTGATTCTTCTGCACAACTGTGAGGGTAAAGGTTTCTTGTTTTACAATACTCACAGGTATTATTAACTCCTTTCTTGTCTTATTTTGCATACAAATGACAAGAGCCTCCTTGAAATAACGTAACTAAATTATGTGAAGTTCTTGTTTGAAAATCATATAAAAGAAGTTTGTTCTCTGCAGTTAAACAGTTACATGTTTCTTCATTTAGTTGGAAAGGCAGTTGTAAATGGTTGAGTTTGATTTTTAGACAAGGTTAAGCATTTCTTTCGGAAGCTTAACAAATTTTGAAGCCTTGCAAAGCTGAATATAACTAGTTGGTTATTTTTTTTGGCCTGGGTTGATTTGAAAATGGTTATGATATTGTTAGATTTATTTTTCCTTAAAAATCCTATGAGGGTTAACAGATTTCTATTTGATTTCAATTTTATTAACCCTATATGGGTTGACAGTTCTGGTGAACAAGGGTTTGTGTGTATTTACTACTTTAGACACAACCCTCAGATTATTTGTGTATGATAGTTATATTTTCAGATTGAGCAAAGTGGAATTTAATATGGTTGATTATCAGTTTCTTATTCAGTTGGAATACCTGAATCTCAAAATTACTTGTAAAATTTTGTAAATACTTTTATATAGTGCACTGTAGCAGTTTGTGTGTGATGTGATTTTTGAGTACAGACACACATGCATCTATAATGATCTATAAAGAAGTGGTTTTGTGAAGATTGAAAGATATATTGTATAGTTGCAGAGTTAAAGTGTGTTTTGTTCATACACTTTAATAGTTGCAACTTGGATAAAGCTCTTAAGTGTATTGGGAAAGCAAGGTTGTAGCCTTGGCAGTTGTAGCTACACAAGAAGTTGTAAAGACTTGATGATTAAGGAAATTTGGAGTGGCTTTTTTTATCCTATGACATAATCAAGTTGATTCTTGAGGGTTTTCTCACTCGGCACAAAAATCTGGTGTGTCATTTTATTTCTCTTGCTTGAGATGCTATTATCTTGTTTCAATATTTTTTCTTCATGCACTTGCAGTTATTGTAATTGATTCAATTAATCTCTATTCTATAAAATCGAAAAACTTATAAGGAGTCTGATTCACCCCGTCCCCCCTCTCAGCCTCTTTTTACTTCCAACAAGTGGTATTAGAGCCAAATCTCTATTAGGTTTGCCTATAGGAGTAGTTTCTAGGAAATTGTTTGGAAGTTATCATGGCACAGGCTGAAGGTGCCTCTCTCACTAGAGCTCCCTTATTTAATGGCACAGATTATGTTTTTTGGAAAGTCATGATGGAAGCTTTTATTAGTTCTTTAGATGTCCATATGTGGGAAGTTATCATGTCAAAGTATATTGTTCCAAAAAATGTACCCACTGATGCTGATGAAAAAACTAAATATGAACTTGACAAAAGGGCAAAATTTTCTATTCTCTGTGGTTTGACAAAAGATGTTTTTGTCAAAGTTATGTATTGTGAATCTAGGAATGACATTTGGGTCAAGTTAGAAACCATATACCAAGGAGATGAAAAAGTCAAAGAGTCAAAACTAGTTACTTTAAAAACTCAATTTGATGAGTTAAAAATGCGTGAAGATGAAAATATTGCTGCATATTAATGGGCAGAACTTCTAGTTATGGAAGATGCAAATGGAAGATTATCTCTATCAGAAGGATCTATGGCGGCCATTAGAGGGAGTAGCCAAGAAAGAGCAATCAATGTCTTAGGAGGATTGGGATATTTTGGATAGGAAGGCACTGGGAAGTATTCGTCTATGCCTGGCACAATCAGTGGCATTCAATATTACTGAAGCAAAGGCAGCTAAAGATTTGATGGAAACCCTAGCGAAGTTGTATGAAAAGCCTTCAGCTTCAAACAAGGTATTTCTTATGAAAATGGTAGAAGGTGGATCAGTTACTGATCATTTGAATGAGTTTAATACAGTTACAAGTCAATTAACCTTAGTTAAAATTACTTTTGATGAAGAGGTTAGGGCTCTCTTGATTTTGTGTTCTTTGCCAGAAAGTTGGAATGGTTTGGTAATGGCTGTTAGTAATTCTGTTTCTGGTTCTAATACCCTAAAGTATGATGATGTTATTGGTGTTATATTGATTGAGGAAATTCGTAGGAAAAGCTCAGGGGCATCCACATCGGGTAGTGTATTGAACATAGAAAGCAGAGGCAGAACAAGAGATAGAGGAAACAACTCTGGAAATTGTGGGAAATCAAGAGGAAAATCAAAGGGAAAGAGGTCCGAATCTAAAGGGCCAAATGATTGCTGGTACTGTGGAAAACCAGGTCATAAGAAGAAAGATTGTTGGTCTCAGAAGAAAGATCAAGGAGACAAAAATGATGGAAACAAGGAGGCAAATTTGGTAAGTAACAAATCCGAGGAGGATGCTTTGCTCTTGTCCTTAGAAAGTATTGATGATTCATGGGTTTTAGATTCTGGGGCTTCATTTCATGCTACACCCCATAGAAGTTATTTTGTTGATTATGTCCAAGGAGATTTTGGGCTAGTTTATTTGGGAGATAATGAACCCTGTCAGATTGTTGGAAAGGGAAAAATTAAGATTAAGTTGCAGAATGGGAATCATTGGCTACTACAAGAGGTAAGACATGTTCCAAGGCTGAGTAGGAATTTAATTTCAGCAGGGCAACTGGGTGATGAGGGTTGCACAGTTACTTTTAATGATAAAAATTGGAAGGTTTCAAAAGGTTCCTTAGTAGTAGCAAAAGGTGTGAAAGTAGGCACCTTATATCTTTGTACAGGTCATACTGTTCTTTCTACTTTAATTGTTTCAGAAGATAATGAATGTTCAGGAACAGTGGCTGCAGTTGAGCAGGAAGAACATCAAACTGTTGCTGTAGATTCTGACACAGCACTGTGGCACAATAGACTCGAGCACATGAGTGAAAAAAGTATGAAATTACTTCATTCAAAGAAAGTTTTACCTGGTCTGAAATGTGTCAATATGGATTTTTGTGAAAGTTGTGTTTATGGAAAACAAAAGAGAGTTAGTTTTGTGAAGAGTGGGAAGGAAAAGAAAAATGAGAGATTAGAGCTTGTGCATACAGATGTATGGGGACCAGCTCAGGTATCTTCCCTTGGTGGCTCTCTGTATTATGTTACATTTATAGATGATGCAACAAGAAAAGTATGGATTTATTTCCTTAGACAGAAATCTGATGTATTTCAAACTTTTAAGAAATAGAAATGCTTGGTTGAGAATGAGACTGGTAAAAAGTTAAAATGTCTCAGATCTGATAATGGTGGTCAGTATTGCAGCAGAAAATTTGAAGAATATTGTTCCTCTAATGGTATTCATAGGCAAAAAACTATACCAAGGACTCCACAAGAAAATGGAGTGGCTGAACGCATGAACAGGACAATAATGGAGCGTGCAAGGAGTATGAGGTTGCATGCTAGGCTGCCCAAAAATATGTGGGCAGAGGCAGTGAACACTGCTGTTTATTTAATCAATAGAGGCCCCTCTACTCC
This sequence comes from Chamaecyparis obtusa, assembly GCA_027943335.1. Classification (NCBI taxonomy): domain Eukaryota; kingdom Viridiplantae; phylum Streptophyta; class Pinopsida; order Cupressales; family Cupressaceae; genus Chamaecyparis; species Chamaecyparis obtusa. The sequence goes on from BSBK01007873.1 coordinate 345,004, forward strand.
TTTGGACTATGGTATTCCAGAGGAAGCATGGAGTGGTAAGAAGGTGAGTTATTCTTTTCTCAAAACCTTTGGTTGTGAAGCTTTTGCACTTATAGATTCTGAAAATAGAACCAAGCTGGAAGCTAAGTCAAAGAAATGTGTATTTGTTGGGTATGGCATTGATGAATTTGGTTATAGGCTTTGGGATTTTGAAAATCATAAAATTGTAAGAAGCAGGGATGTCATATTCAATGAGAAAGTATTGTACAAAGATCTATTGTTGCAGCATGAGAAGAAAGAAAATGACTATGTAGTACTGGATGATACTCCACAAGTTCATGTTCCAGTAGTTCCTTATGCTCCGCAACAACAGCAACAACAAATTCCACACACTCCAGTGAGTGTTAGATGGTCAACAAGGCTAAGTAGACCTCCAGAAAGATTTTCTCCATCTTTGTATTCTATTTTGTTAACAGATGTTGGTGAACTTGAATGTTATAATGAAGTTGTGTAGGTGGATACAAAGCTTCAGTGAGAGTCTGCAATGACAGATGAAATGGACTCTTTGCTGAAAAATCAGACATGGGATTTATGTAAGTTACCTGCAGGTAAAAGGGCTTTACAGAATAAATGAGTTTACAGGATAAAAGAAGAGGATGGAGGTACGAAAAGATTTAAAGCTAGATTAGTCGTAAAAGGATTTGCACAGAAACATGGTATTGATTTTGATGAGATATTTTCTCCAGTTGTTAAAATGACTTCTATTCGTACTGTTTTAAGTATTGTGGCTACTGAAGATTTGCATTTAGAGCAGCTTGATGTTAAAATAGCCTTTCTTCATGGTGATTTGGATGAAGAAATATATATGGTTCAGCCACAAGGATTTGAGGCCAAGGGTAAGGAGAATTTGGTGTGCAGATTGCAGAAAAGTTTATATGGCTTGAAGCAAGCACCTCGGCAATGGTATATTAAATTTGACACTTTTATGAATGGGCATGGATATAGTCAGTGTCATTCTGACCATTGTGTTTATTTTAAGAGGTTGGATGATGACAGCTACATTATTTTATGTTTATATGTTGATGATATGCTTGTAGCTGGGTCTAACATGGATCACATTAAGGGGTTGAAACAATAGTTAGCAAAATCTTTTGCTATGAAGGATTTGGGGGCAGCAAAACAAATCTTTGGTATGAAAATTTTTAGAGATAGGAAAAATAGGAAATTGTCTCTATCTCAGGCTGATTATATTGAGAAGGTGTTGCAACGTTTCTCTATGGAAAATGCCAAAGCTGTCAGCACACCTTTGCCTGGTCATTTGAAATTGACTAAGGATATGCGTCCCAAGACACTAGACGAAGAGACTAAAATATCTAAGGTACCTTATGCTTCAGCTGTAGGGAGCTTAATGTATGCTATGGTATGTACTAGGCCAGATATTGCACATGCAGTGGGAGTCGTTAGCCGTTATATGAGTAACCCTGGTATTGAGCATTGGAATGCAGTCAAATAGATTCTCAGATATTTGAGAGGCACATCCCGTAAGTGTTTACACTTTGGGGGTTCTACTACTACTGTACAAGGCTATGTTGACTCAGATTTGGCAGGAGATATAGATAGCAGGCGGAGTACTACAGGTTATATATTTACTATTGGTGGGACAGCAGTGAGTTGGATTTCTCGACTACAAAAGGTGGTTGCTTTATCCACTACAGAGGCAGAGTATGTTGCTACTATAGAGGCATCCAAGGAGATGATATGGCTTCAATTCTTCATGGAAGAATTGGGACATCCACAAAAGGATAATTTTCTACATACAGATAGCCAAAGTGCCATTCATCTTGCAAAGAATTCTGCTTTGCACTCAAAGACAAAACACATACAATTGCGGTACCATTTCATTCGATCAGTTTTGGACGATGGACAGTTAAGGCTAGAAAAGATTCATACTGATGATAATCCAGCAGATATGTTTACAAAGGTAATAACAAGGGAGAAGTTGAACTCATGTTCAGCTTCAGTTGGTCTTCTAGACTGAACAAAATAAAGGAACAGCTGAGTCCAAGGTGGTTCAATTCAGTGGGAGCCTCATGTGGGTAGCGGTATTGCTACAGGATCAGTCTCCAAGTGGGAGGTTTTTTAGTATAGTGTGGATACTGATCAGTCACCAAGTGGGAGATTGTTAGCTTGTGGTGACTAATCAGGAAAGTACTATCCAGGAAAGTACTATACACTTTTCCTCCCGACCTCGCCGGGGTTCAGGGGCGGTAGCCCCCAAGAGTAGGGGTTCGGGGGCGCAGCCTCCGAGGAAATTTTTTTTTGAGGCCGACTACTTTTTGATTATTTGGGCTGACTACTTATAACTCATTCTAACCCTAAAGCGGGAAAATATTGTATAATATGGCTTAGGGTTAGGGATTTTCATTATGTATGATTTTAGTACTTGCGGCAGAATTGGGCTGTAAGGGATTATGGATTGTAATCAGGTTGTAATCACTGGATAATAATAACATTGGACTCACTGTTGGTGGACGTAGCCCAGGGATTGGGTGAACCACGTTAAATCTATGTGTCTTGTGTTCTATTCTGTGTGGTTTATTATTTTCTGATATTAGTTATATTTGCACATAATTGTTATTTCTGCCTTGTTAATCCTAACAAGGTGGTGAATTCACATCTCAAGAATTCATTGAGTACTATGAAAAACATGGTATAAAATGACAGTACTCAACTACTCATACGCCATAACAAAATGGTGTAGTGGAAAGGAAAAACTGAATTGTTAAGGAAATGGCAAGAACTATGCTAAATGAAGCAAAATTACTAGATAAGTTTTGGAAAGAGGCTGTTCATACAGCTACTTATATTCTCAACAGGGCTCAGATAAGAATCAGAGCATCTCACACACCATATGAATTATGGTATGGTAAGAATGCCAATGTTAAACACTTTAAGATTTTTGGTTGTAAATGCTTCATAAGAAAGGATGATAATGCTTTAGAAAGTTTTGGTTCCAAATCTGATGAAGGTATTTTTTTGGGCTATTCCATGCATAGTAAAGCTTTCAAATGTTATAATAACAGGTTACACAAAATTGTGGAAGCTATTAATGTGGTGTTTGATGAAAGTACTATGTCTTATAATTATAAAAGAGATGATCAGGAAGAACAACTTATCAAATCTAAGTCTGATGCAAAAATTATGCCTACTCATTTTGAGAAATCAGATTCTGAAACACCATCTTGTGATGAGCAAGAAATACTATCGATTCCTAAATTGAATCAAAGAACACCTTCTAGAATTATTGCTAAAAGGCATCCCAAGTCCTTAGTCATAGGAGACATTGATAATGGTATTTTGACTAGAAGAAAAGAAAAATTTGATGAACATGCCCATATAGCTGAACATTTATGTTTATTATCAGAATTTGAACCCAAAATAGTGTCTGAAGCAATAGATGACTCTGGTTGGTTACATGCAATGCAGGATGAAATAAATCAGATAGAAAAAAATAAAACTTAGGAATTAGTACCAAGACCCAATGACAAAAATGTCATAGGTGGAAAATAGATCTTTCATAATAAACTTGATGAGAATGGTAAAGTGGTCAGGAATAAGGCTAGATTTGTATGTAAAGGTTATGCTCAACAAGAGGGAATTGACTATGGTGAAACATTTGCTCCAGTAGCAAGAATGGAATCCATTAGAATCTTTTTGGCATATGCTAGTTATAAGAAATTTACTATTTATCAGATGGATGTAAAAACAACTTTCTTAAATGGGTATCTTGAAGAAGAAGTGTATATGGAATAACCAGAAGGTTTTGTATCCACAGAAACACCTGATTATGTTTATAGGCTAAAAAAGGCACTGTATTGCTTAAAACAAGCTCCTAGGGCTTGGTACTCTAGGATGGATAAACATCTTCTTGCCAATGGTTTTATTCAAGGTAGTGTGGACAACACACTCTACACTAAAATGGTGAATGGTGAAATACTCGCAGTTGAAGTCTATGTAGATGATATTATCTTTGGGTCTACTAATGACAATTTGTCCAAACATTTTTCTAATATCATGGAGTCTGAATTTGAAATGTCCTTATTAGGAGAACTTAAATTCTTTTTGGGTCTGAAAATATCTCAATTTTCCAGTGCTATATTTATTTCACAAACAAAATATGCAAAGGAAATGTTGAAGAAGTTCAATATGGCTGATTGTAAACCAGTTGGAATTCCCATGGAAACTAGTTGTAAACTAGTCAAGAGTGATGATTCTCTTGATGTCAGTCAAACAGAGTATAGGTCTATGGTTGGCAGTTTTCTTTATGTAACAACTTCCAGACCAAATCTTATGCAAGCTATTTGTATGGTGTCTTGGTACCAATCTACTCCAAAATTGTCTCATCTTATTGCTATTAAATGAATCTTCAAGTACATCCAAGGTACTTTGGATTTTGGTCTTTGGTATCCACATGATTCTGATTTTACCTTGCTTGGTTATACAGATGCAGATTGGGGTGGTTGTACAAATGACAAAAGGAGCACCAGTGGTGCTGCCTTCTTTCTTAGAGACCGTTTAGTTGCCTAGCATAGCAAGAAACAAGATTGCATCACCTTGTCTACTTGTGAGTCCAAATATGTTGCTGCTACTGCTTGTTGCACTCAGTTAATGTGGATGTCTTACCAACTCTTTGATCTGGGTATTCAGGTTCCTAAACCCATCTTTATTTTATGTGATAACACTAGTGCCATTCAGTTGAGTAAGAATCCTATTCAGCATTCTCGTACCAAACATGTTACCATTAAATTACTTTTTCTTCATGATAAAGTCGTGGAGAATGAATTTAAATTACTTTATGTTCCCACTCAAGCTCAAGTAGTTGATGTTTTTACTAAAGCTTTGCCAAAAGCTGCCTTTGAGACATTCTGTTCTCTGTTGGGAGTTTACTCTCAATCTCTTTTCTCTTGATTCTGCTATTCTGGGGGAGTTGTTGTGTAGTTTCTGCTACTACCTATAGTCTACTTCTTTAGCAGATGTTTTTTCCTTGTTGTCAAAAACATGGGGAGAAAAATTAGTGTTGTCAGGACAGACATGGACAGGACAGGACAGAGACAGTGAGTTGATATTCTAATGGTATTTTGATGTTTAGGTTTTTTGGTGATCAACAGTTGGTATTCTGATTGTATTTTGATGTTCAGGTTTTTTTTTGGTGATTGACAGTTGGTATTCTGATATTTCTTATTTCTTATATGGCTATATGTTTTCATCATCAAGGACAAACAGGGAGTTTGTTGTGTTTTGTCCTTAATGATGACCTATTTTTGACTTGGCATGCGTGATTTTTTTTTGGATTAATAAAGTAGTACGAAAGGTGAAGGTGAAGTTACATCTTTGGGTTATGATTATGTAACCATAGTAAAGGTCCTTGGTCTTGATAAAGTCATGTGGTATACATTGTGCTGACGGATTTCAAATGGAATGTAATTATGGTTTGGGATATTCTTTTGACCTGGGCAAATGATGATTTCGATGAATGTCTTTCTTTCTTTTCTCTCAACCCTAAACACTCTGTCACCATGGTTTCAGCTCATTTGCAGTTTCCATAAGCTAATGGGATAAATTCTTCATGGGTTTCAGATATTGTGTTCTATTGGTTCTTGTGATCAAAATGATGGTTTTTTTTGTTACAAATGGTGATTCTTTTGCAAAGCCGTGAGGGTAAAGGTTTCTTGTTTTACAATACTCATAGATATTATTAACTCCTTTCTTGTCTTATTTTGCATACAAATGATAGGAGCCTCCTTGAAATAACGTAACTAAATTATGTGAAGTTCTTGTTTGAAAATCATATAAAAGAAGTTTGTTCTCTGCAATTCAACAGTTACATGTTTCTTCGTTTAGTTGGAAAGGTAGTTGTAAATGGTTGAGTTCAATTTTTAGACAAGGTTAAGCATTTCTTTCAGAAGCTTAACAAATTTCGAAGCCTTGCAAAGCTGAATATAACCAGTTGGTTATTTTTTGACCTGGGTTGGTTTGCAAATGGTTATGATATTGTTGGATTTATTTTTCCTTAAAAATCCAATGAGGGTTAACGAATTTCTATTTGATTTCACTTTTATCAACCCTATATGGGTTGACAGTTCTAGTGAACAGGGGTTTGTGTGTATTTACTACTATAGACACAACCCTCAGATTATTTGTGTACGACAGTTATATTTTCAGATTGAGCAAAGTGGAATTGAATATGGTTGATTATCAGTTTCTTATTCAGTTGGAATACTTGAATCTCAAAATTACTTGTAATATTTTGTAAATACTTTTATATAGTGCACTGTAGCGGTTTGTGTGTGATGTGATTTTTGAGTATAGACACACATGCAGATCTACAGTGATCTATAAAGAAGTGGTTTTGTGAAGATTGAAAGATATATTGTATAGTTGCAGTCTTAAAGTGTGTTTTGTTCATACACTTTAATAGTTGCAACTTGAATAAAGCTCTTAAGTGTATTGGGAAAGCAGGGTTGTAGTCCTGGTAGTTGTAGCTGCACAAGAAGTTGTAAAGACTTGATGATTAAGGAAATTTGGAGTGGTTTTTTTATCCTATGGCAGAATCAAGTTGATTCTTGAGGGTTTTCCCACTTGGCACAAAAATCTGGTGTGTCATTTTATTTCTCTTGCTTGAGATGCTATTATCTTGTTTCAATATTTTTTCTTCATGCACTTGCAGTTATTGTAATTGATTCAATTAATCTCTGTTCTATAAAATCAGAAAATTTATAAGAAATCTGATTCACCCCCTCTCAGCCTCTTTTTACTTCCAACACTCATTTAGATGGACATGGTGGAAAAACAATCGAGGAATGGAAGAAGGCCCTTCATCGAATCTCTTTTGTTCTGGCTGGACTAGGGAAGCAGAATTCGGGTAAGTAACTGGCATGTGTTTTTAGTTGGAAAAATGTTTGCTGAACTTTCTTTTTTCTGCTCTAATCTAGCTGTGTTGTGGAAATTGATAAACTTAAAAAATCTCTGTGATTAAATTAGTAGTTTTGCCAAACTAGTTACAAGATTAAATTTGCATTGTAAGGTGTCATGAATGGGAGGTGTTTTGCAGGTACGAAGGAAGACTAGTGAAAAAGGTTGTGAAAGATGTCATGAATACTTCAAAGAATACTCTGTTGGATGTTCCTATTCATCTTGTGGGACTCCAAACGGATACCTATGACCTGCTTTGCAGTCTAAATCTGAGTTCCTGGGACAGAACAGTGAGGGTGGGAATCAGTGGTTTGGGTGGTGTTGGGAAAACCACCTTAGCCAAGGCTGTTTACAATAAAATTCATGGTGGGTTTGATGCTTGTTGCTTTGTCTTCAACATTGGAGCTGCGGTAGAGAAAAACACCAGACTTGTGGATTTGCAGGGAATGATTTTAAGGAGATTGGTGAATTACCATGGAGAAATTTCAAGTGTTGATGAGGGAAAATGTCTGATGAGAGATCGATTTGCGAGGAGTTCGTGCCCTTGTCATATTGGATGGTGTGAATGATGGAAGCCAATTGCTTGTGCTGAATGGGGATTGGTTTGGGCATGGTAGCAAAATCATCATTACATCCCGAGACCAGCACATACTCAATCTTGCTAAGGTCGACTCTGTTCACAAAATGAGTGGGTTGCAGGAGCATGAAAGTCTCCAGTTGTTTAGCTGGCACGCTTTCTCAAGGCCATTTCCTGATGCCCCTTACGAAGAGATTTCTACAAGAATTGTCCAAGCTTGTTGTGGGAATCCTCTTTCACTAGAAGTCATTGGATCACATTTGTTTGACCAGAAGGAGCCCACCGAAATTCAATGTTGGGAAGAAACTCTCCTTAACATTAGAGAAAATCCCAAAATGTCTAGACTCCTTCGAATCAGTTATGATGGGCTTGATGACATTGAGAAGGAAATATTTCTGGATGTAGCTTGTAACTTTGTGGGTGAAAAGAAAATACATGCTGCTGTTTTCTGGGAGGTTTTATACCCAAATAAAGTTCAAAAAGCTATCAAGAATCTTTTGCTCAAAATGCTTATAGACATCAATGGCCCACAAGAACTCCTCCATATGCATGAACTTCTGCAGGAAATGGGAAGAGGAATTCAAAAGGAAGCTGATCATAATAGCAGACTGTGGCTCCCTATGAGTACACATAATGCCTTGAACAGAGACAGAGCAGAGAGAATGAAAATGCTTGTTACACAGGACAGAATGGAAGTGAGCCTGTTATCATGCATAGCATGCCTTCTCTGCGCTACCTATTTTTGCAAAACACAAAAGTGTTGAGCAACATTGGGAAGCTACCACCAAATTTGATATGGATAAGAATTAGAAATTGTGAGTTTCTAAGTGATATATACACATGGTCAATATTAAGAAACAGACTCCAGTTTGATGGCTGTTGGTCCCAAATCAGGATGTTTAGTCTGGAGCAGCGTGCAATTCTTACCATAACCCCAAAAACACTTGACAATTTGGTGAACGTGCAGAGCTTGCATTTGGAGGATTGTGTAGGTCTCACAACTATCCCAAACTCAGTCGGCAACTTGCCACAACTGAAGCAATTCAATTTGGGCGGCTGTGCAAGTTTAACAAGCCTTCCTGACACTGTGTGCAACTTGAAGCAGCTAAAAGTTCTGTCTTTGGGAGGCTGTGCAGATCTCAAAAACCTTCCCAACACTGTAGTTAATTTGGGTCAGCTACAAGTGTTGAATTTGTATGGGTGTAAAAGCCTGAGAGTTCTTCCTAACTCACTAGGTGAGTTAGAAAATCTCCAAGTGTTGAACTTGCATGGCTGTGAAGGTTTACAGAGTCTTCCTTATGCAGTGAACAATTTAGCCAAGATTAGGATGTTCAACTTACATGGGTGGTCAGGCCTCAGAAGCTTGCAACATATGGGAATCTCACGTCAGCTAAACAGATAAAATATAATCTGTAAATTGACTATGTTTTGTTGGATAGAGTTTCTTCTATAGAAATGTTAAAGAAGATTTCTTTCAGTCACATAGTCTAGCGAGTAAAATGTAATGGGTATTTTAATGAAATGATTTAAGTGTGTTTCTTTCTGACTACATTCTTGGCATTTCAAAGGGGTGTTTTTGGGGTGACTATACGCTTCTACTCAGAAAATAAAATATCTCGCAATTGACTCACTGTGGCTAAAACGCTTCGTGATCTTGAAACAGACATAAACTAGCTGGTTGGAAACGTCGTTGTAAGGGTGAATGGAAAATGAGGGGTAATTAGTTTATGTTTATAAAAAAATAATATTTGTCTTTTGTCATTCTACTGCACTTGATTTATATTTTATTGATTCAATTTTTTAAACAATTAAAAAGATCTTATATGACCAAAGCTATCAGATTTCCACAATTCATATGAATGTTTGAAAGCTTCTGGATTTGATTGTGTAAAGAATTTTTATAATCAACGTTTCGGATCACGCTGCATGATCCATTATCACGATTACAAGGAATAGAAAAAAATGCTATGAATATTGTTAGATGTATAAAGTATTTGCTATTTATTAATTAGGTTTGTGTTAATTTTAGTGCAATGTTAGACAATGTTATATATGTGTTTGTGTTAATTTTTTTAATCGAATTTAATTTGTCTATTATTTATTTCTTATTGTTGCATTTACAATTGGCTCCATCTCATTGTCATATAAAATTAAACTCAAAATTCCAATTTTCTAATTTAAATTCCATATTCTCCATCTTAGCGTAGAGTTAACTTAGCATTTTTGGATTTTATATAGATCATAATATATTTAGAAAAATAAACACCTAATTTTATAAATAATCATAAATTAACTTTAGACATCATCATTTTCATGTCATCAATTCTAAAGCTAGGTAACTTGTTTTCTCATTTAATTATCATATTAATTGCTAATTATTTATTTATCCTTCTAATTTAGTCTAAATTAGTTAGTGATTTATATTTTATTTATTCAATTAGCTTAAGTTTATAGATGTGAGTGATTTATACCCTCATATTTATTTGTGATCTCAACTTTATTTATACAACCTAAGGTTTCTTTTGTATTTTTATGATGGTTTACATGACCTAAAGTTCCTCCTTACAATTGGCATTTACATGTATTTCAAATCAAAGCATTGACTAGTTTTCTAATTTGTATCGTCTCTTAGGTTATTTTCATTCATTTTCTCCTTTATGATTTTGAGAATTATTTTTATTCTAATTTCATTTTGCCTTTTCATTGGGTAAAACTTCAAAGTTGTTTTTTCTTTTTATAAAGCAAATGGCCAACACAAATCTATAACTTTTTAAATTGAATCACTTGAATGTAAACTATATATTTTAAATTTTAAAAAGGTGCAAATTAATTATGTGCGGTTCATTATTATATTTTTTTTAAATAAAAATTATTTAGATGTGGACTTTTTTAAAATAAAATTGACACTACAATTTTTTTATTGATAAAATACTGAAAATGAGGTCAATGCAACCTTCACTTTTATTATATAGTATTTTTTTAAGAAATATTTTATGTACAAATAACCTAAAAATTAAGTGCATGAACTAATTTTTTATTTTAATAAATACATATTTTGATAAATATTAAAATCTTCTATACTAAAAATATAACTATTTTGAGTGGCATTGCAATTTTTCTCAACTATTTATTGAACATAGAAAAATTTAACTATTAATTGTTGGGCTCTTCATGGTTTTGCACTCTGTTGGGGTTTTGATTTCCTCAACCTTTTGTCTATTTTTTACATTTGTCTAACATCACACTACATTTATTGTAGAAAACCCTTATTTTATAATGGCCCTGGCCAAAATCAAGACAAAAAATTGATGTATGCGTCGAAGCTTTGACATCTAGCAATCATGGCACCCTTGAAAAAATGCCCCAAGAAATTTTTTCCCGCAGTCTATCATGAAGTACATCTTTTGGTACTCCTAATATTGTCTTATTAGTTTTGGACTTTAATAGAGCATACCAATGACAAGAGCAGTTTAATTTGATAAAACAAATTGTGAGGAGGGTTCCACTCGAAAGCATGCTTAGAGACTGGGTTGCCAAGACCTAAACCCCTCATGGGGTCCATCTTGGTGGTGTCCAAATCCTAACCAAAGGTTTTTTTATTCCACTTTACTAAGTCTAATCTTGTTCAGACCATTCTCCAACATGGGCCTTAATATGTTTGGTCTTCCTTGCATGCATTTCAGCCAATCTGATGACAAGAAGATTTGGGTTCCCATTTGGATTGAATTTCTTAGCTTTCCCTTACCTTGTTCACATATTTTGCAAACCATTCCCCAATGCATTGGCAAGGTTATCTGTGTTGAGCCTTATTGGTTTTACCATGCTTGTCTCTAAAATCTAGTTTGTGTTGAAGTTGATCTATCTCAAGAGCTCAAAGAGATGATTGATATTTTGATAGGGGTGGTCCCACAATACCTAGTGTGTCACACTTTTTTGCCAACTTTGACATTGGAATGAATATTCTAAAAAAAATTCTTTGCATTCGGACACCTATTGCTGCTAAACCATTAGGAATTTAAAAATGATGCAAACTAATTATTTTTGCATTTTGTGCATAGATTCTAAATATATTTTTTAATTTTTTTTGGAATTGATTATTAATCTACTTTTCCATCTCCTTCGAAAACAAGTTTCTAACAACAAACTAATTTTTTAATGAGTGAGACTCATTGTACAGAGCATAACTTTTTTCTAAAAGGTATACAACTATTTTTCTTTTGAATTTAGATTTTTAACACCAATATCTAGTGATTGCAATTGGTTTAATTTCATTATGCTGAATATTTTTTATTTTATTAAGTTTTGAAGTCAAGCTAACTATAATTTAGACATAGGTTCACTATGTGTATCATAACTTCATCTGTATGTATCAAAATTCAATTTTTTTTTTGTTGGAAACAAAACATCAATATTTTTATTTTATCTTTGTTGAACCATGTGCAAACTGGAAGGGGAACACACGGGAAAAACTATGAATTTTTTGTATGTTTATTGGAAAACATGTCTCAAACTTGTTTGAATACTCCAAGCCTTTGGGTTGGATGTCCAAGGAAAATCTAAGCCTTAGGCTTGGTGGATCCTAATATAATTAAAAGGGCACACACTGAATAGCGTGCATGTCAAATAGGACGTAAGCGCTAATTAGTGTGCACCCTATGTGATAATAAAAATATATTAAAAACCTTTCAAATAACACACACACACCAAATAGCACACACACCATATAGGGAATACACGCTATTTGGCATGTGCCCTATGTGGAAATAATAAGATGTAAAAAACATTCTAAATGTGGCAATCTAAATCTAACAAGCCTCGTCAGGCCAATTTCAGCACTAGGACTATACATAAAATGCAACATTTAAGTATAAGCTCATTTCTTATACTTAAGTTACATTAAATAATATGTATATACTTTCAAGATGTTTGAGAATTCTTTCAGCTTCATAGGAGTTAAGATAAAGATTTTGGATTTTGAGGACTTTTTAGGAAATTTCAAACAACCAAATTTCAAGAATCAACACATTATCTTCAACATGATTCCTAGTGGACTATTGATTATAACCTTAAGCCCTTGACTTGTGCCCAATCATTTGAGGATCCTTTCTCATTGTATTATTTATGTTATGGTTATTTTTGTAATTAACTTATATGTTTAACCATGTTAGGAGAGAGAGAGAGAGAGAGAGAGAGAGAGAGAGAGAGAGAGAGAGAGAGAGAGAGAGAGAGAGAGAGAGAGAGATGGTTTAGAATAGGGTTTAGTGATGTAGAGTGACCAATGGTACTACAAGTATCCCTAGGGTTTATCTTCCAAACAAGGTTCTTAGGAACCTACTCCAATAGATCCTATAATCCAACCTATTCTAGGTTGACTCTTCTTCACAACCTTGCGTATGACCACTCCAAGTATCCTATTCCAATATGGAAATCTGCTTCACAATAAGGAATTTCTAATTCCTTCTTTGAACTTTGAGCCCTTAAGACCTACCTTAGACCCCACTTCTACTTTTCAATTAGGATATCATCAAAACACTTCTCCTATTGTTGTGAATTCCTTTACTGACTATTTTCTATAACATGAACATTTGTAAAGGTTTGAACCCACTTTCAAATACCCACAATGTATTTTGTGTTATTGGGCCTAGTAGGAGACCTAATTCTAGTAGCCCTCCTATTTAAATATTATGGATATAAACTCATAAAATCCTTAACAACCCCCCAAAAAATCATATTATCTAACACCCTTTTGGGCCTACTTCAAAATGTCACAAGATGGCATCTTGGTTTTAGGTTTGACTGGGTCAACCAATGCTACCTCCAAACTAGCCTATTGGGACTAGTTATTCAAGGCTTGTGTAAAACCTTCACCGGTCAAGATCTTTTACCAAACCAACCACTTTCACTGGAAGAAGACACTCCAAGGGCTCCTTATATGCATCCATAACACTCACACCAATATTCCTCTTCTTCTACAACTTCCTTCTACCCTTCCACTAGCTTGTCTCATACCAAGAACCAAGCCTAGGGCTTCATAAAAAATAATTAGGGATTTATTTTCCTATATTGAAACCAAATGCATATTAAAATATGTACAAGGACCTAACATTACAGATGGCCATTTCCCATGGTGGAATGTCGGGTTATTAACATTTCTTTCCAAAACCCTTGTTTGGGCTGCTTCCTAGACCAATCAGAGTAAATGAATTCTGGACTCCTCCTTAATAGATTCAAGATCACTCCAAACTAATTGGATTAAGACCTTAACTCCTCAACCTACCAAGACATACAAAAATATTTTTAACTCCAATCAATAGAACATCACATGTCACGAGTTACAGTGAGAAATAATGACTAAAATTCAGAACAACAAAGAAAAAATCTCCTTCATTCAATGCCCAAGGTTGGATGTTGTTGGAACTGGTTACTAATTTTTTTTCCATTCATGTTTTGTCATTGATGTCAACATATGTTTCTATGAAGAGAGAAAACTAGTTATGCAGTGTACAAATACTATATGGTTGAATTAGAATGAGAGAACACAGATTTGTGTACAGGGAGGTGTTGTGATCTTATATCTAAGATCACATGCTATAATATTTCATTTTGGTTGAGTAATAAAAGATTTGGTGAAGACTGGTTTTTGGACTGTGACAGTGGAATTCGACAGAGTTAGTCTCTGTGTTGAGTGTATCTTACAAGCGATGTGGATTCAGTGTATACGAGCTTAAGGGATGTTAGATACCGTATTGAGGAATGTTCTTTGATCTTATCAAGTTGTGGGAAGCATGATGACATCAGCTATGGCATGTGTTCTAGAGGAGACCTATTTGGGGCCAACTTTAGAGTTGTAGAATGTATTATGGATAGCGAGAAAAGATTATGGATGTTGGACCTTAATCGTTGAAGAGTAATTATTGTATACTTGTTATAGATACAATGTGTATCTTAGCAATGGGTTATCTAATTATTTGTATATTAGGAAAGCCTAATTGGCCGACCTGATTCATTTATTGTAATAGGGTATATATGTAAGATCTTTTCTTTTGAAAAGATAGATAGTGTGTAAGAAATGTAAAAGAGGATTGTGGAAGCTACGAGCTTGTATCTGTTGGATGTACAGAAGAGGATAGTTTATACTTCATTGGAACTAATCAAGAAAAGATAGTTGCTATCAGATAGTTCACAAGGATTGTGTATTTTCTTTATATACACTTGTGTTGCAAATAGTGAGTTCTGGAGGTGGACATAACCTTCTTTGGGTAGTGAGCCTACATTTCTTTGACTCCTAACAAGGTCTAACCTTTAACTAGGACTGTGTACTGTAATGTTTTAATAAGCTCCTGGCAAGGCTATATCTTTTAACAGGGATACTATACTCTCAATACATCATTTGTGGGTCCTAATTCCCACTGGGGTTTTACCTTTAATAGGGTTTCCTCCACAAAAAAATATTGTGTTATTATGTTGGCATTTATTGTGTTATCATTTGATTTGGTGCAGCTCCTATTTAAAATTTAAAGTTTAATAATCTGTCTCACAACTGATTCAACCCCCCCTCTCAGTTGTGTTGGTGGACTGTTATTCCTAATAATTGGTATCAGAGCTACTCATCCTTAGAGAGAAAGCTTAACAGCTTGAGGTGATCTTGGAGATGGCATTCTATAGGTAGGATAGTCTAAAATTTGATCCTGAAAACTTTGACAATTGGAAAAACAAGATGCAAACACATTAAATATGTTTGGGTATTGACTACTGGATGATCAAGAAGAATGAGGTAACCATGAAGGCTGAGGATGAATTAGATAAAGCTACTGACGAAGAAAATAAGAAATTTTCATATAACATGGCCGCAATAGAAGCACTGATCAACACACTCTCTAAAGGATAATTTACTGAGGTGAAAGATCTGGATTCAACACACAAATTTTGGGGAAGATTAGAAGCATTATATGAAGGAGACAAGTTTACTAAGCAAGGAAAGTTATGGAACTAGAAAACAAGGATGGAGAATTTGAAAATGAAGGATGATGAAAATATTAGGGCTTATGTACCAAGAGTTACTGAGGTTTTGATTGGAATCAGAAATTCTAGAGGCACTTATGAAGAGGAAGAAGTCATTGCAAAGATTCTTAGATCGTTGACACATGTTTACAAAACCAAAGTTCAAGCTATAGAAGAGATTATACCTTTGACTAAAAACTTTAGCAAAGATATTTTGATTGCAAAGATAACTACCTTTGAGGTTGTAGAGATGGGAGATTCTATACCTAGAGTTGAGACAACATTTATGGCATCTACACCCAAAAAGACATTATCTGGAATTGCGAGCACCAGTAGTCGTAATATAAAGAAGAGCTTGGTGAATATGTTGATGAATGGGAACATATACAGGAAGAAAAAAGAAAGCTAAATGAAATTGTTTCCCTGATTGCTAGAAGAGAAAAGAGAGGTAAGGGTGAGTTTGAAGGAAATTTGCCTTTGAAATGTTTTTCATGCAATAAGATAGGTCACTTTGAATATGGATGTCCTACAAGAGTTCCTAATAATAAATCTAAGTTTTAAAAACCTAAGTATCCAAAAGAAAAAGAATGTTATTATGCTAGTGAAGGTGTTTCTAATAATGATTTTGATATTGAAGAGATTAGATTTTTTGTTATCAAAGATGAAAAACTATTACACGAGGAAAGAGATTTAGTGTCACATGTTGATAAGGAATCTGAATGGGTTATAGACAATGGTTTCTCACATCATATGGGTGGAGATAAAAATAAGTTTGTTAAACTAAATAAGTATGATGGTGGTGTTGTGATATTTGGAGACAATGTTCCTAAGCTTATCATTGGAGTAGGATCTATTTCTTTGGATGTAAAGACTAATACTGACAATGTACTACTTGTTGATGGACTTAAGCATAACTTGTTGAGTGTTGGACAACTGATGGACAAGGTTCATCAATTGAAATTCATTGATGGGAAATGTTTTATCAGAAGTAAGACATGAAATTTGATTGCAACTGGTACTAAATCTAGAGGTAATGTATTTGAGTTAAATACATCTGAAGCTTCTTGTTTTGTTGCAAAGATAGGTGATAGTTGGTTATGGTACAAAAGGTTTTTTCATGTTAATTTTGATAATATTGTGAAGGCAAGCTTGACTAATGCAGTGAGAGACCTACCTAAAATTTTAAAACTATCTAACATTATGTGTAGAGAGTGTGTTATGGGAAAGCAGACTAGAAGCAGTTATAAAAGAAAATCATATTCAGCGAAAGGAAAGTTGGATCTGGTACATACATACCTATGTGGACCTACAAGGACAAGATCATACTATGGTGAAAGGTACTTTATACTTTTTGTTGATGACTTTTCTAGAATGATGTGGATTACTTACTTGAGAGAGAAATCAGAAGCATTTGACAAATTCAAGATATTCAAAGAAAAAGTAGAGAATGAATCATGATTAAAGATAAAATGTTTGAGATCAGACATATGTGGAGAGTTTACTTCAGATCTATTCAATTCATATTGTGAAGAGCATGGAATACATAGACATATATCTGCTCCTAGGACTCCATAGCAAAATGGGATAGTAGAGCGAAGAAACAAAACAATATTGGATACTGCTAGGACAATGTTGCTAGAAGGAAATGTATCTCATGTACATTGGAGAGAAGCTACTGGGACAATCGTATACACATTGAACATAATTCAAATCAGAGAAGGGAAAAGTAAAAATCCTTATGAATTATGGTTTAATCATACTCCTACTGTAAAATAGTTTAGAATATTTAGAAGTAAGTGCTATATCAAAAGAAATGATGAAATAGGGAAATTTGATGCTAGAAGTGATGAAGGAACTTTTCTTGGTTATTCTACTAAAAGCAAGGCTTACAAATGTTTTAACCTAAGATTGAGAAAGATGATTGAAAGTAATATTGTGAAGATAGATGAAAATTTTAGATACAAGGGAGAATGTATGTTATCAGAATACAAAAATCAAGGAAGATGCTACTACAAAAGAAGAACATGTTGAGATTGACTATGACAATGAGATTTGTGATTATGACACAAATAAAGTTATTGAGACTCCTAAGACTCCAAGGTATGTCAAGAAAAACTATTCTGAAAAATTAAATTATTGGTAATGCAAGTCAAGGAATGATGACTAGATCAAAGATAAGGAAAGAAATTTGTTTGATTTCTTAAGTTGAACCAAAGACTATTGATGTAACTTGTAGAGATGAATCTTGGATCAAAGCTATGCAGGAAGAATTAGATCAGATAAATAAAAATAACACTCAGGAATTGCTTCCTAGACCTAAAGACAAAAATGTATTAGGAACTAAGTGGTTTTTTAGAAAGAAAATGAATGAAGAAGAAATTGTTGTAAGAAACAAAGAAAGACTAGTTTGCAAAGGCTATTCACAACAAGAAGGCATAGATTTTGAAGAGACATTTTCTCATGTTGCTAGGTTGGAAGCTATAGGACTATTTATGGCTTATGCTACACATAAAGACTTCAAGGTATATTAGATGGACGTAAAATCTGCATTTCTGAATGGGGATCTTGAAGAGGAGGTATACATAGAACAACGCAATGGATTTCCTCTGATAGAAGATGAAGACACGGTTTGCAAGTTGAAGAAGGAATTGTATGGATTGAAGCAAGCACCAAGGGCTTGGTATGAAAGGTTAGACAAGTACTTACTTCGTCTTGGATTTATAAAAGGTAATGCTAAAAACAATTTGTACTTAAGAACTAATCAAGATGGAATTTTGATAATAGAAGTTTTTGTTGATGATATTATTTTTGGAGGCAATGATGAGATGTGTAAGAAGTTTTCTAAAGAAATAGAGAATGAATTTGAGATGTCCATGATTGGTGAGATGTAATTCTTTCTTAGACTACAAATAAATCAGAGCAAGAATGGCATTTTTATTTCTTAGACTAAGTATCTTAAAGAAATGTTAAAAAAGTTTGAAATGGAAGACTGTAAACCTGTTGGTACACCCATGGTGACTGGCTATAAACTGAAAAATATTGATGAGACCAAGAGTGTTTTTAAGACCAAGTATAGATCAATGATTGGAGGATTACAATATCTAACTCACTCCAGACCAAATATTGCTAATGCTGTTGAAATTGTGGCTAGATATCGGGTAGATCCTAAAGAGACACACCTGGATGCTATGAAAATGATATTTAGATTCCTGAAAGGAACACTGGAGTATGGCTTATGGTATGGTAAAAATGATGAATTTGAACTACATGCGTATATTGATGCTGATTGGGAAGGAAACATTGATGACAAAAAGAGTACTAGTGGAGGTGCATTTTTCCTTGGGAAAAGGTTGGTTTCATTGTTAAGTAAAAAGAAGGATTGTATAGCTCAATCTACCACTGAATCTGAGTATGTTGTTGTTTCTATTAATTACACTCAGATTGTTTGGATGAAACAAATGCTGAAAGATATTGGAATAAATTTTGTTGAACTTGTGGTTATCCATTGTGATAACACCAGTACAGTGAATATGTCAAAGGATCTTGTGATGCATTCTAAAACTAAGCATATTTCTATTAAGTATCACTTTTTGAGAGACAAGGTGGAAGAGAAAGAAATAAGGTTGGAATACATTAGCACAAAGGAACATATAGTAGACATATTTACAAAGTCATTGCCAAAAGATGCCTTTGAGTATCTCAGAGGTATGCTTGGGGTGAAAACCCCTCCTAGTGAGAATTAAATGATGCAGGGATGCATCAGTCTAGAGGTCTTCAAAGATCTATCATTTTTTGGACTTGATGTATGGATCTACTCCTCAGGGGGAGTGATTGTTGGAACCTTACAAAATACATTTGGGTAATTCAAAACCTGGTTGATGAAGACTAAACAGAAGATAGTTGATGACTTATGGCACCCTTTTCCATTATTGTCAAATGGGGAGAGATACTATGATAAAATCCTTATTGTATGGGGAAGAGTTCACTGTTCAGGAATAGATTATGTTGAGGATATTGAGAGAGTATTTTTGGGTTAATGGATTTTCCCATTTTTGTTCCATCAATTCCAAAGGGGGAGATTGTTGGATGCTGTTGGAATTGGTTACTAATGTTTTTTTCATTCATGTTTTGTGACTAATGTCAACATATGTTTCTATGAAGAGAACATATTGGTTATTATAGTGTACAAATATTGTATGATTGATTCAGAATGAGTGAACACAGGTTTGTGTATAGGGAGGTGTTGTGATCTTATATCTAAGATTTCATGTTGTAATATTTCATTTTGGTTGAGTAACAAAAAATTTGGTGAAGACTGGTTTCTGGACTATGACAGTGGAATTCGATAAAGTTAGTCTCTATGTTTTGAGTGTATCTTACAAGCGATGTGGATTCAGTGTATGCAAGATTAAGGGATGTTAGATAACGTATTAAGGAATGTTTTTTGATTTTAGCAAGTCATAGGAAGGATGATGACATCATTCATGGTGTGTGTTCTAGAGGAGACCTATTTGGGGCCGACTTTAGAGCTGTAGCATGTATTATGGATAGCAAGCATGGATTACAAATGTTGGACCTTAATTGTTGAAGTGTAATTGTTGTATACTTGATGTAGATACCATGTGTATCTTAGCAAGGTTTTATGTAATTATTTGTATATTAGGAAAGCCTAATTGGCCGACCTAATTCATTTATTATAATAGGGTATCTATGTAAGATCTTTTCTTTTGAAAAGATAGGTAGTGTAAGAAATGTAAAAGAGGATTATGGAAGTTGCGAGCTTGTATCTATTGGATGTAGTGAAGAGGATAGTTTATACTTCATTGGAACTAATCACACAAAGACAGTTGCTATCAGACAGTTCCCAAGGATTGTGTATTTTTTTTATATACACTTGTGTTGCGAACAGTGAGTTCTGGAGGTGGACATAACCTTCTTTGGGCAGTGAGCCTACATTTCTTTGACTCCTAAAAGGGTTTGTCCTTTAACAAGGACTGTGTACTATAATGTTTTAATAAGCTCTTGATAGGGCTAGATCTTTTAACATGGATACTATACTCTCAGTACATTATTTGTGGGTCCTAATTCCCATCGGGGTTTTATTTTTAACAAGGTTTCCTCGACAAAAAAACATTGTGTTATGATGTTGGCATTTACTGTGTTATCATTTGATTTGGTGTAGCTACTATTTAAAATTTAAAGTTTAATAATATGTCTCACAACTGATTTATCCCCCCTCTCAGTTGTGTTGGTGGACTGTTATTCCTAACACCCAATCCACCATTACATCTTCTATCGAGTTCTCTAACCAAATAGAACTCAATTCCATCAGTTGTAACCAATTTTTGAGCTCCCTATCCATTAAACCACCTAGAAGAAACTTCTTGACAATTTGTAAAAGTTGCTCATGACAATATTTAAGTAGTTTTACATCTTTTTGGATAATTTTTTGTATTGTCACATTAAGTGACTTATTAGATTCATAATCCATCCAAGAGACCCAAGAACACCTTGAAACACCATTTTGGATCATTTTACATGATTTATGATGGTTTGACCATTGTTGACTAGATGTGACCCAATTGACCCAAATTACCTAACTAGGCTAATTAGGTCTTACATTGCACCAAACATAGAAAAATGTCAAAGGCCCTTGGAAAGGCTTCCTATTGCAAACACAAACCAAATTTGGATAAATCATGAGGATCCTTGGGTTCTCTTGCACCATTTAGGGTTTAAGGTTTAGCGATTAGGTAAGATTTAGGTTTTAGAGGAAGGAAGGGAGAGATAGGGAGAGGTAGGGAAGATGGAGAGAAGAAAAATATGGATAGAGTAAGAGAGGGGAAGAGAGGGAGAGATAACAAGGTGAGAGGGGGAAGGGATTTAGGGTTTATGGATGATGTTTATAGGTTTTATCCTTTCTCCCCACTTCTATCCCCCTCTTCCCACCCTCTCTTCTCCTCTCCCACTCTCTCCGTCTCCCCCTAATCTTCCTACCTCTCTCTACTTATCTCTCTTTCTCTAAACCATAAACCTTTAATATTTTTCCCCTTTTCACATATCTATTTTCTCCTCTCTCACCCTCTCCCCATTTCCCTTCTCTCCCTCTTCCCTACCCCTCTCTCCATCTATCCCCTACCTCTCTTTCCATCCATCCCCTACCTCTCTTCTGTATTCTTGTCTCTCCTGCCCCTTTCCTTTCTCCCCTCTGCCTTCCCTTTTTCCTTTTATTACTTTCCCCCTCCTCTTATCTATTTTACCTTCTCTCTATTACACATTTCCCTTTCTCCCTCTCTCCTCACTCGCTCTCCCTATCCCATTCCTCCTCCTCTCTCTCCCCCTCTCCCTTTCCCTAATCTCACTCTCTCCCTCTTCCCCCCAAATCTCCCTCTCTCTCTATTTCACCTATCCCTTTCCCTGTCCCTCCTCACCCACTCTCCCTATCTCCTTGTATGGTAAGGAGTTATAAGGGGTCATAAGGGTTCCTAGGATGATTTTTGTATCATATGACCCCTTTGAACCCCCTAGCATACATTACAGTATCATAGGACTTTTAGGATACATTAGTGGTTAATGGGTTCATAAGAGGTCTTAAGGGGTCCTCAAATACATTAATGTAACTTAGGACCCCTTATAACCCATCAACATACATTATTGTATGGTAAGGAGTAATAAGGGGTCATAATGAGTCCTTGGATAAACTAGTGTATCCTATGACCCATTAGGATCTCTTATAACCTTTTAGGACCCCTTAACACCCCTTATTTCCAATTACCACCCCTTACCATACATTAATGTATCCTAGGGATGAATAGGATACATTAATGGATAATGGGGGTTGTAAGGGGTCATAAGTGGTCCTATGGAGTCCTAAGATATATTTATGTATCCTTAGGACCACTTAGGACCCCTTCAAACATATTAGAACCCTAAAGTGTGTCCTACGGTGATTAATGTCTTCTAAGGGGTCCTAATGTGTCCTAGTGGGTCTTAATGGGTCCTAAGCATTCCTAGGACTACTTAGGATCTATTACAACCCCTTAGGATCCATTACAAAACATTCATACCCATTAGTGTGTCCTACACACCTTAATTCATTCTAAGGGGTATTAATAGATTCTAATGTGTCCTAATAAGTCCTAATGGATCTTGAGGGGTCGTAATAGGTCCTAAGGGGTTGTAAGACTACTTAGGACCCAGTACAACCATTTAGGATACATTATGACATGTTAGGACACATTAGAACCCTAAAGTGTGTCCTACGATGATTAATGTGTTCTAAAATATCCATGTCATGAGCCATAATCAATGTGGGTATGTGCAGGATCATGGTATGCCAAAAAGTGGCGATGTGAAAAAAACTTATTTTCACTCGTCCAAAAGTGCACAAATAGATTTATTGACTTTTTGGTAGGCTTGGGTGTTAGTAAACTTGGCCAAACCAAAAGCCAAACCTGAAGGCATCATCAGATATCCAATATTTGCCAATGAATATAAATCACTTTACCCAGCCGCGTTCAACATTTTTTCATTGCAAAAATGTTGAATGCAGCTAGGTTTCTGATATCTGGTCCCATATCCCCTATCTGATTTTTCCCAAATTACCCAGGTAAGTTTAGCTTCTATTTTTTATTGTTTTAATTATTTTTTGTTATTTTAAAATATAAATACATAGTTTTTTATATAAAAATTAGGGTAGCAATGAGTTTTTGTATTGTTTTTTAAAATTCATTGTAATTATCTATTTTTTTTTCATTGCTATCAGACATGGAGTCAGAAAACCCTCCTAATGATTCTGCAAACAATCCAGACCCACCTCCCAACAATCCCCCACCTCTAGAAGACGTACCTATCACAAACCCTCATTATTTAGAAGATCTAATAGGAGATAATATAAATGAACTTATAGGATTGGAAACCGCATATGCCAATATCCCCACATTGCACCCCATGTTTACGACATTGAACACAATAATTGAAAACATGGAGAAACTGACACAACAACATAATGCTGCACTTCTTTGGCGTGATTCCATGCATGCCCAGTTTGACGATGGGCTTGATTATGATGAAGTCATGAACCTAAATATAACAAAACATGAGATAGCTAATCTTTTTGTGGATCCTAAAACCAATCTAAAAGTAGACCCTAAAAAAACCAAGTTGTCAATTAAATGGTGCACAAATAGTGCAATACGTGACAACTTTTGGGACCGTTGGTGGATGGTTTTTGATAGACCACCTCACAACAATTTGGATGTCCTATTTTATTTTCTTAGAAAATTGTATGCTGAATTTGTGCTCGGTCACAAGGTGGATTATTGGAGTATGAGATAGAACTAGGGTGTAGGTTTAGGTGCTCCTCAAGAGAGGCCATCATCACAACGGGTGAAATCCCACACATATGTCCCCCCTCCTGAGATTTCACCACCTCCCACAGTGCAACATCCAGACATTATTGTTCAGGCCAGCTCACAGACTATTCAAGCCATTTGCATGTTGAGTGATCTACTAGTTACGTAGAGCACAACATTGTTGCCTCCTCATCCTGATGCTTCGAGTGCTTCCATGAGCTCACATGTTTGTGTGGCCCACACTTGCATTATATGAAAGAATATTTGTCTTTGTCCCCTGACTGATAGTGATACATATAGTTTGGACTTCGATGGGGATGACTCTACACAACACACTACAGGCACTGAAGCAACTCATGGAGATGTGCATCAGTAGCCTACAATGCCATGGACTCCTACTGTTACAGTAAGGGTAAACCATTCACTTTTTACATTGTTTTTAAATTTTATTGTTCATATTTTTAGTAGAATTTCATTATAATAATTTCCCACTTATGTCTTTTTATGTGTTAAATTTATGTTTAGTTGATGATAGAGGAGGAGATGGCACAGGTGGAGGGGTCCATGCTTTTGGCCATATCATTTGGTCTTGACTATTCCACAGTACATATGTTTTAATGTACTCATTGGTTTCCTTTTAAATTATGATAATAGTATATGTACATTGTTTTCTAATTTTTATGATCATCTTTTACATACTAATGCAAGTGTCACCAGTTGCCACTGGGGGGCAATGTGAAGGGGTGCAGGTCTCAGCTATTGATAAAGTAAAGATGTTAAGTAATTTAGTTTGTTTATGCATACATTTATACTTGTCAATTGTGCATACTCATTTTTAATTTACATGGTTTATTTGACAGAGTGGCATGTGATGATGTCATGAGACCCTATCGTCATGATAGAGTCACAGGCATATCCATTCAAAGTGATAGCCCCATGGTACATACATTTATAAAGTTATTTGTGTGCATTTTTCTATCAAGTATATATAATATGGTCAAGTTATGATAATATGAAGTATCTGTTTGACTTTTGTAGGTCACTTCTAGTTTGAGGGAGCCAGAACGGGAAGGGTTTGTATCGTTGATGACTCAGCCAACAATCCTTGAAGAAAGGTCAACAAAGGTAAGTTTTAATGTTAATTTAATTATTTTGTAAACATATATTTTCTACCAAGTTTTTAACATTAAATAGTATAACTCGTAGATCAATCTCATGTTCATAAACATGTACAGGTGGGAGTTGTCATTGGTGGCACTATTCCTGCGCTACCTATAAGGACATATATTAGGTCTCCTGCCCGCGGGAGGAGATAGAGAGGTGAGATATATGAGAGTTCAATTTTAGTTTAAATTTTATTTATTATTGTTGACTATGATTTTGAATTTTAATCTAACTTGGGGTTTCACTTTTGTGTTTGAATGCAGGATCCATTAGAGCCAAAGAGTACTTCAAAGAGGCTCCATTTTGATGATCCACCAGTAGAATAGGATGTCCTAGAAATATTTGTAGTTGAACTTCTTATTTTGAGATGTCATATGACACATTTTGAGATAGCATATGCCACATTGTATGTAGATATGTTGACATATAATCATGAGGACAAAATTATTGTTCATTTTGATATATATATATAAAACTTGATATTCAATCCAATTTGTTAATTGTGTGTTCATTTATTCATTGTTAGTATGTAAATATGCTTGTGTGTATGCACTCTTGTGTACAATTTATGCTTTAAGTATATTCATGTATATTCAAGTATAATATTATAACCTAAATTCATGTGTATGGGCTACGTGCATGACTTAAGTGAATTCATGTTGTATGCTTTATAATTATGTGCTACATGTATGCTTCATGACTTAAGAAAATTTATGTGTACGCTTTATGTGCTACGTGTGTTCACACATGTAATTGATCATTTGAGGTATATAAGGATATCTATTAAAGTGGTTTCAAGGTTTGTAGACTTACCTTTTACTCCCAATGGCTAAAAGACTTCAAGCTGGCCTAATTACATAATCAAACACCCTTTTGGCAATAATCAAACACCCTTTTGGCCATATCAAAACATATTGGTCTTTTGGACAAAATATCAGTACTATGTATGTACCCCTGCAAATACACTAGGAACACCTAAGAAACATGGTGTTGTAGGATCACTGATACCTCTCAGGAGGTCTGAGTTATGAGGCTTGATAGTTTGCTGAACAATCATGCTTAGTGCAACTTTCAATTGACCCTCACTGCAAGTTTTGGCATCGAGTGAGACTGGCGTGCCAAATTCAAACAAATTTGAATCTCCCAGAATGGAGAGAGGTTATTGTAGGCCTCAAAAATGTCATCCTATAGCATCTTAGGAATCTATGATACCTCTCATGGGGTTCGAGTTATGATCCTTGAAATTTTTCTGCCCAATCGTGTTTAGTGCACCTTGGGGACACTTTGGTCTAGCGTGGTTCAGAATGTTCTACTGACTCAATGGTCAAAAAAAGGTTGTGCCTAGAATTTACCCACCCAATTAGAGCTAATGGCATAGTCCATTTGGTGCCAGGATGAATGATTTGGAAGTAATCCATTGGTGTAACTTTCAACTGACCCTCACTGCAAGTTTTGGCATCGAGCGAGATTGGCGTGCAAAATTCAAACAAATTTGAATCTCCCAGAATAGAGAGAGGTTATTGTAGGCCTCAAAAATTCCATCCTATAGCATCTCATGGATCTTAGATACTTCTCACGGGGTTTGAGTTACGAGCCTCAAAAGTTCGCTGCCCAATCGTGCTTAGTGCACCTTGGGGACACTTTGGTCCAGCGTGGTCTGAAACATTCTGTTGACTCAGTGGTCAAAATGGGGTTGTTCCTAATGTTTACCCACCCAACCAGAGCTAATGGCATAGTCCATTTGGTGCCAGGATGAATGGTTTGGAAGTAATCCATTGGTGCAACTTTCAACTGACCCTCACTGCAAGTTTTGGCATCGAGCGAGACTCGCGTGCCAAATTCAAAAAAATTTGAATCTCCTAGAATGGAGAGAGGTTATTGTAAGCCTTGGAAACATTGTCCTATAGTATCTCATAGATCTCTGATACCTCTCACAGGGTCTGAGTTACGAGGCTCGAAAGTTCTCTGCCCAATCGTGCTTATTGCACCTTAGGGACACTTTGGTCCGGCGTGGTCTGGAATGTTCTACTGACTCAGTGGTTGAAATAGGGTTGTTCATAGAATTTATCTACCCAACCAGATCTAATGGTGTAGTCCACTCCGTGCCAGGGTGAATGGTTTGGAAGTAATCCATTGGTGCAACTTTCAACCGACCCTCACTGCAAGTTTTGGCATCAAGTGAGACTCGCGTGCCAAATTCAAAAAAAATTGAATCTCCTAGAATAGAGAGAGGTTATTATAGGCCTCAAGAATACCATCTTTTAGCATCTCATGGATCTCCGATACCTCTCACGAGGTTCAAGTTACAAGGCTCGAAAGTTCGCTGCCCAATCGTGCTTAGTTCACCTTGGGGACACTTTGGTCCGGCGTGGTCTGGAATGTTTTGCTGACTCAATGGTTGAAACAAGGTTGTGCCTATTGTTTACCTACCCAACCAAAGCTAATGGTGTATTCCATTCGGTGCCAGGATGAATGGTTTGGAAGTAATCCATTGGTGCAACTTTCAACTAACCCTCATTGCAAGTTTTGGCATTAAGCGAGACTCGCGTGCCAAATTCAAACAAATTTGAACCTCCTAGAATAGAGACAGGTTATTGTAGGCCTCAAAAATTTCATCTTGTAGCATCTCACAAATCTCTGATACCTCTCATGGGGTCTGAGTTATGAGGCTCAAAAGTTCGCTGCCCAATTGTGTTTAGTGCACCTTGGGGACACTTTGGTCCGGCATGGTCCGAAACATTCTGCTGACTCAGTGGTCAAAATAGGGTTGTGCCTATAATTTACCTACCCAAGTGGAGCTAATGTCATAGTCCATTTAGTGTCAGGATGAACGGTTTGGAAGTAATCCATTGGTGCAACTTTCAACTGACCCTCACTACAAGTTTTGGCATCGAGCGAGACTCGCGTGCCAAAGTCAAACAAATTTGAATCTCCCAAAATGGAGAGAGGTTATTGTAGGCCTTAGAAACACCATCCTATAGCATCTCATAAATCTCTAATACCTCTCACAAGGTTTGAGTTACGAGCCTCAAAAGTTTGCTGCCCAATCGTGCTTAGTGCACCTTGGGGACACTTTAGTCCGGCATGGTCTGGAACGTTCTGCTGACTCAATGGTTGAAATGGGGTTGTGCCTAGCATTTACCCACCCAACTAGAGCTAATGGTGTAGTCCATTCAGTGCCAGGATGAAATCCTTGAACACTATCCCTTCACTAGGGAATCATCATTTTACTTTGGACACATTTGACGAATTTTGATTCAATGACTCCAACTATTACATCATTTGACGATACAAATGTAATGGAATTA
The DNA here is from genome assembly GCA_027943335.1 of Chamaecyparis obtusa. Taxonomy (NCBI): domain Eukaryota; kingdom Viridiplantae; phylum Streptophyta; class Pinopsida; order Cupressales; family Cupressaceae; genus Chamaecyparis; species Chamaecyparis obtusa. The sequence goes on from BSBK01007873.1 coordinate 373,359, forward strand.
AGACAATATAAATGTAGGGATACAAAATTAAGATGATACAAATTATATAAGGATACAACATTCATAGTAAGGAAACATGTTTTTTGCACTTTACATGGCATTAAGATGATACAAATGTGAGCTTTTAATATTTGCAAATCAACCTCATGGGCTCTTTTATATTTCCAATTTTGCATCAAATTTTTTATATACAAAATTTGGCATCTAAATATGCACATTACATTGATTGTTGTTTTTATATACAAAATTTGGCATCTAAATATGCACATTACATTCAATTGTTGTTTTTCTATACAAAATTTGGCATCTAACTATGCACATTACATTCGATTGTTGGTTTTATATACAAAATTTGACATCTAAATATGCAAATTACACAACTATATATAAAAAATAAGTGTCCTTTCTGCTCCAATCCCTGCATTTGGAAGGTAGAAGAAAAGTTAATAGAGAATATAAGAAGTGCCCTTTTGGCATCTAAATATGCAAATTATAAAACTATATTTTAACTTGAGTTGAACTTACCTATTGAAGTTTGCCTGAAGGGTCATCTCTTTGCTTGAGAGTATTCAGTATTACTTCATGATCAGCAGTACTAATAGTCCAAAGGTCCTTTTTCTTTGGTTTTCCTTGATGTTTCAACAACTTAACATTGGCTGCTATAACAAGGTGTGAATACATGAGAATGGTTTTGTGCTTCTCATAGTCTTCAAACATAGGAATGCCATTATTTCTAATCATATATGTGTGCAACCATGTTCCAGCAACAACATGTGATCCTGTTGGATATGTGAACATATCATCATCTGTCGTCAGTTGTGCAAGTTTCTACTTTCCTCATACACAACATGCTAACCAGTAATCTGATCTCTCATCATTCCCTTCTAGTGCAACCAATGCAAAAACATGTCCTGGTTGTAGAAGATCTGAAAGATGGTCGCAGTCAAGTGAACAATCCATGTCATCATTTATTACAAAGACTGTGAAAGATAAAGGAGTAAGATAATGTGGAACCCATGTATCAACCCACTCACTTGACTCACATTGATCCCAATCACACTGAAGACAACTTGAACAATAACAAGCCAACTCTCGTGTCCAAATTGTCCATGTACCAGCATCTGAGCTTTGAAATGAATGCATTTTTGAAGAATCTTTCACAGTTTGAAAATCCAACCTATCTCCTATTGTGCCCAACTCAACCAGCCAAAAGAATCTGCGCACCGCTGAATCAAGAGTCCCCCCCTATGACAATGCTGAAGTACACCAATCAACAATAGAATGAGCATCAATGAGTTTTGCACCTGAAATCCTTAATTGCTCCTTAACTAGAGCTCTCTTTACACATGTACCTGCTCCATCATGCTCCCCTTTTCCATGACCAACCTCAAAAACACTCCAAATATGAGGTACACCTCTCTCTACATGCATTCTACATAACGAATAAAACATATGAGTATTTTTGAATTGACCTATGCAATTATCTGACCAAATGAGATGTCTATCCATAGCAATATTATTTTCCTACACCCACTCAAAATAATTCTCAAAGCAATGTTGGACAAACTCAGATGAGTGTGATCTATCATCACTCATATAAAAATGGTACTCTCTGATTATCTTTTGGTCATCTTCTGTACTATCAAGGGAATGTCTATATGTTATGTGCACAAAAATAGAAACCTGAATATAATTTTAATATTGAGCTTGCAACCTATTTTGGGGCTGCAATGTATAATTCTCTGCAAAGTCAATAACTAATATAATAGTGCCAATTGAGAAAGTGTCCTTACACATCCTGAATTATTGATCCAACCACTGAAACCTGTGACTATGCCTTGCATACTTGTAAAAAATATTCTTCCTGAAATCTGAAATAAAATCAGCTACCTTGCATTCTTTAGTAACCAACTCTAATCTAGAGCCTTCACCTCCACTTTTTAATGTATATTTAACAGTTTCATATACATTTTTGTGGACAATTATCTTTCCAAAATTATGTTTGTAGCCCTCATGAAAACATTCAACAAACTTCACTAGCCCACCACACTTTGAGCACTTGTCATTTAAGAAATCTTTTCTATAAAAGAAACATCCATCATCTCTAGGACATAAAAAATGATCTAGCAAGTCTCTTGATGATTTTGGAAGAGCACTTGCACCACACTCCTCCAACATTTCACTACTATGCAAAGTAGAATGAATGGATCGTAACAATTCATGGTGCATTGAAAACTCCACATGATATTTGCAACAACAAGTATTTCGAATCTTAAGAGGCACACAAAAAAAGGCTTCAGGGCTTCAAAAGCTCTATGTGATATTTGCAATGTTGGATGTGTCTCATAAATGTTTTTGAACAACATTGTTTGACTCACCTCCAAATAATGTTTGGGATGTGGGGTGTGGTCTCAAATGCCAATTCTCAACTTCAAGACATGCTTCACATTTGGTGACACTCTTGAGTTAGATTGCCAAAATAGTTGAATTTGAAACTTCACAGCATCGATAAGCTTCTTATCACAATGTGAAAGTCTCCCACCATAAGCCCATGTATCATTTTGAAGAGGATCATCAAGTCTTTCTCTTCCTGCAAGTGCTCTATCCAAAGTTTTACGATTTAGATTCAAGTCAACACAAGTTTGTCTCATCAAATGAGCCTTTCTCAAATGATGACTTACCAAAGAGGTTGTAATAACCCTCCTAGCAGCTCTCTTATCTTTTTCCTTGGTAGTCTTCCCAATGGAATTGAGAGCACTAAAAAGATTTCTCACAATAATAGCATTCGGCTCCTTTTTCTTGTTCACACTAATCTTCAATTTGACTAGTATACATCTCATCTTCTACATCTTTAACAATTGCACAAACATTTGACATTTCTCAACCAACGTCTTGTGCCTAAAAAATTGATCAAAAAGTTTTGAAACCCACAACCGAATGGTTCTTTCTGATCTCTTGCCATCAAAATTGGTCATTATGTTCTCATCAATTATAAGTAACCATTTAGTTCTTCTTGATGGTCTCAATTTTGAAGTTTGTCTTTCTTCCTCCGAAGGGACTTCAGTTCTCATATAATTTGGAGATGTGTAATGTTGTTTTGGTTCTTTTGCACCATTATCATTGTCAATTCCTTCATATTCAATCGGTCGATTGTCATTGGCAATGTCCACACTTCCATTGGCCACATCTACATGTTCATTTTCAAAACCTACATTTTCATCTTCGAAACCTAAATTCTCATTTTGAAAACCTACATTTTCATCTTCAAATTCATGTTCTTCACTTGAAACCACATTCAAAGGTGGGTCTATGCTGACATCTTCATTCATATTTAACATTCCTTGTCTCTTATTCCGATGGGCAACCCTATCCATTTCTCTATACACTTCAACATCTTTATTTGTGAGTCTCCTCTTCCATTTATACTTTCGACGACTAATACTCCCCATAGTTAGACCAAAAAGTAGATGCAAATACCTTTGGTAATAGAAAAAATGTCCCCCAAACAAGATGAAATACCTTTGGTAATTGAGAAAATCACCCCTCAAAAAGATGAAATAGCTTTGCTAATATAGAAAATCACACCAAAAAAAGATGAAATACCCTTGGTAATCGAGAAAATCACCCCAAAAAAAGATGAAATACCTTTGGTACTAGAAAAAATCACCCCAAAAAATGGTTTTTTGTCTTCTTGTTGCAACTCGAATCCTGTAATTCAGGCAAAACACGTGACTCTTTGGGGGGACCCAGAGAATCTTTTTTTTTTAACACTAGTGAAAAGAATCGAATATCCGATATCTTACTCTTTCTCTTTCTCTTTCTCACTCTCACTCTCCTCTCTCCTCTCTCCACTCTATCTCTCTCTCTCACCTAGAGAGAGAGAGAAAGATCTAACTCACCTTTCTCTCTCCTCTCTTTCTCTCTCACACCTAGAGAGAGATGAGAGAGAGAGAGAGATCTCACTCACCTTTCTCTCTTCTCTCTCCTCTCTTTCTCTCTCTCTGTCACCTAGAGAGAGAGAGAGAGAGAGAATAGAGAGAGAGGAGAGAGAGAGATGAGAGGAGAGAAAGAGATAGAGAGAGAGGAGAGGAGAGAAAGAGATGAGAGAGAGGAGAGAGAGAGGAGAGAGGACTTCCTAGGAAGTCCTCATGACCCATTAGGACACACTTGAGTGTTCTAATATGTCAAAAGGGGTCATGGGGACTTTCTAGGGGTCCTAATCCATGATAAGGCATACTAGGACCCTTAGGAAGTCCTCATGACCCCTTTCAACACACTTGAATGCTCAAGAGTGTCCTAAGGGGTCGTAGGACCCCTTAGGACACTTGAGTGTTCTAATGTGTCAAATGGGGTCATGAGGACTCCCTAGGGGTCCTAACATGTGATAAGGCATACAAGGACCCCTAGGAAGTCCTCATGACCCCTTTCAACACATTTGAATGCTCAAGTGTGTCCTAAGGGGTCCTACGACCCCTTAGGACACACTTGAGCATTCAAATGTGTTGAAAGGGGTCATGAGGACTTCCTAGGGGTCCTAATGTGTGATAAGGCATACTAGGACCCCTAGCAAGTCCTTGTGACCCCTTTCAATACATTGGAATGCTAGAGTGTGTCCTAAGGGGTTGTAGGACCGCTTAGGACACACTTGAGCATTCTAATGTGTTGAAAGGAGTCATGGGAACTTCCTAGGGGTCCTAACACGTGATAAAGCATACTGGGACCCCTAAGAAGTCCCCATGACTACTTTCGACACATTTGAATGCTCAAGTGTGTCCTAATGGGTTGTAGGACCCCTTAGGACACACTTGAGCATTCCAATGTGTCAAAAGGGGTCATGAGGACTTCCTAGGGGTCCTATCATGTGATAAGGCATACTAGGACCCCTAGGAAGTCCTCATGACCCCTTTCGACACATTTGAAGGCTTAAGTGTGTCCTAAGGGGTGGTAGGAACCCTTAGGACACACTTGAGCATTATAATGTGTCGAAAGGGATCATGGGGACTTCCTAGGGGTCCTAATGTGTGATAAGGCATACTAGGACCCCTAGGAAGTTCTCATGACCTCTTTCAACACATTTGAATGCTCAAGTATGTCCTAAGGGGTCGTAGGACCCCTTAGGACACACTTGAGAATTCTAATGTGTTGAAAGGGGTCATGAGGACTTCCTAGGAGTCCTAACATGTGATAAGGAATACTAGGACCCTTAGGAAGTCCTCATGACCCCTTTCAACACATTGGAATGCTCAAGTGTGTCCTAAGGGGTCGTAGGACCCCTTAGGACACACTTGACTATTCTAATGTGTCGAATGGGGTCATGAGGACTTCCGAGGGGTCCTAACACGTGATAAGGCATACTAGGACCCATAGGAAGTCCTCATGACCCCTTTTCACACATTGGAATGCTCAAGTGTGTCCTAAGGAGTTGTAGGACACCTTAGGATACACTTGAGCATTCTAATGTGTCGAAAGGGGTCATGGGGACTTTCTAGGGGTCCTAATGCATGATAAGGCATACTAGGACCCCTAGGAAGTTCTCAAAACCCCTTTAGACACATTTGAATGCTTAGGTGTGTCCTAAGGGTTTGTACGACCCCTTAGGACACACTTGAGGGTTCTAATGTGCCGAATGGGGTCATGAGGACTTCCTAGGGGTCGTAACATGTGATAAGGCATACTACGACCCTTAGGAAGTCCTTATGACCCCTTTCGACACATTGGAATGCTCAAGTGTATCCTAAGGGGTCATAGGACCCCTTAGGACACACTTGAGGGTTCTAATGTGTCGAATGGGGTCATGAGGACTTCTTAGGGGTCCTAACATGTGATAAGGCATACTAGGACTCCTAGGAAGTCCTCATGACCCCTTTCAACACAATGGAATGCTCAATGGTGTCCTAAGGGGTTGTAGGACCTCTTAGGACACACTTGAGTGTTCTAATGTGTCAAAAGGAGTCACGGGGACTTCCTATGGGTCCTAACACATGATAAGATGTACTAGGACCCCTAGGGAGTCCTCATGATCCCTTTCGACACATTTGAATGCTCAAGTGTGTCGAAAGAGGTCATGGGAACTTCTTAGTGGTCCTAACGCATGATAAGGTATATGAGGACCCCTAGGAAGTCCTCATGACCCCTTTTGACACATTAGAATGCTCAAGTGTGTCCTAAGGGGTACCCTTTTCGACACAATTGAATGCTCAAGTGTGTCCTAAGGGGTCGTTCGACCCCTTAGGACACACTTGAGTCTTCTAATGTGTCAAAAGGGGTCATGAGGACTTACTAGGGGTCCCAACGTATGATAAGGAATAATAGGACCCCTAGGAAGTCCCGATGACCCCTTTCGACACATTGGAATTCTCAAGTGTGCCCTAAGGTGTCGTGACCCATTAGGACACACTTGAGCATTCCAATGTGTCGAAAGGGGTCATGAGGACTTCCTAGGGGTCCTAACATGTGATAAGGCATACTAGGACCCCTAGGAAGTCATCATGACCCCTTTCGACACATTTTAATGCTCAAGTGTGTCCTAAGGGGTCATAGGACACACTTGAGCATTCTAATGTGTCAAAAGGGGTCATGGGGACTTCCTAGGGGTCCTAACATGTGATAAGGTGTACTAGGACCCCTAGGAAGTCCTCAAGACCCTTTTCGACACATTTGAATGCTCAAGTGTGTCCTAAGGGGTCAGAGGATCCCTTAGGACACACTTGAGTGTTCTAATGTGTCAAATGGGGTCATACAAACTTCCCAGGGGTCCTAACATGTGATAAGGCATACTAGGACCCATAGGAAGTCATCATGACCCCTTTCGACACATTGGAATGCTCAAGTGTGTCCTAAGGGGTCGTAGGACACTTTAGGACACACTTGAGGGTTCTAATGTGTCAAATGAGGTCATGAGGACTTCCTAGGGGTCCTAACTTATGATAAGTCATACTAGGACCCCTAGGAAGTCCTCATGACCCCTTTCCACACATTGGAATGCTGAAGTGTGTCCTAAGGGGTCGTAGGACCTCTTAGGACACACTTGAGCATTCTAATGTTTTGAAAGGGGTCATGGGGACTTCTGAGGGGTCCTAACATGTGATAAGGTGTATGAGGACCCCTAGGAAGTCCTCATGACCCCTTTTGACATATTGGAATGCTCAAGTGTGTCCTAATGGGTCATAGGACCTCTTAGGACACACTTGAGCATTCTAATGTGTTGAAAGGGGTCATGGGGAATTCCTAGGGGTCCTAATAGGTGATAAGGCATACTAGGACCCTTAGGAAGTCCTCATGACCCTTTTCGATAGATTGGAATGTTCAAGTGTGTCCTAAGGGGTTGTAGGACCCCTACGACCCCTTAGGACACACTTGAGCATTCTAATGTGTCGAATGGGGTCATGGGGACTTTGTAGGGGTCCTAACACATGATAAGGCATTCTAGGACCCCTTAGGTAGTCCTCATGACCCCTTTCGACACATTTGAAAGCTCAAGTGTGTCCTAAGGGGTTGTAGGACCCCTTAGGACTCACTTGAGCATTGTAATGTGTCAAAAGGGGTCATGGGGACTCTCTAGGGGTCCTAACACATGATGAGGTGTACTGGGACCCCTAGGAAGTCCTCATGACCCCTTTTGACACATTTGAATGCTCAAGTGTGTCCTAAGGGGTCGTAGGACCCCTTAGGACATAGTTGAGGGTTCTAATGTGTCGAAAGGGGTCATGGGGACTTTCTAGGGGTCCTAACGTGTGATAAGGCATACTAGGTCCCCTAGGAAGTCCTCATGACCTCTTTAGACACATTTAAATGCTCAAGTGTGTCCTAAGGGGTCATAGGACTACTTAGGACACACTTGAGGGTTCTAATGTGTCGAAAGGCATCATGGGGACTTCCTAGGGGTCCTAACACATGATAAGGCGTACTAGGACCCCTAGGAAGTTCTCATGACCCCTTTTGACACATTTGAATGCTCAAGTGTGTCCTAAGGTGTTGTAGGACCCCTTAGGACACACTTGAGGGTTCTAATGTGTCGAAAGGGGTCATGGGGACTTTCTAGGGATCCTAATGCATGATAAGGCATACTAGGACCCTAGGGAGTCCTCATGACCCCTTTCGACACATTAGAATGCTCAATTGTGTCCTAAGGGGTTCTAGGACCCCTTAGGACACACTTGAGCATTCTAATGTGTCGAAAGGGGTCATGGGGACTTTCTAGGGGTCCTAACGCATGATAAGGTGTACTAGGACCCCTAGGAAGTCCTCATGACCCCTTTCCACACATTTGAATGCTCAAGTGTGTCCTAAGGGGTCGTAGGACCCCTTAGGACACACCTGAGGGTTCTAATGTGTCAAAAAGGGTCATGAGGACTACGTAGGTGTCCTAACATGTGATAAGGTGTACTAGGACCCCTAGGAAGTCCTCATGACCCTTTTTGACACATTGGAATCCTCAAGTGTGTCTTAAAGAGTCCTAGGACCCCTTAGGACACACTTGAGCATTCAAATGTGTTGAAAGGGGTCATGGGGACTTCCTAGGTGTCTTAGTACCCCTTATTACACATTAGGACCCCTAGGAAGTCCTCGTGACCTCTCTGTCTCTCTCACACACACACACATCTAGAGCCTTCACCTCAACTTTTTAATTTATATTGAAAGGTTTCATATACCTTTTTGTGGACAATGTACCTTAAATGTTTTTACATCAATTTTTATGCCACTGTTAGTTTCTAGAACGGATCATGAGTGTACGGTGGTTCTTCAATTGTGTGAAATTTCTTTTCGAGAGTTAAAAAATTAATTGTTTGTATTCAATTGAGGGGAAGTCCATTAACATCTACTTATTTAGTATAGTCAGACCGCTGAAATTACAAGGAGTTTGTAGAAAAATCCTGTGCTGGATATTTTCAAGAGGATTTGGGCTGAAACTATCCGTCCTCAAATCAACTATGTAGGTATTTTTTTGAAATCATTTTGTATATCAAATAATATAATACATACTAATATAAATATTTATATTATAATATTTATGCCATGCTATTATTATTTAATATTAAAATTTAAAATGAAATTAATATTAACATAACAAAAATATAATTTAATATGAAACTTGAATTAATATTAATATAAAAATAATACAACTTAATTTATAACACAATTAATATTACTATTAAAAAATAACATTTATTATGAAACTTGAATTTGGGAAAAGTGGGGTATTTAAAATTTCAAAATAGGCGGGCTTTATCGGATATCTGATTAGGCTTGGTATTTGCTTCGGCATTACCCAACGTGGGTGGTCAACCCTTTAGGTGTGTTTTAGGAGATAGTTCTCGATACCGAAACTTTGACCATGTAGCTAACGACTATTTTTTCACCCGAAATTGATGAAACGAAAAGGGTTTCTTAAGAACATTATCAGCTTTCCATTGATATAATTGCTGTCAAATTTTGAGTTTTGTAAGTAATTATTACTTATTTTTCAATTGAGTTATCTTTAAAGTCATAATTGACATACTGATTGAAACACAACTATAACTTTCAAACCGTTTAACCTTTTTGAAATCTAAAACATGCGTCACATTCTATGGTTCGGCTGCTAATAGTTTAGTTACACGTATTAGCTAGACAATGGCACCTATTGTCTATTGTTTTAATTTTCTATCAGATTGATAAATTTAGTCATCTTACTCTCTATCTGTATGTTTTTACTGTAAATGAGCAGACATAGAAAGGTTGAAAAGCTAGAGAGCAGGTTCAACCAAGAAAGCAAGGCTTTGGCTAAGAAGATTAAGAAGGAAAATGTTGCACACATCAAAGCTGTTCTTGAGACATCACAAGAAGAAGAAAATAAGGTATATCAAAACTATCTCAGAATTGTAGAAGCTTACAAAAATAAATTTGTATCTCTCAATTGGATTTTCTCTCCTTAGTTCAAGTTTTCATCAAAATTTGCAAATAAGGTCTTAAGATTCAATACATAAAAGTTTGCTTCTTCAACTTTGATTTGGTTTCCCTCATTGTGATTGGTTGTGTTGACTAACTTATTGGTGGATAAGCACATTTGGAAAGGAGCTATTGCCAAGGTAAGGTGAAAAATGACAAAATCTCTCAAAAATGCCCCTAGCTTATGCTAGCTACAAGGAGAGGTAAGCCTTAGAACTAGTCAATATTTTCCCTTAGATTGTGGCATTGAAGCATTTCCAAAATCTAGTAATTACAAACAATCTCTCTTTGTTTGGAAAGTTTAGCATTTAGGACTATGCTCTTCACTTCTTCTAGCGAATCAAAATGCCAAAGGTGTTGAAATTTTTGATTAATAAGAAAGGTTGAGGATTTAAGCACATCATATCAAAGCCCCTTGTTTGTGGAAGAGAGTAGAAATACTCAAATCCCTATAGTTAGTGGGTGAAAGAAATTGAACCTTGATAATTGTGTTTGGGAAATTAAGGAAAAGTTAGGGATATTCTCTTTAGCTTTTGGTGAACCAAATTCCCAAAAACTTGTCCTCAACTCCACTTTCTTGTATTTAACATGAACATGCTAGAACAATAGAAGGCCTGCCTCCTGAGAAATTGCCTTAACAAGGCCGGTGAGAGGGAATGACCCAAGTGGGAGACAATCTCCTTTGCTGCAGTAATATCCAACCCACTATAATAAAAATACACTTTTCCTTAAAAGGGAAGTGGCTAGATTGTATGCAAGTTTCTTCACTCCCTTTACTAGTCTTTCAAGATTGCACCAAATTGTGCTTTTGTGCGTGTGGGAAGCTCGCAAGTGGGAAAAAGAACTTGGCATAGTTTAGAATGGAATTATTCAATAAGAACCTGATAAGTAGTAAGCTACCTCATAGAGCCAAATGATGTTAAAAGCCAAATTTGACTATAGGTAGACTGCATGGAATACTTTCTTGTGCAATACTTGTGAAAACAACAGATAACATACACTTTCATGTGGTTTTAGGGATATGGTGCAAACTTGATGTGTGTGTTGCGTTTCTACTTCATTTTCAAGCAAGAAAATTCTGCAGACCTGATCTTACAACTTTTAAAATCTAAAATTTACAACCTGGTCTATAAAGTGTCACTTACAAACATAGAAAAATTGCCTGTGCATAGTGAAATTACACCTATGATTCATAAAGAAATACCTATAAATAATGAAGTCACGCCTGTGACATTTTAAGTGATGCTTGGAAAAATTTAAATCATGCCTATCAATAGAGAAAAGCCACCTGCTATCATGCAGAGTACTGCCTAGGCAATTTCCAGTCACCACGTATCAAGTTTTAAGTCATGCCTACACACTGGCAAGTGATGCCCAGAAACAAAGAAGGGAAAATAGTGATTATTTCCTGAAGGTTTCAAAAAAATTTGGTTTCATATTTGGATACCCTTTTCAGAGATATTCTTTATCAGTGCAACAAATAGATCATATTTCTAAAAAACATTTATAATGATGAGTCTATTTGAGAAATGAATCAATCCTATTATGGAGAATAATTATTGAAATCAAGATCAAATCTCCATTGGAATCAAAATGATGAAGTGTTTGAAGATCAAATTTTAGAAGCATCCAAAGATCCCATATTTATGGAAACAATGGAATTAATTTTGAAGAGGTATAATGAAGCATATTCCATTTATTTAGCTCAATCAGGAGCTAAGCTTCCTCATAATTATGACATATCAACCTTGAGGAAGAACGAGGAAAAATAAAAAGATACATCATCTAAAGAGACATCATTAAGATTAATTTGGCCTTTTCTTTATGATGATGGGCCATCCATATCTTCATCTTCCTCACAAAAAGAAGCATTTAAGAGCAACAAACCTATCTTGGATCAAGAGAAATTTCATGATGAATCTATTTGTGATTAAGATAATAAAGAGTATGAAGAGAAAGGTACCACTCTCAAGCAAGATCTAATGCACAAACCTCTATCTAGCAAGGCTTCTCCCATAGCTTGTACTCCTTTCATCCTTCATCCATCTCACAAAGCTTCACCACTATCCAAAATTCCTCCACCAAAGTGTCAGCCTAATGATGACACTTTTCAAGTTGACTATGTTTATGTTAGAAATAGGGAATACAGAGAGGGGGGGTGAATCAGTATTCTAAAAACTTTATCTTTTTCCCACTTATGGATATAACAGATTATCTTTATACATGCATAACATAAGAAACTAAACAATATACATAATAATAAAGAACTCATAACACATGATATGTTCTCGAGGAAACCCTGGCCAAGGGAAAACCTCAGTGGGGATGGTACCCAAAAAGATCCACTAATCAAAAGTATCCTGTTAAGGATGTTGACCCTATTAGGAGTCTATTACATATGTATAGTGTATCAGTCCTGGTTAAGGGACTATAGGCCTTGTTAGAAGCCTCAACCCTGTTAGGAGTTGTAGATACAAAAATTTGATTACAAGATGAGCCCACTGCCCAAACAAGTAATATACAATGTAGGTAAAGGTACATAACATTATACTACTTGTATCAATATTCCTTTTCTACTCTTATCTTCACATCATCACTATTACATCTGCTTTACAACTGCATTCATTACATCACTTTTTCATCGCTTCTTTTCTTTACAATTACAATTGCATATATATAAGTTATTAAGGCTAATAACTTTACATGGTCCACTTCCATATCTCTTTATCTAAGGTTTAACATCTAGGATGTCATCCCTTTATATTGTTAAGTCATCATTTTGATAAAAAAAATAATCCCTTAACTCTTTACCAATTCTGCCTTCATATTCTGTCCTGTCGGCTTCACACTGTCTTCGGTAAAACTATCATAACTAATTCTGTACATGCCGTACTAACTTGCACTCTAAGATGGGTCATTAGTAGCCATCATATCATCTATGTTCAAGTGTACAAGCATTGAAATTTCTCCAATCAACATCGCAAACCAAAACTATATCCTGGTACACTGTGAAAACACTGTCTCACACTTAGACAAATTTGCATTGCGATCTGTCATACTTTCTCTCTGACTTGTGTGCTCTTACTGTGGATCATATGCTACCATAATGACAACATCTATGTACTCACTTCAGCCAAATTTCCAACAATCTCCCCCTTTGTCATTGGTGGCAACATATGAGAAAATTGGCTAATGTACAAGTCAAAATCTCAAAATGTATAACAAAATTCTGGCCATAGTATAGAATATGTATACTATCCTTATAAATCCTCAAAATATACTTTCTAATACAAAACTTCATACAATACTCCCCCTAAGAGTATCAATCCTCATATACATAACAATTTTCTGCTTTACTACAATCACTCCCCCTTTGACAACAATGACAAAATAAAGTAGGGAGGATTACAAAATTGTAACCCAAAAAAGATTATACCTCTATTTACTTATTGCAAAGTCGGTAGGCTTGTAACACAATCTACAAAATTTACTTTCATGGCTTCAAACTCTTTCGCCCATGACTTTCTGATAGAATCTGCCACATTCAGAAGTGTGCTTAATCCATAAGCTACTATCTGACAAGCTTGAAGGTTCTCAAAATTAAATTTTTGAAATGATGTCTTAGAAGTAAGACATTCTTCTAATTGTTCCTCAATAATGCTCAACTTTATAGATGTATGCTCTCTTAGAAGTTCAAATCTTCTCAATTTCCTATTCTTTTCATCTTGTAATGATCTTATTTCATCATAACATTTCCTAACTTTCTTCTCAACATCACTTACTTTTAGATTGGGTCCAGAAAGAAGATTAGATTCATTCTGAATCTCAGCTTCCTTCACCTTGATTTTATGCTCCTCTGCTGCTATCAAAATCTCAAGTTTTGTACACTACATGTACAAAGCTTTTCCAGTCTCCAAATGTTTCCTCAAGTTCTTGATACAAACATCAAGACTAATAATATCATTTCTGATATTCTAACTTATGCTTAAAAGCATTTTAGCTTCATAAGCTGCTTGAGCTCTTACTTTAGAAATGTTTGATAAATTGGTAAACTCATCATCAAAAGTACTTAGTACCTTTTTGTCTCTCTCCAAAGGATCTACTTCTGAAATATGCGTATTTACAATACTTTGCAACTTCTCTATCAGTTCCTTTAGACTTCCTTCTAGATTCTTTACTTTCTTATTCTTACCAATAATCGTATTCAAAGAACTAATCAGCTCTAGCTGATCATCATCATCAAGTTCTTTACCTAAGTCTTCAAAGAAAGTTCCAATTTCCTTCTTCTTTTCCTCAGGAGTGGGTGCATGAATTTTTGTCTCTTTAGGTTCATCACTCACCAATTCAGTCTGCACTGCTTCTTCAGTCCTATCTAGTTCATCAAGAGCTGAATTGTCAACAATGTTATCTAAATTCTTAAATACATTATCTTCAGTGTCCGAGGTCACCTTAGTGCCTTCAATGTCCATTGTATCATCTTCAATGTTAACAATTGAAGGAGAGGGAATATCCTCTAGTTTAGCATCAACCGCATGTCCTCCTGCAATTGAAGTTTCTCCAATAATTTCTGCCATTACTTTAATTATTGCTTGCTCTATTTCAGTTCTCACTTGCTCATACTGTCCTGCCATGATCTGAATGGTTCTCCTCTTAGTCCTCAAAAGAGTGTCAAGGGGCTTCAAAATCTGCTTCAAATGATCATCATCTTTGACTTCACAAAGCTTTCTCACAAGATTCTCTCTTATAGTTTTGTCTTCCTCAGATGCTCTTTGTTTTCTATTAATAAGTTTATTGTACAAATCATTAGGTATCTGACCTTGAATTGTATCAAACTTCTTGTTAGCCAAAATCATGTACTTCACAATAGAATTTTCAAGATTCAATCTTTCATAATAGTTATAAAGATCATAGTACTTATTCATCTTAGTAAAGTCTCCATCTTGTATGATTTCTTCATTCACTCTCTCAACTCTGGGTTTCCATGCTTTCTTCTTCATAGTAGAGTCATCATCTTTAACTTCTGCAATCTTTCTTGGTACTGGATGAACATAGTCTTATGTCTCTTTCCTGGTCCAGTAGCAATTTCTTTCTTTCTCTTGCTCAGTGTTACTTTTTCCTTTTCTAGTTCTTCTACTTTCACTCTAACTGGTGTAGGCTCTTTCTGTATTGCACTGGATAAAGGTGGTACACTCAAGACTTCTCCCTGTCCAACATCTCTCAATGTTGCTGCTATCTATTTAGCTATCAAAAATTCTCTTTTTGTCATCCCTGTGTCTTTCAATATTCTCTTTATGGTAATGTCAACTCTTTTCTTAGACTGTTTCTCTTCAATTTTAGCTTTAACAAAATTAAAGTTGTCTTCATAAGTTCCAAACCTACTGCATTGGGTGTCCAATTTACTTCTCAACAATCTTCCAACATAATTTTCTGTTTTAATCTCAGAAATCTCATAGCCAAGAGGGTCTATGAATTCAACTCTAGGTTCTACTACTTCAATGTAAGTAAAGTCAATGTCAACCATGAAACAAATATCATTCTTATATTTCTCCACAAGTGACTATGGAATCCTTGATTTGCTAGATAACAATCTCTAAAATGTCTTTAGAACTAACACAACACTCTCATTAACTTGATCAATAACATGACTTCTATAAACTTTGTTTATTCTTTCCATCGTCGACTGTCCATCATTCCAATTATTTCCAATTGTGTAAGGAAATCTTCTCAAAAGGTGGAAAAACATATATGTAATCAAAGATGAGAATCTAAATTGTGCATATTTAGAATTCTTAATCTTCTCCAAATTCTCAAACAATTGAATTCTCAAAATCTCACACATATCAATAGAAACTTTGTCTACACACATCAAATAGGCAATGTGAACCATGCTAGCTGCCATGCCATCTTCTCTGGAATTAGCACAAAACTTTATAGTCAAAATCTTACATAGATATCTTACATCATGTTGTCTAATCTTCCTGATAACAATACATCTACCATTATAGGATGATCCAGTGTTGTCAATGACAATCTTCCTCATATTTTTCTCATTTAAAGGGATAGCACCAAGTTTGGATAAACCGGTGACTTCATGAATTAGGTCAGCTGTGATGTCAATCACTCTGTCTTCTAACCAAAATTTCCCATTGTGAATTCTACTTAAAATGATCTTTGTGCACTCTTCATTATCGAATTCATATTGTAAACCATATGTGACAATTTCATTATTTTTCAAATGTTCGTAACTTTGCTTCAATGTCATATCCTGGTTATATATATACTAATACTCACTTGAAAAATCACTGTCATTTACTGTTTCCAGTTTACATCCAAGATAACTCTTTACATTTTCCAAATGCAAAACTCCATCTGGTACAGATGATAAAGAAAACTCAGGGTTTACTTCTAAAGCTTCTACTGGTTCTTTCTTCAATTTAGGTTTGTTCTTGTCTCTAATGTTGTGAATCAAAGATGTATCCATGTTCCCTTCCAATTCTTTATACTGATTCAAGGATTTGTCAAGATAAATACCTCAAATTCATGATTCTAAGGTTTGCGAAGATTCGACGCTTCAATCCTTCACAAAATCTTTGAAAAACACTTCCAATCTCTACTTTCTACTCTTCCAATTACTTCAATTCTCTTTGATAGACAAATAACATCGATCATAACCTTTTATCACTTGAATCTCACTTAATTCTAACATCGCATTCAATTCTTTTGCCGCTTCTTTCCAAAAATTTATTTCTGCTATCCTGCAAAACTTAAAACTTCTTGCGATCTCGCAAAACATAACATTTTCTTTTATGCTCTTAACCATAGCATTAGTACATCATAAACTGCCTTACATTAACTACACAAGACTTAATGCATCATAAATCTACTTCTATACTAATTCTAAGTTCCTAAACTACTACAATTTACATAAATTAAGTGCTTAAAGATAGGTCGGGTAAGGATTCATTCTTACCACTTAATACTTCACCTATCTGATTACCTTCCATGTTGATTATGTCTTCTTGATCTATTCCTTTAACAAACTTTACTTCATCTTCATTACTGTAGCAACCTTTCTGACTATTTTTTGTACTTTCATTTCTTTTTGCATTGTTTCTAGAGTTAGGGTTCGGATGATAAGTTCCATTGTTCATTTTGCAAAATCTTGCTATATGTCCAATCCTATTGCATATCTGACAAACAATTCCATTGTTCCCATATCTCTGTCCTTGCTGATTAATCTATGACTTATAATTTCTAGCAATGTGTCCAACTTTGTTGCATCTATAACACACTACATTTCTTTTGTTCATATCTTCAGTAGGTCTCTTATCTGCATTGTTAGTATTCCTAAACATTATATTACCATAATTATTCTCAATAACTTTAGGTCTTCTACATTCAATAGGTCTATGTCCAAAACCATGAAAATTATAACAATAACCATTTAGAGGTTTAAACTGTTTACCTGTGCAATCTCTTTTCATATGACCAATAGCATTACAAGCAAAACATCTACCTTTGAATTCTCTTTGCATACCTTTGGGTGATTCCTCTTGCTTTGGTGATTCTTCTTTTTTAGGTGCATCTTTAGATTTGTTGACCTCATCAGGCTTCTTCTCATCTATGCTTTCAGATGTCTTTAGATCTGGTTTCTTGCTTTCATCATTTGTTCTGAATATATTAAATCCAAGTCCAGTCTTATCATAGGATGATTTCCCAAAAGAAACTTGTTCATCGATCTTCTCACTATTTGAATATAGCCTTTCAAGTTGTTGTTTGGATTGAGTTAGTTCACCTTTCACAATCTTATTGTACTTCTCAAGTTTTGTATACTGCACATTTACTTTCTCAAATTTGGATATCACTTTTTCAAGTTTAGATTTCAGTTCTTCATTTTCAGTCTTTAGACTTTCATTCTCAAATTTCAGATTTACTTCATTTTTGCTATTTCCATCTTTCAAACTAAGCTTCAAATTTACTATCTTCAATTCATGCTTAAGGATCTCATTTTCTTTTTCCAAGTTGTTATCACAATCTTCAATAAGAATTTTAGATTCCTTTTCAGATCTCAGATCTTCTAACTTGTTTTTCAATTTCTCACTAAGGTTCTTTGCATCATCATATTTCCTTTTCAGAGTGTTTCTTTCATCAGTAAGCATATCAATCTGCTCAAGAGCTTCATCAAGATTCTTCTTTAGTTGATCCATATCCATAGAGATCTTACTCAAGCTGCTAGGCTTTCCTTGAATGATTCTTCTCCGAGTAACTATGCTCTAATACCAATTGTTAGAAATAGGGAATATTGAGAGGGGGGTGAATCAGTATTCTACAAACTTTATCTTTTTCCCACTTATGGATATAACAGATTATCTTTATACATGCATAACATAAGAAACTAAACAATATGCATAACAATAAAGAACTCATAACACATGATATGTTCTCGAGGAAACCCTGGCCAAGGGAAAACCCCAGTGGGGATGGTACCCACAAAGATCCACTAATCAAAAGTATCCTGTTAATGATGTTGACCCTGTTAGGATTCTATTACATATGTATAGTGTATCAGTCCTAGTTAAGGGACTATAGGCCTTGTTAGAAGCCTCAACCCTGTTAGGAGTTGTAGATACAAAAATTTGATTACAAGATGAGCCCATTGCCCAAATAAGTAATATACAATGTAGGTCAAGGTACATAACCTTATACTAATTGTATCAATATTCCTTTGCTTCTCTTATCTTGACATCATCACTATTACATTCGCTTTACAATTACATTCATTACATCACTTTTTCATCACTTCTTTTCTTTACAATTACAATTGCATATATACAAGTTATTAAGGCTAATAACTTTACATGGTCCACTTCCATATATATTTATCTAAGGGTTAACATCTAGGATGTTGTCCCTTTATATTGTTAAGTCATTATTTTGATAAACAAAATAATCTCTTAACTCTTTACCAATTCTGCCTTCATATTATGTCCTATCAGCTTCACACTGTCTTCAGTAAAATTGTCATAACTAATTCTATACATGCCATACTAACTTTCACTCTGAGATGGGTCATCAGTAGCCATCATATCATCTATGTTCAAGTGTGCAAGCACTGAACTTTCTCTAGTCAACATCACAAACCAAAACTATATCATGGTACACTGTGAAAACACTGTCTCAAACTTAGACAAATTTGCATTGCGATCTGCCATACTTGCTCTCTGACCTATGCATTCTTAATGTGGCTCATATGTTTCCATAATGACAACATCTATGTACTCACTTCAGCCAAATTGCCAACAGTTTACCCTCACAGGCTACCTCTAAAAGAAACCCAAGATAACTTACATCTCACTACAAATTGTTTTCATGCTTCCAAGATCTTGGATCACAAAGCTTCATGTGCTTCAATTCCTATTATACCCATTCAAAAGGATCCTACATTATTCTTCCAATAATTTCCCACATATCAGAAATCTCCAAACGACCAAGGTCATGGTCAGTCTCAAAATGACAAGAGTTATGATCAATCTCACAATATTGAATATCCAATCAACATCTGGGACCTTTGCAATTTGAAATAGCGACAAGGGGAGCCTCTCCTAACATTTCTCCAGAGATGGAGACAACTATGCATGAAGTATTCGCATGAATTACCTGAGTCTGAAAAGCTCAATATCTTCTTGGACAATCTTGTCCCAAATTTTGGATACCAAGTATGATTACAAGGTCCCCTCACTTTTGACAATATGATTAGGAGAGCTATGAGGATAGAAGCATTTATGGTCAAGAAAGGAGGATTGACTTTGAATAAAGACAAGCAAGGACCTTCCCCCTCAAACAAGGATAAGGATAAGATTATCAAAAAAAACATAGATATTATGAATGATAGGGTTGTTGAAAATGTGATGCCAAAACCCTTAAAGTCTGTCTTTAATCTCAACTCTAGCATGCAAAAGGTCAATGCCACTAAGAAGGCTATGACAGAAGCTCAACCGCCTTCTAGATTTGCTAGAAACAAACCTTGGATCTCTCACTATGACATGATCATTTCTCTAGGGAGGGAGGATACTCCTAAACCCAAAACTCCCTTTATCTTGCGAGGCCCTGCACCTCCCTCGTATAACTCCACATAGTCTCTAGCTTGTGTGAACACTATCACTCAATCTCGTGTGAAGATCGTACTCAAAGGTCCCGATCCCTTGACATCTAGACCAAAAATATCTATGGATAAAGCCCTCATTGAGGAAAATGTCCCTAAAGATCTCAATCTTGACCAGTTTCAATCTATGGTAGGTCATTTGTCCTCACCTCATTATTTGTCCTTTTCTAAAGAAGATGATCACTCTCTAAGCCATTGGCATGATACTCCCCTACACATTGAAGTTATGGAAGGTCCTGAGCATGTTCGCCACTTACTCATTGACAATAATGCTGGCCTAAATACTTGCTTTGCTAAGATGCTTACCCAAGCGACAAATAGCTTTGTTCCCTCATAGAGAGTCCACTGAGTTCTATGATGCTAAGCTAAAAGAAATAGAAAAAACCCTAAAGATCAAAGATATTGGCATGGGGGAATATCAGATTGAGTCCATCTTATCACTAACAGCTCTCCCCATATGTCCACGTTCCTGTGAGGAACCCTCTAAAGACATATTTGGTATTGGCTATCAGGGCCATGAACTTGACCAACCTAGTTGCAGCTTTCACTCATGCGAGGATTCAGATAATGAAGACACAAAGATTCAGCCTATGACACATGAAAGAACCTTGAATATTCAAAATCTTGATTCAGACTACTAGAAATAGTCTTATCTACATTCTCAAGTGCTTCAAGAACATGATCTTGGTCCTCACCAGGAGGATTTTATACACTCTACTGAACAGATTTCTACTACTGTAGCTACTACTAAATATGTCACTGCCTCTAATGGCACACATACTGATTGGGAGCAACTATTGGATGCTTCCCTTATCTTGGGTATGCCTCAAGGTATGCCTATTCTAGATTGTTCCACCACTTCTGCTATTGAATAGACTCCTACTGCTGCCAACTCCAATGGCACACATACTGATTGGGAGCAACTGTTGGACACTTCCCTTATCTTGGGTATGCCTCAAGGTATGCCTATTCTAGATTGTTCCACCACTTTTTCTATTGAACAGACTCCTACTGCTGCCAACTCCAATGGCACACATATTTATTGGGAGCAACTGTTGGATGCTTCCCTCCTCTTGGGCATGCCTCAAGGTATGCCTATTCCAGATTACTCTGTTGCTTCTACTATTGAACAAGATCCTACTGTTAAAGAAACACTTCCTATGTTAGATGACAACAATGAAGAAAGTCTGCCTCTGACTATGTCTCTAGCTGAATGAGACTCTATATCAGATGCTACTATGGAAATACCAGTTGATGCAATGCACCTATATGCTAGTATTAACAACTTAGAAAGAGGAGAAAGTTATGATCCTCTAGATCAAGCTATTGATGATGATCCTTTCCACCCTCCTATGGAGATCATTCCTATGGCTCCTAGGCCATCTGCTCCAAGTTATACTTCTACTACTCCAACAAATCATGGGTATCTGAGACCCCATCTTGTTACAATCTCATGGAATCTTGGTATATCCAAAATAGAATTGGTTCCTACTCATGCGCTCTTACCACCTGAAAGGGGACTTGACTCTTGGAATAGGTTATCTTGGTTAGGCTCACATAATATTCCTCCAAACTTGTCTGACTCTTCTAAGATGACTCACAATCAACAATGCTCTATGGAAGATTACTTTCTTGATCTATCTAATGCATTCATGAATGATGAGGATGATACTGATATATTTTCACTTGAGTCCATCCCATTGACTTCTCTTCCCCCTTCATCTCCTAGAAAAGTGGCATGTCCACTTCTATTTCCACCTCTCCACCTGAACCAGTCATATAAGCCTCTTTCATCCACCATTCCTGAGTCTTTTGGAAGTAACTTGGATGTGCAACATAAAAATAAAAATAATGAGAATCCACTTATATCTCAAGGTCACCATGTCCCATCTAATCGACATGTGACTCTGAAGAAAGAAAAAAGCAATAAAGGTGTTGAAAAGACCGCAAAGGTCCTCAAAGAGAAGAAGACAATCAAAAGCCAAAAAATAAATAAAAAATGGATCTCGAAATCCATCTTACAGGTGTTGTCATCAAAAGCACCTCAAATTAAAGAAGAAAAAGTTCAAAAGCTATGTGGATTCCAAAAAAAGGAAAATCAAAGTTGCCATTTGAGCTTCCAAAATTCTCATGCTTCCCTCCATTCCATCACCCTTGCCTCTCATACTTTACCCTCTTCACTCCATCTTGCCTTGTCCCAAAGTGCATATCAGCATCTCCTCATTGCTAATGACATGACTAAGAGAAATCTAGAATGTACTCTCCCTAAGTGTTTAGAGTGTGGGAAATCTTATAAAGAGTTAAGATGTGTCCATGAGGATGTTTGTGGGTCTCACTTAAGTGATCTTTCCTTGACTATGGATCTCTCGATAGTTGGACACTACTGGTTGGATCTCCTGTTACTGCTACAACATCTGGTTCTAATTCTACAACTTCATAGTTGCCTACTGCTACAAATACTACGTTCTCAAAGATTCCTACTGAAGGAGAGAAACTCAAAGAGCCCATCAACTCTCTTCATTTGAAGAAGTTCTATAGCTGACATTCTCAGTATGCTCATGTACATATTTATTGATCCTGAAAAAATCCTAAAAATTGATATATTGCAAAAAATCCTAAAAATTGCAAAATGTCCAAAAAAAATGATCATCTTAGTGAAAACCTGGCAAACAGGCACTTTGATGTATCTATTATCCTGGTGAAAACCTGGTAAATAGGCACCTTGATAATACTCAAAAAAATAGAAAATTTCAAAAATACAAAAAAAATACAAAATGTGAAAAATACAAAAAAAATCAAAAGATCAAAAATACAAAAAAATGAAATATTCAAAAAAATACAAAACAAGCAAAAAAAAGAGAAAAGTACAAAAAAAATTGAAAAAGAAAAAAATGTGCCATTGATGAAAACCTGGTAAACAGACGTCATGGTAGCAAAAATAGAATCTCTACCAAGATGGTGGAAACCTGGTAAATAGGCACCTCTTGTTTTCCTGCAGTAACATCTTCTCTCGGCATCGCTTGGCTCTTAGTTTCTTGCTTTAGTTTGCTTTCCAGCTTTAGTTTGCTTCCTTTGTTTCTTGCTTTAGTTTGCTAGCTCATGCCTTTGCTTTCAGTGTCTTCGAGATTTTGCTCGACTCTTCATAGATTGGAACTGGTTCACGCTTGGGGGCACCTGCTTGGTCTAGGGGGCATTGTCCTATCACTTTCAGAAACTCTTTTTGAGCGATCAGTCGCCAGTGGTCCTCACTGTGTCTGCCTACTGATGTTTCATTCATGTTTAATTCTCCCTTTTGAGAATCTTCCTTGTATCAGACACTAGTGGCTCTCATTGCGTTCGCCTGCTGATACTTGGTTCATGCTTTGATATCTTCTTGAGACTTTGTCTCTCGTGATGGTCACCAGTGGTTTTCTACTGTGTCTACCTGCTGTTGCTATCCCATTGAGACTTCGAATGTTGTTCGCTTCCGATTCCACTTCAATCCACTTGAACACAAACATAAAATGAAAATAAAACTCTTTGTGTGTTCCTATGTAGTGTACTGAGATTTTCTCTTGCTTGTTTGTTTTGTTTATCATTTCCCCTCGAGTGAATCTAAGATGTCTTTCTTGACTGAGAAACACAAAGACTGGGGGCATGATCTTTTCTTTATTTTCTGCTTGCTGGTTTAGTTCCAATTATCCAAGAAATCTACATAAGAGGGGTGTCCATCTGTAAGAGCCTTCATCTCATATTGGATGGCCATGCGTACCTCGACTCCTTTTATATGGACACCTTGGTGAGGTTGGTTCTTCTCCTTGTTTGTTTTGAGTGACTTCTTTTGCTACATTTGGAATTGCTAACGCTCGTCTTGCTAAGTGAACGTAGGGGTCATTGTGAGCACTCTTTGGCAAAAGAAAGATCTCTCACGTGTTTGGTTTGTTTGTTCACAAGAGACATTTAGGTCATTCTAGCAAATGTGCTTTGATGCTTATGTTAACTTGCTAAATTAAAAGGAATAGGTGTTCAGGTCATTCTGGCTTCTTGTGCCTTAATGCTTACACCTCATTCTGACAAATTTAAGACTTATGTCATATTCATATTCTCATGTTGGGGAGAATTGTATGGCATCTTGCGATTGTCTCATGCTTAAACAAACTCAATGATGATAAATACGGTGAGTCCAACAGCTGAGTTCGAAGGATTTCATTTGTTCATCCTAGGCCTACATTTAGACTTGCATCTTTCATTCTAGGCTTGCATTTGGAGCGCTTTCTTGTTGCTCTCTTGATTTCTTTCTTTTGGATCTTCTCATCAAAGGTTCTCATCTTTTGTCCCAGTCTCATCTTGGTTGCATCCTTTTTTGGGATTGAAATTGAAATCTGACATCTCTAAGTGGCTCAAAATCGCATTTTAAATATTGGACTCCTTTTGGATCGGATGCTTGTGCAGTCAGCCTTCTGGTGTCATCTTCCTGCCAGATCCTCATCTTTGCATCATGTTCTCAAATCTTTTCTTCTTTTCATCAAGTCAATCCTAGTCAAAATTTGGTCAACCATGGCCAACTATGGTCAAACTTGGTCAACAAGAACTTTGCTTTGCTCTGATTCACTTTTGCAGCTTCACGAATCTAGTCTAATTGCTTTTGCTCTACAATCTCTTGTTGTTTATCATCCTTTTGACATGTCATCTTTTGATTTCACTCCCGAGGGGGCAAGATGATTGCATCATTGAATCTTGTCAAATCAATTCTTGAATCAGTCTGATCTAAATCATCAGTTTTCATTGCTTGGGGCATCTTGATGTCTCACATCTTCTTATCTCATCATCTATCTTTTAGGTATTGGGGGAATCTATCCCTAATCCCTAGGAGTCAAGCTTCGTTCTAGAGATAGCTCTCGAAATCTCTTCTAAGACCGTTATCTGGGAAATCTAACCTAGGTCTCAAAGGACTAAGCTTCATATTGGGGCAATCTAACCCTAATTCGAAGATAGTCCTAAATCTGCATCTTCATCAATTAGTATTGGGGCAATCTAATCCTGATTCCAGTTCTCTTCTAAGACTGTTATCTTCGCAATCTAACTTGGACTTCAGAAATTCTCATCATCTGTCACTTCAGACTATTCTTTGAATCAACGCACTGTTCGCACATCAATTCAAAGAGGGGCAAATGTAATACCCCAAAATTGGCACCTAATAAATTCAATCAATTTTGGTGCATTCCTCAAATTTCTATGTCATCAAAGTCCTAGTTCACTAGGCAATTTTCTCTCTCCTACCTGACTTAATTTGACTTGATGTTAGTTGCAAAGACCCTAAATTGCAATAATCAAATGCTAAATTAGTTCCTAAAGTATTTGACTTATATTAGCTAAATTATCCCTATGATAAATTAATTTAATTCTAAAGTCCTAAGTGCTTTCTAATTAAATTAAATCTACCCCCTTTAGCTAATTACACATCAAAAAAAGAATTAATTAATCACTTGTTATTTGAATGGACACCTCTTTATTTGAATTTAACAATTCAAATTACTCGAAAGGTCACCTCCCACATGTGGCAAATTCCATTCTTTTAATTAAATAATTCATTGTCTTTTTGTCTCAATTAGGAATGAAGGGTCCACCATTTCGAATCAAGAAACTCTTCATTCGTCTCCGGGCTTCTCTATTTAATGAACCTTTTTTTCTCATTCAAGGGAGAGCAATTTTTGAGAGCATCTACACTATAGGTATTTTTTAGTCTCATTTGATTCATTGTTTTCAAAGCTTTTTATTGCATTTATTAGATTAATATCTCATTATTAGTATAATCTTTGCATCACATTTTAGACTAAATTTGCTTATTTTTTCTTAGTTTAATATCATATTTGTTTCAAGTTCTTAAATTAAGTTGCATCTCATCTTTATTTTCAAGCTCTTTGATTAATTGCATCCTCATTCTTAGATTAAATTGCACTTCATCTTAGATTAATTTCATCATGCTCATCTTTATTGCTTCTTGAAAATCCTCCATTGTTGAATTGGTCTCCCAGCTGTTGGCTCTTGTTCTGAGAGTATTCAAACACCCCATTCACATAGGAGGCAACAGGTCCCCTCACCATGGAATTTGGATTGAGTTCTTCATACTCTCTCCCAAATTCTATCAAGTGAATAATGACCATGTTGTGTTGTGCCTGATTTAGAGGTCACATTCAGTCACATACATTTTAAGTAAATAATGACCATGTTGTGTTGTGCCTGATTTAAAGGTCACATTCAGTCACATACATTTTGGCGCCCACCGTGGGGTAGAAAAGATCAATTTCTGGCCTCATTCTTGATTGATTTTTCAATTTTAGTGTTGGTTCCAAGCCTTGTACGGCCATGTAAAGCTTGGAAATTTTGTAATATAGTAATGGATGGATATAATGATAAATCCTCTTTCTCATGATTTTGGTTTGGTTCATTTTTATAAAGAAATGAATAAGTTATGATCATTTTGGTGAAAGTGGGTATTTGCAGATTTGAGATTCTCTAAATACAGTCAGATTGAAATGTCTAGTATAGACAAATTGTGAAGAATCAGGACCTATAATAATATTCATTGGAAATATACATGAATTATATTTCATTTCCTTTTGGTTTGAGTCATTTTTATGCAGATTTGTGAAAGTTATGGGCATTTGAGTGAACACTAGGTTTTAACAATCTGCATTAGAGTTGTAGGCAATGATTTGCTCTTAGAAAATGATTTATGAATGGAAAAAATAAATGGATTACATATTTGGAAATTAAATTCATTAATAGTTACTGTGAAATTGGTTTAGTTTCATTTGGATTCTTTTTGAGAAAGATATGTGATTCCCTAGGCAGGGTTTGGTGTTTTAAATCTGATTTATGACAGAAAAATTATAGTCTGAAAAGGTTATTGGTTGAGGAACCAAATGGAATCATAAGACTTTGTAATTTTGGGAAATGGTAGTTCTTGATATTGGCTAAAAACTTCATTGTTTCCAAAAATTTTAATATTTTGATTTTATGGGTCAAATAAATCAATCTTTAAAGACTGTCTTGAAGACAACAATGTTACATATGTTAAATCAAACTCCTAAGAATTGATTTTCATATCTAACCATCTTAGGGTTTGTATAAGTTGGATATACATTGCATATCTTGTTTTATTGTTTTCTTGTCTTATTCATTTGAAGGTTCATGGTTTGCTTTCATGGAAAATGCTTAAAACAAACAAAAAAAATATGTAAAATCTATTAAGCGCGTTCCGTTGGACTTGAGGTATTTTGTTACATCTCTACAACATTTGGATTTTGGAAATAAGAATGAACCTCTCATGTGTTTGGCTTGAGTGTTTACATGCTTTCATATAATACATTTCAATTGATGCTCTTAATGGGAAATGTATGAACATAGATTTTCTTTCATACAAGTTTGTGTAAGTGAATGCTTGTGTTTACACCTTAAGTAATTCTTGGTTCCAATATCAAAAATCTCATTGAGTAATTTAGGGCATGGATTCATTCTTTGTTTACATGAAGAGTTAAATGCACCACTTTGTGGACTCACTTCATGTTTACTTGGAAAGTTAAATATTTCATGGTTCAAACCCTTCTGCGCTTGTGAGTAGTATTGATAAGCAATCTTAGAGTAATTTTGATTGATTTTGTTAGCTAAATTGGGTGTTGGACTCACTTATTTCTAATCACCCCTCATTACCACCCTTTGGATGCAAGGTCAGCATTCATACATAGGGGATGGGTCTACTTGAAAAGAGTGTTAAGTGTTCCACAAAGTTTCTCCCTTTTTATGATTTCTTGATCTCATTAGTTTTCTAAGGTGTGGACTCGCTTTGAGTTTGTGTGAGGAGTTAAATGTTCCACTTTTTGGACTCACTTCACACTTACTTGAAGAGTTAAATGTTCCACTTTTTGGACTCACTTCACACTTACTTGAAGAGTTAAGTGTTCCACCTTTAGTGCTTTAAATACTTTTGATAGTGAATTACTTACTTTTTTATTTTTAGAAGGCCTGCTTGGGGATTTCATCACCTCAAGGGACAACCTTAACTCTTGTGTTCCGACGGAGTATAAATAGTGGGTGGTGATTCAAAAGACACCTCTCTTGGGAATGAGTTAGATATCACTCTTGGCTAAGCCTCAAAGAACTTTATACCTTTGAGAAGTGAAGGAGGAGATTTGGGTTACCGTCTCCCCCTGGCTATGTGATTCCGAATTCTTCTCATCTACAGATTTGGGCCTCATGTACCTTGCGTATATCAAGGACTCCCTTTAGAAGAGCTATGTATAGCCTTGTAGACTGCTTGCTAGGATGTTGTTGTGTTTTAAGTGCCTGCTAAAACATTCTCAAGAACATACACAAGTAGAGTCCTTAGGGAGTAGAAATACTAAGTCACTATTCTTGTTCGTGCGCAAGGTTTCTTTGTCCCTTGCCCATTGCTTGAAGACTGTTTGCTTGAACTCCTTGATTGCTATCTTAAGTGCTTGATCAATGACATAAAATTGATCTGCCTTTTTGTCCATGATCTATTTTTCTATTTTCCTGTCGTTCACCGTCAGAAACTAGTTGTCTTGAGTTAGGAATCGATCGATCTTTACTTTGACTCGTATTGTCTCTCATTAGTCTACCTTATCTCGTTGTGCTCTTATACCTTGCATTGTGATTGTCTTATCTCAGCTATTCTAGCCATCTCTTTTTGACAATTCGTACTAGGTTCATCTTGCATCTTGGCTGTTCTAGCTATTTATCTCCTTTTCATTATCTTAGAGACAGAGTCTAGCTTTATCCTAAATCTTTTCTCATTACATCTTCATCCATGACTGTCATGACTCGAAGTGGCAAGACTTATCCCATTCAGAATACTGATCAAGATCGAAGTAAACCTCATAATCAAGACATAGGTCATTCCGAATCTGTTATGAAATCTAAACTTTGTGAGAGATCCTCACATTCCTCCTCATTCCGTATTACAATCCATTGTTTCAGATACAGTCTGACTTATTATTTCAAGAATATTATAACCCATTGTTTGAAGACCAAGTGAAATTGTGTTTTTTGGTGTCCTAACACATATAGGATCTATTGAGTGGAGGATTTTATTGGCAATAGATGAGATAGTTACTAGATTTACAAACTTGGGGGTGGGGTTTGGCCTTTTGATAGTGAAATTGAGGATTTTTTTTCTCCTATAGTTGCATACCGTGTTTGTAGCATAGAAACTTCAACCAAATTTGGATTGATTATAATTATAGTTGAAAAGGTTGTATCAAGTGACTTTCCATACCATGAAAGAAAATGAGAAAAGTTGATCAAAAGAACGATGTTTT
The DNA here is from genome assembly GCA_027943335.1 of Chamaecyparis obtusa. Classification (NCBI taxonomy): domain Eukaryota; kingdom Viridiplantae; phylum Streptophyta; class Pinopsida; order Cupressales; family Cupressaceae; genus Chamaecyparis; species Chamaecyparis obtusa. Next base: position 402,768 of record BSBK01007873.1, read on the forward strand.
TTGGGTCTATGAACATTTCTAGGATTTGTTTTCCTTCATTTTCATAATGACAATCCCATAGTGTAACATCAATAGAGAAACCAAACATATCTTTTATTATAGCAGTACATTTCTTTGTCTCAATTCTATCTTTTTGTATAGTTGATGGAGGAGTGATGGAAACAAGTATGCCAATGACATCTATGAGGGAATTGATAGGAAATGTGTCTAGCGAGTCTATGCTCTTTATATGATAGTTATTCTTGGGTATGGTAGACTCTACACATGTAGAAGGAGTTATTTTCGAAGAGTTGTGGAGGACTAGTTTGAAAGGATTTTTAGAGCTACTATATTTGGTGTTGGAAACTTTTATGTGACCATTAGATATCAAGTAAAGACTATTTGATTGAATAAAATTGTAGAAGTCATCAACAAGTTCATTGAAGCAAATCACATGTATTCCATAGCCTTCTTTGTTTATGAATTCAAAACCAAAGACTTTCCCCTCTAATGCTCGACCTTTAATGGACCAATGCTTATGGTATGGGTTCAATGTTTTAATGGGGACTATTTCATATGGGGGTATGTTTCCACTGGAATTATGTGTTAGAGTAATAAAGTGTTTTACTTATTAATTGGATCATATTAATTTAATTATTAAGTCACTTATTATCTATTTCTACTTAAGCTGAACTTTAGGCATATAATAATTAATTACTTTATTAATTATTATTGTGCAACCTAGTGTTTTACTTTTTTAGGTTTTCTGATCTCCTTTTTATATAAGGATTGATCTCATAACAACATGAAACCTTTTTCTAACATTTTATTATTGATTGCAACTTTTTTTTTTGTACATCAAGGATTTCTCCTCTCTCGTGGATCCATACGTTCAGGTCTCTATAGCTATTTTCTTCTTCTCTCTCTTTCTATGACATGTGTTTGTGTGCAGGTGTTCTTGCGAGCTGTGGGTTGTTTTTCATCAACTCCAATATGGTATCAGAGCTTAGGTGCTAGGAAGGAGAAATGCAAAATTTTTTTGCAGGTTCTAAAGATTAGATCGGTTGCAAAGAATGGAGTTTTCAGCCTCTACTCTTCACACACCATTAAACTATTTCAAATACATGCCACAGATTCTACTTTGGCCCACAAGTAGAGGCTTGTATCAAACAATTATGCCAATAAAGGTTGAGCTGGATTTTGCATCAGAGATAGGTCAAGGTCATGCTCTCTTCACATGGGACTTGCCTTCTTTTCCTCTTTAGTGACACCATGTTAGTGGACCTATCACGCCTCTCTTTTCAACATTATGGAGGGGTTTTCTATTGTTCATGTTGATGATTCTTTGCTTCCATAGTTGATCAGTTGTATAGACAATTGACACTTGTATTTTCAACCAGCACTTTATTCTTGCATAGTTGAGTAGTGTCGATAGGGTCACTCATACAGATTTATGTGTCATATGCATCCTTGAATGATAGATGTTTTGTCTTTGTTTTCCATCTATTCATTATTTGGGAACACATATGCAGATTATTGGCTTTTGTATCTTTGATTGATAGATATTTTGCCTTTGTTTGCCATCTATTCTTGGTTCTAGTAGTGTCGCCAGGGGTACTCATGCAGATTGATTCTAATCTTCATTTTGGTTTCAGGGGAATCTATTCATTCAACACTATGGTAGCTATCATTTGACAGATGTCCACAATTTTCTTGTCACAAAGGATTTTTACCTGCATCTTTTCTTTCATTAGTTTCTTGTTCTCCTTAGTTAGACTTAAGGGGGGGTGTTGGTGTTAATTGATGTTCAACTACCATCACCCTTCAAAGCACTAGTCTTATTCATTATTTGTGGATGGTAATTTTTTCTTATTTCATTTTGTCCTCCAATTACTATGTGGAAGAAGGGTGATTACCAGTCATGCATTAAGTCTAACTTAGTGAACTGTCATTTAATTCCTAATTTCTCTCTCCATTGTAATTTTCTATTGTTAACGGTGGCTCTTCATTAGCAATTTTATTGTATAAATTTACATTATGTGTACAATGTAAATAATGCAATGAAAAGATTGAGTTTTATTTTTCCATCAAAGATGCTCTTGTTCTATTCTACAAATTTTGCTTCTTTTTATTCTTAGCTAGATCTATGCTGCAAAATTCTACATGGTATCAGAGCTTAAGATATGTTTGCCCACGTCCTCTTCCTGAAAGATTTGACTGTGCTCGTCAAATCTGAGTTTTTTAGAGGGTTTTCTATCAGATCTAGGGGGACCTCTTTCTATGGTCACCTTAGGCTCAAACAGACCTCACTATTGTATTTAGAGAGCCCAAGAACCCTCAAATCCATATAAAATTTGTCAATTTTTGACAAAGTTGGAATCTATGAAAAAATTTATTTTGCAATTAGCCTTGGCATAGATCTTGAGGCCCTTTGGGCCCAAACAGACCTTTCCATTGAGCTTGCAGTGCCCAAAAACCCCTAGATCCATATAAGGCATGTCCAATTTGGACAACTTTGCATTTTGGGGCATTTTTTGGTACTAGACAACTTGACACACTTCCCAAGACCAAATTTGTATGGGCTGACACACTTCCCGAAGCAAAATTGTACCTATTTGGCACACAAATAGAGTCATAAATTTTACTATCTATTATGCAAATTGAGACCAAAATAATTGGCATGCAAATCAAGGCAAAAAACCATACAGCCTGACACGAATCTCGAGGCACACATACAAATTTGTAAAAAATATATATATATTTTTGGTGATTAAAGCCATTTGGCCATGAAATTTGATCCCATCATTTGATGATTTCAGCATGCATCATTATGATTTGCACCATTTTGGGCCCTCTAGAGGATTCTATGGTATTTTGCTCATAACTTGAGCATACGGTGTCGAAATTGGGCAAACGAGATATAGTCAGAAAGATGGTTCTGAGCTCAATCCATTTTTTATAGTATGGTTTTGTGAATTTTCCATTTTGATGTCATTTTTTTCTATCAAAGTCAGATGTTCTCTGTGATCTTGACATTTCAGACCTCTTGTATTCTGGGATCCGTTTCTCTTGCATCTGGACTCCATTTTCAGAAAATGAGATATTGTCAAAAATCTCTTTCTAAGCATTTATCAGATCTAATTGTTTCATGTATGATTTTGTCCTTTTTCTGATGTCACCCATCCTCAGATCCTTCTAGACACCTTCTTTGGGCCCTCTAGTGTAGCTGTTGGTTTTTTGCTCATATCTTGAGCATACGGTGTCTAAATTTGGCAAATGAAATATCGTCAGAAAGATGATTCTGAGATTTTTTCATATCTGTAGGTTTGATTTTTTATTTTTATTTTTTTGATGGTGTTTTCTACTATCAAAGCTAGATGTTCAGTTCTGCACTTTGGGAGCTCTATCTTCCGCATCCGGACTCTATTTTTTTGAAAATGAGATATCATTGGAAAGCTTGTTCAGAGAGCTTTCTAGTTCTGTGAGTCATTTTTCTAGATTTTGCTCCAGGTTCATTTTATTCAGATTCTTTCATTTTTGTAGTTTGGTGGATATCTTGGATGTTACAGGTCCTGGGATCTCTTCCCTTTTAGGGATGGCTCATCTTAGGCTATTCTTTTATTTTAGAAGTCTTCACTCTTCTTTGAGCAGTGTATACTTCACTTTTGTAGTATTCTTTGATGCACACGCACTAAGATAAAGTGTCATTCTATTGTATGTATGGGATCTTGCACATGTTCATGCTTTATGTACTTAAACTCCATTATAAAGTGTCAGGGGGGTCATGATGTTTGCCTTTGTTTTCCATCTACTTTTGTCATGTGAGTGTTCCTCTAGTGACATTAGCCTCAAGTATCTCTATTTATGTTTGTACTCTCTCTACACCTTCAATGTTTTAGATTCTTCGTCATCATGCAGTTCATATTGGACAATTTTTTCAGTGTACATGTCATTACTCCCTTGTCAGCATTATGTGGGGGGTTTCTACTATTGGTTCTACTACTTCCTTGGTATGATAGTGTGAGCTATGTATTCAATATTTAATTTTATGTACTAGGCGGTTGTAGTGGCTAGGTACCTATGCATTTTGGTGATATGGATCATTTACCATATGGACACTCTTTTTTTTCCTATTTTTTGGATGCATTCTTCCAGCTTTGATTGATCAGCTCTTCAGGCTTTTGGTGTTTATGCCATATGTATCTTTGAGGTCAGGTATTTTCCTTTGTTTACCTCCTGATTCAAGTAGTGTTATTTGAGGGCACTCATGTAGATTATAGTCTTCTCTACCTAGTCATATTTCTATGGAGGATCTTCAGATCATCAGTTTCTTCTTGACAGAGTTTACAGTTTCATGCTTCAGGGATGTTGTACATGTTCATCTTTGTTCCTATTTTTTGGAATATTCCTAGTTTTGGAGGCTTCTTCAGTCCTTCAGACTAGTCTTTGTCTCTTTTTGGAGTAGAGTTTTTCCCATGTGGTTTTCTTTATTTCTCTGGTTTATAGAGACTCTTTTTTGTACTTGGGTACCTAATCAAGCCTTTTGTTGTCGATTCCCATTTGCTTTCAGTTGTTCTTTCTAGGTTTTTAGCTTCTCCCAAAGTTCACCTTAAGGGGGGGTGTTAGAGTAATAAAGTGTTTTACTTATTAATTAGATCATATTGGTTTAATTATTAAGCCACTTATTATCTCTTTCTACTTAAGCTAGAATTTAGGAATATAATAATTAATTACTTTATTAATTATTATTGTGCAACCTAGGGTTTTACCTTTTTAGGTTTTCTGATCTCCTTTTATAAGGACTGATCTCATAACAACATGAAACCCTTTTTTGACATTTTATTATTGATTGCAACTTTTTTTTTTGCACATCAAGGATTTATCATCTCCCATGGATCCATACATTTGGGTCTCTATAGATTTTTGCTTCTTCTCTCTCTTTCTGTGATAGGTGTTTGCGTGCAGGTGTTCTTGGGAGGTGTGAGTCATTTTTTATCAACTGCAATATTATGTGTGGGTGGAGAAAACCATAAATGATCTCCATGGCTAGATGATGGTGCATACTTAGTAGCTTGTAGCAGTGGAACTGGAGATCCAACAATATTTGCATTGTTTGGGAGTATATCCTTGAGTCATCAATAAGGATAACCCTGCAAGTATATGGAAAATATGTTTTTTAGTAAGGAGCTATAAGTAGAAATTCAAGATCTGCAATATGAAATGGGAAACAATGGACATACATGAAATTGTCAAGAAACTTGCAAGAATATTCTTTGAGAAAGATAACATAACCTGTAACTAAAGATTCTTTGACTACAAGTGTGTTTAGATGGTCACGAAGTAGGGAAGAATGTGTGTGCAAACCGTATGAGAGTTAAGTTCAATATTTGGTATTTGCATAAAAATGTTGTTAAATGTGGTGTATTGATGTTACTTGTAAACATGGGTCAGTAATAGGCACTACCTCTAGAATTTTATAAAGTGAGATTTTAGTAAACATCTCCATAATATGTTTGGAAGTTGAGGGAAGATAGTGGCTTGTGAGTAATTTGTAAATTAGTAGTTAGGTTTTTTCTTTATCTTTTTAGTTCAGAAAGTACATAAAAGATGAGTGTTGAAGTTCATTCTTGTCAACTTTAAATGGTGGTAAACGAAGTCAATATATTAGAAAATCATGTTTTCCTTAAGCTATATACATAGTGGAAAAATATGAAGCTTGGCTTTGTATTTTCCTATTTTTGGGTATGTGCAAGATCATGAGGGGCCAAAAAGTGGCAATGTAAAAATATCCACTTTTCAATCATCCGAAAGTGCATGAAAATGTATGTTCACTTTTTAGTAGGCCTAGGTGTCAATACACCTAGGCAAACCTGACACCAAAGCACAAGCCTTATCAGGTACCTAATTTTTTTGGGTACTCGAAACCTATGGCATAAATCAAAACCCGTGAGCGCTTTTCCTCATTTCTCTTCATGTTTTAAGTTTGATAAACAGCTCTAGAAATCATATACATGATATTTATGGGTACCTGATTGCGCCAACAACAAATTCAACTCTGCAGTTGATCCGCTAAGTAAATTCTTGCTATATCTTGATTAATTTATTTCATTTTCATGTTAAATGTAGTTTTTTTGGTTAAAATAGGGTTTTGTATTTATTTTTGTAATAATATATGAAATCAAATTGAAATTTATATTTTTTTTTAATTTAATCAGGCATGGCTGACAACAATGAAGAAAATAACCCTCCCACACCAAATAGCGATCCCCAAAACAATCCCCCGTCTCAAAACCCTCCATCTTTAGAAGATTTGATACAAGATAATTTGAACACAATACGAAGTTTCCAAAACACACATTAGAATATACCTAAATTAGGTACCATGCTTGCCACCCTGAATACTATTGTTCAAAACATTGAGACACTCATGCGACAACATAAAGCTGCTCTTCATTGGTGTGATGATATGCATGCCCAATTTGATGATGGGCTTGACCATGATGGGATTGCAGCCCTTAATATAAGTAAGGAAGATATAGCTTCCCTTTTTGTTAATCCTAAAATTGGATTAAAAGTTGACCCCAAAAGGCCCAAATTATCAATAAAATGGTGCACAAATGAAGCAATCTACACACACTTTTGGGATCATTGGTGGATGGTTTTTGATAAACCACCACATAGAAATTTGGAGCTCCATTTCTATTTCATAAAAAAATTGTATGCTGAGTTTGTGCTTGGTCACAATGTTAATTATTGGAGCATGAGACCCAACATGGGCATAGGTGGAGGAGCTCCTTAGACTAGGCCATTTTCCCAATGCAAAAAGGCCACTACCTTTGTCCCCCCCACTGATATCGCACCCCCTCCTCTAGTACAACATACTGATATCATTGTAGAGGCTACCTCACATAGTATTAGAGTTATTCCTTTGCTGAGTGATCAGTTGATCACGCAGACCAGGTCATTGTTGCCTCCTGGTGTGGATGATGTTGGTGCATCAACATCTAGCCGGAGTTCACATGTATGTGTGCCTCATATTTTCATTATATGCAAGAATATGTGCCTCAGACCAGTTGCTGATGTTGATACATATCAGTATGTTATTGATGATGAGGATACAAGAGATGCAGTTGCATAGGCTGCAACACCTCATGGAGCATCTACGTCTCATGAGAGTGGTCAGGAGGGGTATGTGGAGCCATGGACTCCTGTTGATATGGTAAGAGTAAACATTATAAATAAATTTCTCAAATGACTTATTTAATTTAAAAATAATCTATTTATTTATATTAGTTTTAATGATTGCATGCACCTATGTGTATATATTTTTTCGATTTATGTTTAGTCAATGATAGAGGAGGAGTTGGGACAGGTGGCTGAATCGACACTTTCAACCATTTCATTTGGCCTTGACGCCTATATGGTATATTAAAAATTATGTACCCATTAGTTTTTTTATATCATTTGGTGTACATGCTTAAATATCTATCAATTAGAGCAATAAAATTCATACATTTACTAATATATTGTCATCTTATTGTACTCTTGCAGGCTAGTGTTGATGTCAGTGGGGGGCACGAGGGGGTTCCTTCTGCATGTGCTAAAAAAGGGAAGGTAATTAATTGTTTAAGATTAATTATGCATGCATATGTATGCCACTTGTGTGTAGTAATATATATTTTACTTGCACTTTATTGTATAGGGTGTGGCTCTTGATGATGTCCCGACATAGGTTCGGGAGCCTAGGCTGACAGACATCTCGATTCGGAGTGATAGCCTGATTGTACATAGACTTTTAGATATTGTTATTTATATTTTGTAACCAGGGTTGTTATGATGAAGTACATTTATATATAATTGACAATCTTTTTACTCTCATAGGTTACTCCGAGTGTGAGGGAGGGCCCACAAGAATCTTTCATATCTTTGTTGACCCAGCCCACTATTCCATAGGAGGGATCATCGGATGTAAGTTTTAATTTTAGCTCAATCAATTTGTAATTTTATTATGCTATCATCCTATTTTGTAGATTTATTACTCTATGTTGCACCACTCTACTAATATCATTATTGTAAATATATATTTATAGGCCGGACTTGGTTATGGTAGCATTGTCCCTTCACTACCAAAGACTTATGTTAAGACACCTGATCGTGGTAGGAGACCGAGAGGCCAAGTACAGATGTTTGTATTCATTTACAATTTTAATTAAATTAGTGTTTTAATTATGAATTATGAATTATATATATATCTATGTGTGTGTGTGTGTGTATCATACAAATTAAGCAATCTAACTTGGGTTTGAACTCATTTTTGATGCAGGATCAATCAGAGCCAAACACTTCTTCAAAGAGGCTACATTTTGATGATCCCCCTATGACATAGGATGTAGTTTTAGTTTGTGGTCATTTAGAGATTCCACTTGTCACATTTTGAGATGGCATATATGCCACATTGTACACCTTGAAACATTGATTTTGTAGACATTTTGAAATGGCATGTGCCATAGTTGTATATGGAGATACTTTTGATACATTTGATACTTTTTATATATAGAACATGTTCATTTTTATGTTATATTTGCATCATCTTTTGTATACATATTTATTATTCATTTTTATGGAATTGAATGGTGAAGTTATATCTTGACTATGATTATAATTATGATTTTTAAATTATATCTTGTTGAAGTTATATGCCAATTTGTTTGAATTTTTTATAATAGATGTAATAAATTACCCTTATGTAATAATTTATGCAAGTTTAATAAATTAATAGATGTAATAGATTTGTTGTCCTCAGTCACATACCTTGGGTCACTTGGGTTGAGCATGGTTGCGAGTGTTCCAATGACTCCGTGGGTGGAAGGGGGTTGTCATTGGTGTTAATCTGGCCAACCATAGCTGATGGAGTAGACAGTTTGATGTTAGGACAGATGATTTGAAAGATACACTATAGAGCTACTTTCAACTGACCCTCACTACAAGTTTTGGCATCGACAAAGATTGCCTTGCCAAATTCAAACGAATTCGAATCACCCAAAACTGAGAGAGGTTATTGTAGACCTCAGAAACATGATCTTGTAGCCCCTGACAATTTTTTGATACCTCTCATGAGGTCTGAGATACGAGCCTTAGAAGATTATTTCCCAATTGTGCTTAGTGCACCTTGGGGTCACTTGGGTCAAGCGTGGTCATGAGCATTCCAATGACTCCGTGGGAAGAACGAGGTTGTCACTGGCATTAATCCAGCCAAGAAGAGCTAATGGAGTAGATGGTTCAATGCTAGGATAGATGGTTTGAAAGATACACTGTAGAGCTACTTTCAACTAACCCTCACTACAAATTTTGGCATCAACTGAGATTGCCTTACCAAATTCAAATGAAGATGAATCACTCAAAACTAATAGAGGTTATTGTAGAACTCAAAAACATTATCTTGTAGCCCCTAATGATTTGTCGATACCTCTCATGAGGTCTGAGATACAAGCCTCGAAAGATCGCTACCTAATCGTGCTTAGTGCACCTTGGGGTCACTTGGGTCAAGCGTGGTTGCCATCATTCTAGTGACTCCGTGGGTGGAATAGGGTTGTCACTGGTGTTTACCCAGCCAACTGGAGTTGTTGGAGTAGATAGTTTGATGTGAGGATAGATGGTTTGAAAGATACACTATAGAGCTACTTTCAACTAACCCTCACTCCAAGTTTTGACATCAACTGAGATCGCCTTGCCAAATTCAAATGAAGTTGAATCACCCAAAACCAAGAGAGGTTATTGTAGGCCTCAAAATCATGATCTCTTAGCCCCTAGTAGTTTTTCAATACCTCTCATGAGGTCTGATATATGAGCATCAGAAGATTGTTGCCCAATTGTATCTAGTGCACCTTGGGGTCACTTGGGTCGAGCGTGGTTGTGAGCATTCCAGTGACTCCATGGGAAGAATGGGGTTGTCACTAGCATTTACCCAACCAATAGAAGCTAATGGAGTAAACCATTCAATGCCAAGATAGATGGTTCAAAAGATACACTTCAGAGCTACTTTCAATTGACCCTCACTGCAATTTTTGGCATCGACTGAGATCGCCTTGCCAAATGCAAACGAAGTCGAATTGCCCAAAACCAAGAGAGGTTATTGTAGGCCTTAGAATCATGATCTTGTAGCCCCTAATATTTATTCAATACCTCTCATGAGGTTTAAGATACGAGCCTCAAAAGATTGCTACCCAATCGTGCTTAGTGCACCTTGGGGTCACCTGGGTCGAGCGTGGTTGCGAGTGTCCTGGTGACTCTGTGGGAGGAACACGATTGTCACTAGAATTTACCCAGCTAATCAGAGCCAATGGAGTAGATGGTTTGATGCTAGGATGGATGGCTTGAAAGATACACTACATAACTACTTTCAACTGACCCTCACTGCAAGTTTTGGCATCGACTAAGATCGCCTTGTCAAATGCAAACGAAGTCGAATCACCCAAAACCTAGAGAGGTTATTGTAGACCTTGGAATCATGATCCTGTAGCCCCTAATGGTTTTTTGATACCTCTCATTAGGTTTGAGATACAAGTCTCAGAAGATCATTTCCCAATCATGCTTAGTGCATCTTGGGGTCAATTGGGTCGAGCGTGGTTGCGAGCGTTCCAGTGACTCTGTGGGTGGAATAGGGTTGTCACTGGCATTTATCTAGCCAACTAAAGCCAATGGAGTCAATGATTCCATGCCAAGATGGATGGTTTGAAAGATACACTTCAGAGCTACTTTCAATTGATCATCACCACAAGTTTTGGCATCGACTGAGATCGTCTTGCCAAATGCATATGAAGTTGAATCACCCAAAACTAAGAGAGTTTATTGTAGGCCTTGAAATCATGATCCTGTAGCCCCTAATAGTTTTTTGATACCTCTCACAAGGTTTGAGATATGAGCCTTGGAAGATCGCTTCCCAATCATGCTTAGTGCACCTTGGGGTCACTTGGGTCGAGCGTGGTTGTGAGCGTTCCAATGACTCTGTGGGTGGAACAGAGTTTTCAATGGTGTTTACCCAGCCAATTAGAGCCAATGGAGTAGATGGTTCAATGCCAGGATGGATGGTTTGAAAGATACACTGCAGAGCTTCTTTCAACTGACCCTCACTGCAAGTTTTGGCATCGACTGAGATCACCTTGCCAAATGCAAACGAAGTCGAATAGCACAAAACTGAGAGAGGTTATTGTAGGCCATGGAATCACAATCCTGTAGCCCCTAACAATTTTTTGATACCTCTCATGAGGTTTGAGATACAAGCATCAGAAGATCACTGCCCAATCGTGCTTAGTGCACCTTTGGGTCACTTGGGTCGAGTGTGGTTGTGAGTGTTCCAATGACACTAGTGTTTACCCAGCCAACTAGAGCTGATGGAATAGATGGTTTGATGCTAGCATAGATGGTTTGAAAGATACACTTCAGAGCTACTTTCAATTGACCCTCACTACAAGTTTTGGCATCGACTGAGATCACATTTCCAAATGCAAATGAAGTCCAATCTCCCAAAACTGAGAGAGGTTATTTTAGCCCTTGAAATCATGATCCCATAGCCCTTAATGGTTTGTCGATACCTCTCATGAGGTTTGAGATATGAGCCTTAGAAGATTTTTTCCTATTCGTGCTTAGTGCACCTTGGGGTCACTTAGGTCGAGCGTGGTTTCGAGCATTCTAGTGACTCCATGGGTGGAACAAGGTTGTCAGCATTTATAATGTCATGAAATTGAACCACCAACTTATAGTCCACACCATTTTCAGTAACAAAAAAGTTAACCCTTTTACTCTCTGGTGCAAACACAGAAAGCACGTCACTTGCAGACCATAAAATAATCAATGCATTATGGTACACTGGGCAGCCTACAAGTAGTTGTGTTTTATAGATTGAGTAATTAGTTCTTGGGAACATGTTGTTGTATGTAGTGGAAACAATTATTTTTTCATTTTGAAACAAGAGAAGACCCAAATGGGAAAGCATGCACACTTCTTTTCTTGACCCATTGCTCTCAAATTGTACCTTACCAAATCCTCTTGACCTCCTATTCATTATGTATGTCTTAATCTCATAGGAGAAAACATTGCCCTTACCTGTAATACCATCAAGGTACTCCACCAGTTCTGTTGCAATGCCTGTTAGTGGTATGTTTGAAATTTGAACTGTGAAACTAATCATGATTAAGCCAGTCAACACTCTACTAAAATTTAATTATTTTTAATATTGTTTGAAATGATAAAAAATAATATCCTTAAAGCATTAGAAACAACAATGAAACATTTAAGAATTCAAAGTGTGCAAATGACATGTAAGATCCCTTGTTGATGCTATTGGCCACCCATACATGAGTTTGGTCATAAGTCCTTATCAAGACTTCTAGGACATTTAACTTTTAAATCAAATTGATTGTTACAAATTTCCATTATAGGCTTCAAAAGATCTCAATTAACCATTAAGGATCATTCTCTCCTTCTATCTCTAATTGGATCCATGGCGACCGTACGTGTCTTCATAGGTGCTCCTGCACAAGTTACAATCCACATACAAAACCAAGTTTATTGACTCAAAATACAATCTAAGAAAGGTGAAATTAATGAATTGAAATTAAGGTTAATGAACTTAGATTACAATGCACTAAGTTAACTTATTACCTAGTCAAGTCTTCTTGAAGGGTCATCTCTTTGCTTCAAGGTCTCCAATAGTGCTTCATGATCAATAATACTAATAGTCCAAAGTTATTTTGTCTTTGGTCTTCCTTGATGCTTTGACAACTTCACATTTGTTGCTATAACAAGGTGTGAATACATGAGAATAGTTTCGTGCTTCTCATAGTCTTCAAATGCAAGAATTCCATTCTTTCTAATCATTTATGTTCATGGCCATGTTCCAGCAACAACAACTGAACCAGTAGGATATGTGAACCCATCACCATCTATCATCGATTGTACAAGCTTCTGTTTACCTTGTACAAAACATGCTAACCAATAATCTGACCTCTCATCATTCCCCTATGGTGCAACCAATGTAAAAGCATCTCCTGGCTGCAGAAGATCTGAAAGATGGTCATACTCAACTGAAGTGTCCATGTCATTATTTCTTACAGAGAGTGTCAAAGATAAAGGAGTTAGATACTGTGGAACCCATGTATCCACCCACTCACTTTACTCACATTGATCCCAATCATACTAAAAACACATGGGGAAAAAACAAGCCAATTCTCATGTCTAGATGGTCCATGTACTACTATTGGAGCTTCAGAATGAATGCATTTTTGAAGAGTCTTTCACTGTTTGAAAATCCAATCTATCTCCTATAGTTCCCTCCTCAACCAACCAAAATAATCTACACACTGTAGAATCAAGAGTCCCCCCCTATGACAATGCTAAAGTACACCAATCAACAATAGATTGAGCATCAAGAAGTACAACACCTGAAATCCCCAATTGCTCCTTAACTAGAGCTCTCTTCACACACACACACCTGCTCCATCATGCTCCCCTTTCCCATGCCCTGACTCAAAAAACTTCAAATATGAGGTACACCTCTCTCCACATGCATTCTAAAAAACCAATAAAACATTTTGGTATTCTTAAATTGACTGGTGCAATTATCCAACCAAATGAGATTCCTATCTATAGAAATACCATTTTCCTACAAGAAGTCAAAATTTTTTTGGAAATAATGTTGAACAAACTCATGAGAGTGAGACCTATCATTTCTCATATAAAAATAGTACTCTCTAATTATCTTTCGCTATCTTTTGTGCTATCAGGGGAATGCCTGTATGTGATGTGTACAAAAATAGCAATATGAATGGAATTGTAATATTGATATTGAGTCTCATTTTGGGGTTGCAATGTATAGTTCTTCGTAAATTCTACAATGGATATAATAGTTCCAATGGGGAAAGTGTCCTTACATGTCCTAAATTGTTGATCCAACCATTGAGACCTGTGACTATGCCTTTGACACAAGGACAAGGTCAAGAGGGGCCAAAGGATGGCGCACCCTAATGATCCAAGCCTGCACAACACATGCAGAAGCAAACAAACACAATAGTGAGAGAGAGAATAACAGATATTTCATAAATTTCATCAAATAGAACCATACATTCCAAGTTGTAAGGCCTTCCCAATTATGGCTTGATATTACAATAAATCTCAGAAGTCCTCAAACATGCAAGGATCCTTTACAACTCTTCAATCTAATGTCTACTATCTTCTGCCTAAAAAATGCCCCTCAACTACAACCAAACAACTACATTTATTCAAGAGGATACCGAACTGAGTCAGCCTTCAGATCTATAATTAACGGAAGTAACAGTCAGATATAGGACCACATGCTTCCCAATGAAGGATACAAACATTAAATCCGTGATCCAATATAAATGTTCAAGTCGGCCTCAACTAAAACTAAAACTAAACCCGTCGGTGAACAAGGATAATCGAGCAGTAGACAAGAAACACCGAGTGCCAAAGATAATTGACTGCCCAAGAAATGACCAACCAAACTTGGTAACCAAAGAAAACCAAACAACTACTGACCAACCCATTCAAAGAAGGAACCGAGCAACATAGACAAACTCCAAATTATTTTTGGTGACATAGGATTGCCAAGGACCCGAGATGCTCCTGCATCAGACACCTGGGGTTATTTTGAAATGATTCTTTGAATCATTTGGTAGGTATGATCTGAGATGCATCCAACTCAGAATGTGAAATCCATGAACTATCTTCCATTGGTCTATTCTTCAACTTTACCAAATATTCCATATACAGTTTTCCTCTTGTGCTCTTGCCAACTCTTTGATTCAAAATTTGCTCAACTTCTTCATTCTGCTTCTTAGGATATTTTTTCGGTACTGTCATTTCTTCATCAAGTTCATGATACTCATACAAATCAATAATGTTGAAAATAGGTGATATGTCCATGTCATCAGGTAACTCAATCTCATATTCATTTCCACTGTCAAATTTCCTCAAAATCTTGCAAGGTCCAAACTTCTTCATCTTCAGATTTCCATATGTTCCAATAGGAAACCAACCTTTCTTCAAATGAACCATCACTTTATAACCAACATCAAAAGTCTTATGTCTTCTTGATCTATCAACTATGTCTTTGTATTTCTGATTACTGTCTTCCAGCTTTAGCTTCACATCTTCGTGTAATGTCTTCATGTACTTAGCAAACTTTACTCCTTCAGCACTTCTCTTATTTTCATCATCAATGTCTCTCAAATCAGATATTCCTCTCAGTTGTATTCCATTCACAATCTCAAATGGTGTTTTTCCAGTACTCCTATTCATTGAGTTATTGTATGCAAATTTTTCTTGTGCCAACATAGAATCCCAATTGCTTGGTGTGTCCCGAACTAAACATCTCAAAAGATTTCCCAAACTTCTATTTACAACTTCATTCTATCCATCAATTTGTGGGTGAAATGTAGAACTATATTTTAACTTAGTGCCAAATTTCTTCCAAAGGGTCTTCCAAAAATATCCAACAAATTTACTATCTCAGTCAGAGATAATACTCCTCAGTAATCCATCTAATCTGACAATTTCCTTAAAAAAAAGATCTTCTACATGTACTACATCTGATGTCTTTCTACAAGGTATAAAATGTGCCATCTTAGAAAATCTATCCACAACAACAAATATAGAATCATTACCTCTTACTATCTTTGGTAATCCAAGGAAAAAGTCCATACTGATGTCAATTCAAGGTTTCTCAAGTACAGCAATTGGTACGTACAAACCCGTATTCTGACTCATTCCTTTTGCAACTTGACAAACTCCACAACTTTTCACAAATTTCTGAACATCTTTATACAACTACAGCCAAAAGTACTTCTCCTTAAGCAAATTTCATGTTTTATCAATGCCAAAATGTCTAGCCAAACCACTACTATGTTTCTCTTTTACCAAATTAGTTCTCATTACTCCTCTCATTATACACAACTGAATACCTTTGAACAACATACCTTCCTGAATAAAATATTCATCCCATTTAGTATCATGTTGATCTTGAATAGGTGCTCTGCACTTTCTCCATGGCTCAAAAAAATTAGGGTCATTTTCATACAAACCTTTCATCTCATCAAAACCAAGAACTTCAATTTTCATCTCGATCATCAAAGATCTCCTTCTACTCAATGCATCAACAACTCGGTTAGTGACTGCACTCTTATGCTTTATCACAAATGTATAACTCTACAAATACTCAACCCACTTCATATGTCTCTGATTCAACTTATTCTGACTACCCAAATACTATAAAGCCTTATGATCAGTATAAAACACAAATTCACTCGGTATCAAATAATGTTTCCATTTCTTCAGTGCTTGAACAATAGCATAGAATTCTTGATCACACACAAAATATTTCCTTCTAGCATCCTTCAATTTTTCACTAAAGAAAGCAATAGGTTTACCTTCTTGACTCAACACAGCTCCAATTACACTTCCACTTGCATCACATTCCACTTGAAATACTTTACTAAAATCAGGTAATACCAGAATAGGTAATTCAACAACCTTTTGCTTCAGATTCTCAAAACTTTTAGCAGCTCCATGTGTCCACTTGGATTCTCTTTTGTCTCCTCTCATAGTCTCAGTCATAGCATTACAAATTGAACTAAAATTCCTTATAAACTTTTGGTAAAAACTTTCCAAACCATGAAATTATCTTACCTCACTAGCATTCATAGGTGTAGGCCAAATCAAAATAGCTTCAACCTTTTCAAGATCCATCTTCAAACCATCAGCTGAGATTACAAATCCAAAATACATAATTTCCTCTTTCATGAATGAACACTTTTTCAGATTTATCAGCAACTTTTCCTCTTTCAATCTCTGCAAAACTTGTCTAACATGCAACAAATATTCTTTTCTAGTCTTACTAAATATTAGAATGTCATCAAGGTACACAATCACAAATTTACCCAAGAATTTCTTCAAAACTTCATTCATCAGCCTCATAAAAGTACTCAGTGCATTAGTTAAACCAAAAGGCATAACCAACCACTCATACAAACCTTCTTTTTTCTTGAAAGAAGTCTTCCACTCATCACCTTCTCTGATTTTGATATGATGATACCCACTTTTCAAATCAATATTTGTGAAATACTTTGCTCCAGTCAAACTATCCATTATGTCATCCATCCTCAGTATAGGAAACCTATACTTCACTGTTATCTTATTGATTACTCTAGAATCGGTACACACTCTCCATTCTCCATTTGTCTTTGGTGCCAATACAATAGGTACTACACAAGGACTCAAACTTTCTCTAATCAAACCTTTCTCTAGCAACTCTTGAATCTGGTTGTTCAATTCCTGATTCTCGGTAGGTGTTAGCTGATGAGGTGCCTTATTCGGTAAACTAGCTCTAGGGATTAGATCCATACAATGATCAATGCTTCTCTTCAGTGGAAAACCATCAAGTACATTATCAAAAATTATTTCACTATACTTGGTGAGTAACTTGTCAATCTCCTTAGGAACATTATCTTCTATTTTCTTACTCAGTTTATTAGGAATCACAACGAAACATACATCATTCCTCTTCAAATCTTTCACAAACTTTCTTCCTTCCATCAAGAAAACTTTCATAGATGTGAAAAAATTACTAATAGGTTCTTCCATCAATGGTAATAAGATTTGTTTCTTTCCATCAGCCACAACAGTATACTTATGCAATCTTCCATCATATATAACATCTATATCATATTGCCAAGGTCTACCCAACAAAATATGACAACAATCCATAGGCATGATATCACACAACACCTTATCATAGTATTTTCCAATCTTCAAATTCACATAACATTGTTCACTTACCAGGAGTGTATGCTCATCCTTGATCCATGAAATCTGATAGGGTTTTGGATGTTTCAGTCTTTCCAATTGCAATTTTGTGACCATCTCTTTAGATGCCAGGTTCTCCGAGCTACCACTATCAATGATTACCTTCCAAACTTTATCAGAAACTCTACATCTAGTTTTGAACAAACTTTTCCTTACCGGATCTTCCTTTTTACTTTCAGTCCATAGTGCTCTCCTTACCATCAAGTTATTTTCCTTCTCAGGTTCATTCAGTGGCTCTTCTTGCACTACATCATTTCTACTACTACCAACCTTCTTACTTACTTATGTACATTCAAATGACCTATGTCCTTCTTCTCCATAATTGTAGCAAGTTCCTCAGAAACTTCCTTTGCTATAACCACCTTGGTAGCTACTACCTCTACCTCTAGATGAACTTTCAATTTTCCATTGTCTCTCCTTTGTCCAGATTTGTCTTTTCAGGTTTAGATCTACCATTTTCACCATTAGATCTACCTCTTCCTCTAGGGAATCTACCACCTCTTCCTCTCTGTGTCTATTCATGTCTTTTGTTCAGTTTCTCCTCGGCTTTCAAAGAAAATTGATAAGTCTCTTCAATGTTCTCCAACTTGACCATACTAATTTCCTCTTGGATGGAAACCCACAAACCATATAGGTATCTACCAATTCTTTCCACATCATCTTCATCATGTCCAAATCTGATATCCAATCTATATAATTCCTCAGTGTACTCTTTTACCAAGCTATCCTTCTACCTTGGACTTTGCATTCACCGAACTAGATTAATCTAATAATCACAGGGTAAGAACTTTCCTTTCAACTTATTGACCATTTTATTCCATACCTTGATTTTGTCTTTGCCTTTCCTTTTCCTATCCAATTGCAAATGTTCCCACCATAGGGATGCATGACTCTTCAACTTAGTGTTTGCAATCTTCACCTTCTTATCCTCAGGGATATTCTCATATTCAAAATACTTTTCCATCTCAGTGATCCAGTCCACCAATTCATCAGAATATGGCTTTCCACCATACTCAGGAGGATTACAGTGTGGTATTGACTTCAAACTTTTCAAAGCCTTAAAAAATCTTTCTTCACCCTGATCCATAATAGGTGCAGGTTCTGCATTCGCCTATTCTTCTTCAACTTCATCATCACTAACATCTTCAAGATGTCTGCCTCTTCTTTGGACTATCTCCACTGCTTCTTACCTAGCAATAATCTACCTTAGCATATTTTCCAATCTTGGATCTGCATCTTTCCTCCCACAAACCATCTTGACAACCCTCTACAATTGTAGGTCAGATCACAATTTTCTACCCCATAACAATCAACTAGGGCTTCACAAAAAGGAACCTACAAACTTAGATCCGCAGACCTAGATCAAGATCTCACCTCGCTTTGATACCACCTGACATAAGGAAAAGGTCAAGAGGGGCCAAAGGATGGCACACCCTACTGATCCAAGCCTTCACAACACATGTGGAAGCAAACAAACACAACAATGAGAGAGAGAATGCAAGATCTTTCATAAATTTCATCAAATAGAACCATACATGCTAGGCTATAAGGCCTTCCCAATTATTGCCTGATATTACAATAAATCTCATAAGTCCTCAAACATGCGAGGATTTATTACAAATCTTCAATCTAATGTCCACTATCTTCTACCTAAAAACTACCCCTCAAATACAACCAAACAACTACATTTATACAAGAGGATACCAAACTGTGTCAGCCTTCAGATCCATAATTAACAGAAGTAACAGTCAAATTTAGGACCACACGCTTCCCAATGATAGATACAAACATTAAATCTATGATCCAATATAAATGAACAAGTCGGCCTCAAATAAAACTAAAACTAAACCCGTCGATGAGCAAGGATAACCAAGCAATAGACAAGTAATGCCAAGCACCAAAGATAACTGACCACCCAGGAAATGACCGACCAAACTCGGTAACCAAAGAAAACCGAACAACTACTGACCAACCCAGTCAAAGAAGGAACCAAGAAACATAGACAAAATCCAAATTGTTTTTGGTGACACAGGATTGCCAAGGAACTAAGATGCTCCCGCATCAGCCTTGCATACTTGTAAAAAATATTTGTCTTGAAATCTAAGATAAAATCAGCAACATTGTATTCTTTTGCAACTAACTCACATCTAGAGCCTTCATGTCCATTCTTCAATGTATATTTCACTATTTCATATATTTTTTTTTGGACGAGTGTCTTTCCAAAATTGTGTTCCAAACTCTAATGAAAAGATGTCCTAAACTTGGACAAGCCACCACATTCTAAGCACTTGGCATTTAAGTAATCTTTTTTATAAAATAAACAACCATTATCTCTTTGACATAAAAATTGATCTAGCAAGTCTCTTGATGATTTGGGAAGACCACTTGCACCAAAATCCTCTAGCATTTCATTAGTATGCAAAGTAGAATGAATGGACCATAATAATTCATGATGCATTGAAAACTCCAAATGATATATGCAACAACATGTATTCTGAATCTTAAGGGGTACACAATAAAATGGCTTCACGGATTCAAAATAGCTTTGTGATATTTTCAATGTTGGATGTGTCTCACAAATTTTTTTATACAACATTGTTTGACTTAGCTCCACATGATGTTTAGGATGTGGAGTGTGGTCTCAATTGCCAACTCTCAACTTCAAGACATCCTTCACATTTGGTGACACTCTTGAGTTAGCATCCCAAAATTGTTGACTTTCATCCTTGACAACATCTATTAGCTTCTTATCAAAATGTGGAAGTCTCCCACCATAAGCCCCTATATCATTTTGAAGCTGATCATTAAGTCTTTCTCTTCTTTCAAGTGCTCTACCCAAAGTTTTACGGTCTATATTGAAGTCAACACAAGTTTGGCTCATCAAACGAGCCTTTCTCAATTGATGACTTACTAAGGAGGTTGTAGTAACCCTCCAACCAACTCTCTTGTCTTTTTCTCTGTTAGTCCTCCCAATGCTATTGAGAGAATTGAAAAGATTCTTTACAACAATGGCATTTTTCTCCATTTTCTTGTTCACACGAATCTTCAATTTCACAAGCACAGGTCTCATCTTTTGCATCTTTAACAATGGCCCAAAAAATTGACATTGCTCAACCAATGTCTTGTTTCCAAAAAATTGATCATAAAGTCTTGAAGCTCACAACCTAACGGTTCTATGTGACATCTTTCATTCCCAATTATTCATAATTTTCTCCTCAATTTCAATTAACCATTTAGGTGTTCTTGAAAGCCCCGAATTTGAAGATTGATTATCTTTATTGCAAGGGACTTCATTTTGCATATAATTTGGAGATGTGTAACCTTCATGTGGTTCTTGTGCAACATTTTCATTCCCCAAGTCTAATTAATTTCCATATTATTTTCAAATTCAACATCCTCTTCACTTGCAACTACATTTATAGGGTCACCTTGATCAATGTTTGACATACCTTCTCTCCTTCTTCAATGATTCTCCCTATCATTTTCCCTATATGCTTGAATTTCTTCATCTGCCACCTTCCTCTTCCGTTTATCCTTTCGACAACTGCTGCTTCCCATGGTGAGACCACAAGTTGATAAAAGACAAAAAATGGGCCCCAAATAAGTATTTTTTTCCTGCAACCCGTGAAAAAAGTCTAAAATCCCATCCTTCTCTGGTCTATGGGGACAGGGAATATTTTGGTCAAAGTTACACCAGTCCATAATCAAGTACTCGATATTTTCAGGTACATGAAGAAACGGTAGGAATAACTAAAAAAATTAAACTTTTATATATAAAGAGAGGTTTAAATATGTATTATATATATACTAATGTATGATATAATATATATATACTAATGTATATAATATATATTTTAATGTATATAATATATATACTAATGTATTATATATATACTAATGTATTATATATATATAATATATATAATGTATTATATTATATATATATATATATATGTATTATATATATTCTATCATGGGGGAGAGAGAGAGAGAGAGAGAGCAGGGGAAGGGGTCCAAATAGATGATAAGGTGTACTAAGACCCCTAGGAAGTCCCCATGACCCCTTTAGACACATTAGAACCCTCAAGTGTGTCCTAAGGGGTCATACGACCCCTTAAGACACACTTGAGCATTCCAATGTGTCAATAGGGGTCATGGGGACTTCCTAGGGGTCCTAACACATGATAAGGCATACTAGGACTCCTAGGAAGTCCCCATGACCCTTTTTGACACATTTGAATGCTCAAGTGTGTCTGAAGGGGTCATAGGATCCCTTAGGACACACTTGAGCATTCCAATGTGTTGAAAGGGGTCATGGAGACTTCCTAGGGATCGTAATGCGTGATAAGGCATACTAGGACCCCTAGGAAGTCCCCATGACCCCTATTGACACATTTGAATGCTCAAGTGTGTTCGAAGGGGTTGTAGGACCATTTAGGACACACTTGAGCATTCCAATGTGTTGAAAGGGGTCATGGGGACTTCCTAGGAGTCGTAACATGTGACAAGACATACTAGGACCCATAGGAAGTCCCCATGACCCCTTTTGACACATTTGAATGCTCAAGTGTGTCTAAAGGGGTCGTAGGACCCCTTAGGACACACTTGAGCATTCTAATGTGTCCATAGGGGTCATGGGGACTTCCTAGGGGTCCCAACACATGATAAGGTGTACTAGGACCCCTAGGAAGTCCCTATGACCCCTTTCAACACATTGGAACCCTCAAGTGTGTCCTAAGGGGTCATACAACCCCTTAGGACACACTTGAGCATTCTAATGTGTCAATAGGGGTCATGGGGACTTCCTATGGGTCCTAACACATGATAAGGCATACTAGGACCCCTAAGAAGTCTCCATGACCCCTTTCGACACATTGGAACCCTCAAGTGTATTTTAAGGGGTTCTACGACCCCTTAGAACACACTTGAGCATTCGAATGTGTCAATAGGGGTCATGGGTACTTCCTAGAGGTCCTAACGTGTGATAAGACATACTAGGACCCCTAGGAAGTCCCCATGACCTCTTTCAACACATTGGAACCCTCAAGTGTGTTCTAAGTGGTCCTACGACCCCTTAGGACACACTTGAGCATTCCAATGTGTCAATAGGGGTCATTGGGACTTCCTAGGGGTCCTAACATGTGATAACATGTACTAGGACCCCTAGGAAGTCCCCATAACCTCTTTTGAAACATTAGAACCCTTAAGTGAGTCTGAAGGGGTTGTAGGACCCCTTAGGACACACTTAAGCATTCCAATGTGTCCATAGGGGTCATGGCGACTTCTTAGGGGTCCTAACGCATGATAAGGCATAGTAGGACCCCTAGGAAGTCCCCATGACCCATTTCGAGACATTGGAACCCTCAAGTGTGTCCTAAGGTGTCATATGAAACCTTAGGACACACTTGAGAATTCCAATGTGTCAATAGGGGTCATGGGGACTTCCTATGGGTCCTAACGCGTGATAAGACATTCTAGGACCCCTAGGAAGTCCCCATGACCCCTTTCGACACATTGGAACCCTCAAGTGTGTTCTAAGGGGTCCTACGACCCCTTATGACACACTTGAGCATTCCAATGTGTTAATAGGGGTCATGGGGACTTCCTAGGGGTCCCAATGCATGATGAGGCATATTAGGACCCTTAGGAAGTCCGCATGACCCCTTTTGACACATTGGAACCATCAAGTGTGTTCTAAGGGGTCTTATTATCCCTTAGGGCACACTTGAGAATTCTAATGTGTCAATAGTGGTCATGGGGACTTCCTAGGGGTCCTAACATGTGATAAGACATACTAGGACCCCTAGGAAGTCCCCTTGACCCCTTTTGACACATTGGAACCCTCAAGTGTGTCCTGAGGGGTCCTATGACCCCTTAGGACACACTTGAGCATTCCAATGTATCAATAGGAGTCATGGGGACTTCCTAGGGGTCCTAACACCTGATAAGGTGTACTACAACCCTGATGAAGTCCCCATGACCCATTTTGACACATTAGAATGCTCAAGTGTGTTTGAAGGGGCTGTAGAACCCCTTAGGACATACTTGAACATTCCAATGTGTTGAAAGGGGTCATGGGGACTTCATAGGGGTTGTAACACATGATAAGGCATACTAGGACCCCTAGGAAGTCCCCATGACCCCTATGGACATATTGGAATTCTCAACTATGTCCTAAGGGGTCCTACAACATCTTAGTACACACTTGAGCATTCCAATGTGTCCATAGGGGTCATGGGGACTTCCTAGGGCTCCTAATGCATGATAAGGCATACTAGGACCCCTAGGAAGTCCCCATGACTCCTTTTGACACATTTGAATGCTCAAGTGTGTCCGAAGGTATTGTAGGACCCCTTAGAACACACTTGAGGGTTCTAATGTGTTGAACAGGGTAATCAAGACTTTCTAGGGGTCCTGATGTGTGATAAGGCATACTAGGACCCCTAGGAAGTCCCCATGACCCCTTTTGACACATTTGAATGCTCAAGTGTGTTTGAAGGGGTCATAAGACTGCTTAGGACACACTTGAGCATTCCAATGTGTCCATAGGGGACATGGGGACTTCCTAGGGGTCCTAATGCATGATAAGGCCTACTAGGATCGCTTGGAAGTCCCCATGACCCCTTTTGACACATTTGAATGCTCAAGTGTGTCTAAAGGTGTCATAGGACCCCTTAAGACACACTTGAAGGTTCCAATGTGTTGAAAATGGTCATGAGGACTTCCTAGGGGTCCTAACGTGTGATAAGACATACTAAGACCCCTAGGGAGTCCCCATGACCCCTTTTGACACATTTGAATGCTCAAGTGTGTCTGAAGGGGTCGTAGGACCCCTTAGGACACACTTGAGCATTCCAATGTGTCCATAGGGGTCATGGGGACTTCCTAGGGGTCCTAACATGTGATAAGGCGTACTAAGACCCCTAGGAAGTCCCCATGACCCCTTTTGACACATTTGAATGCTCAAGTGTGTCCGAAGAGGTTGTAGGACCCTTTAGGACACACTTGAGGGTTTGAATGTGTTGAAAGGGGTCATGAGGACTTTCTAGGGGTCCTAACATGTGATAAGATGTACTAGGATCCCTAGGAAGTCTCCATGACCCATTTTGACACACTGGAACCCTCAAGTGTGTCCTAAGGGGTCATACAACCCCTTAGGACACACTTGAGAATTTCAATGTGTCAATAGGGGTCATGGGGACTTCCAAGGGGTCCTAACATGTGATAAGCATACTGGGACCCCTAGAAAGTCCTCATGACAACTTTTGACACATTTGAATGCTCAAGTGTGTCTGAAGGGGTTGTAGGACCCCTTAGGACACACTTGAGCATTCCAATGTGTCAAAAGGGGTCATGGGGACTTCCTAGGGGTCGTAACGTGTGATAAGGCATACTAGGACCCCTAGGAAGTCCCCATGACTCCTTTTGACACATTTGAATGCTCAAGTGTGTCTGAAATGGTCATAGGACCCCCTAGGAAACACTTGAGCATTCCAATGTGTCCATAGGGGACATGGAAACTTCCTAGGGGTCCTAACACATGATAAGGCGTACTAGGACTCCTAGGAAGTCCCCATGTCCCATTTTGACACATTTGAATGCTCAAGTGTGTCCGAAGGTGTCGTAGGACACACTTGAGGGTCACAATGTGTTGAAAGGGATCATGAGACTTCCTAGGGGTCCTAACCTATGATAAGGTGTACTAGGACCTCTCTAAAGTCTCTCTCTCTCTCTCCCCCTTATCACTCAAGCTCTCTCACCTTCTCTCTCTCTCTCTCTCTCTCTCTCTCTCTCTCTCTCTCTCTCTCTCTCTCTCTCTCTCTTCTTTCCTCTCTCTCTCTCATCACCCTCCCTCTCTCCCTCTCCCTCTCCCTCTCTCCCTCTCTCTGTCTCTCTCCGCCTCCAGTGAACTATTCTTCAAAGCCTCCATTTCTGCGTGGCTAGGGTTTACGACTCTTGTAAAAGGCACAACTATGCCCCTGTAGGGACTCATGCTCATGCTTAGAATCATATTATTTTCATGCATTCCCTGATATTTAATACAAAGATTTAGCTGGGCACCTTTAAAGACCTAAAAGAAACAAAAAATAAAATTTAGGCCAAAAATACATACGACATTTTTGTATGTAGTATTATCAGCTTCAACAATCCAGCTAAAAGGTAAAATTTATCATTAACGCCGGCAGTACCAAGGTTATACCCATTGTCAAATTCTGGCCTATGATGTGCAAAATGAGCAAAACAAGTGAAATGAAAGGGAAGTATGGATCAAATTATGAAGGTGCATCAAATCAGATCAATATCATAATTGCGTGTGTGAATTTTGTACCTAGCTATAGACATAATACCTTAGTAAAGCATTAGAGGTTAGCAAAAATCAAAATCATGCAAGTAATTGAAAACTAAACTAACCAGATGATTTACTACCTTCTAGTAAGTGCGAGTATGATATTCTTAGATTAGACCGAGATCAGTGACATTGATGACACCTAAAGGAGGGATTTGAATGCAGAATATGGACATGAATTAATCTATAATTTTGTATTTTCTATGCAATTATGATGAAAAACTAGATATGAAACTATTCTAAATGAAACTGATATGATATGCAATTAATCTAAGAATTGATATACTAAATGATATGAATGCTTCAAAATAATAAAAAATCCCACAACAGCTTTGATTCGCAAAGATAGATTCTTCGGTCACCAATTCGGCAGCGTGAGGATGCAATTTCGTCGATCTTAATTTTAGAAGAGCTGAAGCCTTGATTTTATAGAAATCTAGGGCTTTGGAGGTGCATGAGAAAAGCCATAAATCACTCTTGATAAACTCAAGTTGATTTTTGAGTCAACAAGAAATTAGAGATAATTAACTCACAAAATCATGCAAATCATGCAAAAATAGCTTTTTAACTCAAATCAGAAGTTTATATCAGCTTTGAACTCAAAAGAGATGTTGAGTTTCCAAAAGTTAACAACTTGCATTGATTTTTTTATTTTAAGTTTAACTACTCTTTGAGTGTGCACAATTAATTATGAATTAATTAAATAAATAAAGTGATTTATCCTCAACTTAACTGATTTTTGAATTAAAACAATTGATTTATGGGTTAATCAATTATTAAATCAAACTTTTATTTGAAAACTATATCATTAAATTTGACAACTGATTTTAATTAATTAAATAAGAATTTAATCAATTAGTCATAAGATTTTTTAATTTGTTGTCAGAATTAAATAATATAATTTAGGAATAGATGTAATTAAATTCAATTAAATAATTAAGTGATAGAATTAAATCTAATTAATTAAATATTCAAAATATTCAATTAATCAAACTTTAGGATAAATAGAATTTATCGCCAAATAATCATTAAATTAAAGATAATTAAGATAATTAAGATAATTAGGAATATTGATATGAATATTCCCCGATGCAGAATTAAGATAATCAATTCAGATTCGATGATGTTCAAATGTGCCTTAGGTTAGGACTTTGATGTCGATTTCGTTCGATTTGAGGATTTAGGAAGTCAACGAACCTATAGCCTATTTTTGGGGTATTACATTTTGCCCCTCTTTGAATTACTGTGTGAAGCACAGTGGTTCAAATACAACTTGTGTATGATATGAAACTGATTTGAAAGATTAACCAATTCTGAGACAAAAACCGATTGAAAGATTTGATGATGTTAGGTCCTGAATGACCAAAGATAATGTTAACTATAGCAACGATGAACCAATGATTACGAAAAAGTGTCAAAATGCCTAATTCTGAACCTTATGGTTGCGAAGAAGTTAGTGACCGATTCCAGACCCGATTTTCATTAAGAATCACATTGGTATCACATCTGAACCCTTTAGTTACGAAGAACCAAGGAAATAACACTGATGAACTGATGGTTACGAAAAGCTAATATAGTTTACAGGATAGATTAGGATACCAAATTGATATGAATCTCGATGAATCTGATATACCCCAAGTGATGATAGATTTACCCCAAACAACGAGGACTTTTGATGAGTCTTGTTGTCTTGATTACTGAGGAAAGATTTGATGGACAAAATTAGATTTACAGACTTGAATGATGTGCAATACCATGCCCCCTTAGGGATTAAAATTGAAATTTGACTAGAAAAGTCAGCGTTGAATGGTTTAGAAGCATGTTAATTGATTTGAGAAGTGGTTATACACGTCCGAGAACACGTTCTGCATTATTTAGAGGTCCTGGAGACCAAATTTGACTAGGTTAAACCATGAGTTGACCATGGTTGACCAAGTTGAAATTTTGATAGTTTGATGTAAGAGAATTAGTTAAGTTGAATTCTAGATTTCTGTGATGTTTGAAGGTCGATTATGCAAGCAATAGACCGTCCTAGGTCCAAAAATTTTAAATCATGATTTTGACATAGTAAACAATCTCAGATTTCAATTTTGATCTCGAAAATGGATTTAGAACATTGAAGTTAGCCAGGGGTGCAATTTTTGTGAAAAATAAAGCACTTTTGAAAATTAGGTCAAAAGCTATATAAAGGCCAGAAGGGTCATTTTCATTTCATTATTCACTTTTGACTTTCAAAACTTTGTGGAGCCCTCTGAGAAAGAAAATGGCAGAGATGAAGGTACCTATCAGTTCACATCGATTTGAGCACAACTGGAGACACCAGAGACCTCGTCAGTATGGACATCCGGTAGGTGGACCTCTGTGCCTCTCTGAAAATTCAATTTTTCCATTTTTATAGCATTTTTAGCACATTTTTCATACGTTTTCAATTTTTGAATTTTTGAATGCATAGAAACTCGTACGACTTTTCAACACTAGCTAGGTTGTTGTTTCAA
The DNA here is from genome assembly GCA_027943335.1 of Chamaecyparis obtusa. Classification (NCBI taxonomy): domain Eukaryota; kingdom Viridiplantae; phylum Streptophyta; class Pinopsida; order Cupressales; family Cupressaceae; genus Chamaecyparis; species Chamaecyparis obtusa. The sequence continues at coordinate 431,466 of BSBK01007873.1, forward strand.
TACCCCCCAAGACTCATATGAGGGGGATCCAAGAGTCGTACGACATTTCATCGGGTCCCTCATAACTCATACGATGAGGTATGCAGTGTCATATCATTGTTGTTTGTCGTATGGTGACTAGTGGAAACTCGTATGAGTTTTGATGCCAGTCTACTTTGTCATTTGAAAAACAATGAGCTTAAAACTCCTTGCTAGGTCAAGTTTCTGAATTTACTGATCTTTTAGCCTGATTGCTGAGCTTTTAACCTACCTTCTAAAATAGTAAACTGTTGAATTCCCGTACTTGTAACTTGTTCTGTAACCAAATTACTGATAGGGTCCCCTATTTTTGTGCTATGTAGGTCATATATCCAGATGTACATGTGCATATCTCACATCCAGCTACGTAGAGACTGTGTGTTTCACTACCTGACCCTATGAGGGTTCACCTTGCTTGCTGGAGCTTTGAGTATCTTATTCATTTAGTCAAGATTAGGGTAAATCACAGACTTTTGACTGCTTTGATTAAGATATTTCATTCAGAGACTCAGACCTTCCATTTGTTGACTGGGGAGATTATTGTGACCCCAGAGGATGTCTATCATATACTACGCATTCCCTTCCATGCAGGTCGATGTCTAGAGTATGGGAGTTTGAGGAACTGAGGTCTATTAGCTTTCAAATGTCTCTTCGGAGATGATACACAGATGACAGCCTCTATTTCATGGGAGACCTTGGTGCAGTGTTACGGACAGACACATTGGCTAGAGTGCATTATTGTCGGGATGATAGGAGGGATTGTCATGTCTGACCCTCAGAAAAATGGTTTATTGATGGGCTAGGCATCGATGGTGGCATGTCTGATGGTGACTCCTTCTAAGTTAGCCTAGGGTTAGTGTTTATTAGCACATATGTTCTCCGAGATGCATGAGGTAGTGTATCAGGAGATCAAATCTTTTTTTGCTGGTGCATTAGTTTTACAGATCTGGGTGTGGGAGCATATCTTAGTTTTGAGACCAATGTGCCAGGCTCAACGATAGCCATAGAAGCCTGTTAGATATATATATGTTAGATATGTCACTTAGGTTCGCATGGGTCACACTAAGTATTGGAGGTGATGCCTTAATGACATGACATTTGTTTGATGGAGGCCATATGTAGATATTGAGCCCTGGCCTACTACACGAGAGCAGTTCAGTTACTTCTTTCAGAGTCGTGTGTTGATTGGGAGGTCATCCTCCATATTAGAGAGATTCATTATCACCAGGGTGTGGTGGTAGTATGGACAAGTGCAGGATGCACCTGAGGACTATGCCACTTGTGCTCGGATAGCTCATGAGCTTGGACTTGGATGGACCACGAGGCTTTCTTATGCCTTGTGTTCATAGGAGTATAGTGCTATTTTTGACAGGGACTAGGAGTACCGACCATAGGTAGTTAATGCCGGGGTTATATATGGATATATTGCATGGCTCGCAGACCACCCGATCCATAGATTTTATGATCCTATAGAGTTGATACCTTCCATGGAGGAGGCTATGGATGTGATAGGTGCTCTGATGAGATAGGGTACGAGACCACAGGACCCATTATAGGGTGATACTGCTTTTGATTTGGGGGTTGAGGTCAGACACCGTAAGGTGTAAAGAGAAGAGACTTTAGTGTAGCCAGCCATAGATACTGAGATGCCAATAGCTAATGTGGACCCCTTCGTACCTATGTCTCCACAGGAGGTTGTCAGATGACTTAGATTGTAGGTCAAGGACCTGAAGGTACACAGTTATCACTGAGAGGAGAGGTTCTTAGAGGCAGACAAACAACATGCCAAGCTTCGTGAGGAGGTTCATAGATTATAAATAGAGATTACCCACTAGACATCACAAGCTGCCTATTACATTTCTGCCTACTATGTTGTTGTTCCTGCTACATAGAGAGTTCCTTCCTATTCTTAGTATATGATGGCATCAGAGGGAGCCAGGGCACCCAGAGCTGAGGCAGTACTAGATGCACCGCATCCACCTCCACCAAATGCAAAGGATCAGGCTGACAACTAATCTATGTTGATATGTTTTGATATACTTTTTGGCTCATTTTGATCATTGATATACTATTCTGACTCTGATAGCTCAGTTGAGCTCACTCTTTTGTATACTATGCCAATAGTGCATCCTTGACTAGTTTTGAGTTATATGATATATGAGATTGAGATTTTGATTGTGACTTCATTTGTACTTGTCATGTTTTAATTTATGATGATATCATGTGATGCTTATGCTATGAGTAGTGTAGAATGTAATGCAAAAGATGGAATGATTATGATATGAAATGTAAATGCAACGATACACATGATATATTTTACAGGTATTGATGAAGACAAGTACTTAGTCTTATATCAAAAAAGATGTTTAACCCAGGATAGTAACTGCTTGCGGTTCTGTAAAGAGACCTTCATGTTAGATTTCATCTCTTGTTAGATTTGAATAGGTGATTGAAGAATCGTTTAAGCTTTGAAGTTTATCCAAACATTGTGAGATCATGCAAACATGCAAAATGCAAAGAAACATGCAGAATGATATGCAACCTAAGACCTGGGACCTAGTCACTGATCATTTGTTGGTGATTCTCATCATTGAATTTTTAGGTAACTGGATAAATCAATACAATGCCCACTAGTTATGAAACCATAGACATATGAATATCGATTTGTATGTGCAGGAATCAATACAATGCGCACTGGTCAAACAACCATGGACATATGAATATTGATTTTATTTTTGAAATGTCAGATTAGATATAAGCACCAAGACACAAATGCCATGATGACCTGAATATCATGTCCATTTTGATATAGCAATTTGTATAAGTATCAAAACATAAACGTCGTGATGACCAAAATACACCTTGCATTACAAACACATCAAACAGTCAAAAGATCATTCTAAATCTAGTGTGAATTACCCATAGTGACCCTTTATCATTCACCTCCTTAGGCAAGATCATGTTTCACAGTAGGAGAAAGAACTCACTTCAAAAAGACAGTGGTTAGATCAAACTTCTTTGAGTTTTTTGGGTATCAATGGTCGAGGTACACATGACCATCCAATTCAAGATAGAGGCTCTTACAGTCGGACCCCATATTGTATGAGTCAAAAGTGACCACACTCCTATGAATCATTACATGCAAGAAAACTCAATAATGAACCCTCACAAATCGATCCATAGCTCTCTATGCATAGAGTTACAAGGAACTTGATAGATTTGCTCTCAACTAGAGCTATGAAACTAGTGACCTTGCTAGTCAACCACACAATGAGAGATTCACAATGAAGACAAGGGAAACAATGCCAATATCCCCAAATGGAATCAAGGTATGCAACGCATTGAAAATCTAAATGATGATGCAAAGTAGTCTATGAAATGACAATGCAAATTAAACTAAGAAATGAAATAGCAATGGATTACAATTCCCCTAATTAAGCTATGTGAGATTACTCTATTGCATAAAAGGAAATCTATACTAAGAATGCCATGATCATGCAACTAAGAAAGCAAATATGAACTAGATGAAATACAACAAAGATCTTCAAAGCTTGAATGCAAAAGTGTCTTCAAAAAGAGCTCCAAATAAATTAGAAAACCTGCAGCATAACATTAGCATGAAAGGGATCGATATGCAAATGAAAGAGAGAGCTCTCCTTTTATAAGAAATAAGGTGAAATGGACCATTGAGATTAAGAGGCAAAAGACTTAATCAACAGTGAAGAAAAATGGAAGCTTGATCCTTGTGCACAAATATCCTCCAATGAGAAAATAAGAGTTGACTTTATGTCCATATGAGACAAAAAATACTTTTTCTCTTTTTATAAAATAAGAATAATGTTTTATTTGTGCAACATAGGATAAGAAGAAAAGTGGGGCTTTTTATTTATTAAAAGGGGAGGAAATATTCCTTTTAAGTAAATATAAGTTTAGGATAAAATGGTTAATCCAAGGATAAAAATTCAATATATGATCAAAATTAAGATTTAATCAAGAAATTGATAATGTTGAAAATATTGATTATTGATAAAACTTATTTAGGATTGATAAATCAAATAAATGGGGCCCAAAGTCTCGGCGACCATTTTTGGGTGCATACATTTGCCCCTCTTTGACTAATATGTGATTGATTTGGGAACACATGTAGTCAAAGAATGAAGTTGAAATGTGAGATCGATTTGGGATCATAAAACAACTCAGATATGAGGTCGATTTGGGATCACATCCAAACAAAGCATAAAAAAAGGCCTTTGAACATGAGGTCAATTCGGGATCACATTCAAAGTAAGAGATAAGTAAAAGCCCACAAAAGATGTCTGAATCGAGAAAATCAAGGAATCAGGGATGAGAATCCCATAAGTACTGCCCCCTCAAAATTGAAATCAAAATTAGGTAGAGAGGAACAGCAAACTGATAAAGATTTGATGAAATCATAATAAATCAAAATCAAGAAGAAGGTCAATAGGATAACCATTAGGCAGTGAAACATGCCCCAGTGATGAAAGAAAAGAAAAGAAGTAGGGTGAATGAAAGACTAGAAAATTGAGAGACATGGAAAGGAAGAAATTCCATCAAAGATCGAAGAATTATGCCTCAAAAGGTCAGTTAATTGCCCAGAAGAAGAGAAAATTTAAAATGCAATTTTGACTATCAAAATGACCTCAAATTTTGATTTCGAGTCAGAAAATGGATCCAGGACATCAAAATTAGGTAAGGGTGCAATTTTTGTGCAATTCCGAGGTGTTCTAAAAATTAGGTCAAAAAGTCAAAATACTATATAAGGGGGTGAAAATGTCATTTTTAAAATCATTTATCTTTTAGTGATTTGAGAATCTTAAGAGCTTAGAGAGAGAAGATGGCCCAGTAAGCAGGAGTTCCCGTCCATAGACACCAATTTGAGCACGCCCGGTTGCACAATCGGCCTCTGCATTATGGTGCCCTGGTATGTTTTAAAAAACTTGCCCCTATTTGAGCATTTAACAAACATTTAATGCATTGAAACATGTTTTTTTCTAAATTTTTCAAATTTTAGACTAGGGTGACAAGTCGCGCGACACTTTACAAGTGTCACGCTCTTTGAAGGGAAATGTCATGCGACACTTTGTGGGTCAAAATAGTGTCGCGTGAACATGGAAACCAGTGTCGTACGACACAGGACAAAATGTCACACGCCACGATGCGAAGTTTTGCATGAACAAAGAATGTCGCACTGCTTAAGAGAAAGTGTCGCACGACACTTAGTCAAAAAATAGTGTCGCCTAGGATAAAATTTTGACATGTTTTAATATTATTTTGAGCCAAAATGACATGGGTCTTGACAATGTTTGACTTTAAGATGCTTTGTACTGATACATCCTTCATGATATGTTCTGACATCTAGTATGGTTTCATGACGTACAGGAGGTCTTCCCCGCACTCCGGATTAGAGTGCCCCATGTGACAGGATTGCAGTTTGTCTGAGATCTTGATGATCCGGGCAAGGCTGATATGAGAGCTATGGGATTCCACTATCTACTATAGTTTCCTCACATCCAAGCTGGTCATGGATTGTTGACTACTCTTGCTGAGAGATGGCATAGTGAGCACAACACCTTTCATCTACCGACAGGAGAGGTATTTATCACATTAGAGGATGTCTATCGGATCCTACTTGTTCCGTGCCATGGAGAGCCTATAAGTATAATCATGTTTATAGATAAGCATAGTTGTAAAGTTTCCATATGATAGAAACTGACATGATTGTTTGTTGGCATAGGTATACTATGATCAGGATGCGATGGCAGGTTGACAGATTATCCAGGGGATGTTCCAAGATGTCACCATCCTAGATCAACATGTCAGTTGGGATAGGTTGATGGATGACTTTGGCAGAGACTTCTCGGTGCCATGTATTGTGGCATCATTTATTGGATAGGCCCTTATCCCTGATAGGAGTCAGAAGGGCTTCCCACTGGGATGGGGGAGATTACTAGCAGATCTGGTGGCACGGCCATGACAGATGGCATGGGGCTTGGCTATCTTAGATGATATGTATTACGAGCTGCACAAGATCATCTATAGAGATGGTTGGACTTGGGCATGTGGGGCTATACTCGCTCAGATATGGGCGTGGGAGCATATTGTAGTAGTGCATCCATGAGTACAGCCTAGGGAGCGCAGGTATCCCTATATATACAGGTATACAGGGTTCATCCCACATACACATAGTGGAGATGTTTCTTACTATCACAAGGTACTGGATGAGCTTGCCTCATTCACATGGAGACCATACAGGTCATGTGAGCAATGGGGTGATAGTTGGGAGTTGGATTACATGCTGTGCAGTCGGCCACTGGTAGGCCATCATCCAAACATTATGGAGAGATTTGTGATTATGCGAGTCTGGAGGTAGTTCGGATGCCAGCAGAGGGTGTCCACAAAGACCATGACACATGCACAATTTTGAGATGAGGATGGATAGGGTTGGCTACCAATGTTGGACTACCAGCAGGCAGTACAGGATACAACTGCTATACACCAAGAGCCATGGGAGTACCTACCAGATATGGTAGATGTAGGTGTAGACGCAACGTACAGGGTAGAGAGGTGCAGGACTCCATTTCCTAGATTTACAGTCCCAGATGCACAGCCACCAGTGGCACAGGGAGATGAGGGGGATGACGGGGGCGATGGAGGAGATGGAGGGGATGAAGGAGACAGAGGAGATGAAGGGAGAGGGAGAGGGAGAGGGAGAGGGAGAGGGATGGAGAGAGGGTAGGGATCCAAATTAGGTGGCCAGAAATGGTCACGGGGATGAAGATCGGCTACTCCGAAGGATGAGGCGAGACCAACTCGCCAGTAGGCAGAGGCCAGGTAGGATCCACCTGCAGTAGGAGAGGATCTGAGAGCCCAGATATAGGCTCTGGAGGCAGAGATGCAAAAGCTCTAGATCATGATAGTAGTGAGGGATTAGTAGCTATTGGATTTGAGGACAGAGAGAGATCAGCAGATAGCTGATCTCAGGGTAGAGATAGCACGTTGCGAGGTGGCGGCATAGGCAGATGCCTTAGAGATCCAACAGGAGACAGCGAGAGCTATATATTATCACGGACTCTACCTCCAGGCTGTTCCAGAGGGTCAGAGAGCACCATCATACTCTCATAGGGTAGGAGCATCAAATATGCTACCTGATAGGAGAGCAGTTCCCCCTCCACCACCATGAGCTCCTCGTGAGGGTGCTAGCGAGTCCTAGGTTTAGGGTTTAGGTTGCTAGATGTTTTGGACATATCCTGAGACTTTTGATCCAGATTTTTGGGGATCTAATATTGTATATTGTATCATGATATTGATTTATATATGAGATTACTAGATGTTCGATATATCATGTGTATTTGTATCACTTGTGATGTGTGTATCAGTTTGTACATTGTCTTGTCATTTTGCTCAAAATGTTTATATATATGCTCATGTATGTTCTCTCTTATAGATGTATGTTTTATTCTCATGTGTATGATGTAGACTCATGTTTCTTTAAAATGATAGTTTTGATATAAATATGATGATATGATTAACCCCTTGTGATGATAGGAATAGGTCATGATGTGAAAAATAAGAAGCGAAAGATATGATCAAGAAAAGGAAAGGTGAGCGCAGTTGATCGACAGGTCCATGTAAGATGAAGAAGGAGAGCTCTCTCTATATGCAAAAATTCAAAACTAAACTAACATGAACCTAGAAATGCAAGCTACTATGAAAGTGGTTGACTTGCAAGGTCACAATGCTTATAGACATCTAATTATCATCATCAAGCATTATTGGTAGTGTCATAAGATCATACAATGCACACTAGCATAACTATGTGGATATGAATATGATCTTTATTACATAGAAATGTGGAAATACCACCTAAGCACCAAAGACATGTAGGTCAAGATGACTAATGCAGTGAGATTACCTAAATTTGATATGGCAAGATTATACTCACATCAAGACACAAGAAAGTCAAGATGACTATAAGTATGCACTTGCATAAAATAGTCAAGGATAATACCTTCTTAATCCATAGTGTCAAGTAGGACCAGCAAAAATGCTCATGATAATTAGGACTAACAAAATATGCCCACAAGAAGATAAAGAAATAAAACATGTTCTCAGTCCCTCAGTCTTCTAGCTATGCATCATCAAAAACTTCTCAGGGAGAGACCACTCATCAAAGAAAATCCTCATAGACAGCACACAAAGAAAAATAAAGTCAACATATCTCAACGAGTTGATTGTTTAAGTGTGTGTGTGTTGGTCATAGAGTCAAACTCTGAGTATTGCATCTAAAAATGAGCAATATCACATTATACTAGACTGTAGGGTAAGACATCTTATAAGTGTTAAGAAACACTTGACACAAGGGTAGTGTTGAAAAACACTGTCTGGGGTGGTGTTGAAAAACACCTATTGTGAAATGCTCCCAAGAGACAAACGCAACCTAAAAAGACCTATGCTAATAGCTATGCCCCCTAGAACAAAACAAAGACTAATTCCAGACCAAGTCAAATAAGGTCAAGGCATGATGGAGAATGGCTAAGTGTCGAGGACGCATGCTAAAAGACAAGGGTGCAAAGGCTTCAAGTAGCGCCTGTTTCCAGGTTTTCACCACTTGGAATCTTTTTTCATTTTTTTATTTTTTTATTTTTTTGTATTTTTGCTACCAAGGTGCCTATTTCCAAGTTTTCACCAAGGCACTTTTCTATTATTTTTTTTGAATTTTTGAATTTTTTTATTTTTTTTTATTTTTTTAGGACTTTTTATGCTTTTTAGGATTTTTTTAGCAACATATATCAATTTTTTTGGTATTTTTTTTAAGACCAATAAAATATGTACAAAGGATGCCCCTAGACAGAAATGGGCATCAAGGATAGAACTTCTTTAGGTGCAAAATGTTGATGGGCTCAGGGAGCTATTCTCCATCTTCATTCGATAGTAAATATGCACCTGTACCAAAAGTTGTCATAATAATGTATGGTCCAAGCCAATTAGGTTCAAACTTTCCCTTTTGTTCTTTGTTATGTTGATTCTTAGGGTTCTCTCTCAAAACAAGATCACCTATCTGAAATTCCCTAGGGTGAACCTTCTTGTTGAATGCTTTGGACATACACTTTTGATATACTGTCATGTGATCAAAGGAAGCCTTATGCTTCTCATCTAGAAGTTATAGTTCTTGTAATCTCATGGCATGGTAATCCTCATCTATAATCAAACCTTTGAGAGAGATTCTAAGTGAAGGTATCTCTACTTCCAAAGGAAACACTACTTCAATGCCATAGGTAAGAGCAAAAGGAGTAGCTCCTATAGGTGTACGAATGCTAGTTATATAGGCCCATAGTGCTAGATTGATTTGTAAGTGTCAATCCCTACCATTCTTGTGTATTATTTTATGAAGGATTTTAAGAATGGTTTTATTAGAGGCTTCTGCCTGTCCATTTCCTTATGGAAAATAGATGGAGGACCAATGTTGCTTGATTTAAACTTCTTGCATAAATGATTTAGGTCCTTGTTCTTGAATTGACCTCCATTATCAGTAATAATCTTAGAAGGCACTCCAAATCAGCAAATAATATGATTCAGAATAAATAGGGAAACTATTTTGCCTGAGGCAACAAAAAGAGGTTCTGCCTCTACCCATTTCGTGAAATAATCAGTAGCTATGATGATAAACTTATGTCCACCTGATGAGTTGGGGTGAATTTTCTCAAAAAGGTTAAAGGCCCAGCGCTGAAATGGCCAATGAGAAATAGAAGGAATTAGCTCCCTCCCTGGAGTGTGAATTAGGTTTCCATGTTTTTGACATTTCTCACAAGATTTAGAGAAAGCTACTGCATTAGTTTGCATTGTGGGCCAATAATACCCCACCCTAAGCAACCTTCAGGCCATGGCAAGACCATTGGAATGTCCACCACAAATGCCCTCGTGGATGTCTGCTAATGCTTGGTTGGATTCCTCTTTTTCCAAGCACCTAAGAAGTGTCCCATCTAAACCCCTCCTATATAAATCACCAAAGATAAGGGTGTGGTGAGAGGCATTACGGATGAGGTTTTGGCATTCAAAATGGTTGAAAGTGTTAGGGATGATGCCATCACGTAGATATGAATAGATAGCACCATAGCGGGAAGACTCATGTGTGACAATGGTACAAATGACATTGCTTTCAGATGAGTCAAACATGGGATGCTGTAGCTCTTCCACCAGGAATTCAAATCTTGTTTCATGTTGTTCCAACTGAAGGAGTGAAGCTAATGTGGCCATAGCATCTGCAACTTTGTTTTCTGCTCTAGGGATCTGTTGGAATGTCACAAAGGTAAAATAATGTCTCAATGATTCAACCATCTTTTTGTAAGGTACCAATTTATCATCCTTGGTTTGATACTCCTCATTGACTTGGTTGATAATTAACTGTGAATCCCCAAAGACATACAACTCTGTTATGTTCCATTCTATAGTTTCAATCCATTGGTTAATGCTTCATATTCTACAATATTGTTTGTACATGGGAATAAAAGTTTGTAGGATTTTGGTATATTATACCCATGAGGAGAAACAAACAATACTCTTGCACCTAATCCATTTTGCATGTTGGAACCATCAAAGAACATCTTCTAAGTGCGAGTGGTCATGTATAGAATATGTTCATCTAGGAACTCTACCTGAATAGGCACACTATCCTTAACTGGAAAATTAGTTAACTGATCAGCAATAGCTTGCCCTTTTATGGCTTTTCTCTAAATTTACTCTATATCAAACTCAAATAAAACCATCATCCACTTAGCAAGTCTACCCGTGAGGGCAACCTTACTAAGAAAGTACTTAAGAGGATCAATTTTTGCAACCAAATGTATAGTATGAGCAAGCATATAGTGTCACAACTTTTGGGAAGCAAACACTACTGCAAGACAAGACTTCTCAATGTTATTATAATTGATCTCATAAGATACTAGAGTATGACTGATGTAGTATATGGCCCTTTCTTTCCTAGTGTCATCTAATTGAGCCAACAATGCCCCCAAGGAAGACTCTGTTGCTGAAATGTACAAAATCAATGGTTTCCCTAGAATAGGAGGCATCAAAATTGGAGGATTAGCCAAAAAATATTTTATTTGATCAAGGCTCTTTTGGAAATCCTCATTCCAAGCACATGTGGCTCCCTTATGCAATGTTTTATTGAATGGTTGTGCTCTATCTGCAAGCTATGAAATAAACCTCCTTATGGATTGGAGTCATCCCTGAAGACTTCTCATTTGACTTATGTTCTTTGGAGGTGGCATATCTAAGATAGCTTGGACCTTTTCAGGATCAACCTTTATTCCTTTTGCTGAAATTATGAATCCTAGAAGTTTACCCAAGGTAACTCCAAATGCACAGTTTTTCGGATTCAATCTAAGTTGAAACTATTCCATGCGATCTAGAATCACTTCCAAATCGTCGAGGTGTGTATCCTGTTTCCCAAATTTAGCCAAGGTATTGTCCACATAATCTTTCATGTTCTTATGCATCATATCATGAAAAATTGTGGTCATAGCTCGTTCGTATGTTTCTCCTGCATTCTTTAGGCCAAATGGCATGACATTCCAACAATAGGTTCCCCATGCACATGTGAAAGCTAGTTTTTCTTGATCTTCGAGAGCTATTTTTATTTGGTTATAACTGGAAAAGCCATCCATTAAAGAATATATCTCATAGCCCGCAGTCTTATCCACTATCATGTCTATGTTAGGGAGTGGAAAGTCATCCTTTGGGCATGCTTTGTTAAGGTCCCTGAAGTTAGTGCATACACGAATGGATCCATCATGCTTTGAAACTGGAACAATGTTTGAGATCCACTCGGCATAATCGATAGCTCTAATAAATCCTGCACTGAGGAGTTTTTCTAATTCAGCCTTAACAAGGAGAGCTATGTGAGGATGCATTTTCCTCAACTTTTGTTTAACCAGTTTTATTCCTGGAGTTATAGATAGATGATGCATAATAAGATTAGTGTCCAGTCTTGGCATATCTGAATATGTCCAAGCAAAGTTAATTTTCTTCTTTTGCAAAAACTTTGTATATGCTTCTTTTTCTTCAGCTAATAGAGACTGAGCTAGGTGCACTATTTGGGGAGCCTCTTCTGTATTCACATTCAATGGTTGCGTAGGCTCAATAAGAACTGATGACCTGTCTTGAAAGTAACTTGGAAAGTTATTAAGTACCCCATCTTTAGGTGCCTCAAAGAGGTTTTCACCCTCAGATACATCTTTTCTTTTTACTATTTTTGGTTCTGACACCGCCACAAAGTGGTTTTCACCATCAGACCTATTTTTCTTTTTTTCATTTTCTTTTATTTTTAGACCAAGGTACTTAATATCAGGCTCTGTCATACTTGTTGTCGGTTCACTGGTGGAAGAGAATACAGGTTCAAGAGCATTCAGATAGCAGGCAATTTCGTAGTCATTCTAAAAAGTGAGGAGTTTAGGCTCTTGATGTCGCTGAGACCAGTCAATTAGGTCATAGTGAACAAGGGGTAAGTCAATGACTAGTTCAACATTGTTTCTGTGGAAGGTGTTATCTCTGGTGACCATACAATTGGGATTCATCAAGTCCCCTCCTAAGATACCCGAGTCAGGATATGTCCTACAAAATGAAGCATCGTACACTAAGGCAATTCGAGGAGTCCAATCCTCTAGTCCTACACTAGGCTCATTGGTCACATCGGGTTGAGTACTATAAGTATGGACAACATCCATGTCCAAATCAACTGTTGCATATAAAAGTGAGTCCCATTCGAACTCATGTGAGTCTATTTTTAAATTATTATTTGGGCCTTGTGATGTAGAAGCCTCAAGATTAGGAAGAGTTTCCCCTTCTCTAACACTAGCATTGTTACTATCCATCACAGCTAGCATAGCAACACTTTCCATTGTCAATCTAGCATTCATATAGTCACTATCCGCCGTAGCTAGGATAGGAGTATTGTTAGTTGTCAAATCTTTTGAATCTCCCCAAAGGAGATTTGTTGAAGGCACCCAATCATCAAACATGTCTTGTTGATTAGAAAGATTAGGTGTGTAGTCTAATTCATTGTCACTGTCCATCGCAGCTGAGATAGGGACACTTTTTTGTTTCTTATTTTCAAAACCTAAGCCAACTGTTGACTTATTCCTTCATCCAAAAAGGGCATGGTTAAGAGGTTCAGCCCTAGCATCCAACCTATGACTAAGGGGACCATGTCCTGGATAACCCATATTCTTGACCAATGTATACCCTCTCCCATAAGCTCTAGGGGAAGGTGCAAAATTCTCATTATGTAGGTATTTCTCTTCTCGGTAAATCTAGTCCCTAATGGTGACCTCTTCTTTTTCCTCTTGAATTGGAACTAAGGATTCTACAAACTTATCAAACAATGTCATGGCTGAAGATGAGGGCTTCATTTCTTGAGAAGGTTTGCCATAAGACCTAGGGGAAATTGGCAATTTTGTGAATGAATCCATTTTGTAATCCCCCATACCAAGATCTATGGTCTTGAATTTATTCTTGCATTGTTTAAATGTAGTATCAAAAGTGTTAGCCTCCCTATTCAAAGGAATGTGAGACCCTGCTGAAATTGTGTTGACTGACAGTGTGTTGTCCCTGGGTATGTAGACTTCTATTCCATTGTAAGGGAACTTTACACACTGATGATAAGTAGATGGGACCACTTGCATCTCATGTATCCATGGTCTACCTAAAAAAATATTGTAAGCCAAAGGACCAGCATCAACAATCTAAAACAAAATGTCTTTCTCTACAGGACCAATCTGGATAAGAAGAACAACCAATCCTTTAGAACTACGTTCTGCTTCATCATAAGCCTTGATAGTTATCTTCTTCCTTGTGTCAATGACTTCTTTTGAATAACCCAAGGGCTTCAATAAGCTCAAAGAACAAATATTAAGCCCAGCACCCCCATCTATCAACACATGCCTGACATGGGTCTTGTGGATCATAACCTCTATATGAAGGGCCAAATTGTGTGGGTGGCTTAATGACTTGTCATCTTCTTCTGAGAATGTAAGGTAGTGAGGGCTAGCCAAGTGGTGGACCATATTCTAGAATTGATCTACATCTATATCATTAGGGACATTAGCCGCTCACAAAGCATCCTCAAAGATATGCTTATGCCTGGGGGAGAATTCCAAAAGCTCAAAAATAGATATCTGCACTGATGTGCGTTGTAATTGATCAATAAGGTTATAGTTTGAATCAGGACCAATTGCAGATTTAGGGAGAGTACCTTTTGACATGGGCTGCTTAGATTTACTAGAGCTAGGACCTCTAATAACAATGGGAGCTTGAGACTGGCTCCTAGTGACAGCATTGAGGGGTTGAGACATCCTTCATGAGTAAGGACCTCTTAGGACCACAACGGGTCCTTCATCAGGCATTGGAGTCGAATCCACATCATATCCATAAGGGTATTTCCCTCTCATCATGTTGACATTATCATCAAAAACTTCGAGCATGTTAATAACATTCTCAGCATTTGTGTAGGTATAGTTAATAGCAGCCTTGCCATTCTTATTGCTAGAATTATCTCCTTTCTCATATTTGGGCAAGGGTTCTTTAAAAGCTTTATGATCTGCATTAGTGGTTAAACCATCAACTTGTAATCATCCACTTTCAATAAGATCTTGGACAAGATGCTTAAGTTTAAAACAATTTTCTATATCATGTCCAATTCCATTGTGAAAGACACAAAAAGCCTTCTCATCCTGCCAATGAGGCTTAGGATCTGGTATGCGGTACTTTGCAGGATCTTGGGGGTGCACCAAATTATGAGCAATTAACATCTTGAAAATGTCTACGTAGGAGTCCCCAAGTTTGGTAAATTGCCTCTTTTTTGTTTTAGGTCTTGTTGGATACTTGGGTTTATCCTCTTGTTGTGCTAAAGATGTTTGCAGCTTCATGGCTTGGACTGCATTGGAGAGATTAAGAACTCCTTCATTCTTAGGTTGAGATGAGTCAACAACTCCGTCATTGACCACTTGCTTATTCTTGTTCCAATAAGGGTTCTTTTTGTCCTTATTACCATTAGTGTTGTTGCTTTGGCCATTGTTGTTATTAGTTGGTTTAGCCAAAATTCCTTGTTCTTTTAGGACATCCTCTATGCGACATGCCACTTCTACCATGGTATCAAAAGAATTAAATGGGATCTTCCTGACCTCATACCTTAGCTCTGGTATTAAATTTCTCACAATGATGTCTATTCTTTCTTCCTCAGGAATTGTCCTGGGATACTCTGAGCATAACCGTCTCCATCTTTGCAAGAAGGTGACAAAAGGTTCTCCTTGATTTTGTTTGAGTTTGCACAAATCAAGCATTGTGACTAACCTAGATAGATTGTAAGTGAAATGTTGGACAAATCTTTGGACAAGTTCTTTAAATGTCTTCACTGGAGGAGTAAGGTTGGTGAACCACTCCATAGATTGACATTTTAGACTCCTTGGGAATAATCTCATTAAATAGGAGTCTTCATGATGAAAAGAAAAGCTCATTATATAAAATTGTCTAACATGGTCATGAGGATCACCAATGCCATCATATTTGTCATAAGTTGGGAACTCAACCTTCTTAGGAAATTCAATCATCGCCACACTTTTTTCTATAGGGTTGGGACATATGGAGTCTAAATTGAATGTACTCTTAGGAGCTCTCATTTTCTCTATCTCCCTTTGCATTTGCATGATCACTTCATTGGTTGAAGGATTTTGTTTCTTAATCTTTTGGTGCAAATCAAAATCATATGGGACCTTAGCACCTTTGTTGATGAGACTTTCTAGGAACTAGTCCTTGTTTTGTTCCACATATCTTTCTACATATGCTTGAAAAGATGGTTCTTGTTGCATAGTCATAAAATCCATTTTATCAAAGTTGGCATAACTTCCTCCATGTTGTGAACCATGATGTGCTCGTTGAGAGGGTTGTTTTGAAATTCTATGAGGTGACCATCTCCTATGGTGATCATATCTTGAATTCCTTCTTCCTCTAGGACTTGGGGACCTTGAGGGCATCCTTGACCTTCCTCTAGGACTTGGTGAAGGGGTGGATGGGGGTGAGTTGGTCCCACTATTGGTACCCCTCCCATTAAATTGATTTTGGAGTTATTGTGCATAGAGCCTATCTTCTTCTTCTTGGGTGACTCTTTTTCTTATGTCTAATAATGCATGTTCCTCTTCCTCTAGTTGTCTAACTTTCTCCTTTTTGGTAGCTTGTTCATCTAGATAGACTTGCTTCTCCCTTTCAATGCTTTTCAATCTCATATTTGCATATCAAGAGGTATCTTTAAGTGGATAAGATTGTCTTGAATGCCTCATTGCATTGGCTGCGTTGATGTGGTGGTCACTAGATTCATTGTTCTTGTCCTTGTGTTGTGACCTTGAATCTGAGTGAGTTTGTCAATAATGTCTCTCAGCTCGTTAGTGAGCATCAAAATACCTTGTGTCATTGGGGGGTGACCTGGGTGGACTTGCATGAGAAGAACCACCATACCCTCTGGTACTCCTATGTCATTGGAAAATATCCTCAAGAGTTTGATTCATGGCTTCTCTTTGTTGTCAAGTGAAAGTGTAACTCATGTCCATACTTGATGAAAGTGGTGCTAAAGAGGTGCTCACTTCACTAGGATTACCTTTTGGATTAAAACAAACCTCATATTCACTTTTAGGAGATTGATCGAAAAGGGGTTCTTTTCCCTTGTGCTGTTGACGAGTCTTAACTGGTGGTAACTGGCTAAAGACAATAGGGGGTCGCTTCCCTTGATTGACTTGGTACCTTGTTGTAATTGACATGAAAGAAAGAGATTCTTAATGATAAGATGACCTCTCGAAATGTCAACACCAAACTAGGATAATCAAAGTTCTCTATTGTCCAAAATGAAATGAAAAGATAGAAAAAGGGGCTTTACCAACACTGTCAAAGAGGTGCTTCAAATCAAAGGGTGACTACCCTTGCACTTTTGAATCAGGAGGTTGGACTAGGCCGGAAGTATAACTAAAATTGAGATTAAATGAAAATGATTTGGACAATAAGGGTACTAAAATTTTTCAAGAATGTAGTTAAAAATTCTAGAGATAAACTTTTTTACCAAGAATAACCTTCTAACTTGACAATTATTTCCCAAGTGACCTTGTAAATCAATTGATGCTACTCCTAGAGGGCAAAAACCAGAGATTTAGAGCCAAAAAAGGTCTCCAACAATAGAGCAAGAAACCTACTCCAAGACTTAATCTGACTAGCAACAACTGAAACTGACTAAAACTAAAAACACAGTAGAAACTACCCAGGTGACACTTTCCAAGCAAGAAAGGTGATAGTTTATATCTAGGTGACACTTCACCTTAAGCTAGGCGATAGTTTCTAGGCTATCAGCGTGCCACTTTTCGTCAAACGGGGCAACAGACTTGAGGGGAAAACTGGCGCATGACAATTCTCAAAACAAAGCATGACAGATGTTCAGTGTCATGCGACTCTTTGACCAGTGAAGTTTAAAATTTTAGTTTTTGAGGCTGTCTATTCAAAATTTTTAGTTTGAGGGTTGATTTTTTTTATTTTAAGCATAATGACAGCAGTAAATTGACAGGTTTGCAAATAGTATAGGATCAAACGTGTCTTCAAACACTTGAAACAAGGGCAAAAGCAATCTTGCCAAGAAAAACACTTGTGATATCAAAATTGAAAAAGCATCCTATGAATGCTACCGATTGTTTGAATGTTTAAGAACGTTAGCGCTGGTATTACATAATCCAAGACACTTCAAGCAATATCTATCCTTGAAAGTCAAGGCTCATTACTTATCAACTTGGCCCACAACTTGATGTCCCTTCACCTCACACAAAGTGGTTACCCACAATAGATGTTAGCTTTTGTCATGGAAGTGCCAAAGACACAACCAAAGGAACACATATGGTAAGTATCATAAGGTGATCCAGGTTGTTCCACTTGGATCAATCTTGCACCAAGAAGCTAAGCGGCTAAATAAGGTGGCTTCTATCTAATGGTTCTTAATAAGGACTTCCGTTCACAACACCCCTCTTGCTCCTCATAAAGGACTAGGACCTCACGGCCTCAAGAGTACCTTAAGCATTCTTGCTCACTGCTTTCCCCATAGTCGTAATCCCATGAGCTACTCACATCAAGAGAAGACAAGTGTTATGTCTACCAAGGTTTTGTGTCCTCGATAGCCTTGAGTTTATAGTGGGTCGAAATAGCTCGGTATTACCTTGTCCCCACTTGGGTCGTTCCTCTTGATTGCTCAAGAGAAAACCTACTAAAGGATCCTAATCAACTAACAAAGAAATGGATCAACTTATGAGGTTCAAGGTTTTTGTTTCACCACAAGGGTGAAGAGCATACTCCCCTTATCCCAAAGCCTTCTCCCAAACACACCAAGGAAAGTTCAATTACCCTCTTGCTTCCAAAATCCTAAGATGGGTCAAGATTTTCCGGTTCACCACAAGGGTGAAGAGCATACTTCTCCTACCACCTCAAAATTCCTTCCACAAGATATTGAGTGCCTATGAAATGAAACAACTAGTATATGCCGCACTCAATCAATAAAGAAAGCAATTAAACAAGCACTTGATTTATTTTTTATGCTTAGGGAAGCCCTACAAAAACCATTAGTAGCCCTTTTAGCATGCAATGTATCAATTTTTATTTTTTTTTAAGCAAGAGTACCTACAAAGTAACTTTTTAGCTTCACAATGGTTAGAACAATCCTAAAATCCAATTAGCTCCAAGCAATCCACTATCAAAAAGTATTTAAAGCACTAAAGGTGGAACACTTAACCCTTCAAGTGAATGTGAAGCGAGTCCAAAAGTGGAACATTTAACTCTTCAAGTGAATGTGAAGTGAGTCCAAAAGTGGAACATTTAACTCTTCAAGTGAATGTGAAGTGAGTCCACAAGTTGGAACATTTAACTCCTCACACAAACTCAAAGTGAGTCCACACCTTAGAAAACTAATGAGATCAAGAAAGCATAAAAGGGAGAACTTTGTGAAACATTTAACGCTCTTTTCAAGTAGACCCCTCCCCCATGTATGAATGTTGACCTTGCACCCAAAGGGAAAATAATGAGGGGCGATTAGAAATAAGCGAGTCCAACACCCAATTTAGCTAACAAGCTCAATCAAAATTAATCTAAAGTTGCTTATCAACACTACCCACAAATGAAAAAGGGGTTGAATCAATGGAATATTTAACTTTCCAAGCAAACATAGGGTGAGTCCAAAAAGTGGAACATTTAACCCCCTATGTAGACAAGGAATGAATCCATGCCCTCAATCACTCAAATGAGATGTTTGATATTGGAAACCAAAGAGCATTCACAAACTATCAAAAGAAAATCTATGTTCTTTTATTAACCCAAAAGAGATGTGCCTATGAAAGCAAGTAAACCAACTGAAATCTGGAAATGCAATCTATTTAGCTACAGCAAATCAAACTAACAAAAAAATCAATCTAAACTTGGCTAAAAAGGTCTAAAAAAACTCACTGTCAGGTACAGGCAACAGTACAGTCACCAGAACTGTCGTGCGCCACTTCTCTGTATACTAGTGCGACAATTCTTCCCGGGATGACAGACTTAAAAACCTGCAGGCAATAGAACACAGCAAATAGGGTGACACTTCCTGTCACACAGGGTGACACTTTTAACTGGTAAAGTGTGACACCTCTATACAAAGAATTGTCGCACGACACTGGAAAAATGTCACGCAACACTCTGAGACAAAAACCAGAGATCGCAAATTGATGAAATTTTTTGCAGAAATCCAAAAAATAAAGGACAAAGTTAAGCTACTCTGCCCCATGGTGGGCACCAAAAATGTATGAGTCAAAAGTGACCACACTCCTATGAATCATTACATGCAAGAAAAATCAATAATGAGCCCTCACAAATCGATCCATAGCTCTCTATGCATGGAGTTACAAGGAACTTGATAGATTTTCTCTCAGCTAGAGCTATGAAACTAGTGACCTTGCTAGTCAACCACACAATGAGAGATTCACAATGAAGACAAGGGCAACAATGCCAATATCCCCAAATGGAATCAAGGTATGCAATGCAATGCAAATTTAAATGATGATGCAAAGTAGTCTATGAAATGACGATGCAAATTAAACTAAGAAATGAAATAGCAATGGATTACACTTCCCCTAATTAAGCTATGTGAGATTACTCTATTGCATAAAAAGAAATCTATACTAAGAATGCCATGATCATGCAACTAAGAAAGCAAATATGAACTAGATGAAATACAACAAAGATCTTCAAAGCTTGAATGCAAAAGTGTCTTCAAAAAGAGCTCCAAATAACCTAGAAAACCTGCAGCATAACATTAGCATGAAAGGGATGGATATGCAAACGAAGGAGAGAGCTCTCCTTTTATAAGAAATGAGGTGAAATGGACCATTGAGATTAAGAGGCAAAAGACTTAATCAACGGTGGAGAAAAATGGAAGCTTGATCCTTGTGCACAAATATCCTCCAATGAGAAAATAGGAGTTGACTTTATGTCCATATGAGATAAAAAGTACTTTTTCTCTTTTTATAAAATAAGAATAATACTTTATTTGTGCAACATAGGATAAGAAGAAAAGTGGTGTTTTTTATTTATTAAAAGGGGAGGAAATATTCCTTGTAAGTAAATAAAAGCTTAGAATTAAATGGTTAATCCAAGGATAAAAATTGAATATATGATCAAAATTAAGATTTAATCAAGAAATTGATAATGTTGAAAATATTGATTATTGATAAAACTGATTCAGGATTGATAAATCAAATAAATGGGGCCCAAAGTCTAGGTGACCATTTTTGGGTGCATACACATATCAATCCGGAATTTCCAAAGTTGTTAGATTTTCACATACAAGCAGAAGACAAACAAAAGATTATGCCCCTATTCATCACTCTCTAAATCCTGTAAAGGACATTATCAAAGAGCTCAAAGGGACACAATATGCAAAAATCTCAATACGAATCAGTAAGCATACAAAGAGATAAAAGCATGAAAAGCACAGATTGTTTTCAGTTTGTTTTGATGTTTGATTGTTGTTGTAGATGCAAAATCCTTTCTGGAGAGGAGACAGACAAACTAACTCGGATGAAGCTTCAAAGGACTCTGACTAGATATGACATGTCTAAGATACACTGGAGGCCATAGGATATGACATTGATTTCCTCCAAGTTTGAACATTGATAGGATACAGACTCTTGAGCTGATTGGTGTATAGACCGACTTATTAAAAATAAGGAAAGCAGGAACAAACCGGGAGATATGTACAAACTAAAGCAAGACTGAAAGCTGGGAAAGACCAAGATTGTGCTGATAGATGGGCCATTTTGAAACAAGTGGCACCTGTTTGCCCAGTTTTCACCATCTTGGCAGAGATTCTATTTTTTCTACCAAGGCGCCTGTTTCCAGGTTTTCACCAAGGCACTTTTCTTTTTCTCATTTTTTAATATTTTTCATTTTTCTAATTTTTTTAATTTTTTTGATATTTTTGATATTTTTTTGTGAATCATCAAAGTGCCTATTGCTAGGTTTTCACCAAGATGTTCATTTTTTTAGGACTTTTTTCAATTTTTATAATTTTCTTAGGACATTTTACCATACACTGAATGCATTAGGCGTAAAATTTCTTCAGATGGAGAACATTGATTGGTTCTCAGAGCTGTTCACCTTAGTCGTTGAGAGTTGATAGGCACCAGAGCCAAAAGTAGCAGTGATAACAAAGGGACCCAACCAGTTGGGTTCAAATGTCCCCTTGCATTCTCTATGTGATTGATTTTTGGGATTCTCTCTCAAGACTAGATCACCAACCTGAAATTCTCTATGTCTGACTTTCTTATTGTAGCCTCAAGATATTATTTTCTGATACACTCTGAGATGATCGTACACTACTTGTCTGCACTCATCTAGTAGTTCAAGTTCTTGCAACCTAGACACTCTGTAGTCATTATCAGTTACTAGACCATGCATTCTGATTCTTAGTGATGGGATTTAAACCTCAATAGGTAGTACCACTTTAGACCCATAAACTAAACTGAATGGTGTAGCCCCAATGGGGATTTCGATACTTGTTTTATAGGCCCAGAGAGATGGATTGATCATGAGATGCCAGTCTCTTCCTGTCTTATTAACTGTTCGGTGTAATATTTTCAATAGATTCTTATTTGAAGCCTCTGCTTGTCCAGTCCCTTGAGGATAGTAGATAGAATACCAATGTTGTGTAATCTTGAATTTGTCACATAGATCATCTAAGTCTTTATTCTTGATTTGTCCACCATTATTTGTGACTATGGAATGAGGGATCCCATATCTGCATATGATATAGTTCAAAATGAACATAGATATTTGTTTCTCAGTTGCTTGTGTTAAGGGAACCACTTCTACCCATTTTGTAAAATAGTCTGTAGCTGTTATGATATGGGTATGTCCATTAGAAGAATGAGGATGTATGGATCCTATAAGATCAAATGCCCATTGGTGAAAATGCCATTGTGTAGTAAAAGGAATTAGGTCTTTCCCTGGAGCATGAATTAAATTACCATGTACCTAGCACTTTTGATAGTTCTTAGCAAACTTGATTACATCTTTCTCCATTTCAAGCCAATAGTACCCAGCCCTAATAAGCTTTCGAGCTAGTGTTAAACCATTTGAGTGTGACCCACATATACCTTCATGGACTTCCTCGAGTACACGTTGAGACTCTTCCCATTCTAAACAGCTAAGTAGCGTACCATCTAGACCTTGTTTGTACAGATCGTTACCAATGATGACATATCTGGAGGCATTACGGATTAGGCATCTTTTCTCATGGTGATTGAAGGTTTTGAGAATGATTTGGTCTCAGAGATAGGAGAAAAGGTTTTTGTATCGAGATGAATCATGACCAACAATAGTCCAGATCATGCGAGTTTCTGGGAATCATATGCAGGATAAGATAGTGCTTCCACTAGGAACTTGTAGCGTAGCTCATGTTCAGGCTGTTGTAATAGAGTAGATAACATTTCCATTGCATCGATAGCCCTATTCTCTGTTCTAGGAATTTTTTCAAATGTGATAGATATGAAATATTTCTTTAGATCATCTACCATTCTTTTGTATAGAATGATCTTTTCATCTTCCATTTGGTACACATCATTAACTTGATGGATAACAAGTTGTGAGTCTCCATGAATGTGTATCTCTGTCACTCTCCACTCAATTGCTATTTTCATGCCATTAAGAAGGGCTTCATATTCAACAATGTTA
Organism: Chamaecyparis obtusa; assembly: GCA_027943335.1. NCBI lineage: Eukaryota > Viridiplantae > Streptophyta > Pinopsida > Cupressales > Cupressaceae > Chamaecyparis > Chamaecyparis obtusa. Next base: position 454,779 of record BSBK01007873.1, read on the forward strand.
TTTGTACCAGGAAACTTGATTCTAAATGCTTTAGGGATTGAGTATCCTTGAGGAGTAATAAACAATATGGCTGCTCCATATCCATTCTGTGTATAGGAGCCATCAAAGAATAATTTCCATTCTCTAGAAGAAAGATTCATGATTGAGGAATCTGGGAATTCCATGTGCATTTGTGTATCATCAAACATAGGTGCATCTACCAATTGATCAGCAATAACTTGGCCTTTTATAGCTTTTCTTTCAACATATTCAAAGTCAAATTCACTTAAGAGCATAACCCATTTGGCTAATCTACCCGTGAGGGTAGCTTTGTTTAGTAGGTACTTGAGTGGATCAATCTTAGCTACCAAATGAGTGGTATGGGCTAACATATAATGTCTCAGTTTCTATGATGCAAAGATGATAGCTAGACAAGATTTTTCAATCATTGAATAGTTCTTCTCATATGCAACCAAGGTTCTGTTGATATAGTATATAGCTCTTTCCTTTTTATTCTCATCATGTTGTGCTAGCAATGCCCCTAGTGATGTATCTGTTGTGGAGACATACAGGATCAACGGCTTCCCTTGAATAGGAGGCATCAAGATAGGAGGATTTGATAGATATATCTTGATATGGTTAAATTTCTTCTCACATTCTTCGTTCCACGCAAATGTCACACCTTTATGTAATATTTTTGTGAAAGGTTGTTTGATATCCGCAAGCTATGATATGAAACACCTACTAGATTGTACTCTCCCTTGTAATGTTCTCATTTGACTAATATTCTTCAGGGGTTGCATCTCCATTATAGCCTTTACTTTAGCTAGATCAACTTCAATGCCCTTCTTTGAAACTATGTATCCTAAGAGCTTTCCAGATGTGACACCAAAAGCACACTTCTTATGATTTAGTCTGAGACTAAATTTTTCCATTCTATCTAGTATCTTGCTCAAGTAATTTAGATGTTCAAATCTAATCATAGATTTTGCTAAAGTATCATCAACATAATCCTCCATAGTTCGATGCATCATGTTATGAAAAATAGATGTCATAGCTCTCTGATATGTAGCACCAACATTTTTAAGCCCAAATGGCATAACATTCCAGCAAAAGGTACCCCATGCACATATGAAAGCAGTCTTCTCTTGATCCTCTGGAGCAATTTTTATTTGATTATATCCAGAGAAACCATCCATAAGGGAATACATCTCGAAACCTGTAGTCATGTCCACTACCATATCAATGTTAGGTAGTGAAAAATCATCCTTAGGGCATGCTCTATTCACATCTCTAAAGTCTGTGCACACTCTGATTGATTTATCTAATTTTGAAATAGGTACAATATTAGAGATTCATTCTGCATAATCAATCACTCGGATAAATTTGGCTTTTAGGAGCTTCTCTAATTCAGCTTTTACCAAGAGTGCAACATGAGGATGCATCTTTCTCAATTTTTGTTTAACTAGTTTTACTCTAGGAGCAATAGATAGATGGTGCATTATAAGATCAGGATCCAACCTTGGCATATCTGAATATTTCCATGCAAAGTTGATCTTTTTCTCAGTTAGGAATGTAGTAATTTTTTTCTTTTCTTCTTCTGATAAGGATTGTGCTACATCGATCAACTGTGGTTCCTCTTCTATTCCCAAGTTGACGGATTGAGTGGGGTCGATTAGAACTGGAGATCTATCCTATAAATGACTTGGAAGGACATCAAATATCTCATCCTTAGGCACCTCAGAGAGGTTTTCACCTTCGTATATGTCTTTTATTTTTACTTTTGTAGGTTTTGAGACTGCGACAAAGTGGTTTTCACCCTCATAACTCTTTTTCTTTTTGGTTTTATTCTTATTCTTTTGACTAAGATACTTGATGTCTGACTCCATCATGTTGATGCTCAGTTCATTAATGGAAGTCCTCATAGGCTCAACTGCACTTAGGTTGCAAGCAAGGGCATAGTCATTTGGGAAGGTATAAATACCATAGCTCAGATTTGTGGAGGTTTGGTCAAGAAGGTCTGGATATTGGATAGTCAAATTGGGGAAAGATTGGGAGATAGTGTTTATGGATATGGATCTGTCATCATTGGTCCTAACCTGACGCTTGATTTTGAAGGTGATATTACAACTTAAGACATTCAATTTGTGAATAGGCTCAATGTCATTGTGGGAGTCCACTTCAACCATCAATGGATCAGACTCGTTAAGTTCATTATTTCTCTCTAGACTTACGTTGGGTGTAGGTGCATATTGGCGCATAACATCAATATGTTTCTCTGTAATAAGTTCATCTTCCTCTGGAATGGCTGCCCATTCATAGTAATTGGATTCCTCATTTATACCTCTAGGAAATTTAAGAACATGAGTAAAGTCAGGATGGATACCCCAAGAAGGGTTACCCTCAGATTCTGATTTGAATTCATACTCATGAGAATCTGTTTCAGAATCACTGGAATGCTCCAAGTGCTTAGCTATAGTGATAGGATTTTCTTCCCTTTTTTCTATTTGATTACCTTTGAGATTAGCTGGTTCTTGTGTGGCAACTATCTCTTGTTTTATAGTAGGTTATTGTGTTTCTACTACATTGATTCTCTTTATGGGATCATCTTCAGCATCAATGAGATCTTTTATTTCTTTAGGCAAACGCTCATAAGGAATGAGCTCCTCAGTATTGTCAGATTCATCACTATCAAATTGTATTGTTTCTTTTTTCTTAAGAAGAGCTTCTCTTGGCTTGATTTTCTCTATGAAATGTGGGGAATTCTTGCTAAGATAAAAAGGCTTCTTCTTGTATCCTAGACCTGTTATATTCTTGTTTTCTCAACCACAATGGTCAAGGGGTGATAGAAGACCCTTACCTTGTAGTCCTAGAGGTCCTTTTCTTGTATATCCCATTTTTGTAATCAATCTGTCCTCTATACCATATGACTTAGAAGGGACCTTCGATGTTTTAGAATCACATGATTGATCAATTTGTGATTTAGGTTCTTCTTTGTAGAGCCATGCAAGCACAACTTCATCCTCTTCAAATTCTTGTTTAGGTACTTATTCTGCAACAAATTTTCCTTTATATGCCTCAAGAGGTCCTTTAGATTTTGGTTTGGATGGGTTGAGAGTTTTCCCATAAGACTTAAGCGAGATAGGGATAGATGTCAAAGATAAGAGTGGCTCTATAGTATATTCTCCCATACCTTTTTCTTTGATTGTGACCTCTTTAGCAATGTCTTCCATTTTGGATGTTGAAGCAATGTCTGGTTGTTTCGTAGAAGACTCTCTATTATTAGGATCAAGTTTATCAATGCTTTCCTTCAATGCATTGCAAATTGTAGACACATTAGCCAGGATGGTTACCTCTACCCCTTCATAAAGAAATTTCAAGCACTAATGGTATGTAGAAGGAATAGCTTTCATTTCATATATCTAGGGTCTCCCTAGAAGGATGTTGTAAGCCAAAGGTATATCAAGAACTTGACATGTAGTATCTCTAATGACAGGACTTGTTCTGATAGGCAAGACAATTGTTCCCTTGGAGGATATTTCTTCTTCATCATATGCCTTGATAGTTATTTTCTTTCTAGGATCAATAGCCATTTCTAAAAATCCCAATTGTGTGATCAAATTGTAAGAACAAATATTCAGACCAGTGCCCCCATCTATCAACACATGTTTGACGCGACGGTTTTGGATTAAGAACTCTATATGCAAAGGTTGGTTATGCGGATGACTCAATGAGTTATCATCTTCCTTTGAAAAGGAAATATACTATGGAGACGTAATAAGACCAACCATAGTTTGGAACCTGTCTAAATCAAGGTTATTAGGAACATTGGATCCGAGCAAAGCTTTGTCTAGAATGGCTCTATGAGCTGGAGATATCCGAAGCAACTCAAACATGGAGATTTTTGCATTAGTATGCTGGAGTTGTTGAACAATACTGTATGATGTAGGCCTTGTGTCTTTAGGATTTGAAGATTTGGATGTAGCCTTCTATTTAGAAGCAGAAGATAGATTGAAAGGCACCTTAGGGACATTGGATGAATCTGGGATTTGTCCTTGCAGATGCGCTTGAGCTTGTGATTGAGTAACTACACTAGCTGATTGATTTTCTCTATCTCTTCTTACAATTGTAATGACATTGCAATGCTCAGATAGGCTTGGTTCAACCATATTGATAACAACATTGTTTCCATAATAGGCATAATTTACCTTAGCATCCACATTAGGCTGAGAAGATGAATCTCCTTGACCATGTTTTGTAAATGGCTCTGTGAATGTTGTATGATCATTATTTCTCTTATGATTATCAATCGTGATTTCTCCACTATCAATTTTTTCTTGAATGGTATGCTTCAAGGGCAAGCAATTGCTAGTTTTATGAACCTTACTATGATGAAAATCACAGAATTCGTTCTCCTTCCACCATTTTGGTTTAGGTTCAGGATCAAATTGTTGGATCTTAGGAAAATAGATGATGTTATTAGCCAATAGAGTTTTCATAGCTGATTCCAAAGATTCTCCAAGAAGAGTGAACTTTCATTTATTATCAGCAGACCAAGATTTGTATTCTTTCAACTTTTGAGATGATTCGGGCACCTTTTGTTTTGAAGCTTTGATGGCTTGGGTGCCAATAGTTAGATTGAAAGTAGGTGCCTTAGATGGGGCATAGATATTATCAACAATGCCATCTGTGACGATGCCTTTATTCTTGTTCCAATTTTTGTTCTTGTCCTTAGAACTAGATTCATACTTGTCCTTTTGAAGTGTGATGTCTCCTTTTTTCACAAGTAATTTTTCAATTTTGATTGAATTATCTACCATCTTATCAAAAGATGTATGATTTTGCATTTGTAAAGGGTAGTTGATTTCTGGAACAAGATTATTGATGAAGATTTCTAGTATCTTAGTTTCTGGAATAGGCCTAGCATATAGAGAGAATTTCTTTCTCCATCTTTTGAGAAATGTCAGGAATGGTTCTCCTAGATATTATTTGAGATTGTAGATGTTGATCATGGTGACTGGATGCTGGATATTGTAGGAGTATTGCTGATAGAACAATTTTATTAAATCCTCAAAGGTTTTGATAGTTGGAGGCATTCTAGAGAACCAATGAATGGCCGCTCCTCCTAGAGATCGAGGAAAGAGACGTATCAAATAGGTTGGTTCGTGCATGAAATTCATAGATTGAGTACAAAATTCTCTTACATGATCTTGAGGGTCAGAGTTTCCATCATACTTATCATATTTCAGCATTTCCACTCTTTTAGGGAATGGTGGCATGTACAAGTCTTTATCAAATGGAAAAGGACATAGGGCTTCCATGGAGAACTCCTTATGTTCCTTTTCCCTTTCGAGTTTGTTAAGTTTGACTTGCATGGCATGCATTTGTTTCATCATAGTCATGATAGGAGTTTCTTCTAGATGTGTAATGATATCTTCAACATTAAAGTTGGGAGGAAGCTTGGCTCCTTAATGAGCTAATTCTAGAAAATATGCCTCTCTATCTTCCTTCAAGAAATGCTTCATCATTGTTTTGAATTCATCATCATTTTGATATTGAGCAATTTCATAAGATGTGGGTTCTCAATCTGCACCGTGTTGGGATTGATGTCCTTGGGATCCTCCCCCTTGAGACATGTTAGGAGTTTTAGGACTCCCTGGAATAGATTGAGGTGGAGTTTTTTGATGACCTTTGTGAGTTGATGGAGGGGGTATGTAACCAGATTTCAATCAAAAATTGCCAAGACTGTCATCTTCGTAAATACTAGAATTGTAGAGTTTCTCAAGAGTTGGACCCACGTGAGTAAATAGAGGTAAGGTATGAGATGCTTCTCCAGATTTCTTGTGTGAGGAAGCTCTACTTTCCACCATTAACCTTGGGTGAAGAAAAAGAATAAGATGAAGACAACTAACAAATGAATTAATTCAAGAAGATCGAATGATGCAACCTTGTCAAGATTGAAGTGATTGAAGATTAGATTGGACTTAGATGAAGGATATTGTGCCCTGGATGTATGGGTAGATGCCCAAAAGATAGTGGACACAAGCTCACAACACTTAGTCATTTTGAGGATTGATTGAAGATTGATAATTATGACAAAGTTTTGACATAAAATGAAAAAGACTCAAATCGATAAAACATAAGGCTAAATCAGATTCAAGAGGTCACTTTAGGAAAATGATCAGATTCTTTCTAGTTTCTGCTCTATTCCTAACATAGTGATTTGTTCGACAGATTCTGGAAATACGCTGTAAAAGCTGGGTCTCTGACAGTTTTGACAACTTTCTAGCAATTTTTCAAAATTTCTCAAACAACTTTCTGTAGACTCGTACGCCACTGGGTGTCTGATCATACGATAATTGTAAAACTTGCACGACAGTTGATAGTAGGATTTGACTTTTTTTTACTTGACTAGTAGCAAAACTCATATGACACTATACAAGCTATCGTACGACACTCTAGGGGTTCTGAAACGACAATAGCCAAAACTCGTATGACTTTCTGACTCTATCACTAATACATTTGGGGTCATTTTGCGACGGCTATGTGTCACAATTGCGACAGCTATGTGTCGCAATAGCAACACCCATAGACGTCGCTATTTTTTAGTCGCAAATTGCGACGTCTATGGGTAGCCGTCGCAATTGCGACACATATCCCGTCGCAATGTGACTAAGATTTGTTAGCGGCATGGCCGTCGCCCCCCCGTCGCATGGCTTCGGAGGGCCGTCGCAATCGCGACGGACCTCCCAAGCAATTGCGACGGGCGCCTGCATCGCATTGCGACGGGTTGCCGTCGCAATTGCGACGCCCGTGGGTGGATTAAAAAAAAAAATTAATTTAATACATTGCTAATGAACCACATTAATGCTTTTTTCTTTCAACAAATGAGGACAGCCACTGTAAAGACAACATGATAATGTGCACTCACTGTAAGGACAGTCACAAATGAGGACATCTCACAGTGACTGTCCCTAGTGTAATTGCCACTTGAATGTATTGCTATTCAGCCACATTAATGCTTTTCTTCTTCAACAAATGAGGATAGTCACTGTAAAGACAACATGATAATGTACACTCACTGTGAGTGTACATTATCATGTTGTCTTTACAGTGACTATCCTCATTTGTTGAAGAAGAAAAGCATTAATGTGGCTGAATAGCAATACATTCAAGTGGCAATTACACTAGGGACAGTCACTGTGAGATGTCCTCATTTGTGACTGTCCTTACAGTGAGTGTACATTATCATGTTGTCTTTATAGTGAGTGTACATTATCATGTTGTCTTTACAGTGTCAATATATGCATTATTACTTAAACTGAAGAGTACTCTAAATAATATGTCATTATGGAGTTCTGATTGCTTCCAATTTGATATACGCTTGTTCTACTTATGTATCCAGCATCATGTAAGAAAAGTTGATGCTTTTAAATAGATTCATTTAGCCATGAAATGCCTGTGCATGTTACATACAAGATTCCAAGGCCCAAAACTGATTACTCATTATAATTCATGTACAGAATGATAATCAACCACAACGAGGCATGCGTAGGCGCTGCTTAGATTTTGAGGCATCAGAAGCTCGTAGAAGAAACTTGACCAATGGCTCATGGAATGCAACAAACTTATTGCCTAAAACAGGAGCATTGGTAACCACAGATGATGGTTTTGAAAAGAACACTTCACCATCAATGTCACGTGAGGGAACTGCAATTTCTGATGGCAAGTAACTTGTAGTATATAAGAGAGATGTAGGTACAGATGCTGGGAATACATTGCTAATGAACCACATTAATGCTTTTTTCCTTCAACAAATGAGGACAGTCACTTTAAAGACAACATGATAATGTACACTCACTGTAAGGATAGTCACAAATGAGGACATCTCACAGTGACTGTCCCTTGTGTAATTGCCACTTGAATGTATTGCTATTCAGCCAAATTAATGCTTTTCTTCTTCAACAAATGAGGATAGTCACTCTAAAGACAACATGATAATGTACACGGGCTATAAGTGTACATTATCATGTTGTCTTTACAGTGACTGTCCTCCTTCAAGTGGCAATTACACAAGGGACAGTCACTGTAAAGGCAACATGATAATGTAGAGAAACATTGTCATTTGTATTTTCAACAGTGCCGAGAGAGACTCCCTCCGCGAAATCACAGCTACAATTTCTGAGTACGTTGGGTTTATTTTTCTTTTGTCATTATTATGTAATCTGGTATTCAGCTGTTACAGAGCTAAAATACCCAGAAATGAGGACATATCTGTGTTGAATTTATTGTTAGCGGCTTTGGTTATTTAGAAGTTTAATTTTATTTGTTCATCTTTCAAGCACAAACATTTTGTGGACCGTAACATCTTCATTGTTTCGGGTATGCAATGAAACAGCCGTAACTTGCAACTACCTTCACGGTACTTGTGTACATTATCATGTTGTCTTTACAGTGACTATCCTCATTCAAGTGGCAATTACACAAGGGACAATCACTGTGAGATGTCCTCATTTGTGACAAGGATAGTCACACATGAGGACATCTCACAGTGACTGTCCCTTGTGTAATTGCCACTTGAATGTATTGCTATTCAACCACATTTATGGGCCCGTTTGGACCACAGCACACAGTAGCATCTACAGAGAAGAATATCCCAGGTGTAACAAGTTGTAAGAATATACCAACAGTTCTAAGAAGTTCCCTAGCACATAGTAGCATCTACAGAGAAGAATATACAACATGAGGGCAGCCACTGTAAAGACAACATGATAATGTACACTCATTGTATGTGTACATTATCATGTTGTCTTTACAGTGACTGTCCTCATTCAAGTGGCAATTATAGAAGGGACAGTCATTGTGAGATGTCCTCATTTGTGACAAGGATAGTCACACATGAGGACATCTCACAGTGATCGATTGTCCCTTGTCTAATTGCCACTTGAATGTATTGCTATTGAACCACATTAATGCTTTTCTTCTTCAACAAATGAGGACAGTCACTCTAAAGACAACATGATAATGTACACTCATTGTAAGGACAGTCACAAATGAGGACATCTCACAGTGACTGTCCCTTGTGTAATTGCCACTTGAATTACACAAGGGACAGTCATTGTGAGATGTCCTCATTTGTGACAAGGATAGTCACACATGAGGACATCTCACAGTGATCGATTGTCCCTTGTGTAATTGCCACTTGAATGTATTGCTATTGAACCACATTAATGCTTTTCTTCTTCAACAAACGAGGACAGTCACTCTAAAGACAACATGATAATGTACACTCACTATAAGGACAGTCACAAATGAGGACATCTCACAGTGACTGTCCCTTGTGTGATTGCCACTTGAATGTATTGCTATTCAGCCACATTAATGCTTTTCTTCTTCAACAAATGAGGATAGTCACTCTAAAGACAACATGATAATGTACACGGGCTGTAAGTGTACATTATCATGTTGTCTTTATAGTGACTGTCCTCCTTCAAGTGGCAATTACACAAGGGACAGTCACTGTAAAGGCAACATGATAATGTAGAGAAACGTTGTCATTTGTATTTTCAACAGTGCTGAGAGAGATTCCCTCCGTGAAATCACAGCTACAATTTCTGAGTACGTTGGGTTTATTTTTCTTTTGTCATTATTATGTAATCTGGTATTCAGCTGTTACAGAGCTAAAATATCCAGAAATGAGGACATATCTGTGTTGAATTTATTGTTAGCGGCTCTGGTTATTTAGAAGTTTAATTTTATTTGTTCATCTTTCAAGCACAAACGTTTTGTGGACCATAACATCTTCATTGTTTCGGGTATGCAATGAAACAGCCGTAACTTGCAACTACCTTCACAGTACTTGTGTACATTATCATGTTGTCTTTACAGTGACTATCCTCATTCAAGTGGCAATTACACAAGGGACAGTCACTGTGAGATGTCCTCATTTGTGACAAGGACAGTCACACATGAGGACATCTCACAGTGACTGTCCCTTGTGTAATTGCCACTTGAATGTATTGCTATTCAACCACATTTATGGGCCCGTTTGGACCCCAGCACATAGTAGCATCTACAGAGAAGAATATCCCAGGTGTAACAAGTTGTAAGAATATACCAACAGTTCTAAGAAGTTCCCTAGCACATAGTAGCATCTACAGAGAAGAATATACAACATGAGGGCAGCCACTGTAAAGACAACATGATAATGTACACTCATTGTATGTGTACATTATCATGTTGTCTTTACAGTGACTGTCCTCATTCAAGTGGCAATTACAGAAGGGACAGTCATTGTGAGATGTCCTCATTTGTGACAAGGATAGTCACACATGAGGACATCTCACAGTGATCGATTGTCCCTTGTGTAATTGCCACTTGAATGTATTGCTATTGAACCATATTAATGCTTTTCTTCTTCAACAAATGAGGACAGTCACTCTAAAGACAACATGATAATGTACACTCATTGTAAGGACAGTCATAAATGAGGACATCTCACAGTGACTGTCCCTTGTGTAATTGCCACTTGAATTACACAAGGGACAGTCATTGTGAGATGTCCTCATTTGTGACAAGGATAGTCACACATGAGGACATCTCACAGTGATCGATTGTCCCTTGTGTAATTGCCACTTGAATGTATTGCTATTGAACCACATTAATGCTTTTCTTCTTCAACAAATGAGGACAGTCACTCTAAAGACAACATGATAATGTACACTCACTGTAAGGACAGTCACAAATGAGGACATCTCACAGTGACTGTCCCTTGTGTGATTGCCACTTGAATGTATTGCTATTCAGCCACATTAATGCTTTTCTTCTTCAACAAATGAGGATAGTCACTCTAAAGACAACATGATAATGTACACGGGCTGTAAGTGTACATTATCATGTTGTCTTTACAGTGACTGTCCTCCTTCAAGTGGCAATTACACAAGGGATAGTCACTGTAAAGGCAACATGATAATGTAGAGAAATGTTGTCATTTGTATTTTCAACAGTGCCGAGAGAGATTCCCTCCGCGAAATCATAGCTACAATTTCTGAGTACGTTGGGTTTATTTTTCTTTTGTCATTATTATGTAATCTGGTATTCAGCTGTTACAGAGCTAAAATACCCAGAAATGAGGACATATCTGTGTTGAATTTATTGTTAGCGGCTTTGGTTATTTAGAAGTTTAATTTTATTTGTTCATCTTTCAAGCACAAACATTTTGTGGACCGTAACATCTTCATTGTTTTGGGTATGCAATGAAATAGCCGTAACTTACAACTACCTTCACGGTACTTGTGTACATTATCATGTTGTCTTTACAGTGATTGTCCTCATTCAAGTGGCAATTACACAAGGGACAGTCACTGTGAGATGTCCTCATTTGTGACAAGGACATTCACACATGAGGACATCTCACAGTGACTGTCCCTTGTGTAATTGCCACTTCAATGTATTGCTATTCAACCACATTTATGGGCCCGTTTGGACCCCAGCACACAGTAGCATCTACAGAGAAGAATATCCCAGGTGTAACAAGTTGTAAGAATATACCAACAGTTCTAAGAAGTTCCCTAGCACATAGTAGCATCTACAGAGAAGAATATACAACATGAGGGCAGCCACTATAAAGACAACATGATAATGTACACTCATTGTATGTGTACATTATCATGTTGTCTTTACAGTGACTGTCCTCATTCAAGTGGAAATTACACAAGGGACAGTCACTGTGAGATGTCCTCATTTGTGACAAGGACAGTCACACATGAGGACATCTCACAGTGACTGTCCCTTGTGTAATTGCCACTTGAATGTATTGCTATTCAACCACATTTATGGGCCCGTTTGGACCACGACACATAGTAGCATCTACAGAGAAGAATATCCTAGGTGTAACAAGTTGTAAGAATATACCAACAGTTCTAAGAAGTTCCCTAGCACATAGTAGCATCTACAGAGAAGAATATACAACATGAGGGCAGCCACTGTAAAGACAACATGATAATGTACACTCATTGTATGTGTACATTATCATGTTGTCTTTACAGTGACTGTCCTCATTCAAGTGGAAATTACACAAGGGACAGTCACTGTGAGATGTCCTCATTTGTGACAAGGACAGTCACACATGAGGACATCTCATAGTGACTGTCCCTTGTGTAATTGCCACTTGAATGTATTTCTATTCAACCACATTTATGGGCCCGTTTGGACCGCGGCACATAGTAGCATCTATAGAGAAGAATATCCCAGGTGTAACAAGTTGTAAGAATATACCAACAGTTCTAAGAAGTTCCCTAGCACATAGTAGCATCTACAGAGAAGAATATGGGTCAACGAGGTTGACTTCAAAGCCATGCAATCTAATGGTAATAGTAATATCATAATTTGACATACTATCAGAAATACTTCCTAAATAGACTATTCAATCTTATAAGAGATGGATTCATGAGAACTATTATTTATGAAATATGAGTCAATGACTTTAATTAAAAAAATTACACAATCTAATTCTTGTAAAAATATCAAAATTTGACACATTGAAAATACCTTCCAAAAGTATCGTTAATTGATTAATATGAATCACTACTCATGAAATATAATTTTATAAACCTAATCTAAAAACTACACAATAAAAATCTTAATAGCAATATTGTAAGAAACTATTCCCAAAAGCAAGCCTAATAAAATTTGATGAAAATAATTTTTGTTTCACTCAACTTTGACATTCACAACTTCCTCTTTTATTATAATAAGAAAAAAAATGTCTTTTTAGATATACCTCATGAACCATACTCGAATAATCTATCATTTTTCTTCTCAAAAACATATTTGCAGAGACTGCTTCTTTTACTTGTTTGTACTTTTATCTCTCTGATCGAAAGGGTTCCTTCAAGACACATTTTTCCAAGTTCACTGCTTGAGATATTTGAGGAGGGTTCCCCTGCTTGAGTATCCATCCAACCCATATTCGAGTAGTTCTACAATTGCACAGTCTAAATTAATAATACTGACAATTGAATGACGAATGATGATACATAGAATTGATATAAACTAATCCTAAAAACACTAAAACATTATTAATATATTTATATTTCATAAATAAAATTGATATAAAAGATTTGGAAAGATACATTAAAAAATAGAAAAACAGTAATTTATAATAGAAGGAAACTTAAATTGCTATTTAAAAAAAAAACAAGAGTCTTAAATCTTATCATTTTGTTTCATTATCATCCATAAGTACACACCTCTAGCATAATAATTATATTTTACCACCCATAAAATGAAAAAAAGATTTTCACAAGAGAAATTGAAGCTAGATTATAAAAATGAACCATCTTATTGGAAACTGGAACTGTTATCATACCCAAAAGGACTACAAAATTTCACCTTATCATACCCAGATTGTTGCTTTGCCTGGCGGAGGGAAATTTGATCAGTAAAATTGACACAGAGTATGTTGTCTCCATTGTCATGCTGGATAACAAAACACCAACTTTAATGGGCATGTACTGTCCCTTGTGTAATTGCCACTTGAATGCATTGCTATTTGATGCAGGGGCATCCCTAATGCAAGCCAAAGACACCATGATTGAAGGAAGTTGCCATGAAGCCAAGGAGTCAAATCCTATCAATTGGAACATAAGATTTTCACCTTGGAGCTTTGAAGGATTGACTGGTGAAAGGTCCTTTTGATTGACAAATCAGAGTCTTTTTGAATGACAAATCAGAGTCTTTTTGAATGACAATAAATTAGAATAGGAGTTTTAGATGTTTTCTTGGTTTGTAATAAATATTAAGGATTGATTTTATCTCCTTATAAACATCCACTTGTTGGACACAAGACCCCTTGGTGACTTATAAACCTTGGGCATCTTTTGAGTCCTTGGATGAAATGAGCATAGTAAGTGTTTATTAGGTGTCTTTTAGATGTTGTTAAGAATTTTGAAGGTCCAAAATAACTTTAATAAGGTTCCTAAAGTTTTACAACACATTTTTAACCTTCTCGGCAAAGTTGTTTGCAAAGTTGTAATGCAACTTTAAAAGTTGCTTAGCAAAGTTGACATTTGTTGGATAAACTGTTCTAACCACCTAGATGGTTGAACCAACATTTGGAGAGCCTATTTTAGGCTTCAAATGGTCGAAGACAGACAGAGAACCAGTATTGTAATCATTTTGCTTTCATAAAAAATAAAAATAACCCTATTTTAGTGCATTTCTGGTGAAAAAAGAACTCTGTACGGCTGTACGGATGGTGGTTGGATGATAAAATTTGCCTGGAAGTTGTAATAGTGACATCTGATGCTTTGGAAGTTGGTTTGATTGATTCTCTTTGTTTTATATCTAAGTTATTTCAAATTTTCTGTGCATTGTTTACAAACCCTCATTTTCAGGGTTTGACTGATGTAAAGACCTTAACTCACGTTTCAACCATTGGAATTCCTTCTTCCTTGGTGGAATGAGAGTTAAGGATGTATATTTGTATATTCTAAAAGCCCTGACTACTCTGCATCACTATTGAACCACATTAATGCTTTTTTCCTTCAACAAATGAGGACAGTCACTGTAAAGACAACATGATAATGTACACTCACTGTAAGGATAGTCACAAATGAGGAAATCTCAGAGTGATTATCCCTTGTGTAATTTCCGCTTGAATACATTGCTATTGAACCACATTAATGCTTTTTTCCTTCAAGTGGCAATTACACAAGGGACAGTCACTGTGAGATGTCCTCATTTGTGACAAGGACAGTCACACATGAGGACATCTCACAGTGACTGTCCCTTGTGTAATTGCCACTTGAATGTATTGCTATTCAACCACATTTATGGGCCTATTTGGACCACGGCACACAATAGCATCTATGGAGAAGAATATCCCAGGTGTAACAAGTTGTAAGAATATACCAACAATTCTAAGAAGTTCCCTAGCACATAGTAGCATCTACAGAGAAGAATATACAACATGAGGGCAGCCACTGTAAAGACAACATGATAATGTACACTCATTGTATGTGTTGTTTTGTTCTTTGTTCTTGATGATCTCAAATTCCTATGCTGCTGCAAAGGGGGGTCCTCTACAATAACAAATAAAAGAGTTAAATTTAAAATATTTAATTATAATTGTTACAAGTATTTAATTATTTTAAAGAGCATAACTGTGGCGCTCTTTAATTACCTGATCTGGCCACATCATTTTGTCTAGACTCAACCTCAACATGCTCATGAGCACCGACCCCTCGATCCTCTACAGTTGCTATACAAAATGTTACATTAATCCAAACACCAATTGTAATTACATATAAAAATTTTAATAGCAAATGTATACCTCCACCACTAGGATGCACATCATGCGAACCTTCATTATGCATAGATTGTGTAGAAGGATTGTCAGGCTGCATTCCAATATCCTACACATTGTTATCATTGCTTTCTTAAAACAGATATACTCACTTTATATTAGAACTTAACATCAAATAGACTAATTGGTAAAGTATTCAATTTGAAATAAATTTCATTTAGCTTATTTACCTGTGGCTCAGATGCATCATTATTTGAACCTTGCACACTGATTTCAGCTCGTAGCCGTTCAGCCATGGCTCTATAGCCTTGTTGGAAGCCAATTCTCTTGTCCTCTTCTGTGAGGCATCTATTGAACTCTGACCCCTACATTTTTTCTTGGTATGGTGAATTTTACTTGCATTGTTTGATCAAAAAAAATTTCCTTGCAATATATAAAAAAATTGATACAAGTTTTCATTTACTAATACTTACAACTCGTGCTTGAAGTTTGGAAAAACCACCAGAGCCGAGCTTGTGTGTCCCGTGCTTTTCTAATCTTGCCTTTGTTGCCTTTGATGTGTCAGGCAATCTATGAAAAGTTTGAAATATGTTAGAGACCAGTATAGGAAAAATTTAGAGGTTAATTAGTACATAATTACATTCTCAAAAGTATCACATACCTTGCTCTACTCTCTACTGGCGTAATTCCTTTTTTCATGTCAGCTTTATACTTTCCATCCAAAATCAAACCCTGCCACTCAGCCTCAAGAACACAGGGCGGACGCTCGTGCCTTGGGTTAACCTCTAAATATTTCCTGTACTGGTCCCTAATATACTTCAAACATAAACCAGCTCTTTCAAGGAGCTTGTTTCTCTCGAATGCATGAGGTCCAAAAAGCTGGGTCATACTATGTACAAGATCATCCTTCAACTTTTTATCTTGGTTATTCCACCTTTTAAGTAAAAAAAAACATGTTAGACTCATAAATGAAGAGAAGCTACCTTTAATATAGTTCAAGAAATTGATGAAAAGGAAAACTATTCTAGCAATGATATGAAATCAAAATAGTGGTTTGGGGTTTTAGTTAGGATATGATGTTCCACCATGTACGTATGGTGGGCCCGAATATCCGCAAACACTCGTCACCAAGTTTTTGCCAAAAAATATCATTCCCTACAAAATAATCATGGGATCATTAGTCGATGAAGAGTGATCAAAAACTAAATTACTATTATATCACTATAGAATAATAATAACTTTAAAGTACCTAGAAGTTTGGATACTTTTAAGGGAACGCCTTCATCGTCGCTGATGATCAATACGCAATCCTTCACCGTTCCCGTACTAGGAACACGGGAACATCCAGGAAATGATGTTGCATCGGGACTTGTTGCATCTCCTATTGCAAAAAATGAAAACCATTATCAAATGCCTCCAAGAAATAATACTTCAAGGGAAATAAATTGGTGCAGAGCACCCATGGCACAAACACAATCAAGGGATCTACATCGTAAACACATAACACTTAAACACATAACAAAAGAGAGAAAAAGAGGGATTTGTGTACCAGTAGATGGTGCAACAGTTGGTGCATTTAGGCTGTGTGTTGTTGACATGGCAGTCGGCAAGACATTTGTGGCTGTCCTGGATGGAGGCGGCGTTGTCATATCATCATGGAAAGGAGCTGAAGAATAAAATTGTTAGAGCATGCATAAATATAGAACGCGTGGACTAGCATGGACAAGATTGTTAGAGCATTAAAAAAAAAGATTGTTCGAGCATGTATTGTCAATGATTATGATCATTCCTATATATATTCAGTGGAAAACACAAGTGGGGAATGGAACATGTGATCTACCTGAACCACTTGCAATACCGGCCTCATCATGGGAATGGGGTTCAAAATTACGCAAATAACTCTGTAAAGACAATGCATCCATATTTTAATTAATGTCATAAAAGAGCATAACATAAAAACCATTATTGAACTCTTGTAATAATTAAAAATTTCATTAATACTTACTTTAAAGTTTTCAGAAGTGCGCAACAACTCAGCTGCCCTGTCTTTTATTTCCTGAGTCTGAGGATGTATGGATACCAAACGTAGAAGTTCTTTCCCAATTTTCTTTAGCAGCTTTTTAATGGAACCGATCGGGTCATCGGTCTCAGCTAAATCAATAAAAAAAGGGTCCACAAGGGGGGACTCCTGAGGGACTGCAGGTTGCTTTCCCTCTCTCCGACCACCAGCCCTCTGTGACAACAATAGTATTAGTATTATCAAAATTACTCCAAAACAATGAAGAAAATAACATTAAAAAAAATAACATTTTGCTTCTATCTAGTTTGCACAATTACAATGAGTTTTACCTGTTCATGTGTAGATGAGCTAGGAATATCGTCACCATCACCTTCGGGCGGTTGCTCCATATTGTGCCCCTGTGTCAAAGATCAAGTATAAAAATGTTAGCCAAAAATTTAATAACTAAATGGTATGTTGGAGTCATTGATTAGAAGTTGGTTTAATAGTATGTACCACCCCCATGATAGTAGCCTCGTTTGTATCTATGCGGTTCAAATTGTAATCAATAAGCAGCTCTTCCCCTGCACGTATTGATTTTATCGCACAGATGAATACACAATTTCCCTCACGCGCCTCAAATATGCAATTGGGTTGCTTTATAGTTGACCCAGGTCGTGTACTATTTATAAAACCCGCAATATTCCCTGTTACTTTTGGCCTTCCATCAATGTATATAGCCACACTTTTACTTTGATTATTATCTTGCTGTTGTATATAATTTGCCGAGAGTGCATACCTACGCATACTTTTTTTATATTGAACAATATGCATCCAACTTTTGTAATCGTAACATGGTCCAACATACTCCATCAATTCAGAAACTTTGTTGTAAGACACCTTTATGCCATCCATAGAAAATAGGCCCAAACCATGTAATGATGATGGTGCTATGCGATATATCCTCTCATTAACACAAAAATCAGTGTTTATTGGAGGAAGTTCCTTGGGTACCCAATGTTTCTGTAGATGTTGGTACCTCAAGGGCACCTCGATGTCGCCTTTCGTCTCATCATCATAAGAACATGACCCCCCTTGAGCAAGGAAAAATTTCATGTGTTTATTGAATTTCCTTCTAGTCCTTTGACCTCTAGTTAATCTCCCTATTCTAGATAAACTGCATGTCTCACTTTCCTCTTCTATTCCTATATTTCCCTCACTCGAGGAAGACACTTCTGACAAATACCTATTTGCTGGTACCTGCAAATGGGAGAGATCTTAGAAGACATCAATCTTACTATTGATAAGTGTATTAAATAGACTTTCTATAAGGTGTATTGACTTATACCTGTCGATCCATGAGACTGTGCGGGATGCTCTTGAAAGGGGTTCAATTTCCTGCAAATGTAATTCAATTATCATGAGCATAATCACATCATAATCATAATCACATCCATCATAAGCATCACATAAAAATTAAAAACATTAAAACGTACACATTATAACACTTATAGCTTTTAAATAGATAATGAATAAACTATGTAACCATTTAAGACAAATATATTTCTATCAAGAAATGAATATTAAATACATTAAGGATTGATGGCATACCTTTAAATTTCATCATCATCATCCTCATCATCCTCATCATCATCATCATCATCATCCTCGTCATCATCGTCATCATCATCGTCCTCGTCCTCGTCGTTGTCGTCGTTGTCGTCATCATCAACATCATCATCATCAACATCAACATCATCTTCATCATCATCATCAGTAGCAGCATCATCTTCTTCTTCTTCTTCATGAAAATTTGTCTCAGGAACATCATCCAATAATTGTCGATCGTGATCATCATCTACATCATCTTCTACTTCTTCGGTATCTTCTTCTTCCATCGCATTATACTTTATCGGCCTTCCTCTCGGTTCATGTCTAACAACAAATGACCAACCCGGTTTATGTGAAACCTCTGAGTAAAATACCTGCTCACATTGGGTTGGAAGAACATAGGGCTCATCCCCAACTGGCTCAAACGACCTTGTATTAACCATTGTAAATCCATTATCATGTTCAATAACAGTTCTATTAGGATCATTTGGATTAAGTCGTAGCCTATACCATTTGACAACGAAGAGTACTAATTTGAAGGAACTAAAGTCGCACTCAAGTATATCATCCAAAATGCCATAGTATTGATTTTTAGACTCTTGAGGATCTAAGTCATTTCTAGATGAAATATTAGTCACTTGAAAGACTGCAGTTATTCCAGAATCACAAGTTTTCTTCGTGTCATCCAACACTTTGACGCGAAATTTTTGACCATTACAGAACATACCCTTGTGGTGTTTAACCTGCAATAATATGTGAAACATGTCAAAATTATTATATCGTGAGTTGATAAACATACGGGTGATTAATAATTTTATACGTACCTGGAAATCTCTTAAACCATATGCTAAATCTATTTCCCTTTGCGTAACATTAGAATCTCCATTACGATGAGCTTCTTTAACCAATGAAGATACACCTTCCCATGTTAATGTGTGACCAGAATGTTGACATCGTTCAATCCATACCGTCATCCAATCAAGATTGTTTGCAATATACAAATGTAGTGCATCCCACTCTCGAGCAACTGTACAAAAAAAAAATAGACGACTTACAACCGATTTATTTTGAAGATTAAGAAATAATTTATTACAATAACATCTTATAATTTATTACCTGTCACTTTCCTCAATCTACCTTTCCCCATCAAGTACTCCCCTTTGAATTTTTTAAAAGGGTCGAGATCCCAAATGCGATCTACATGGATATTTGAAGCAAACTTAGGAAGATATTCAGTAATGTACACCATAGTCTGGTATACCATGTATCCCTCTACCATAGAACCCTCAGGATGTGCTCTTTGTCGAACCAAAGCCTTCAAAGATTTCAAGTGCCTCTCAACCATCCACATTGACCTAGTGTGTGCAGGTCCACACAATTCAATCTCCTCAACTTGGTGTATGAGGTAGTGTTCTTGTGCATTAAAAAAAGTTGGAGGTAGACACTTTTGCATTTCACACAATAAATGAGGAATTCTTCTCTTCCAATAGTTTATATCTTCTTTATGGATTTCTTTAGATGACAACCACCTACATTAAGAGATTCAAGTCACAAAAAATATATAAATACAAGACTTTACAAAATAATATACAATAGATTACATAGCAAGAAAAACAAATCGCGAATATAATAAATATATACAACAAATTGAACAGATATTACTGCTTACCTCATGTATTTTCCAAGATCATATATCACTTGTTTGATGTTATTGTTGAAGTGCTCTGGGAGAGATAGAGGTAGCACGTACTGCAGTAATTATAAACCAATCATTTCATTATTTTCTAACATAACATAATGAATAGTACACGTAGTTTATGAATATATTGTAAATACAGAAGAACATAACTTACCTTGATGAAAGTA
Organism: Chamaecyparis obtusa; assembly: GCA_027943335.1. NCBI lineage: Eukaryota > Viridiplantae > Streptophyta > Pinopsida > Cupressales > Cupressaceae > Chamaecyparis > Chamaecyparis obtusa. Next base: position 475,541 of record BSBK01007873.1, read on the forward strand.
TGCCAATCATGCATTTTGAGCCCTGGCCTAAATTCACTTTTCTTTGATATGAGATTGCTTATGTTCCCAGCAAATCCTGTGGGAAATCGAATTTTTCGTATGACTTCTTTTATGGCATCACTTTGCTGCTCCGTTAATAACCAAGGAAGGGCACTTATATTAATCTGATCTCTATTGCTATTTGAGTGAATGAAATTCTTCAGTGCATGATTGGATTCATGAATGTCATTACAAATTTTGACAATTTTTTCTTTGTCACGCCTTCCATCCAGTATTTTCCACAATGTCTCTGTTATATTCTTTCCAACATGCATAAGATCAAACAAATGCACAATTTGTAGGTCCTCGTAGTAGGGCAACCTACTAAATTGTCTGGGATAGCTTTTTAGTCCCTTTGGAAGGTTGTCAGTAGTGCCTTGACGACCTTCACGATCATCAATTACATAATTAGTAAACAAAAATCACAATAGAAATATATAAATTACAAACATAAACCATTAAGTGGAACGACATTACCTCGACGATTAATTCTATTATATTCCAACTTCCATAGGCGAGGTGTCATTCTTCGTGGCTTTGATGTAGTCTCTTCTTTCCCATTGAAAAGATGTTTTTCCATACTTCGATACTTATGATTCCTGTGGAGGAAGTGTCTGTACTCATCAAACACATGCTTTCCTAAACTTTTTGAATGACGAGATTTCATCTTTGGACCACAAACTGGACATGCAAATTTTCCCTTTGTTTGAAGACCTACAAGATAATGATATAATTGGATTATTAAATATGTTGATTTTTATAATTAGAATTATCATGCGCAACTTGAATTCACTATAACATATCACAAAAATGTGTTAGCCCTGGGGCATCATGTATTGTCCATACAAGTATTGCATGGAATTGAAATTGTCTTTGTCCTATTGGTCTAGACACGTCATACATAGTGACACCGTTCCATAACTCCACCAACTCGTCAATAAGAGGCTCAATATATACATTCATATCTTTAACTTGATATTTACCTACTTGAATGAACAGTAACATTACATAATTATTGTGACCATTTTACTGTAAGATTTGTAAGTACATGTAAATTAATAACTATCAAATGATAAAATACCTGGAACAATCATTGCCAACATAATGTGCTCCCTCTTTATTGACATCCACGGAGGAATGTTATTGTTGATAACAAAAATAGGCCACACCGAGCAAACAGATCTCATCTCTCCAAATGGATTGACACCATCCGCTACCAATGAAAGCCTGAGATTACGAGGTTCTTCTTTGAAGTGTTGCCACTTTTCCTCTATGTGCATAAATGTCGAACCATCCGCAGGGATTCGAATAATGTCATCTCGACTTCTATTGCGTGCATGGTAATCCATAAATTGTGCCAAGCTAGTACACCTGAATAATTGTCGCATCCGTGGAATAATGGGGATGTAACGAAGAACCTTGTGAGGCACCTTTTTTGTTATTCGATCTGTTCGATATCTACTCGTATGACATACAGGGCATTGTGTTGCAAATTCATGTTCTTTATAATATATAATATGATCATTGGGACAAGCATGTATTGCTTGATACTCCATTCCAATATCTTTCATAATAGCAGATAATTCTCGATATGAGCGAGGTAGAATATTTGATGGTGGTAACAAAAACTCGCCTATCAATCTACAGCAAAAAATATAAGTTGTTAATATAAACAATATTAGTGGTACATTATTCACCCTTTGTTAACTATAAAGACATATATGACATACCTTAACATACGTGACATTGTTATGTTGGATAAACCATTCATAACCTTCAAGTTCAACAACAACAATACAGTAGAGAGAAGAGTTGTTTGGGAGTCTTTGTATAGGGGCTCGTATGCCTTCTCAAGTAGAGGTACATCAAGGCTATCATCATCATCATCATGATCAGATCCGCTTGGACTAAATGTGTCATGGATCAATGTATTTATACCATCATCTTCAATTGTGTTTTCTGGCGCATGATCGTCATCTTCCATGGGATCATTATCTTCACCTTGGATATTCGCACCCCCATGTTCCTCCATATCATGTACTTCCCTGGGGAGATCAACCTATATAAAATTGATTAACATAAATAAACCATGATCTTCAACTCATCATCAAGTGATTTCATATGTATATAAATTGTTAAAATGATATAATGAACAACTTACCAGTGGATGATAGTCATGCCCCCCTTCAATGTGACCATTCTCCCTACAATGTCTCTTAACTGTTTTGATTAGCAATCTTCTACGGTTTAAGCCCTTACAAATTTTGCAGGGACAATAACATTTTCCATCACCTTTTCTTTTCAAGTTAGACCACAATCTAGCGATTGTCTCCCTATTTTGTTCTTCACTTATATTATCTGACATGATCGTTCTTCGCAGGAAGCAAAAATTGGGCTATGAAAACTTCGGTCTACAACTTTCAGTGACTAAGAAAAATTGTCAAAAGTACACAAATCTTCTTAGACCTATCCTTTAATATTTTAAAAGTCTAGTTAAAATATACATTAGATTAAAAAATATACAATTTTCATGCCTGAGCGCGCGGCTACGACTAGTGCAATGGTCTTCTTGCTTAGCTCTAGAAGCTCTCTAGCAATCAAAACATATAAGCTACAAGGCCTAACAGCAATTTCAAAACATATAAGCTACAAGGCAAGACATATTACATGACATGGCAAAAGGATTAAAATATACATTAGATTAAAAAATATACAATTTTCAAACCTGAGCGCGCGGCTATAACTCATGCAATGGTCTTCTTGCTTAGCTTTAGAAGCTCTCCAGTAATCAAAACATATAAGCTACAAGGCCTAATAGCAATTTCAAAACAAGGGTCATCAAAAGAACCAAAAACAATGTGTGCAAACAATACCTTGTGAAGTGGTATAGACAATTAGAAGATGCTACTATGTGCTAGGGAACTTCTTAGAACTGTTGGTATATTCTTACAACTTGTTACACCTGGGATATTCTTCTCTGTAGATGCTACTGTGTGCCGTGGTCCAAATGGGCCCATAAATGTGGTTGAATAGCAATACATTCAAGTGGCTTACACAAGGGACAGTCACTGTGAGATATCCTCATGTGTGACTGTCCTTGTCACAAATGAGGACATCTCACAGTGACTGTCCCTTGTGTAATTGCCACTTGAATGAGGTCAGTCACTGTAAAGACAACATGATAATGTACACATACAATGAGTGTACATTATCATGTTGTCTTTATAGTGGCTGCCCTCATGTTGTATATTCTTCTCTGTAGATGCTACTACGTGCTAGGGAACTTCTTAGAACTGTTGGTATATTCTTACAACTTGTTACACCTGGGATATTCTTCTCTGTAGATGCTACTATGTGTCGTGGTCCAAATGGGCCCATAAATGTGGTTGAATAGCAATACATTCAAGTGGCAATTACACAAGGGACAGTCACTGTGAGATGTCCTCATGTGTGACTGTCCTTGTCACAAATGAGGACATCTCACAGTGACTGTCCCTTGTGTAATTAAGTATTGTGGGGAAGCATTCTAAATAACCAAAGCCGCTAACAATAAATTCAACACAGATATGTCCTCATTTCTGGGTATTTTAGCTCTCTAACAGCTGAATACCAGATTAAATAATAATGACAAAAGAAAAATAAACCCAACGTACTCAAAAATTGTAGCTGTGATTTTGCGGAGGGAATCTCTCTCGGCGCTGTTGAAAACACAAATGACAACCCGCTTGATTTCACGGAGGGAATCTCTCTCGGTGCTGTTCAAAACACAAATGACAACCCGCTTTGTTCAAAACACAAATGATAACCCGCTTGATTTCACGGAGGGAATCTCTCTCGGCGCTGTTGAAAACACAAATGACAACGTTCCTTTTTTTTTTTGCACTTATATCCCGACCAACATAAGGTCCATTTGTAATACAACATGATAATGTACACTTACAGTGAGTGTACATTATCATGTTGTCCTTAGAGTGACTATCCTCATTTGTTGAAGAAGAAAAGCATTAATGTGGCTGAATAGCAATACATTCAAGTGGCAATTACACAAGGGACAGTCACTATGAGATGTCCTCATTTGTGACTGTCCTTAAAGTGAGTGTACATTATCATGGTGTCTTTAGAGTGACTGTCCTCATTTGTTGAAGAAGAAAAGCATTAATGTGGTTGAATAGCAATACATTCAAGTGGCAATTACACAAGGGACAATCACTGTGAGATGTCCTCATGTGTGACTGTCCTTGTCACAAATGAGGACATCTCACAATGACTGTCCCTTGTGTAATTCAAGTGGCAATTACACAAGGGATAGTCACTGTGAGATGTCCTCATTTGTGACTGTCCTTACAATGAGTGTACATTATCATGTTGTCTTTAGAGTGACTGTCCTCATTTGTTGAAGAAGAAAAGCATTAATGTGGTTCAATAGCAATACATTCAAGTGGCAATTACACAAGGGACAATGTCATGAGCTGTGACATATTGAACTTAGTATAATAATAAAATGATTAGATGATATATAATAATCTATTATTAACGGTATATAACAATAATATATAATTATTATCAAAAGATAATAATAATATATAGTTAGCATAATAAGTAATATGTTAATTAAATAATATTAAAATATTAATAAATAATATAATTATGATTATAATTATAATATAAATTAATAATAAATAATTATTAATAAATTATATATATTATATTATAATAATATATTAAGTAATAATATTAAATCAATTATTGATATAATAATTTTAATATATAAATAATATTAATAAACCTCTCAATATAAAACAATATGTTATCACTATAATAATATTTATTATAATATTATTAATATTACTAACATCATTAATTATAATATTTAATAATAACAATAACATTAATAATAATAATAATAATAATAACGTTTAAAGCAATATCGAATATCTGTAATCGATATACATCTACATTAAACATCTGCATTATCTATCACGATGAGGAATGAAGAAGTGATACAACAATCACTAGTCATTACACATCGATACCATGAGAGGATGATTAATGAACCAAATACTATGAAGTCAAGATCAACATGATATGAATAAGGGATAGGTCGCTATGTGTTTCAGAAGATGTATTGATAAGCAAGAAGGATAACCATTCATATATTATAAATAATCATTAATTGCACAAGTTTAGACAATGACATATCCGATAAAGCAATATCAAACATGAAGACCCGCTAGCAAATATGCACCATCACTTCCTATGTTATCATGACAATAACATAAACTAGATTGAATTCTACTATCTATATCAATAGACACCACATAGGAGGATATCGACTAAAGGATTGAAAGATTATCGATTGTCTGAGATAAACCACATCTTGTAGAAACACAAAAGCATCAGTGATTATATCACAAGCTATTGATGAATGAGGCATCAGTCATGGATAATAAGTACAATGTATCCTTAAGTATTAACAGGAATGGAAGTCAATTTGAAGATCAAACTCCATTACCAGCAATCAACCAATAAATGGACAATTATCAGAAAATGATATCGACTTATATCAGAGTAGAAAGATTGGATATCATCATAACAATATGGGATAAGGCAAGAGTTAATATCGATTGAATAAATACTAATGATAGTTAGACCAAACTAATACAAACACAATGGATGTTAACTACTGGTTGCACTACCAATTAGGGAAGATTACCTTCATAAAAAGATTTGATATTGAGTCAATCTGGGAGTTATCTATGATCAGAAAATAATGAAATAATATTATGTGAACTGTCAGATTATGGAAAGGTGTGATTAACAAAGGGACATGGAGGAAGAAACAAGACACGTCTCATTCATAGCATCTCTTCATTTGTTAAAGACAATATAAGAATGCATTCTCGTCAGTCACTCAAGGCATCATTAGAACTTTATTTACTTATCCATATTTGGATATACTCAATAGAGCATCTGCCTTTGGCAGTTTGGTTTCAAGTTTATCATTGCAGATCAGAGACAACACCATGATTGCATAGATAGAAAGGATAGTCAGAAACAACATCAATATTTGAAGTTGCAAGCATATAATTCAGAATCTGAAATAGCATAATTCAGAATCTGAAATAGCAACATATCACTCATAGCGATATTACACATTTGCATAATTACATCATCATATCAGACACAGCAAATACATTGCTGTAAGCAATACTTATTGATTGTATATCGATATTGTTTATATCAGACATACCATCATTATACTATCACTATAAGTGATAGGAAACATCATATTCATAGCATATTTCATATCATTATATCCGACAGTGCTATTAAACATATTGGTATCAATATCATCTTGCACACATATTGTGATTGAATCTGAAATAGCGGTTGATATCTTAAGTAACCTCCATTACTTAGTTTAATTGTAAGTATCTGATAGAGTAAGTCTAAGAAGTGGAGTAATTGTTCCTATTTTCCAAGTTAGCCAAAAAGGGGACATTACAGACAATCACTGTGAGATGTCCTCATGTGTGACTGTCCTTGTCACAAATGAGGACATCTCACAATGACTGTCCCTTGTGTAATTCAAGCGGCAATTACACAAGGGACAGTCACTGTGACATGTCCTCATTTGTGACTGTCCTTACAGTGAGTGTACATTATCATGTTGTCTTTAGAGTGACTGTCCTCATTTGTTGAAGAAGAAAAGCATTAATGTGGTTCAATAGCAATACATTCAAGTGACAATTACACAAGGGACAATCACTGTGAGATGTCCTCATGTGTGACTATCCTTGTCACAAATGAGGACATCTCACAATGACTGTCCCTTATGTAATTCAAGCGGAAATTACACAAGGGACAGTCACTGTGAGATGTCCTCATTTGTGACTGTCCTTACAGTGAGTGTACATTATCATGTTGTCTTTAGAGTGACTGTCCTCATTTGTTGAAGAAGAAAAGCATTAATGTGGTTCAATAGCAATACATTCAAGTGGCAATTACACAAGGGACAATCACTGTGAGATGTCCTCATGTGTGACTGTCCTTGTCACAAATGAGGACATCTCATAATGACTGTCCCTTGTGTAATTCAAGCAGCAATTACACAAGGGACAGTCACTGTGAGATGTCCTCATTTGTGACTATCCTTACAGTGAGTGTACATTATCATGTTGTCTTTAGAGTGACTGTCCTCATTTGTTGAAGAAGAAAAGCATTAATGTGGTTCAATAGCAATACATTCAAGCGGCAATTACACAAGGGACAGTCACTGTGAGATGTCCTCATTTGTGACTGTCCTTACAGTGAGTGTACATTATCATGTTGTCTTTAGAGTGACTGTCCTCATTTGTTGAAGAAGAAAAGCATTAATGTGGTTCAATAGCAATACATTCAAGTGGCAATTACACAAGGGACAATCGATCACTGTGAGATGTCCTCATGTGTGACCTTTGTGAAGGCAAGTGCCAATTTGTACCCAAGTTACCAATATTGTGGCAAAAGTGGGAATGAAGCATTTAGGGGTCAAATTGGGCAAAGAAGTGTAGAAGTGGCCTATGTGAGGTCTAAATAGCCTAACTAAGTCATGGTTAGGGTCTTATGGTGTTTGAACAATAAGTTTTGAACCAAAATCCCAAAGGTTGTAACAAGTTGTCAATGTTGTCATTCACAACATTGACAACATTTGTGCAAGGGAGCATTTTCGAGTAAGATGGTTATGTAACTATATGAAACCATTGAATTAGGCATCAGATCAACTATAAGAGGCCTCCATCGATCTGTGCAAAAGGTTGGGGGGAAAAACATTTGGAATTAAGAAGATTTGTAGAGTAACACGGTTTTAGTGAATTCTTGAGTTTTTTTGTTTCTTTGTTTTCAGTTGATTAATGGATTAGATAGCTCGCAGTGTCTATTGGAAAAGTTAGTACAAGTTGTTTTTTTATTCTATGTTGTGTTTTTTTTGAGTTTTGAAGCATTCCAACTAGTTTGTTAATTCTTTTGTTAAGTACCCTATCATTGGTTTGAACCAGGCAGGTTGAACAAATGGAGTCTTAGCTCATCATTCCATTGTCAATTTTGTACGGGCTCTTGGAATGGGTGAGGAGACTCCATGTACTATATGTTTGGAAGGAGGGGCCCTGGGAAGCTCATTTTCTATGTTTGCAATGATGTCCTAGGTGAGTCAGTTGAGCACAGTTAGGGATGACAAATCATTACAAGAAGATTACAACAAGTTGAATGCATTGGTTGCTTCAACTAAAATCTCATGGAGAGGTAGACACACATCTAAAGAAGCCCCAAGTCAAATTAGAAGATTGGGTGAGTTTCTTTGGCTGCTAAGAAAACAAACTCTTAGTCAGACTGTCCAAGTTGTGTCAAAATACTTGTTTTCAGGCATGGCTGTAGCAGTTGGTGTACAAAAAATCTAGGAGGAGAAGACCTTAGATATCTTGGAGTTCTCAATAAAGGGCATCTGAATCCTAAGCCCTTTAGGTGGCTTAATATAAACAAAAAGGCTTGACAAAGGCCTAATTGCTAGCAGCCTATTTTTGGGTGCAATTGGCATGGTTTGATGAACCGGATTGAAGTATTGATGAAAAGTATAGGTGAAGGAGTAATATTGAAACCAATAGAGGTCCTAGTGGCCAGCCTCTCCATGGAGTAAAGTTCTAGTTGAATGTGTTTCAATTTGTGAAGACAAGACTAGGAGTGTCCTAGTAGCTAGATTGGTATTGAGCAGAGTTCGTTGTATTTCTTGTTGGTGTACACTAGTTGAAGGAGTGGGATCTTGGGTAGAGATACCTAAAGAGTGTAGGGATAGTTAAGTACCCTATCAAGTCAAAACATTGGCCTAAAGAGACCCTAGTGAAGGATAGGGAGTGAGCAAGACAAAGTGTTACATCAATTAACAAGATCATTTTTTGGTAATTGTGTACATTATCATGTTGTCTTTACAGTGACTGTCCTCATTTGTTGAAGAAGAAAAGCATTAATGTGGTTCAATAGCAATACATTCGAGTGGAAATTACACAAGGGAATATCACTATGAGATGTCCTAACTGTGACTGTCCTTGTCACAAATGAGGACATCTCACAGTGACTGTCCCTTGTGTAATTGCCACTTGAATGAGGATAGTCACTGTAAAGACAACATGATAATGTACACAAGTACCGTGAAGGTAGTCGCAAGTTAGGGCTGTTTCATTGCATACCCGAAACAATGAAGACATTACAGTCCACAAAACGTTTGTGCTTGAAAGATGAACAAATAAAATTAAACTTCTAAATAACCAAAGCCGCTAACAATAAATTCAACACAGATATGTCCTCATTTCTGGGTATTTTAGCTCTCTAACAACTGAATACCAGATTACATAATAATGACAAAAGAAAAATAAACCCAACGTACTCAGAAATTGTAGCTGTGATTTCGCGGAGGGAATCTCTCTCGGCGCTGTTGAAAACACAAATGACAACGTTCTTGTTTTTTTTGCCCTTATATCCCGATGTGATTTCGTGGAGGGTTACGGTGCTGTTGAAAACACAAATGACAACGTTCCCTTTTTTTTTGCCCTTATATCCCAACAACATCGCAATTGCAAGTTAGGGTTGTTTCACTGCATACCCGAAACAATGAAGACGTTACGGTCCACAAAACGTTTGTGCTTGAAAGATGAACAAATAAAATTAAACTTCTAAATAACCAAAGCCACTAACAATAAATTCAACATAGATATGTCCTCATTTCTGGGTATTTTAGCTCTCTAACAGCTGAATACCAGATTACATAATAATGACAAAAGAAAAATAAACCCAACGTGCTCAGAAATTGTAGCTGTGATTTCACGGAGGGTTACGGCGCTGTTGAAAACACAAATGACAACGTTCTTGTTTTTTTTGCCCTTATATCCCGATGTGATTTCGCGGAGGGTTACGGCACTGTTGAAAACACAAATGACAACGTTCTTATTTTGTTTGCCCTTATATCCTGATGTGATTTCGCGGAGGGTTACGGCGCTGTTGAAAACACACATGACAACGTTCCTTTTTAATTTTGCGCTTATATCCTGACAACGTCGCAATTGCGACAGTGACAAATGTATTGTCGTCGCAAATTACGACGGTGTCGGGCTATATTTGAAAAAAAAAGGGCAAAACCGCATGACATTTGCCTGCCGTCGCAAATGGCCGTCGCAATTTCACCCCAAATGTATTAGTGTATGGGATGACTTTTGACTCCAGAAAGGTATTTTACTTTAGATTTTGCAAATTTTAAGTTTTCAGTTTTAGATTGTTCATAAAATTATCTGTCTAGATTTGAAGATTGTACCAGATCGATTCGTTCTTAGTAACCAGATAGATAAATAGGTATGCAAAACAACAAGCAAGTGATTTCAAGCATGTCTGAAAATAATAAACTAGGGACAAAGCAACCCTGCGCATGAAGAACCAAGTGACTGAATATGCTAATCCCTAGGAGTGCTAACCATGTATGTTCCAAAAAGTTTTGCAATAATGCACATATTCCTAGAAAATGAAAATTTTACCTCACTAGAGTTTGCAGTAATGGTCTAACTCTGTAAATTTTGTGATATCAAGAGGGAAAAATCCAATCCAAGCACACCGGGGTTTTGACACAGTCTGAGAATTTAATACATCAAGAGCTGCTAAGGAGATCTGACAGCCCAACAAGAGATCACACTCATGAAGATTTCCTCCACAAGGACATTTATATAGAGATTGTCACTACCATGGCAAAAATGGCTATTACCGCTTGAGGTTCCCTCCACATGATTGACCCAATTAAGGGAATGTCCACTACGGTTAACCCTATCTAAAGGTGACTCACAAAATATATCACAAGGGGACTAGATCAGATTCAAAGATTTGGGTTTCTAGTAATATCCAAAAAGGAAGTAGAGCATAATCCCCTAGCCTCTTCACCTCACTAAGACAAAGCAGACAAATTAATCCGACATGCTAAGACTAGGATTATCTCACAAAGATCTATGATGTCAACCACTTATGATTTATCAACCTCTCCGGAGAGAGAATGTATAATCAAAAGTTGAAAATGCACAAATCTAGTAGAATGTGAGACGCTCTTAGTATCCTCCCTACCTACAAGGGTTCTCTCGTTGAGAAGAGTTTTGCTGGAAACCCACTCTCTCAAGAACCACAAATAGGGTTCATAGGGCCTATTTACTATGTGTAACAAATATGTGAAAAGCAAATCTATGTTCATTTTTAGCCCAAAATGAAGTCTGTGATATGGAAGCAATAAAAGGTCACACAAGCCTGACATGTGAGAGTTAATCCAAATTGAAATGTTATCAGCTAAGAAGATTACCTGAATTCCTCACAATGTACTTAGTATATTTTTACCTATTGTTAGCAATTCTCACACTTTTCCCAATCAAAATCAGCAGATACCAATCAGAAATAGAAAATCTCAATTGTTAGGGTTAGCTGTCAGTCCCAAATCTGAAAATCAAATCTGGAAAACTACCTAAAAATGTGAAATGATAATTGAAACTTGGCACTGAAACTCGTACGATAGTGGGTCACCTCCTAGATGACAATCTAGAAACTCGTACGGTAGTGGGTGTCTGAACATACGACAATCGAGCCTCCAAACAATAATATGTAGCTTTTGACATGAACCTCGATCAAATAAACTATTGTACGATAGTGGGTACTTCCTGGTATGAGTTTTTGACAAAACTCGTATGAAAATTGTACGGACAAAAAATAAAGATCACAATTTTGAATAGAAAATGACAAGAAAATGATAGAAATTGATAGAATTGAAATGGAAACCTATTTCAGGGCCCCACGATGGGCGCCATAAATGTATGTGTGAATTTTGTACCTAGCTGTAGACACAACACCTCAGTAAAACATTAGAGGTTAGCAAAAATCAAAATTGTGCAAGTAATTGAAAACTAAACTAACTAGGCGATTTACTGCCTTCTAGTAAGTGTGAGTATGATATTCTCAGATTAGACCGAGATATGTGACATTGACGACACCTAAATGAAGGATTTGAATGCAGAATATGGACATGAATTAATCTATATTTTTGTATTTTCTATGCAATTATGATAAAAATTGGATATGAAACTATTCTAAATGAAACTAATATGATATGCACTTAATCTAAGAATTGATATACTAAATCATAGGAATGCTTCAAAACAATAAAAAATCTCACAACAGCTTTGATTCGCAAAGATGGATTCTTCGATCACCAATTCGACAGCGTGAGGATGCAATTTCATGGATCTTGATTTTAGAAGAGTTGAAACCTTGATTTTATAGAAATCTAGGGCTTTGGAGGTGCATGAGAAAAGTCATAAATCACTCTTGATAAACTCAGGTTGATTTTTGATTCAACAAGAAATTAGAGATAATTAACTCACAAAATCATGCAAATCATGCAAAAATAGCTTTTTAACTCAAATCAGAAGTTTATGTCAACTTTGAACTCAAAAGAGATGTTGAGTTTCCAAAAGTTAACAACTTGCATTGATTTTTTGATTTTAAGTTTAACTGCTTTTTGAGTGTGCACAATTAATTATGAATTAATTAAATAAATAAAGTGATTTATCCTCAACTTAACTGATTTTTGAATTAAAACAATTGATTTATGGGTTAATCAATTATTAAATCAAACTTTTATTTGAAAACTATATCATTAAATTTGACAACTGATTTTAATTAATTAAATAAGAATTTAATCAATTAGTCATAAGATTTTTTGATTTATTGTCTGAATTAAATGATATAATTTAGGAATAGATGTAATTAAATTCAATTAAATAATTAAGTGGCAGAATTAAATCTAATTAATTAAATATTCAAAATATTCAATTAATCAAACTTTAGGATAAATAGGATTTATCGCCAAATAATCATTAAATTAAAGATAATTAAGATAATTAGGAATATTGCTAAGAATATTCCCCAATGCAAAATTAAGATAATCAATTAAGATTTGATGATGTTCAAATGTGCCTTAGGTTAGGACTTCGATGTCGATTTCATTCGATTTGAAAATGTAGGAGGTCAATGAACCTATAGCCCATTTTTGGGGTATTACAATAATAAATGCAGAAAATATTGTTACAAACAAAAATATTTGCATATTAATGGGAAAGAGTGGGAAGAGCTTCTTGGACCCATGATATAAGTTACAGATAAGGAGGAAGAGCTAGGAAGGGGAAAGCGACAAAGGAAAGAAGTAAGATATGCGTGTGAGCCTATGTCAGATGATGATGATGAGTACTCACCATCTACTAGTAGCTCAAGTAGTGATAGAAGCTCTTCAGTGCACATGTACACTGACACAATAAATTCAGATAGAGAAGTAACAAGTGTTGCGGAATTATCCACAAAGCAATGTGAAATGAAGCCTCAAATTGGTTCATTAGCAGACAGAATTTGGTCATGCACTTTATTCTAGTACCACAAATATTTCTATTAGAAATACCTATTCGTCAATGCCCTTGCATTTACGGGACTTGGGAAACCAGGTTACTCGTGTTGGGCATTATCCCTAAAATGTAAGTTCATTGCCACCTATTGGCATTAAGCAGTATTGCCACTAGTGACAACACTTATTTGCATTCTGGATGGAAACCGAGCAGACAGTGCAAACCGAGCAGATAGTGCAAACTGAGCAGATAGTGCAAACCGAGCAGACAGTGCAAACCGAGCAGACAGTGCAAACCGAGCAGACAGTGCAAACCGAGCAGACAATGGAAACCGAGCAAGTTAGTACAAACCGATCAGGACAATGTAAACCGAGTAACATCTTGTCTACCGAGTCACCAATGCTTACCGAGTTCAATACCTACCGAGTGATCAGTATGAACCGTGCCTTCACTTCTACCGAGTGCATGACGATGCCGAGTAATGCAGTGGACGCCGAGTATCAGAAAGTCACCGAATCAGTTTGAAGGAACCGGGTAACCATATTTGGGCCGACTTAGTAGCACTTATGTTTATTTGTCAAGCCGACTGTATAATTGTAATTGTAATTAATTTTTTGAGACTTGTATATAAACTATATTGTAAAAAGATGAAAACGAATCATGAAGAATATATGTGAAAGCAAAAGAAAGGCAGAGATAAGCGAATTGCAGAAGGCTTCAGAAGTATAAGGTTCAGCAAAGACAAATTCATCACACAAGGTGATCAGTACATCAGAGAATCTCAATCAGCAATCCAGTTGCAAAGCAGAGATCTACTGTTTCATTCTAACAGGTGAATCAGTACTAAATCCTTTAACCGGGTAGACTTAACAGTCTTTGTATAAATCTCTTTACCGAGTGCATACTTCACTGTATGTTTGTAAATCCTTTAACAAGGTGGATTTAGCAATCCTTATTGCTCCTAACAGGGCAGATCATCAGAAGTGATCAAATTGTAAGCCTTAACCGGCCAACTTTATTCTGCAGTATTAAAGCTTTGTGGGTTTCATCCCCACCCCAGTTTTACTTTCTTTTAGAAGGTTTCTGGGTAACCAAATCTATGTGTCATTATTGTGAATGCTTTTAAGTTTCATGTTTCCTGTATGCAAAGGTTAAAAAGTAAAATACATGTTAAAAGAGAAGAAAATTTGGAGTTACTGATTCACCCCTCCCCTCTCAGTAACTTGGTTAGTTCCTGAATATTTCCAACAATTGGTATCAGAGCTTCATTGGTTCTCAAGACAAAGCTTAACTAGCTTGAGCAAAGATCCAGGACAATGGAGGTATTCAAACTGAACAAGGTGATTGAAAATGAAAAGCTAGATCTGGAAATGGCCATAGCTAAACTCAAAGAAGCAAAAGAACATCTTTCCCAATCCCTAAGAAGAAGGAAGGAACTTGCAAATCAGATGAATGATCAGAATTACATTGAAGAAAAGATTGAAGATCTTCTTCCCTCAAATAACTCAGATGAAGCAAACAATGCTATCAAAGAACTCCTAGAAAAGAATGGGTCTCTGCAGGAAGAAGTGAGAAAATTGAAAAGAGAACAAGAACTACACTCTACAAGATTCTGTGAGATCTTGGAACAGAGAAACAAGTTGAAAGATGAATTAGATGGAAGAAACATTGAAGTCCAAAACAAAACCCTTCAGCTAGAAAATCTAATTGATCAGATCTCTCATACAAATGAAGAAATTCTAAATCTAAGTTCAGAAGTAGAAAACACAAGAGAAGAACTAAGATCTGAAAAGGAAATCAATCTAAGATTGATGGATGACCTAAACGCTGAAAAACAAATCAATGAAGGAATGCTGAAAAGTCAAGAAGACTTGAATCAGCTGTATGAACGAAATCTTCATAGGCAAAAAGGAAAAGCAGGACTTGGATACAAAGAAGAAGGCGAATCCTCTAAGCAAGGTACTAAAAGAAATCAAAAACCTACTTGTAATCATTGTGGTAAAATAGGACATACTTCAAATAAATGTTGGAACAATGAAAAAGCAGAATTCAATGGAAAATGTTATAGCTGCAATCAACCTGGTCATAAAGCAAATGAATGCAGGGAAAAACCTAGATTCAGAGGTAATTGTCACAAGTGCAACAAACAAGGTCACAAGGCATCCGAGTGCAGATCCAAGACATTTAATCCAGCAGAACAAATTGTGAAAGCAATGTTTGGATGGGACTACAACACCTGGTGTAGATGTCATTACTGTGGAGAATATGGACACATTGGCATGAATTGCATAAAACATCATCTAAGGAAAAGAGACACTACCGTAAGATGTTTCAAATGCACTAAACTTGGTCACATAGCCAGAAACTGCATGAATGCTAATGAAATTGAAGAAGGAAAGAAAAATGAAGCAACTAAGGTCAGGAAACAGGTAAGACAAAAATGGATTCCTAAAGCTACCGAGCAATCCAGTCCAAGTAATGGAATGGATGGCTCTATCGACTCAAATTAAATTTCCAAGGAAGCACTGGAACTGTACTCTCATAGATCAATCTCAAGCAGTTCCAGAACTGAAATTAAAAGAAAAGTCTAAATCAGCATGCAAGATGCAGTGAGATCACAGGGAGGTCGGTATAGTCTTCACCGAGCAAGGTCGGTACCTGTCTTTACCGAGCAAGGTCGGAGCATTATGAATTTTCGAGTTCACCAAGCTGCGAAGTCTTTTCTGAGCAATTAATTCTTAGTGGGTGACAGTCTGTCAGAATTCCTACCCTAATTTGAAATGAGCATTAATGACAGAATTGTAAACAAAAAGCAAGTAATCGAACTCATTCTTCACCGCGAATCTTTAAGCACTTCGAGAGCAGAAAACTTCAAGGGCAACCCGGTGATTTAATACTCTTGCGTAAGGAATTTTCTGTGAGCTACCATGGCATCATCCAGCACCTCAGTGAAGAAAGGATCAGATATGTTAGTCCAAGGGGAGTGGAAAGCACCAGATTTTAAGATCGTGCCCGCTATTGCAGCAGCCCTAGATCCGAACGGAGCTCAATCTCAGATTCCTCCTAAGGTACTGCTTATCAATGATATCCGTAATCATTTTAACTGTTCTATTCAAGAAATGGGAAACCTAGAACTGGACATTGTACGTGAGGAACTATGTGTGGATGGTACTTTGAAACCCGAGCACAAACATCTGGAAGATAAGGGTTTAGTCCACATTGCACATCTTCCTTGAAACTTTCGAGATAAATGGGTTAGGTACATTCTCAGCCGAGTACACGATGGCAAGATTTGGCTTGAGCAACCTATTGAGATCACAAGGAAAATGATTCATCAAGTTACCGGTCTTCCCATGTTGAACAAAGCGAAAACTACCAAAACCCTAGGTCGGACGGAACTAGAAAAGAAAACCCTAGCCGAGTGGGATGGTAGAGGCATGAAGGTTAGCAGCATTACCGACGCCGAACTGAAGTTTGGTACACATATCATTGCACACAAGATTTACAGTTCTAGTCGACAGAACAGTGTCTCATGTGAAGCTGTTGACCTAGCATACAAAGTGGTCAAAAACAACTTGACATTTGACCTAGCAGACTTATTGTTGAAACAGTTCAACAAGAACATGGAAAGCATCAAAACTTCCAAAAACAATCCATGTAAGTTTGGATCCTTGATAGTCTGTTTATTCTTCTATGTTCAGAAATTCTTCCCTTCTAAAGGAAAAGTGGTATGGAGAAAAGATGTGCCAGTACTTTATGAAATTAATGAATTCATCGCAGAAATGGGTGAAAACTTTGAAAGCATCATGGATAATTATTTTGAGTCTTTCAAAAAGAAAATGAATGACAGATTCCGGATTCCACAGAAGTTGGTGGAAGATTACAAAGATGACATCTGTTTTATGGTAGATTGTGATAATGTGTATGTTCAAGCAGTTAAACCGAGAACTGTGTATGCAAAACCTCTTCCTTATGAGGTAAATATTGATGAAACCAAGAACATTATTGAAGCACTTCTAAATCAGCCTGTCAATCCCAAAGCCCCATATTTTGGAACATATGATGAAGCTAAGATGAGAATTGAACTAAGCATAAAGCTTCCACAGGCGGTAAACAAAGGAAAGAAAAGGATAGCTAAAATGCAAATGATAACCGAGGAGAAAGAAGAAATTGGTGAAAAAGAAGAGGAAAAGGATGAGAAAACAGAGGAACCAGAACCTGTAAAGAAGAAAGGAAAAGTTTTTATCACTAAGGCATCTGTGCCTCCCACTGCTGTGTTTACAAGGAGAAATACAAGAGGAAAGGCAGACAAGGCAGAAAAGGCAGATAAAGACATAGTATTCAAAAGACCTCCTCTATCCCTTCAAGAAAAGCTCAAACTCTTCAGAGATGGATCAGGATCTGGAGTAAGTAACATAAAATCCCTGAGATATGAAACCAGATCGGAAGCAGAGCAGAAGGAAATAGAAGATGCTATTGTTGAGAAGATGGGACAGTGGAAATACTCTCCTGAAGAAATTACCCCACAGGTTCCAGCAGTTCTATTGAATCCGATAAGAATGAGATGGAGCAATGCAAGGCAAACTGTAATAGACATATTTGATCAAAACCTGAGACAGTTGATGCCGAGCCTGAACAATGATGAAGTAAAGAAGGCACTAAAAGAAAATGAAAACAAGATGACATTGAAGTTCAATACTTGTTTGATTTTGATCAACAATATTGAATCGGTTGTGAAGGCTGCAAAAGCCACATGGAAGAACATATACCACCTTCACCAACCGAGCATTGAAACTGTAATAATAAAGGATATTGAAGATGACAGCGATGAGCAAGAAGAAGACACCGAGGTAGATGATACTGTAAGGATAGCAGCAGAAGTCATTGCATCCCTTCCTACCTCTCCAGTGAAAGTCTCTACATCCAGCCCAGAGACACCTTCAAGCATGGTTGTGACAACTTCTACATTTTTCCAATCATCCCTAGCAACATCAGAGGCAGCTACCATTTCTTCTACCGAGCTACAGTCTCCTGTACCAGTAAGTTTTCCAGCTTTTGAATCATCAAGTGTAAATATTTTAAGTTCTCCAGTAGAAAGTATACCAGTGTCAATAGCCAGCCCTACTTTATCTACTGTCACTACTACAAGAGCATTAAGTACAGATAATCCTAAGGCTCTACCGAGTATAAAATTTTTGGGTAAAAATATAGTTGAGGATATAGACCTAGATGAAGAGATAGAGATTCCTACTTTAGATTTTGCAAATCTCTCAGCAGACCAGATGCAGAATATAGGTGAGATCCTCCAAAGGAAAGCAAAACAAAAGAAGCTTAAGGAGGAGAGAGACAAAGAGTATCAAATCATCAAGGATGCTAAGGACATTTTGTCTGATGCATTAGGCATTAAAGTAGACTCCTCCCAGCATGTTTTGTTACAATTGGCAGAAGCAGTTGAGAAATACAATGAGGACTCATCCGGGACAGAAAAGTTAGTTGAAAGAGCCGAGAAGAGATTCAACAATAAAGTGCTTGAGCACATTGCTCAGCACATAGCTATCAACCAAGTAGAATTGTCTTCAGTTTTGTCTAACACAGAGTCTATTTATTCGAATGCTACCTCTCTTTTGGCCAGACTATGCAATTTTGTCGAGTTCACAAAGGATGTCAAAGATAAAATGAATAAAATAGATGAGGATATGAAGATTAGCATACAGAAGCTGCAACTTGAACCAAGTTCAAGCTCTGCTCATCACATGAAAATTTCACATCTATCCAATATGCAGTCTGATCTATTGAAAGAAGACTCAAGGATCCGGTCCACACTGCTAGACATCCAACACATGATCCTTCCCATCATGAATACAATGTATAAGCACATTGAACATTCCAGAACATTGATTCATGACAATCAGTTCTCCATAGCAGATCACATGATTGAACTCTCTGCAGAAATCCAAATTGCTATACAAACATGTAAGATTATGCAAGAAAGTTGGGACAGAACCCTGGCACTAATAATAAAGGTACATTCTGATTTCTTATCAAATTTTGGATTCTCTCTGTAAATAACTTGTATATGCACCTTTGGCATTATCGTCAAAAAGGGGGAGATATGTATAGAAGGAGAGATATGTATACTGTATAGATTTGTATAAGAAACAGTTAACACATTGAAAGGGGGAGACAATGTATAAAGCCCTATAACAAAGACAAATTTTGAAAAATCAAAATAAAACTCAGCATGATTCGTGTATATAAATTTTGGCCAATAAGTGTTTTTGTCACTAATGCCAAAGGGGGAGATTGTTGGCATTAAGCAGTATTGCCACTAGTGACAACACTTATTTGCATTCTGGATGGAAACCGAGCAGACAGTGCAAACCGAGCAGACAGTGCAAACCGAGCAGACAGTGCAAATCGAGCAGATAGTGCAAACCGAGCAGACAGTGCAAACCGAGCAAACAATGGAAACCGAGCAAGTTAGTACAAACCGATCAGGACAATGTAAACCAAGTAACATCTTGTCTACCGAGTCACAAATGCTTACCGAGTTCAATACCTACCGAGTGATCAGTATGAACCGTGCCTTCACTTCTACCGAGTGCATGACAATGCCGAGTAATGCAGTGGACGCCGAGTATCAGAAAGTCACCGAGTCAGTTTGAAGGAACCGGGTAACCATATTTGGGCCGACTTAGTAGCACTTATGTTTATTTGTCAAGCCGACTATATAATTGTAATTGTAATTAATTGTTTGAGACTTGTATATAAACTATATTGTAAAAAGATGAAAAAGAATCATGAAGAATATATGTGAAAGAAAAAGAAAGGCAGAGATAAGCGAATTGCAGAAGGCTTCAGAAGTATAAGGTTCAGCAAAGACAAATTCATCACACAAGGTGATCAGTACATCAGAGAATCTCAATCAGCAATCCAGTTGCAAAGCAGAGATCTACTGTTTCATTCTAACAGGTGAATCAATACTAAATCCTTTAACTGGGTAGACTTAACAGTCTTTGTATAAATCTCTTTACCGAGTGCATACTTCACTGTATGTTTGTAAATCCTTTAACAAGGTGGATTTAGCAATCCTTATTGCTCCTAACAGGGCAGATCATCAGAAGTGATCAAATTGTAAGCCTTAACCGGCCAACTTTATTCTGCAGTATTAAAGCTTTGTGGGTTTCATCCCCACCCCAGTTTTACTTTCTTTTGGAAGGTTTCTGGGTAACCAAATCTATGTGTCATTATTGTGAATGCTTTTAAGTTTCATGCTTCCTGTATGCAAAGGTTAAAAAGTAAAATACATGTTAAAAGAGAAGAAAATTTGGAGTTACTGATTCACCCCTCCCCTCTCAGTAACTTGGTTAGTTCCTGAATATTTCCAACACCACCTTTGGCAAGGAAGTCTCACTCCTCATTTTACAAAAAAGGGCAACCATCTATGGTCCAAGGTTTTAATTCAGCTGACAAGTGGAGAGCTTCTCAAGGTACTGATCTCTTTCGTAGAGAAGTTCCTGATTCATCTCAAGGTTCTCATTTAGGTGACCAACTCATTGGAGGTCCACAAATAGACCCATTGATTTCCCAAATTGGTAAAAGGGTAGATGCAATTTTGGAAAGAGTATCCCAATTGAAGAGAAATGGAAATTCCAGTGAGCATAAAGTTATTGCAGATCCAATGGGTGTATCTCCTCCATTGACAAATATAACTACTTCTAGAGACTTGAGTTTAAATCGAGACTATTTGTTCCCAAACATGCCCCAATCGAGAAGATGAACTAGATGTTGCTTGAGTAAAGAAGATAGTGGTTTATTAAAGCATCTGCTTAATCCCACTTGCTATCAATTACTAATTTTTGAGCGGCTTACCAAGTACTGTTGTGCGGGATTTTTGTAATATATAATGTCCTCATGCAAGTACATGCCAGTTTTTGTAAACATTTTATAATGTAAAGGGTTAGTGAGCAATATCAAATAAAAGGTTATTCCATGTATTATTTAGACACATATCAATTAGGAAACCATTTTTCTCCCATTACATGGTAGAAATGCCTAGATTCACTTTGTCGGTATCAATAGGCAGCAAGATGAGGGAAGAAATATTTGTGAAGAGGAAGTACAAATGTTATTGTCCAAAACTATTTGGAGAGTAATATTCTTCTCCTGATTGTGATAAGGCGTACTAGGACCCATAGGAAGTCCCCATGACCCATTTTGACACATTTGAATGCTCAAGTGTGTTTGGAGGGGTTGTAGGACCCCTTAGGACACACTTGAGCATTCCAATGTGTCCATAGGGGTCATGGGGACTTCCTAGGAGTCCTAACGCGTGATAAAGTGTACTAGGACCCCTAAGAAGTCCCCATGACCCCTTTTGACACATTTGAACCCTCAAGTGTGTCTAAAGGTGTCGTAGGACACCTTTAGACACACTTGAGGGTTCAAATGTGTCAAAAGGGGTCATGGGGACTTCCTAGGGGTCCTAACACGTGATAAGGTGTACTAGGACCCCTAGGAAGTCCCCATGACCCCTTTTGACACATTTGAACCCTCAAGTGTGTCCAAAGGGGTCATAGGACCCCTTACGACACACTTGAGGGTTCCAATGTGTCAAAAGGGGTCATGGGGACTTCCTAGGGGTCCTAGTACATGTGATAAGGTGTACTAGGACCCATAGGAAGTCCCCATGACCCCTTTTGACACATTTGAATGCACTAAGTATTTCATTTTCTTCCTTAACCCCACAAAGTTCATATAAAAGACATGTATGGCAATCTTCACAGTATTTAGGAGGCACAAATTGGTAACAATTGAAGCAGTAGGAATCAGAAATGCACACCCTTCTTCACCAAACTGTATAGATGGAAAACCTAAAATACATCTGGAAGTAGAGCTACTCCCTTCGCTTCGGGCCATTGCAAATTAGCGAAAGTTTTTTGCACTTCCCTCCAGCAAAATAGCTTATTTCGATGGCCGCCCATGAATTTTTTAAATGGATGATTGATTTCCTTTGCTTCTTTCAATGGCCATCCATGATTTTTCTACAATCTTCCAACCTTTCGTACATAGTTGTAAAATACATATAAAATAATATATAATATATGATATATAATGTAACATTTAATATTAATATATATTAAATAATATTTAATGTTAAATTTATATTATATAATATTTAATATTTAATATTTAATTGATATTATATAATATTTAATTGATATTATATAATATTTAATATATATAATATATAATCTAATTTAATATATAATATAATATATGAAGGATGGAGAAATGGGAGGGAGAAAGGGGAGGGAAAAGTAAAAAATCAAATTTTTGTCGACATTTTTGGGAACCTGAAAATATTGGGTACATGAAAAATATCGGGTACCCAATTAGGCTCGGTATTGCTTTGTGCACCAAACCTACATGGTCAACTATTGAAATGTCTCAAAAAATATATTTTTCCCCTATTTCCCTGAGTTCCAAACTTCGACCATGTAGCTGATGTTTTTTTTTTACCCAAATTTAATGAAACGAAAAGGGTATCTTAAGGAGATTATCAGCTTTCTATCGATATAATTGTTGTCAAATTTTGAATTCGATAAGTAATTATTAGTTATTTTCTAATTGAGTTACCTTTAAAGTATTGATTTATATATTGATTGAAAAATGACTATAACTTTCAGACGGTATAACATTTTTGAAATCCAAAAAATGCGTCACATTCTATGCTTCGCCTACTATAAGGAATTTTTTTTTTTTTTGAATTTTGTAAATTTTTGAATGAGTTAAGGTGGTCAGACATGAGAGTTTTTTTATTCTGAAAATGTTGTAGCAAAAAATTCATAATTAATTATTTTTTTAGAATAAAATTACAAAAAAATATGCGTCACATCCGGGCATGAGTCTACTACTTATATATAAAATCTTATAATAAAATATTATTATTTGATTATGATTAAGGTGGTCAGACATACACCTACTTCTTATTTTTTTTCAAAAAATTTTGTACTCCTGCATTGAAATCTATACTTTTCACCAATCATACTAACTTTTTTTCAAAAAAGGCCTAGTAGTTTAGAAATTACCTTCAATTTTCTACCGATTCTATTCTTACAACTTTTTGATATTAAGTTGATAGCTAGTTGAAATTTTCACATCACGTTGACTAACCCTAATTTGCTAATTTTTCATTGCCACTTAAGGGCATAGTTTGGCCCCTCATGATCTTGCACATACCCTTCTTGCCAAGTTATAAAACTATCAAGCCTAATTTGTTTTTGGATGAAAGATTATTGTGTGCATATAGCAAAATAATGCTAGATATGTTAGAAATTTACCTAATCACTTGTTTCTATTACATTGCCCACTTTGAGAATGTGAAAATATATGCATTTATGACAACAAAATGATTAAATAGAAGTACTCAAAAAAATAACATAAAATCAAGCATTAAAAAATATGAAAAAAACCTATTAAATGTACATTTTGTGTGTATAATTGAATGGAATCTAATGTCAAAACATGAACATGCTAAACATAAAATCAATATAATTGTAATTTACTATTAGAGTTGTAAAGTAAAATTTTAAAAGAAAGTATTTGTATATTAAAATATAAAGTTAATAAAATTAATATTAAAAATAAATTTACTTAGCTTTTTACATCAGATTTTAAAGTATATTAATCTATTGTTTTATATATATATATATATATATATATATATATATATATATATATATTATATAATTATGTTTTGTACAGCGAATCAAAATGCCTAATGAATCTAAGTTTTTACCAATTCATTAGCTACTTCTTGTAGCTGTTCGGAATGCTCAATTTGTGGAATTGAATATACTTCATATCTTTCTTTCTATGATCCTAATTATTTTTAGTTCCTGCCATGGCAGAGAACTATTGCGGAGGGCTTTCTGCTTAAGTGGTGATTAAAATTGTTTTCTTTAACGAATGAGAAGCTCTCTTTTGTTCTTACATATTTTCATTTTGAAGGAGGACTATTCGAACATGCTCAAATGTTAACAGAACAGAAATTTGGCAGGTTCTTATTGGTACTACTGACAAAATACAGAAAGGATTGCAAATTCCCAGAGAAGAGAACGCACATTCTACTATATTTCTATTTATTGCAGATCGCCAGAATGTCTGATGGCTCCAGACATGTCAGGTTCAAGCTGTACTGTATAATTCTGTTCTGTTCATGATTGGGCCTAGATTCGGTGACTGCATTATATTAGAAGCACGTTTCCAGCTAGCTTCATCTAAAGGAGCTCCATTTAAATCTCCTTCAGAAAAACTAACTTTAACATAACAAATAATAGTTGGGCAATCTAGGTATTTGTGTGTTGACAACTACACATATTGACAGTCCGCATGCAAGGATGTATAGGCAACATGTGGATGGTCCGAACAGGCAATCAGTGAACATGTGGGATCAAAGATTAAAGACTCACCCATTCCTCTTTTCTGTAGAGAAGCTCAATTTTGATAGGGAAAATTAGATTTGTTTTGCCCGATTGCACATAAAAATTACAGGAACGGAGAAAAGATTTGCAGGAAGCTTTGTCTACATGCTCACATGTGTTATGGCTGAATACGCGATTTAGAGAGAATAATTTGATGCCCAATCATCTTTTAGCTATTTTGGTAATGACCATTTCGTTGGTATGCACCTTTTTAATGAATTGCATGGACGCAAGAAAATAGTTGGTGAATTTAGTTTCTATCAGACTAATTGATCTGACGAGACATGGATATACCATCATTCTAACTGCAGGCAAGCTGATTCTTGGTTCTAGTTACCTTTTTATATTTTGATACACTTTCTTAATTTCCTAGATTTTCATTTTTTTCTATCTGAAAGTTTTAACGTAGGGAATTGTCGATAATGGGGAGACGAAGCATAATTATTTCAACCATATTGGGTTTGCTATATTTAGCAGTAGGCTCTAATAGGGCTCGTTCCCAGGGTAGTTGCCTGGTTAATGATATTTTTGCCAAAGATAGTGACATGCGACTGGGTTTAAATGCATATCTTGCAACTCTGTGGGTGATATGAATTACAGATGCACTAGGTTTAATGTGACAGACCCTGTCTCTAAGGTACCTAGCTTAGCTTTGCATTGCTTTAGGAGAAATTAGCCTCTAGAAGATGTATTATTGTCTTAATTAAACATATTAACTTATTTGATTTGATGGGTTCTAAATATCATTGTGTATGTTTGGTCAGTTGTCTTACACTACATGCCTTGCAAATTCCCTCTTCTCAGAAAGTGTTTGGCTCACAGCATATCTTTTCTGTCTACATCATCAACACACATTAAAGATTTTTTGTTTTCATTCTTTCAAATGCATTATTTTACAGGAATTTATCTTATATTAGATTTCAACACCCTACAGGTTATTTTTTTTAATCAGTGTACTACTTGTTCTTCGTGTTCTTTATGTGATCAGGTGGGCGGCCTGCCTTTAAATAGATATTGATCGAGTCCCTCGTTGCTGAAACAAATGTTTATTATATTAACTAGTACGGGTGCTACAAATGTTCCTGGTATTTCTTTTAAATAAGATTTTACTCTTGACATTTTAATTTTCCATTTTAAGATTTCAGATACAGGTCGGCGTGTTGTTTACAATGAATAATAGACAAATTAACATGCCTCAGACTTGACATGGACATGGCAATCAAAAGAATCACAACTGACAAGTAACTTGGAAACAAATTGGCGATGTATATGTATTATATTCCATGTGATGATTTCTATGAAAATGAGATTAACTGTTGTGCCAATTTGTAGTTCCTGTCTACCACAAACCATTTATCAAATTTCAAATCTTTGCATAATCTTTGAATGGTTTTCCTGGGTCATGATTGGAAAATTAAATGTACGCTCTGCTATGTAGTACTTGGATCCATTTTAATGCACACATGCCTTATATTATACTTAGGAGGGATGCTTTCTATGAAACACGTTGTGGAAGAAAAGAATTGTCCAAAGTTGCTCCTTAATGCCTCATGGTGTCCTGAGAAGGAGCAGCTTTCACATGAATTCCTAAATTTTATTGTGCCACCTTCACAGACGTGCTTTGTGCACCCATCCGTCAGACATATTTCAATGCCAAAAGCAGTGTCATTTTATATCACAAGTTGTTTATTTGAGAATCATGTTTGTTAGCGATGTTCAAAATGCAGATTGGTTTTCTGATTGTTGCAATAGTCTAGGGACTATAAATTGACTCAAAAGAGCTCATATCATATGAATATATGATATGCCAGCACAGAATGCAAACTCCATTAGATTGTTTTCATTGTGTCAGTATTTGTGAAATTGTGTCAATATTTGTGAATTACCTAGATAAGCCTGCATATGAAAGTTTGAATAAAGAAAACTCATATATATTGTCAGATTTATTCTATCGCAAAAATATTGCTCGCAATAAAATCATTTTACTACATTTTCATAGCATTGTTAATCCCTCTTCTGATAATAAGGAGTAAGAACAACCGGGAATGCATTCCAAAGTTCTTTTGTAGTCTTCTCAAGTCAGTTTTGGTCAAGTTAGTAGTATGAATTGCACATTCTTGACACTTGACCCAGTATGACTAAATTTTGCAGGTCCCTGCTAATGAAGATTTTGTAGCAGTTGCAAGGCTAGAAGATGATGCGCTCTTTTATCAAACAAGAAGTGAAATTGCAGTTGCTATTCTGAACATTGACCCAAAAGCAGAGTGCTTGAACCAAAACTCTTCTTCCAGTCTTTGGCAGGAACCAAAACTCTTCTTCCAGTCTTTGGCAGGAACTTAGCTGCCCTGCAGCCCTTGTTTAATTAGTATTTAGAGCTTTAAATTTGCATCGTAGAGTCTGATACATGAAAGGTGATTTTCAGGCATGAAGGCAGACTAGTCAAAGCAGTTGTGAAAGACGTGTTGGATATCTTGAAGAAGAGGGTTCCCCTGGATGTTCCTACGCATCTTGTGGGTGTCGACAGGGGTATTCATGAACTAATAAACAGTTTGCATCTGAATTCGACAGACGAGTTTGGTTAGAGTGGGAATCAGCAACATAGGTGGTGTCGGCAAAACCACCTTGGCCAAGGCCGTTTACAATGAAATTCATCGCAGATTTGATGCCTCTTGCTTTCTCTTCAACATTGGAGCTACTACAACTGCACAAAACAACACTACAGTCATGGACTTGCAGAGAAGAATTTTAAGGAGTTTGGTAAATTACGAGGGCGAAGTATCAAGTGTTGATGAAGGAAGATCTCTGATGAGAGATTGATTGCAAAGAGTTCGGGCTCTTGTGGTTTTGGATGATTTGGATGATAGAATGCAGTTGCATGCAATGTATGGCGATGGAGATTGGTTTGCCCATGGTAGCAGAGTCATCATTACTTCTCGAGACCAACACATGCTCAACCTTGCTAAGGTCGATTCAGTTTTTGAAATGACTGGATTCGGGGAGGAAGGAAGCTCTCGAATTGTTCAGCTGGCATGCTTTCCATGGAGTAATGCCGGTGACCCCTTACAAAGAGATTTCTACAAAAGTTGCAAATGCTTGCCGAGGGCATCCTCTTGCTTTAGAAGTCATTGGATCGTATTTGTCCGATAAGAAGGAGCCAAATGACATTCGATGTTGGGAAGAAACTGTCCATAATATTGGGGAAAATCCAGGTGTATATAGAATCCTTAAAACGAGTTATGATGGACTGAGCCATGTCGAGAAGGAACTTTTTCCTGATATAGCTTGCTTCTTTGTTGGTGAAAGAAAAAGTGATGCTGATCTTTTCTGGGATGTTTTATACCCAGATAAAGTTCAAACAGCCATCAAGAATCTTTCCTTGAAAATGCTTATAACCATCCATGGCCATGAAAAACTCCTGCATATGGATGACCTTCTGCGGGAAATGGGAAGAGGAATTCAAGAGCAGGGTGATAATAATAGAAGACTGCGGCTGCCTGTGGGCGCAGACAAAGATTTGAACAGAGGCAGAGCAGAGAGAATGAAAATGCTTGTTTACACAGGACATAATGCAAGTGAGCTTGTTGTCATGCATAACATGCTGTCTCTGTGCTACCTATCTTTGCAAAATACAAAAGTAGTGGTCAACATTGGAAAGCTAACTCCGAATTTGGTATGGATAAAAATTAGCAATTGTGAGATTGTAAGTGAGAGGCATAGATGGATGATGTCAAGAAACAAACACCAGTTGGATGGCAGTTGGTCTCAAGTCAGGATCTTATTTCTGGCGAGGTGTGCATTTCCCACCAAAATCCCAAACACGCTCCTCGACAGCTTGGTGAACCTTCAGTACTTGTATATACAGCATTGTGACGCTCTCACAACACTTCCAAGCACAGTCGGAAACTTGTCACAACTCAAGAAGCTCAAATTGTGCAGCTGTTCAAATTTAACAAGCCTTCCCGATACTCTGGGCAACTTGGTGTGGCTAGAAGACTTGTGTTTGGGCTGGTGTGCAGATCTAAAATGCCTTCCCAGCTCTTTAGGTAATTTGGCTAAACTACAAAAGCTGGAGTTAAAGAGATGTAGAGGTCTAAGGATTCTACCGAACACAATTGGCAACCTAGCAGAGCTCAAGAAGCTGAACTTGCGTGATTGTTCAGGCTTACAAAGTCTTCCTAACACAGTGGCAAAGTTAGAAAAGCTTAAATGGTTAAACCTTGAGGGGTGCTCAGGCCTAGGAAGCTTTCATCATAGCGTTGTCAAGCTATCCCAGCTGAGGGAGTCAAACAGGTAAAAGATCATTTGTAGGTGCATCTAATTTGGTGTACAGAGATTCTATGTAACAACTTTGAAAGAAGATATCTTCCTAGTAAATAGTTTGAAATTTTGTCTCAAGGTGAAGTAATGAGTGTAAGGATATTAAATTTTGCAGAAGCGCCGGATTGAGAAGCTTGGCGCAGAAGAAGTTTAATGTCTACCTTAGTTTCTGCGCAGCGGATGCAGCGGAGGAAGCATAAACATTGATGGGCAATCTTCAGAAATGTGTTCGAATAAATGTAGCATAAGATATTTCAGTCTTTCATTATACATCATTATAATTATCTTTTGATAATAAAATTTTAGGTACCCACAACTTGTAATAATGTTCAGTTAACCTAATTGTGATAAAAGAAAAGTACATGTTAAATGAAATAATTTTTTACAAAAACACTTCTAAAGGTATTACATTGTATTAGATTTCACATAATAGATTCAAATTTAAAATAGCATATACAAGGGACAATAAATAAAATATTCCAAGGAAACACTATGTCTATTGCAATCTACAAGGCAATTTTTTAGTGTGCACTATTGGACATTTAAGGAAGTTATCCTAACTCTATACCTAATTCATTTTTAACTTCTTTGTTTCATTCACAAAATAATCATCATTTCATATTTTTGCGGAATATGTTTATTGTAGGATTAAAAAATTCCAATTGACACATAAGACCAAGGCTTGTTGAAAAAAGTGTCACATGTCTTCACCATTTTTTTGGACCATCTCCTTTTTATTTGCCTACAATTTTGTTTGCATATTTATATGCAATAAAAATGACTAAAAATTTGATTTAAAATTAATATTAAAAACACTGCTTAAAATTAAGTAGCAAACATTATCATCCATGAGGCCACCAGCTCCACAAATTTTACCACAAAAAAGTTGCTGGTCAAAAAGTTGAGCAACTGTTACTAGCAAAAATAATCTAAGCAACAACATGGGGACTTGCCCTTATGTTAAGAGGTCGCGTAAATTAAAACATGATAGAGATTCCACATATTTTTTGGGAAGCTCTATGAATCATTCGATCAAGTTGTTATAGAGGGTTTGGATGTGTTTACTAGTGATCTATGGGCTTTCGCTCTCACCAATCAATTGTGCTTTACATAAATTGCATATCGCGGCTCTAACTTACATGGCCAACCCATTTAGCCCCAATTTCATTAATATTTTTTTGTTCTTTATTACTTTTAGTTCTTTTGCTTATCTTATGTTTGAGTGGTGTTTGATTTATTAGTGAGGTATCTAGTTCAAATTCTTTTTTAAGGAAAAATTAATATGTATTATGAATTTATTTCTCTTTTAGAATTGTTTAATTTATTTATATTTTAAGTTCCTACTTATATTTTGATCCCATCAACCATGTGTTATTTACTACAAGGCTAAAGTCTTATTCTTGGTTGCATTACTTTGTGTGCTTATTTTTTATTATAATATTCCTTTTTTTTTCTGTTTGTAGGTGGGTTTGTTTAGTAGTTTAGATTTACATTTATTGCTTAAATCAGTGCTACTAATATCATTTGTTTGATTGTGCATTTTGGGTTGTAAGACAATGAACATTGTAATAGCCTACCTCTAGTATTCCTTTATTGGATTGCACAAAACATCCCTAGCATTGGTGGGAAGCTCTCAAAAGAGAGATAAAAGCAAAGCTCCTTGAACAGATCATTTGACTAAATCCTGGTTAAGTAGTAAGCCACATTTTTCAGCCATGTTGAACCAAATTGTCCTTAGGTAGATTGCTTGGTATTTATTCTTATGCAAGACTTGTCAAAACATTTTGGAACATACACGCAGTGTTTCGCTATTAGGATTATTGGTTGAAGTGATTTTTTTCTTGTCTTTTTGTTTATCGCATTCCAATTTTATGTTATTAGTTTCTTTAAAATATCCTTAAGATCAAGATTTAAAAGTTTTTCATCAGGGATTCGAGGTCCTTAGAACTAAGAGATCACAATTAAAAATCAACAAGTCTTAATCATAGAGACGGGTCTTTCTCTATCAGACTTTATCTCAACCAAACACATCAAATTTAAAAACACCTGCATAACAATCTGAACCACAATGCAAACACTTCAAATCAATAGCAAGATGTCTCTTCCATATCCTTATCTTTCTCTAACCACGTGGAATATCTCGGATACTCAGAAGATCCATTTACGTTTCGCACCCATGAAAAGCACGAGACTTATCCAGGGAAATATCTCATAAGAAAATCTAATCGATTTCCCAGCACAAGGCAGTTTGTAGGACAATGTCTAAATAAGTTCATAAGATTAATTCCACGCGAATTCCAGACAGTGTTTGACCGTGTTGAACTTTATTTACATTACCTGTCTTTCTTTAGCGGTCACATTTCCATATCTGTGTTGCACACTTCAATAAGGGCCCATTTAGGGGCTGGAATTAGACTGTAATTGGCATTATCTAATTTCGAATAATGTCAATTCCATGTCTATGTCTATTTAAAAAATTAGAATTGGAATTTTGAAAGTCCAAATTTTCTCCCGAATGGGCATTTGCATCTTCCACTCAAATAGGTGGAATTGGAATTTCGAATTCCAATTCCAATTTTTATAAAATTAAATTTAATATTTCGTGGGATCCGTGACTATAAGAATGTAAATTATATATACATGTGTGTATATACATATGTGTATATATGCACACATGTGTCTATATGTGTGTATATATACACAAATATATGTATATGTATATACATACACATGTATGTGTGTGTGTGTATATATATATGTGTGTGTGTGTGTGTGTGTGTGTATACACACATGTGTGTATATATAAACACATGTGTGTATATATAAACACATGTGTGTATATGTGTATATGTGTATATATGTGTATGTGTGTGTATACACATACATGTACACACATGTGTGTATGTGTGTATGTATACAAGTGTGTAAATACACATGTATACACATATACACATATGTGTATATATACACACGTGTGTGTGTATATATATATGTGTGCATAGGTGTATATATGTGTGTGTATATACAGACATATACACACCATATTCAAAGAAATTAAAATTAAGAATTATATTTCCTTATGCATCTTCTCAGTCAACTTCCCAGTGAACCAAACGGGTCAGCCCATATTCCAGAAATCATTTTCAGGATTTGTATCTTCCACAATTGTAGCATCTTCCAGAATTGACTATATACAGCATTTGGTATTCCAGCATGTAAAAGAGAATTCGACACTGTGTTTGACTGCATTAAATTTTATTTACCTACCCAACTTGTTTTAGTGATTGTGTTCAATCTTTTTAAAAGAGAATTTGACACTGTGTTTGACCGCATTAAATTTTATTTACCTACCCAACTTGTTTTAGTGATTGCATTCAATCTTTTTAAAAGAGAATTCGACACTGTGTTTGACCGCATTAAATTTTATTTACCTACCCAACTTGTTTTAGTGATTGCGTTCAATCTTTTTAAAAGAGAATTCGACACTGTGTTTGACCGCATTAAATTTTATTTACCTACCCAACTTGTTTTAGTGATTGCGTTCAATCTTTTTAAAAGAGAATTCGACATTGTGTTTGACCGCATTAAATTTTATTTACCTACCCAACTTGCTTTAGTGATTGCGTTCAATCTTTTTAAAAGAGAATTCGACACTGTGTTTGACCGCATTATATTTTATTTACCTACCCAACTTGTTTTAGTGATTGTGTTCAATCTTTTTAAAAGAGAATTCGACACTATATTTGACCGCATTATATTTTATTTACCTACACAACTTGTTTTAGTGATTGCGTTCAATCTTTTTTGGAGACTGGAAGATCCATTTGCTTTTCGCAGAAGTGTGGAGGAAAAGCACAAGACGTGGAGGACGGGAGAACTTTGATTAATTTCCCACCACCGGGCAGCTTCTGGGAAAACGGGAGAACTTTGATTAATTTCCCACCACCTGGCAGCTTCTGGGAAAATATGATAACAAATCTATAAGGCAATTCCACACTGTGTTTGACCCTGTTAAACTTTATATAAATACCCGCTGTGCCATTCCACACTATGCTTTAGCGATTGCATTTGCATACTCGTGTGCCAAACTTGAAATCATAGTTGAAGCTTTCGAAGTTTCACAGAGCAAGTGATGGAGTGTGAGCCTTCTACCTCTATTATCTCCATCGATTGCAACAACAAGTTTCATGTGTTTCTGAGCTTTCGCGGACCAGATGTCAGAAATACTTTTGTAGGGCATCTTTACACTGCTCTGTCTGAAGCAGGGCTTAGGGTTTTCCTGGACAGCGAAGAACTGGAGAAGGGCAACGCCATCGATTCCAGCTTGCAAACAACCATTCAAACAGCTGACATTCTCATCCCTATTTTTACCAAACGCTATGCGGAATCAAGGTGGTGTTTGGAGGAGGCGGCGACGATGTGCAGATCTGATGGCGTCATCATTCCCCTGTTTTATGATGTGCAGCCCTCTGATGTTCGCTACCATCAAAAAGGCGCATTTGCGAAGGCATTTGAAAAGCATTACAGCCATTTAGATCGATATGGTGAAAAGACAATTGAGGAATGGAAGAAAGCTCTTCATCAAATCTCTGATTTATCTGGTTGGTCACTGGAAGCAGAATCCGGGTAAGTAGTTCGCATCTTCTTTGAATTGTTAGGCCAAGACTAAAAATATATGGCAGACTAGAATTGGTTTAGAAATAAATATGATTGTATTTATAAAGAAAGAGTTATTCCTGAATTTACAAAAGGGGTGCATACGAATGAGAAAAAAAGCTGTTTTTGCAGAGTCTAGAGGTGCTAGTCTAGTCTAGAATGAATGGGAATGAGATGGAATTTGTGGGAGAGAGAGGGGCCAATACGAATAGCATTATTTTTATAAACTTACTGTAATTCAACTGTTGTTTAGAAGTTTACTTGCATAAAATTGTTTGATGTTGTGGTGCAATCTGAGTTTTTTCTGGCAGCAGAGAGTCTAGGGTTTGAGTAGGTTTGTTGAGGAGCTTTTCCATTTCATATACCAAACTTGTGAAGTAGGAGCAAATGGCAAAATAAAGCCTACAGACTATCTTCAGCGGGCAAAAGTTATGTATTTCTTAGAATCATAACTGTTCTTAAAAATCCTCACCTCTGTAATTATTTGTGAGAGCCGATCCAACCTTGTCACCTGCTTTTGTTTCAAATTGTCTATACGCCACATTAACTACCAAGAATATTTTCCCCCTTGTGTGCAACATAGGATCACTTGCAGCTCTGAAAACACTCAGCAGCTAGTGATCCATCTCTTCTCACGCCTCACAACTCTACAATCCCATCAAATTTCATTTACTTTCTCCTTCGTTTCTTTCAGATCATTAAAACTCAAAGACGCCTTCATAACTTACAGAGAGAAAACAAATTTACGGCCTTAAGAGGAAAGGGGCAACGCACTAACGAGGTCCGTGAATTGCAGTCGAAAAAGTAAAGCTAACAAACGCTTTGAAAGATGTACTGATATAAAATCAAGAGATTATCTAGTTAACCTTTTCAAATGTAAAAACTAATTAAGTGGGGAGAAAATTAAAAGAAAAATTAAGGTAAATAAATTTGCAATAGCAATTCTTAATATTTTCGCTCCGTATAAACTAGGAATCTGAGCAATATAAATTTATGCATTAAAAATCCCTGGCAGGATACTAGCCACTTGTTTAGGGGATAAACTTTTTTTGTTTACTAAATCCTCATCTAGTGTTGTTTACCTATTAACTTGAATAAATGTTTACATCAATTGTGAGCAGATTATTTTCGCTAGGCAATCTATTTTATTGAAACATCTGTGACAAATTAAATTAAATTAGTCATTTGTTAAGTGAGAAAACTGTTTTGCTATTAAATTTTTCAAACCAATCTGATCATCACACAGAGTGTTCTTTTCATGTGAAACTTTGAGATATTTTTTTAAAAACAATAACAAATCGTCTATAAATTAGCCATTTGTAGGGTGGGTAAATTATTCAGAGGCAGCTCATATTTTACTTTTCTCTACTGATCAGGATAGCAGGGGTATGTAATGTATTAGTTATTTCTTAAGACAATAACAACCAGTATTTTATTAGTCAGCACCCACCTGAATAAGGGATTTGGATGTTCTCATAATTCTCTTCTTAACAGTCACATGAACCTTATGCAGTCTTCGAATAGCTTTATAGGTTGTACTTAATTTATGCCATTTTCCTAATAATAGCAACCTCTGATTGTCTTTGAAACATTGTTCATTTTATAAATTCATTACCCACTTGTTGTACCTGTTTGGAATGCTATTAAATAGTTGAATTCGTGGAATTGAATATGCTTCATATCTTTCTTTCTATGATCTTAGTAATTGTTTTTAATTAGTATTTAGAGCTTTAAATTTGCATCGTAGAGTCTGATACGTACAAGGTGATTTTCAGGCATGAAGGGAGACTAGTCAAAGCAGTTGTGAAAGGTGTGTTGGATATCTTGAAGAAGAGGGTTCCCATGGATGTTCCTACGCATCTTGTGGGTCTCGACAGGGGTATTCGTGAAGTAATAAACAGTTTGCATCTGAATTCGACAGACACAAGTTTGGTGAGAGTGGGAATCAGCGGCATAGGTGGCGTCGGGAAAACCACCTTGGCCAAGGCCGTTTGCAATGAAATTTATGGCGGATTTGATAGATATTGCTTTATCTTCAACATTGGAGCTACTGCACAGAACAACACCACACTAATGGACTTGCAGAGAAGAATTTTAAAGTGTTTGGTAAATTACCAAGGAGAAGTATAGAGTGTTGATGAAGGAAGATCTCTGATGAGATATCCACTTCGACGGGTTCGGGCTCTTGTTATTTTGGATGATGTGAGTGATAGAGAGCAGCTGCTTTCTTTGTATGGGGATGGAGATTGGTTTGGGCATGGTAGCAGAGTCATCATTACTTCCCGAGATCAGCACATGCTCAATCTTGCTAAGGTCGATTCAGCTTTTAAATTGACTGGATTAGGGGAGGATGAAGCTCTCCAATTGTTCAGTTGGCATGGTTTCTGCAAAGCACGCCCGGAAACCCCTTACAAAGAGCTTTCTACAAAAGTTGTGAGAGCCTGCCGAGGGCATCCTCTTGCTTTAGAAATCATTGGATCGCATTTGTCTGATAAGAAGGAGCCAAATGACATCCGATGTTGGGAAGAAACTGTTCATAATATTGGGGAAAATCCGGACGTATATAGAATCCTTAAAACGAGTTATGATGGACTGAGCCATGTCGAGAAGGAAATTTTTCTGGATATAGCTTGCTGCTTTGTTGGTGAAAGAAAAAGTGATGCTGATCTTTTCTGGGATGTTTTATACCCAAATAAAGTTCAAACGGCCATTAAGAATCTTTCCCTGAAAATGCTTATAAGCATCAATGGCCATGAAGAACTCCTGCATATGCATGACCTTCTGCGTGAAATGGGAAGAGGAATTCAAGAGGAGGCTGGTAATAATAGCAGACTGCGGCTGCCTGTGGGCGCACACAAAGATTTGAACAGAGACAGAGCAGAGAGAATGAAAATGCTTGTTTACACAGGACAGAATGATAGTGAGCCTGTTGTCATGCATAACATGCCGTCTCTGGGCTACCTTTTTTTGCAAAATACAAAAGTAGCGGTCAACATTGGAAAAATAACTCCAAATTTGATATGGATAAAAATTAGCAATTGTGAGATTGTAACTGAGAGGCATAGATGGATGATGTCAAGAAACAAACACCAGTTAGATGGCAGTTGGTCTCAAGTCAGGATCTTAAGTCTAGAGAGCTGTGCATTTCCCACCAAAATCCCAAACACGCTCCTCAACAGCTTGGTGAACCTTCGGTGCTTGTATATACAACATTGTGACGCTCTCACAGCACTTCCAAGCACAGTCGGTAACTTGTCACAACTCAAAAAGCTCAAATTGTGCGGTTGTAGAAGTTTAAGAAGTCTTCCTGATACTTTGGGCAACTTGGTGCAGCTAGAAGACTTGTGTTTGGGCGGGTGTGCAGATCTAAAATGCCTTCCCAGCACTTTAGGTAATTTGGCTAAACTACAAAAGCTGGAGTTAAAGAGATGTAGAGGTCTAAGGACTCTACCTAACGCAATTGGCAACCTAGCAGAGCTCAACCAGCTGAACTTGCATGATTGTTCAGGCTTACAAAGACTTCCTTACACGGTGGCAAAGTTACAAAAGCTTAAACTGTTAATCCTTGAGGGGTGCTCAGGCCTAGGAAGCTTTCATCATACCGTTGTCAAGCTAGCCCAGCTGAGGGAGTCAAACAGGTAAAAGATCATTTGTAGGTGCACATCTAATTTGGTGTACAGAGATTCTATATAAGAACTTTGAAAGAAGATATCTTAGTAGTAAATAGTTTGAAATTTTGTCTCAAGGTGAAGTAATGAGTATAAGGATCTTAAATATTGCAGAAGCGCCGGATTGAAGAAGTTTGATGTCTACCTTAGTTTCTGCGCAGCGGATGCAGCGGAGGAAGCGGAAACATTGATGGGCAATCTTCAGAAATGTGTTCGAATATGCTGGGGCAGGGAGGACGAGCAAGGCCCGTGCACCGAGTCACTCCGTATATGCGGGGGCAGGGAGGATGACCAAAGTAGAGACATTCGCAGGGCAATTGAGAGCAGTGATATTCTTGTTTCTATATGCTCAAAGGGATATTGGGATTCCGATTGGGGGCGGAGTGATTATAGGGCTATGAGAGACTCGAATGGTCTCCTTGTTCCTTTCTATCCTCGTGGAGGTTCGGTGCGTGGCATTGTTTGCGAGAGTTATTGGGATCAGTAAAGGTCCGGTTGGTGCATGGAATTAATTTATTCAGAATGTCTAGGCTTATTCTACTATAAGGACCTATTTTTGGATTAATTAATCTTGAAAACGAAAGTTGGAATAATCTACTCTACTTTTAGATCCCATAATGTGGAATTGGAATAAGGATTATTTTTTATTTTTTTAATTAATTTGAACAATATGTATTTTAACTTATTAAAAATTTATAATTATAAACAAAAAAATTTCTTACAAATTTTAATTTTTGAACTTATCATTTTTGTTGCTAGTTTTTTAATTAAAATATATATGTATTTTTAACTTATATATTTTTAAATTAAAATATGTATTATTAAGTTTTAAAAATAAGATTATTAAAAAAAAATTATACAAAAAAAAATTAATTTTTTTAAATTTTTTTTTTTTAAAAAAAAAAAAGATTATAAAAAATTAAGATTATAATCTCTTAACTGTTCACGCATGGACCCGACGACTTATACATTTTGTTGTAATTTCGAATTCATGAAAAGCTTATTCTAGAATAAAAAATAAATTTCAAGTTTTTTTAGAATTTATTTCTCCAAGCATTGGACCAAAAATGGGGATTAATTTTCTAATTCGGGAATTCAGAAAATGGCCACAAACAACAAATTACTTAATTCTCGCATTAAATAATGACTATTCCAGGTTAATGTTAGGAACCAAATGAGCCCTAAGTGTTATAATCTCACGTCTACAAAGATGTGTAACACCGTAGTTTGTGTATGGAAGAAAAATGGGAGAGAGTGTAAAAAGGCACAACCAAGTAATAATACAAGACAATAAATATAATGGGAAGTATTAATAAAGATGGAGTGGGGGTAAAAATAATTAGAATGAATGAACAATTCTGGTGAATAGTCTTATTTTTATTTTAAAAATATAAATGTTACATATTCACAAATAAAGGGTCGAGGGATACAAGATCACTCCGTGAAAGTTCACACGACACAAGGCCGGAAACACAAACTATTCATCAAAAAAACATATAAAGCAAGTCTTCAAGCTGCAAGAGCAGTGTCAGCCAAAGGAGGATCTCTGTCATCATAACCCCAAGCATCCTTGGAATTGGCAAGAGGGTCAGAAATTGACCACCCATCAACAACATCATCCTTATCTTCTTTTTTCTCCTTCACCCATGGCGGAGAAATAGCCAGAGCTAGGTGAGGGAAGGACCATTTGGAGGAGCTGCCCTCCGGCCAAGTAGAGCCACCATGAGCAACAGAAACAATAGGAGGGGTAGGAATCACCAAAGACCAGCCAGAGCCACAGTGGGGTAGAGAAGCCAAGCGGCGCTACCAACCATCATCGCCACCACTAGGAGAGCGGTGGCAGGGAGCCTACGAACGTGGGGTGTGTGAGCGGTGAGCCGAAGAGCTGCGAGCTCGATGGCAACCCCAGGAATGAATGAATAATTATGGTATGCCATCTAGTTAAAATAAAAAGATTTGTGAAGAAATATTTTCCAAGTTAATGAGTAAAAATTGTAATAGTTATGAGTGGAGATTTTCTAATATAAAGTTGTTGGAACATAATATGTTTTTATAATGTCTTAAAATAAAACAATAAAATTTTATGTATTTTATATATTTTATTTATAAAGTATAAAATAATTAAGTGTAATAAATAATTAGGCTATTAATATCATAATTATCAGATTCAAACTCATCTCGGACTTGGCAAGCTAATTTTGGCTCGGGCTTGGCATCCGGACTCGGCAAAAACTTGATAAGGAGTCGAAAAATTGAAAAACCCAAGAAACTCAAAGATTTTTAAGGATTTAAAACTTTTTTCATGCATTATTTAGTCAATTAACATCAAAGACACAATAATTGAGATAAATAGAAGCTACTTTGCACACGTACACAAGTTTACATTGATCACATAAGTATAAATGCAAAATTTTGAAGAAAATAAACCCATGCAGATAACAAATAGATGGTTTACTTTTTCAATTGTTAAAGTTATCTGCAAGTATAAAGTGTCGAATGCAGATCTTCTTTTAGTTCAATTAATATTAATTCTATCGCTCTGAGATTTTTCAACAGCTTGTTGCCTTCAAACTTGCTAAAAAATGATTGATTTTGAATTTAAGGATTTAGTATTTTTTTAACCTTTGAACTCACTAAAAAATGATTGATTATGAATTTAAGGATTTAGTGTTTTTTAAACCTTTGAACTCGCTAAAAATGATTTATTTTGAATTTAAGGAATTAGTGTTTTTTTAGAGAATTTATACTTGGTCTAGCAACATGGTTGGATAAGCACAACATTTTGATTATAATGAAAGTTGCATTTCATTTGTGTCTTGTTTGCAACATTACTTTTGACAACACAATTACAGTTTCACACCTAGTTTCTTGCAAGGTTGTATATATTTTTCTAGAGAGGATGTGGCCCACCTTTGTTATGGAGCACTACTCATAAAAATAATTTTTGGCTCGGTCACTAAATCTTGCAGGTCATCTGAAATATCATATAATGTGAATCATATCCTTACATCCTGGAAGTTTTGAAGACCAACTTAAAAAGTAAGCATTTCTTGTGGGTTCTTCACCAAGATTACATGATTTTCTTATAATAGTTCATTTGAATTTTAACACAACATTGTTCACCAGTCTTACATGATTTTCTTTGAGTGGAAGGTTTATACTTTTATTCTACTTGAAGTGACTAACATTTGATGAAAACCTTATTTCAATTTGATTTAGGTCTTAGAGAACGGAAACAAGGAAAAAAAAAGTCAATGAAAATAATTAATTTTTTTTTAAAACTTTAGTTGGCTTAATGGTTGTGTCACAATCTTTCTCACGGAGTCAACAGGACTTGGCAAGTCCAGCAAGACTATGCAAGACTCGATCGAGTTTGAACCCATAGCCAAAAAGACTCTAGAGCCTTGGCTTGGCTCGGGACTTGCAGAGTCATGTACATCACTTATTGATATTTTATAAATAGTAGTTTTAAATACGTGTGATTAATATTCTTTTAAGTATTTTTCTACCTTTTTTTAATATTTATAAAGGTTCTCTTTCATAAAGAAGATCAATGAATTTGACAATTCATTGTGAAATCAATAACTATGGAGATGAGGTATTATTGGTGTTGTAGAAGCGAGGAGAAATAATATGGTCAAGTTATATTTATAATTTTATAATCAATTCTATAAGTGTTTTATAACAAAATAATATTCTATGAAATGTTTCAATCTCGAAGGGTTTTCCCATGTTTATATTGTATAATGTCTTCAATTTGTACATCTTATAAAAATGTTCATTTAATTATCTTATACTTTATTTATGATGATTAGTAGCCTAAGATCTTAATTTATAAGAAAGTATCAAAACATGTTAGTCACACTATTCACATTTAGAAATACTCTACTGATGAGATGCCTTAATTGCTTGTTACTTATGACCCTAATCCTTACACCTAAATTAATATTATCTATAGTAGTTTTTTAGTTTATTGGGTCAATAAATGTAACATAAGATATTTTAGTTTTCCATTATACATCATTATAAATATTTTCTGATAATTAAATTTTAGGTACCAAAAACTTGTAATAATGTTAGTTGACCTAATTGTGAGAAAAGAAAAGTAGATGTTAAATGAGATATTTTTTTACATTCACACTTCTAAGGGTATTAGATTGTAATAGATTTCACATAATAGATTCAAGTTTAAAATATAATTAAAATTATTCACCAGACAATACATAAAATATTCCAAGGGAACATTATGTTTATTGCAATCTGTGAGGCCCATTTTTTTAGGGTGAACTACCACGCATTTATGGAAGCTATCTTAGCTCTATACTTAATTCATTTTTAACTTCTTTGTTGCATTCACAAAATAATCATCATTTTACATCTCTGGGGAATATGTTTATTGTATTCTTAAAAATTTCCTACTAACATGTAAGTGTGAAGGCTTGCCCACGCATTTAAATATTTGTACTCGCCTATTAATAAAGCCTATGAATAAAAAAATCCTTACCTCATATCCCCATGTTGTTTCTTAAATGAATTTTTTGCTTAAATTTAAGGAGTAGAGTGTTCCCACATGCAAAATAAAAATTGTGAGAAAATGAAAATTTAGAATATTTTTGTATTTTTGTGGAGCAGCTATTTTTTAGCAAATGAGAATAAGTTGTGGGAAAAAAGGGGGGCCTACAGATAAGAAGCAATTACTTATTGAAAAAAGTGACACATGTCTTCACCATTTTTTCCCATCTCCTTTTTATTTGCCTACAATTTTGTTTGCAAATTTATTTGCAATAAAAATGACAACAAATTTGATTTAAAATTAATTTTTAAGATGCTGCTTAAAATTAAGCAGCAAACATTACCATCCATGGGGCCACCAACTCCACAAATTGTGCCACAAAAAGTTGAGCAACTGCTACTAGGAAAAATAATTTAAGCAACGGGATGTGGACCCGCCCTTATATCAGTAGCTCGCGTAAATGAGAACATGATAGAGATTCCACATATTTTTTGGGGAGCTCTATGAGTCATTTGATTAAGATGTACAAAGGGTTTGGATGTGTTTACTAGTGATCTTTTGGCTTTCGCTCTCACCAATCAATTGTGCCTTAAATAAATTGCATATTGCGGCTCTAACTTGCATGGCCAACTTGTTTAGCCCCAATTTCGTCAATGTTTTTGTTCTTTACTACTTTTAGTTCTTTTGCTTATGTTATGTATGAGTGGTGTTTGATTTATTGGTGAGGTGTCTAGTTCAAATTCTTTTTTAAGGAAAATTTGATATATATAATATGATTTGATTTATTTATTTAGAATCGTTTAATTTATTTAGATTTTAAGTTCCTGCTTATATTTTGATCCCATCAACCATTTCTTATTTACTACATCCATTTTTCTTTTCACCTCATTCAATATTGGTTGCAAAATCAAAATAATTATTTTTTAATTACAATAGTAATAGATACGTGTCAAAATACTTTATATTTTATTTAATTATTTAATTAAGAATTTAGAATAATTATATTTTATCTAAGCAAAATATTTAATATTCAAAAGTTAAAAATATTTATTATATTATTATGTAACTTAACATTTACTAGAAAAGTGAGTAATATTTATCATAAGATATATTTTTATTTAAATTTAAATTGTTAGAACTAAAAATAGGATCAAAAAATATAAAAATGATCTAACTCGTACAATTTGTTATCTTTGATTTCGTTATAAAACTTATAAAGCAATATTTTACATATACTAAATATACAAATATTTACACTATTTAATATCTTATATAGATTTTTTTGAAACAAGTTAAATATATTAAATTTAAAAACCTGCCATTTATTTAAAAAATAGTAATTTTACACATAATAATTTCCCCCCTAATATTAGGCAATACTAATATAGGCAAGTGCTTGCAAATGTTAGTCGAGAGTTATATTTGGTTATGAAATAAATTCTCCATCAACTCCATGGATTTTGTTACTTTCACACACATTCTTAGGAAGTGGAGTGGTGTTGCAGATTGTTTCACTAAATGGGCCTCAAATCAAATTCAGGGTTGGAATATTGTGGATAAGGAGCAATTGCCTCCAAATAGTGCTCATATGTTTGATTAGTTGGTGGAAAGTGATAAGTTTCTTTAGTGCTCTTTCTGCTAGGCACTTTGCTTGTATCTTTTTTTGTTTGAATAAATTTTTACCCCTTTTAGTCAATATTATTTTAAACATATTCAAATAAGTTGAAATTAATCAAACTTAATAATAATTTTTTCCTTTAAAATTTTAATTTTTTTAACATGTTATTGTCCCATAAGTGTATAAATCTTTTATATTAAATAATTATCTTTAATAGTGTATAATAATTTACTAAAATCATTCTATAAATAATTATCTAAATTTCAAGAGATCTAAATTCTTTATTTTAAAATTTATCCTTGTATTTTGACACCTCTCTATTGTTATTAAACTATTATCTTTTAATAAAATTATGTGCTATTATAAATAATTAAATTATATTGAATATCATAACTATAATTAATTATTTGGCAACCACTTTTTATATTTAGCCGATAGGCTTCTCCTATGAGGTTGCTTGCAACCAGAATTTTGTCACGCTGAAATTGTCTCACTTGAAAAATACTTTCAGGTTGTCTCACAATGGAAAACAACTGTCTACAAACCATTTTTTGGTCATGATTTGGAATGAACTATACATCAAATCGTGAATGTCGAAAGAACAAAATTGCAAATACCACCTTCCATTATTGTTTTTCATTGATTTCTATGAAATGCCTCGTCTTTAAAACTCACAACAAAGGTCTTTGTTTTACTTTGTTTGTACTCTATTTTTGTTTTTTCTATTTCACTATGTGCTTCTTGTCAGTGTTTGTTTTATTTTTAATAAATAAATATTCAAAGAAGTTTAGCATAAATTTACAAGTTCTTAAATAAAAGAATTCATAAAATTAACACTGTCGATGTTTTAGAATACTAACCGACCTAACTTATTTTGTTTTATGAAATTGATTCTTTTTAAAGCATGAAAGATCAATTTATATTTAAATATGATATAATATATTTAATAATTTTATAATATATTTTATTACATAAACTATTATTTCTTTAAAAAATATATATTAAATATAATTATATAATTTCATATTGTAAAATAAATTTTTAACTTAATTATAATTATGCTTTATATATTATTCATA
Organism: Chamaecyparis obtusa; assembly: GCA_027943335.1. Lineage (NCBI taxonomy): Eukaryota > Viridiplantae > Streptophyta > Pinopsida > Cupressales > Cupressaceae > Chamaecyparis > Chamaecyparis obtusa. The sequence goes on from BSBK01007873.1 coordinate 520,359, forward strand.
ATACATATGATATTTCATAACATATTTATTTTTAAATTAATTTATTTGAATATTTGTTAACTATTTTTATTTACTAAATCTCTATCTTTTATATTAGCGAGGATTTATATGTAAAAAAAATTTTTAATTTATGTCATATATTATATGTAAAATAATTTTGTAATAAAATAAAAAATAACAAATATTTTTAATCAAAATTTATAACTATATAAAATAAAATTAATATTAATATAATTTTTAATTATATTCAGAAAAAATGATAAAACAAACAAATAATTATAAAAAAATATTAAATACTAAATACATAATTTATTGTAGTTGTAATTTTTTATTTTAGGCAAACTAGAAAATATTGTTGTTATTTCTTTTTAATGAACTTGTAGATTTATAGATATTTCACATCAAAAAATATTCTAGTTTTATTGAATAGAAATTTCTTGAATTGACTTAGATTGAATTCATTTATAATAATTAAATTATATTATATTAATATAAATATTTATAATATTGATATTTATATAAATCATTATTTTAATATTTAAAAAATAATATATATTAAAAATATTAAATTGGAACTTTTCAAAGATATAATTAAATGTGATTAATTCTCAATTCATAATAATTATTAATTTTTATTTTAATTATATAAGAACTTTCAATAAATTTAAAATATATTAATAAACAAAGTATAAAATTGATAAATCAAAATAGAATGACTAAATGTAAATCACATTAATTTAAAATTGTTAAATATTACGATTCTAATATCAAATATAAAATGAAATATCACACACACACACACACATATATTTTAGTGCAATTACATAGAATTATTTCAGTAAAGATATTACTCACTATTTGTGGGTAAAGATTTATGAGGAGGGAAAATGATTTAAACTAATTGAGATTAAAAAACTAAATTTTGGTCTAAAAAAAATGAATTTCCCCATACTGACAACTTTTGTCAGAATGTTGTGTAGGATAGAAAGCGTGAGGTTGTACTATCTGATGCATGATATGCATGTAATAAGCGATGGCATGGTAAGAGGCATTACATTTTAGTTTACTATTTAGATGTTGCCACACGATTTACTTATATGGTAATTAGCCAATATTAGCAAGTAACTTGTATGGACTTTGTCCACACTTAAACAGATGATGATGTTGTCCATTGATGCATATCTCTTCATGTTTCGTGAGGATCATCACTTTAGGTCCCCCGCCAATAGCCAATGGCCACACGTCCATAATGTTGCCCCCTAGAATCCCCTCCCCTTTTTACCCAACTTTGCTAGAAAGATTTCCAAGTTATGGCAGAGCAGTGCATTAACTTTTGAACAGCAGCAAAAAAGAGTTTTACATTACAAAAATATTTAACACGTCAATGTACATAAAATCTCTGCAAATACATAATAATAGTTTTTTCTTGAAACTAAATCTTCTCAAACATTTTTTTGAAATCTTTGTCATCATATCTTATGTTAGATGCATTTAATGTTGCAACTTCACGCCTCACATGGACGACCTCACATGCCAATTTAAAACTGACAAACCAAATCAATGGAGACTAGCATACATAAAAGCTCATTTGGCAAGAAGTGAGAGGTTTGAAGCTGCAAGCCGACATTTTCATTTAGATATTCTCGTAGTGACCTGTTTTATATTAAATTTAGTAATTTTAGTGATCAATCAAATGGTATGCCTTTTCGTCTTCTATTATTTAAATTCACCAAATAATTCTAAATTGTTTAGTTTTCTAAAATTAGTTGAAGATGTGTATTAATGGTTTTGTTTATGGTTTATATTTATTTGGTTGAGACAATCTTCAGACAATTATGAAAGATGTGTGTTAATGGATTGGTGAAAAGGCTTGAAAAGCTTTTAGGTTGAATGTAGCAGCAAGCATAGAGTCAAATTCAACAACCTTTGCAAATATCTTCTTTGTGTACAGTGTGGTAGATGGTTTGGAATAGGGGATGGACTTTCATCACAATGATTTTACCAAATGTATTACCAATGATTGTAGCCTTCTCATTTACACTTTTAAACACTTACTTTTATTATGTAATGATTCACTTATGCTTTTCAATTAAATTCCTATCGGCGCATCCCTTGCACCTCCTTTCAATGCAAGTGCTAGCGATATCTTCTAAGAAATTATGGGTATCTTTTTCCAAAGAAAACAACAATAAAAGTTATTGAATAGACATTTTGTAAAAACTAATAGAGCTTTGAACTAAATAATAAGAATTGAAATTATAAAGAAATAAAAGGATAATACAATTTTCACCCAAGATACCGACACTCTAGAAATGGAGATAAAATCCATCCAAAATCAAGAGCCAAATCTAAATCAAATCAAATAATACTAAAATTAAAAAAGAAATTATGCACTGGATGTGCCACATAGAATGTAGTTGCAAGTTAAGACAGTACATGAATGCATAGACCATTTTACTTTGGTTAAAACCAAATCCATAAATTTTTTAATCACTAGATTAAAAATGGAAACAACCCAAAATTTAGAATGAATTTTGTATGCTTCTCCTACGACTGGTAATAGTTTATTGTTTAGACGTTTCCATGATATTTATTAGAAGGGCGGGGTCCTTTGGGGGGCTTAAGCTTCTATTTTCAAGGAATACAAAATCCCATAAAAAATAAAACAAAATTTTGCAAGATTATTTTGAATCTTCTCCACAATAGGATCCCCTACATTTTAGGGCTGCATATTTGAGCAAAAAAATATGGTGGGGCTAGAATTTGCCCCACCAGCTTAGGCAAGGTTACCATGAGGGTGGCTTGGGCTCTATTTTTTAGAAAAGGGAGGTCCCATGAGAAATTATTTTGGGGGCTAAAGGATTATTTAGAATCTTTTCCTCCAAAATAGGAGCCCCTACTTTTTAGGCCTCTAAATTTGAGTGGGAAAAATGGGCTAGAAATAGCCCCACTAATTTGGGAAATTTTTTTGCCACATGTCAACAATCTACTCATTTGTTTCCCACCAAAAAACTAAAACTTAAAAGGAAAAGAAAGTTTTTTACTTTTTTTCTATTTTAAATTTAAAATCTCCCCAATTCCTTAAATTTTAAATTTTTTGACTGAAATTTTTAAGATGAAATATTTCATAAAATTCTAAATATAAAAGGCATATTTACTAGACATAATTGTGCAAAATAACCTTAAAAACCCCCTTTACATAATTAAATTAAAAAATTCTACACTGTCGGTATCTAATAATATTGTTTTTAATATAAAGTTCCTACACTTTTATTAAAAGAACATATTCACATATGTACACATACTTAATCTTGATTAATTAGCAATTAAAAAAAAATTATGCTTTCAAAATTGCTATTTTGTCTTCCATGTGCACATACATACTTCTGTAGTACGCTTGAAACTATATTGTTAAGCCTTTCAAAGTTTTATTGAACGAATGATGGACTGTGATCCTTCTCCCTCCATTATCTCCTTCGATGCCAACAACAGGTATCATGTGTGTCTAAGCTTTTTCGGACCAGATGTCAGAAATACTTTTGTCGACCATCTTTACACAACTCTCTTTGAAGCAGGGCTTAGGGTTTTCCTTGACAATGAAGAAATGGAGAAAGGAAAAGGCATCGATTCTAGCTTGCAATCGACAATTGAAACAAGTGATATTCTCATACCTATTTTTTCCAAATGCTATGTGGAATCAACTTGGTGTTTGGAGGAATCTGCATAGATGTGCAGATCGAATGGCTTTATAATTCCCCTGTACTACGATGTGCAACCCTGCGATGCTCGATAGCCCCAAAGAAATGGAGGTGCAATCGCCAAGGCGTTCGAAAAGCATTACACCCACTTATAGCGACAGGATGAAAATACAACTGATGAATAGAAGAGAGCTCTTCATCAAATCTCCGGTTTCTCTGGTTGGTCCCTCCAAGCAGAATCCGGGTAAGTAGTTTGCATCTTCTTTTAGTTCTTAGGCCAAGACCAAATATATATGGCAGAATGGAATTGCTTGATTATTCAATATGATTTTTTTATAAAGAAAGATTTACATTTGTAGTTACAGGTAAGGAAATAACCATTAACTGCAATATAGAGAAAATTTCATCGTAGATTTATCGACCCTGCGTTCCATTCAGCTGTATTTTAAATCCTGCTCTTCCTCGCTCTTACATCAAGAAGAGTAGAAACCATGGCCTTGCTTTCCCGAATATAAGTAGATGTAGGGTTGTTGAGGAGCTTCTCCATTTCATACACCAAAACGTGTATTTCTTCAGCGAGCAACACTTAATGGGGCTTATGTATTCTTACAATCATAATGTTCTTCAAATCTTCACCTCTTGAAATTATTCCGAGAGCCGATCTAACCTTATGTCCTTCTTTTGTGCCTCATTAACTGAGAATATTTACCCCTTCGTGTGCAACATAGGATTACTGCTGGGCGACTCACTTGCAGCTCCGAAAACCAAAATAAAATGATTGAGTAAAATCATTTGTCAAACTTTCATTGTAAAAATTAAATAACAGAGTAGGTGTACAAAAATTTTAACCAACTATGGCATGTATTGTTGAGCAGTGTCAAAAACTGATTCCTTTGCTCTAGTAATGGAGAATATAATTGAGAACACTCAGCAGCTAATGAATGGTACTTAACAGGGAATCCATCTCGTCCCACGCCTCACAACTCTACAATCCCATCAAAATTTATTTCCTTTCCCCATTGTTTCTTTCTGTTGAGATAGTGAAGCCCAACGATCATGCCTCTTGGTTGTTCGCATACTTTTGAGGCTGGAGTTTATTTATTCCAACTTATTGCTGTTATTTGGTATTGTGAAAAACTGAGATTGAGTTAATAAGATTTCCCATATTGTAAGTGGATGTAGTTAAAATTGGTGAACCGCTATAATCATATTTGTTCTCTTGTTTATTTATTTTCTCTGTTTATGTTTTTCTTTCTGCACTTTTGATCACATCCTTCAAACTTACACTTTCAGATCATTAAAACACAAGGAAATTCTTCATAGATTCAAATTTATGGCCTTAAGAGGCAGGGAGCAGAGCACTTGCGGGTTCCCTGTATTGCAGTCTAAAAGGTAAAGCTAAAAAACACTTTGAAAGATGTAACTTATATGGAATCAAGAGATTATCTAGTTAACCTTTTCAAATATAAAATTTGATTAAGTCGGGAGCAAGTAAAAAATAATATTAGATTTAATTATAGAAATATGGCATAGTAATTCTTTATATATTCACTTCGTATAAACTGGGAAGCTGAGCGATTTAAATTTCCGCATTGAAAATCCCTGGCATGAGTTTACTAGACCCCCATCTAGTGCTCTTCACCTATTAACTTGAATAAAGGTGTACATAAACTGTAAGTAGATTATTTTCCCTAGGTAATCTATTTTATTGAAACATCTGCGACATATTAAATTAGTCATTTGCTAAGTGAGAAAACTATTTCGTTATTTTCAAATCAATCTGATCAGTACACAGAGAGAATGTTCTTTTCATGTGAAAACGTGAGATTTCTTTTTTAAATAATGTGAAAATATGTGATCTATAAATTAGTCATTGGTGGAGTGGGTAAATTATTCAGGAGAAGCTTATTTGTTACTTTTTCGCAAGAAGGGGTATTTTAATGTATAAGTTATTTCTTAGAAGAACAACAATCAGCATTTTATTAGTTAGCAGTCACCACCTGCATAAGGGATTTGGATATTCTCATAATTTCCTTCTTAACAGTTACAGGAGCCTTATGCAGTCTTCAAATAGCTTTAATGACTGTAATTGATCTATCGCATTCACCTAATAATAACAATCTCTGATTATTTTTGAAACATTTTTCATTTTCTAAATTCATTACCTACTTGTACATTCGTGGAATTGAATATGCTTTATATATTTCTTTCTATGAAATAGTAATTGTTTTCTAATTAGTATTTACAACTTAAATTGCATAGCTAATACGTACAAGGTGACTTTCAGGCATGAATGGAGACTAGTCAAAGCAGTTGTGAAAGACGTGTTGGATATCTTGAAGAAGAGGGTTCCCCTGGATGTTCCTACGCATCTTGTGGGTCTCGACAGGGGTATTTGTAAACTAATAAACGGTTTGCATCTGAATTCGACAGATACAAGTTTTGTGAGAGTGGCAATCAGCGGCATAGGTGGCGTTGGGAAAACCACCTTGGCCAAGGTCGTTTACAATGAAATTCATCACAGATTTGATGCCTTTTGCTTTCTCTTCAACATTGGAGCTACTGCAACTTGTAAGAACCTGAATAACCTCAAACGAATAAACATGACTACAAAGCTGAAATATCACAAAGTCGAACATAAATTTTCCCATAAATAAGAATATCAATTGATTCAAGATTCGACCAATGTTGATGTACAGATTGAGTTGCAATAAAGATAGTTGACCATATTGTCAATAAGAACATACTTCAAAATTATATATATATATATATATATATATATATATATATCATAAAAGGATTTTCGACCATCTGTCAATCAATACTTTGAAAAACAAAGAAGATCCAATAGGAAAGATAAATATCAGCTTCCAAAACTGACAAAGTCAAGAAGACATGGTACCACACTGACAACATCACTATCTCCTAAGCTTCTAGACAACACGTCCACCTGCAAATCTTGAGATAGGAGTGTGGCTAGGATGCTTTTTCCACCCAACCATGGAGTGATTAGCTCCCCTAGGGCTTACCCTAAAATGTAAAGCGCACCGACCCTGCTCGAGGAGAATAACTTCTTGACACTGATGGATTGGAAAAATACAGTGAAACTGCGATTCTAACTATTTATCAATCTTTAGACTAAGTAGAAATCATAATCATAGGGTGGCATAGAGAAATGAAACAAAAGCTAACCAAGCATATTTACCAAACTTATGCGAAGAAGCTTTGGCCAAAGCATCTTAATTCAGATTCACTGATAGGTAAATAATCATATACTTTACCCTTCTCTATCCATCCACAAATTACACCCGCATTCAAGATAAACTAAAAAAATATAAGAATAACAACAATTTGTTTACATGGAAGAAGCAACCACATACACAAAAAGCTAAAAAGTAAAAAATTCAAATAGTTAAGTAAAATTTCTTCATGTCATAAAACATAATTACAATAGTAACTATCCGGTCATCTTTCATAGGAAAGAAAAAATAAATAATTCCATTTTTATTCAATCTAGTTAATCGATTTCATCAAAACTTTAAGAAAAAATTTCAATAACTTAAAAAATGGGCTTATATCAAAATAAAATCAGTCCTCATGGCCCGATACAATCATCCTATAAAGATTAATGAATACAAAACTTAAAATAATGAATGGGAAGCAAAAACTTTGTATTTCCCTATTTGTAAATCTATGGAAACGTGGCCTTAATTTTTTAAAACCCCCAATTGTTGTTTCAGATGCTGAAAGTGTTAAAAAACAAAACAATAAATTTATTTTTGACACCATCCTAGTGTGATATATTTAAAATTCTACAACCCCTATGAACTTAAGCACAAAAGAGTATAAAGAGAAATCTTAGAAATTCTTAATTGCAGGATCTATTTAAGCACAAAGGAACTTATTTAATAATAGAAACATAAACATTGCTAAAGAGGAAAATAAGAAATGTTTCAAGCCAACCGCAATATGGATTAACTAAGGAATACATGGCGATAAGTATACTAGGAGAAACTAAATCATTTCAAGGCAATGGAGAACTAAGTGTTAATATGATTTAGAATAATAGAGAGGGGGGGGGGGGTTGAATCAGTTGTTCTCAAGTCCACATGTATCAATTCAAACTTTTAAACACTTCAACAACTCAGATCTAATCACCAACACTACTCGGTCATTACAGAATGTATACCAACAACATATAGCAATGCAGTCCACTATCCAACAGTATTTAACTTGCAAAATATAGAAATGTTCACACCATAACATTCACACAAGTATGACACCAGGATTTATAGTGGAAACTCAATTTGGGAAAAACCACTTTGTAACATGTTACTAATATTTTCACTCTTCTAAAGTGAGCTCTGTGAAAAGCCAACCCTGTCAAAGGTTACAAACACACTGCTAGGTGTGACCCTATTAAAGGATTTCAACTACCTTGTTAGGAGTGAGCCTTGTTAGAGGACTTAAGTACTGTAGATCTCTATAGTTTTGTTGACCATTAGTGCTTCACACTTAGTCATATATCTAGGTAATGATGGTTGGTCACCACAGCGACCGAGTCATTTTGTAAAGGTCGAGTTATGTATTGAATACTTACCAAGCAGTATTACTGCCGAGTAAAGTCATGGTCACTATATGTTTGTATTATGCCGAGTATAGTTTTTGCCGACTTGCATATGCAATGATTACCGAGTGACAAAGAAGATTAATAGATGCCAAGTACAGTGAATGCCGAGTACCAGGAATAACATTTGTCGAGTTAGCTAGGAATGACATATAAGTTTGGAATGGCACAATGATCGAGGTAAACCATTTTTGGTGATAGTGGTGTTTTGCATTTTGTTTGTTGAGGTAATTATAGAGGTAATTATGCATTCATCTTGTAATCATTAATCCCTATGTAATACCTAGAGCCAATCAAAAAATTATATAGCTTAAGTGGTAATAGAAATAAAACTGAACCATAGATCTTGAATTGAAAAGATGTTTTGGTTATTATATAAGGTCAAGATCTAAACAAAGAGAAGTGTGTGAATTAGAAAGAAAAAGAGATATTGAGATCGAATGAATACTATGAGTATGAGAGAATGATCAGAAAGGCATATTCAGAATAGTCAAGTATTCAGACAGAGTTCAGTGACTGAGTTAAGTAGTGAAAGGACAGAATCAAGAAAGATCAGATAGAAGAGATTAATAATATATAGTAAAGAGGAGATTTGTAATCTGCATATAAGTGCAAACCAAAAGATCAGGTACTAAGACATTTTAACCAGTGTATCAAGGTAAATCTCTTAACCGAGTAGTCCTAACAGACTTTATGTAATCTCTCTACCGAGTGCTTACTTTGTTGTAAGATCTAAATCCTTTAACAAGGTAGACTGTACAAGTCTTTTAGCTTTTAACAGAGCAGACCTTTCATAGGGTAGATCATAAATTGATCACATTTTGTAAGCCTTAACAGGCAAAATTTATTACTGCAGTAGTGAAGATTTTTGGGTGTCATCCCCACCCCAGTTTTACCTTTCAAGGGTTTCTGGGTCACCAAATTTATTGTATTATGTGTGATTTCATATATGCTGCTTAACATGTTATGTTGCTTAGAATGATCAAGTTTTTTTTATACCATGCATAGATTTTTATCAATATAAAAGGTTGAGGTAAGTGATATCTGATTCACCCCCCCTCTCAATATTACTTTCCCACTTATATTTCCAACAATTGGTATTAGAGCATAAGGTTTCTCATAAGAAAGTCTAACCACTTGAGGAAAAAGATCTTAAGATGGAAGCTTACAAACTGGGGAAGGTTATAGGGAATCAAAAGATTGAAGTACAACTAACATTACAACAACTAGAAGTAGCCAGAGGGGAATTGAAGAAATCCTTGAGCAAGAGAAGAGAAATTGTTATTCAACAAAATGAGCCATAGTACAAAGAAGAAGACATCACTGGACTATTTGATATTGGTAACTCTGCAGAAAGTGATAAAGCCATAAAAGAACTGTTGGAGAAAAATACCATAGTAAATGATGACATCAAAACTCTAAAGAGAGAACAGGAAATTCAATCTGTCAGACTTTGTGAAGTAGTGGAACAGAAAAAGAAAGTTGAAGATGATAAGGCAATGGCTGAAGAAGATAAGAGACAAATTGCAATAAGGCTAGATGAAAGAACTAGTGACATGCAAAGGTTGACAAATAATCAACTAGATATGGTAAACCAACTACTGTTGGCTAACCAAGAATTGGGCAGGAAAGATATGGAAATCAATCAACTAAGGTCTGAAAATGATTAGCTGAAACACGAATTGAGAACTGAAAAAGAAATCAATGAAAGGATGAACAAACCCAATGAAGTTGCAAAGTATTTTGAAGAGCTGTTGAGGTCACCTAGGAGATCTGGTGACAGATCTGGACTTGGACTAAATGAACATTCATCATCTATTGAAGAAGGAGAATCATCAAAGAATGGAGAACAAAAGATTGTGAAACCAAAGAACACCAAGCCCACATGTTATCACTGTGGAAAGCCAGGACACACATCCAACATATGCAGAAGCAAACATGGTAAGTCTGATCCTAAACCTAAGTTTAATGGACATTGTTTTAACTGCAAGAAACATGGACATCAAACACATGAATGTAGATCTAAGGCTAGCAATTCATCCATCTCATCTAAGTTTCAAGGAAGTTGTTTCAACTGTCAGAAATATGGGCACAAAGCATTTGAATGCAGATCTAGACCCAAGTGGTCATCAAATGAACAAACTAAGCCAGTCACGAAGCACAACTCATATAATTGGGATTACAACACTTGGTATAATTGTCATTATTGTAGTAAATATGGACACATTGGAGCAAATTACATGAAGACTCATTTTAGAGGCAAATCTAAAAGCTGGATGAATGGAAGCATGGTCTGTTACAAATGTAATAAGGTCGGTCACCTAAAGAAAGATTGTAGATCACCCATGCTGAGCAACGATAAGAACCAGAATGAAGATATTCATGAGAAATTGAAGAATCAGATGTACAAGACATGGAAGAAGAAAGAAGAAGGAACCACAAGTGAAGCAAGCACATCTAAGGTCACCCAATCCGATGGATTAGGTGATCACACTTCTTCTAACTAAGCATGAAAGGTATGTTTGGAACTGAATCTTGCAAAGTTTTATTTTTTCATTAGCTCCTAACATAGAATCAAGCAAAAAGTCCATATCTGCATAGTTAAGGATGCATTAGGACATATTTGAGCAAAATAGAGAATTTCATTTATGATGTCGAGCATCAGTGTCTTGACCAACCTATCAATGTATGCCGGGCACCTGTTATGGCCGAAATGCTATATACACTAAGCTATATTGCAACAGTTATATCGACCGAGCTTGTGGTTAACCTAAGTTAACATGAGTTTGCCGAGACAGTTGTATTCCACCAAAACTTGTACGAAGCATTTATGAGGCCCTAATTCTTTTTTTTTGGATTCTATAAAGCGGAAAGTTGCCATTAATTTTATCTCACCAAGCTATTTGAGATTTCAGAGAGCGATTCAGAGTTTATGAAACCAATTTAAGAAGGGCAATTCTGAATCTTCTCAGCGTGCCGACAACAAAATTTGTCTACAGGGTTATTGACGAAGAAGGTACTTTACCAAGTGAATATTTATTTTTTATAAATTATTGTTTAAAATGACATCATCATCATCTACACCAGTCAAGAAACAAGGGATGGAAGTTTTTAATGTGCAATTAGTAAGGAATGAAGTATGCAAGCCAAAGGTATTCAAGGCAATGTCGGAGAGTGCAATTAAAGGAGATTTAAACGAAGCTCTATCTTCCATTCTAGAGAATGTGTTATTAATGAATGACGTTAGGTCTTGCTACATGTGTAAAATTGGAGAAATTGGTGATTACGAGATTAGGGAAGCTTATGATAAACTATGTGTCAACAGAGTGTTGAAGCCAGAACATAAGGTTGTTGCCGATCAAGGGGTAGTGCATGCCCTAGATTTCACGCAAAACTTTAAAGTCAAATGGATAAAGATTGTTTTAAGTCGAGTACATGACATGCATTTATGGCTGGAAGATGGACCAGTGAAGATTACAAAGGAAATGATACATAAAGTCACTGGTTACCCTATAATTGAAGAGAAAAGAACGATGAAATGTGCAAGTAAGGAAGATATTCAAGCTAACACCTAGGTAGTTTGGAACAAACAAGGAATGACAATTTCTACCATAATTGATCCAGAAATTGACTTTGTTGTTAGAGTCATCTCACACAAGTTCTATCAATCTAGTCAATTGGACAACGTCCCCTATATGGCAGTGGACCAGGCATGGAAGATAATTAAGAAAGGACACACGTATGACCTCGCTGAGCTCCAGCTGACTCAACTTGCCAAGAATTTGAACTCCATTCAGACCATGAAGAATTCAATGTGTAAGTTTAGTTCCTTACTAATCTGTTTGTTCTTTTATGTCAAGAAGAGTTTTCCTACACATGGAGATGTTACATGGGATAACAAGAGACCCATCACTATTCAAATCAATGAATTTATAAATCAGATTAGAGATCATTTTGAAGGAATAATGGATAACTATTTTATTGAGTTTAAGAAGAAGATGAGAAATAGAACTAGAGTCCCTATGTCTTTGATTGAAAAATACAACAAGGATATATGTTTTCTGGTAGACACAGATTTTACTTATGCATAGGTAGTCCTACCTAGGGTTTCATGGTTAATGTCATTACCCTATGAACTAAACATAAATGAAGCTACTGCTGCAATCACAACCCTCTTAGTTGAAGAAATTGATAGTAAAGCACCTTACTTTGGAACATTTGAAGAAGCAAGATCCAAGATCTCTATGAGATTAATGGCTGCCACCACAGAGAGGAAAAGAAAGAAATTAGTGAAGAATCTAGAAAAGTATGTCAAAGAATTTGAAAAGGATGCACCACTGGAGTTGACCCAAGGGTTAGGAGAAGATGAGTCAAGTGAAACTAGTGGAAGTGAAGAAGAAGAAGAGAAGGAAAAGAAACCAGTGATTGTCGAGCCCCCAGCTAAGAAAAGAATTTTAAAACCCAAAGTGTCATCGGTACCAGTACTTAGATCCAGAACAAGGAGAGGTGCTACTGAGACTCCTAAGCAGCCATCTGCATCTGTTAAGTGAAAACCCACACAACCTAAGATAGTGCCGAATAAGGTTATGAAGAGGCCTAGAAGAAAAATTGTTCTAGTACAAGACGATGATGAAGAGACAGAGAGTGATGAAGAAATAAAGAAAAAGGCTACACAACAAGATACTCAGCTCATTGTTGATGAAATATGTTACAAGATTAGTAGCTCTGAAGCAGTGGATGAGTTGAAAGGATTAAAATTTGGGAATATGAGCATTGGAGACAAAGAAAAAGTGGAGGATGCTATTCTTGAAATGTTATGTACTTTCAAAATGCTGCCAATTCAAATAGAAAATAAAATTTCCAAGGAATTGAGTAACAAGATTGCACAGAAATGGGAGTATGCTCTGCAAACTGAAAAGGAAATAAGGGAGAGCACTTTAGCACAAGTTGAGTCTACTCTCACCCCTACCAACATCAGAAAGATAATTGAACAATACAGAGGTAAGCTTGATCCCAAACTCAGAGCTTATCTAATTCTTCAACACAAGGTTGAGGATGTTGTACAAGAAAGTATCAAAATTTGGAAAATAGTGTTTGGATTGTTGATTGACAAGGATGAAGGAAACTATGCTAGTACTTCAAAAGTTGTAGAACCTAAAATAAAATTAAAAAAAATGGAGACTAGAACTCCTAAGGAAGTGGAAGTACAAGACAGATTTGAGGTTCACATTGTTGACATAACCAAGGAGAGCCCCATCAAGAATTCAGTTTTGACTAAGGTTGATTTAAAGATTGTAGAAGCAAATGACATATCCCTACTAGGTAGTAACATAGTTCTTTTACAGGTCAAAGATTATCCAACAATTGCTAGCACACAATCTATTGATGTGAGTCTTACTCTACCTGAAGTTGCAACTATTGATAAGATAGTCAGTACAAGCATTATCGAGGAACCCATACAGTCAGTACCGATACCCAAATCTACATCTGCCAAGGAAGAGGACACAACAGAAGGCAAACTCCAAAGTCCTCCTATGGAAGATAACAACAAAGAAGAACAAGGAGATAAGTTCGATGGACAAGCTGTTAGTCCTCATGCCGAGAATAAGGGAAAAGGAGAAGAAGATATCAAAGGAAAATCTATTGAGGAGCAAGAGCCAAAGGAGCAAGAGGCAATACAAGCTCTTGTACGGATGCCGAGTGGAAGTACCCCACCGAGAACACAGAAGGAGAAAGCTAAGGTAACAATTGATGAGGTCATTGTTATTCCTAAATGGGATACCAACAACCTCTCTTATGAGAAAATGCAGATATTGAAGGATTTGCTGACACAGAAAACCAGGCAAGCAAAACTTTAAAGAGAACATCAGCAGAAATAGGTCCTTTATGAAATAAAAGATATATTTAATGGCGTTTATGAATTATCAGATGTAAATAGTTCCACCCCCATATTGGAACAACTTGTACACATTGTTCAAAAAGTAAATAATAAAGCTAGCTGTGCAAGTGACAAGTTATTTGAGTGGTCAAAACAAAAGTTTGAGACCAAAATGCTAGAGAAAGTATCTGCCAAGATAGTGTTAGAATAATTGAGAGGGGGGTGAATCAGTTATCCAGTGTCCCGAATCAAAATGTATAATTCAAAACTATTTCTTCAATTTCTACTCATCGGTAAACACTAAATATTTTCACTATTTGTGCTTTTACCGATTACCAGTCTAATACTATAATAGTTACCGATCAAATCTAACATGTAACATGAAAAGTATGATAACAAACAAATATTACAATCAACACATAACACAAGAGATTTTATGTGGAAACCCTATAAAGGGAAAAACCACCTGGGACTGGCAACCCAAAATTGTTCACTCTTCCGAAGTGAGGTCGGTTAAGACCCAACCTTGTTAAAGGTTACAAACACACTGTTAGGTGTGACCTTGTTAGAGGATTTGTATGGACTAAATATTGATTTGTAATCTACAATTTAAGTTGTATTAAGGCAGGTCATTTACTGTTACATAATTAACCATTGTATATAGTCAAAATCTCTTAACCGAGTGGACTCTGAAAGTCTTATGATGTATCATTCATAGAATAAACATTGTTATCCTGTCAACCCCATAGTGAATGCTGGTTGGACGATAACTTCTAGTCTAAAATCCTCTAACAAGGTCACACCTGACAGTGTGTTTGTAACCTGTAACAGGGTTGGGTCTTAACCGACCTCACTTCAGAAGAGTGAAAATTTTTGGGTTGCCGGTCCCAGGTCATTTTTCCCTTTACAGGGTTTCCATGTTAAATCTCTTGTGTTATGTGTTGATCGTGATATTTGTTTGTTATCATACTTTGCATGTTACATGTTATATTTGATCGGTAACTATTATAGTATTAGACTGGTAATTGATAAAAGCACAGATAGTGAAAGTATTTAGTGTTTACCGACGAGCAGAAATTGAAGAAATAGTTTTGAATTATACATTTTGTTTTGGGAAACTGGATAATTGATTCACCCCCCTCTCAGTTATTCTAATAGATAGCAGTGAAATAGGTTGAGCTATCTACTTTGGTAAAGGAGACCGAAGAGTTAGTTGTAAATGGACAGTCTCTGTTGGCCAAATTCTGTAATGTTGAACTATTCACTAATGAGAATCAACGACTGGTTGACACACTGAAACAAGAACTTAAGGCTACCAATCAGTCTCTAAGCTTGGATGCAGAGACCAGTGCAGCACATTATGTCAAAATCATACAAACCCAAGGTAAGTTAGCCGAGCTGATGGCTAATGATGGCAAAATTCAATCTCAATTACTTTCTATACAAATTGTTTTGACACCTCATCTAGAGGCCCTATAGAGAAAGTTAGTAAAGGCTAAGGAGTTAACTCAGTGAAATCCAAATTTGTCCATAGCCGAGAGCCTAGTCAATCTAGCTGTCGAGCTATAAGTGCAGACAAAAGTTCTAAATATTGCTTCATCAGCTTGGGAAAATGCACTATACATGGTCATGGTGCTACATAAACCATTCCTGGAGAAATTTTGTGAACTACCTACTGATGAAGAAATTCATCGTGTCAAAAACAAGAGGGAATCATCATCATGACATGACATGATTAAGGACAGGTAACAACAAGTAACAAATTTGAATGTATATATATCTCAGGGGGAGTATTCAGGGAATATTAGGCTAGTACAACATACTTTTGTAACTATAAGTACAAATGTCATGACAAAGTGTTTCTGCCACTAATGTCAAAGGGGGAGATTGTAGATCTCTATAGTTTTGTTGACCATTAGTGCTTCACACTTAGTCATATATCTAGGCAATGATGGTCGGTCACCATTGCGACTGAGTCATTTTGTAAAGGCCGAGTTATGTATTGAATACTTACTGAGTAGTATTACTGCCGAGTAAAGTCATGGTCACTATATGTTTGTATTATGCCAAGTATAGTTTTTGTCAAGTTGCATATGCAATGATTACCGAGTGATAGAGAAGATTAACAGATGCCCAGTACAGTGAATGCTGAGTACTAGGATAAAATTTTCCAAGTTAGCCAGGACTGACATATAAGTTTGGAATGGCACAATGATCGAGGTAAACCATTTTCGGTGATAGTGGTGTTTTGTATTTTGTTTGTTGAGGTAATTATGCATTCATCTTGTAATCATTAATCCCTATGTAATACCTAGAGCCAATTAGAAAATTATATAGCTTAAGTGGCAATAGAAATAAATCTAAACTGTAGATCTTGAATCGAAAAGATGTTTTGGTTATTATATAAGGTCAAGATCTAAACAAAGAGAACTGTGTGAATTAGAAAGAAAAAGAGATATTGAGATCGAATGAATACTATGAGTATGAGAGAATGATCAGAAAGACATATTCAGAATAGTCAAGTTTTCAGACAGAGGTCAGTGATCGAGTTAAGCAGTGAAAGGATAGAATCAAGAAAGATCAGATAGAAGAGATCAATAACATACAGTAAAGAGGAGATCTATAATCTGCATATAAGTGCAAACTAAAAGATCAAGTACTGAGACATTTTAACCAGTGTATCAGGGTAAATATCTTAACCGAGTAGTCTTAACAAAATTTATGTAATCTCTTTACCGAGTGCTTACTTTGTTGTAAGTTCTACATCCTTTAACAAGGTAGATTGTACAAGTCTTTTAGCTTTTAACAGAGAAAACCTTTCACAAGGTAGATCATGAATTAATCACATTTTGTAAGCCTTAACAGGCAAAACTTATTACTACAGTAGTGAAGATTTGTGGGTGTCATCCCCACCCCACTTTTACCTTTCAAGGGTTTCTGAGTTACCAAATTTATTGTGTTATGTGTGATTTCATGTATGTTGCTTAACATGTTATGTTGCTTAGAATGATCAAGTTTTGTTTATACCATGCATAGAGTTTTATCAGTATAAAAGGTTGAAGTAAGTGATATCTGATTCACCCCCCCTCTCAGTATTACTTTCCCACTTATATTTCCAACAAGTACATTCTATTAGAATGCAACCTTGATTAAAGGATTTATACAATGACTGTTAGGTCAACCTTGATTAAAGTATTTTGACTGATACAATGGTTAGAAAGTAGCAATAGTATTTGATCTAAAAAATATACAACTCACTTTGCAAATAACAAATCCAATTTGCACATATATGCTAGCTTATTGACTGAGTACCATTTTCATCTCCATCACTGATCTTCTCGAAAATCCCTTCAAGCAATCACAACTTTCATCAACTCCTTCACCTTCAGCCTTTTTTCTTAGACTTATCACTCAATAACACAAACAACTCCAGCATCCCCTAATTAACTTCATACTTAGGTTTTCTTTATACCTCTTCAATAGGTAGATCCATCTTTTTCCGCTTAATCTCCTCTGTAGATCTTAGGTTTAGGTCGGATCCATTGAATCTTTGCAACATTCATGTTTTTTGTCCATCCTTTTAGAAACATCTTCAATCTCTTTATTGGAATCGCAATAAAATGGTTTACTATGCATTAAATGCTCCATACACTCAATTAATAAAGTCAACATGATTTACATAACCCAAGAATTCAACTATGTCAACTAGGAATCTGAATTCTCCCTCAAATGTAAATTACTGACATTCGGTCAATACTGTGTTTAACTCCTCAATCATCACTGCATAACTCAGTCATCTCTTCAAACTGTCTCCCTTGGCTAATGTTGTCTCCCTTGGCTGACACTAACATCACTCAGCTTAAACTAGATTTCTTCACTTTTACTCGGTTAAGCCTACTTGTTCAGTCTTGCTTCTTACTTAAATAAACAATACATTATCTTATCATTGTGCTACATAATCAAGTACTCATTGAAGTATCAAATAACTCAACATTTTTCTAGGTTCTATTGTTATCACCATTGCCCTAATCCTTCTTAGGCAAAACTTATTACTGCAGTAGTGAAGATTTGTGGGTGTCATCCCCACCTCAATTTTACCTTTCAAGGGTTTCTGGGTTACCAAATTTATTGTGTTATGTGTGATTTCATGTATGTTGCTTAGCATGTTATGTTGCTTAGAATGATCAAGTTTTGTTTATACCATGCATAGAGTTTTATCAATATAAAAGGTTGAAGTAAGTGATATCTGATTCACCCCCCCTCTCAGTATTACTTTCCCACTTATTTTTCCAACAAGTACATTCTATTAGAATGCAACGTTGATTAAAGGATTTATACAATGACTGTTAGGTCAACCTTGATTAAAATATTTTGATTGATATAATGGTTAGAAAGTAGCAATAGTATTTGATCTGAAAAATATACAACTCACTTTGCAAATAACAAATCCAATTTGCACATATATGCTGGCTTACTGACTGAGTACCATTTTCATCTCCATCACTAATCTTCTCAAAAATCCCTTCAAGCAATCACAACTTTCATCAACTCCTTCACCTTCAGCCTTTTTTCTTAGACTTATCAGTCAATAACACAAACAACTCCAGCATCCCCTAATTAACCTCATACTTAGGTTTTCTTTATACCTCTTCAATAGGTAGATCCATCTTTTGCCGCTTAATCTCCTTCATAGATCTTAGGTTTAGGTCAGATCCATCGAATCTTTGCAACATTCATGTTTTTTGTCCATCCTTTTAGAAACATCTTCAATCTCTTTATTGGAATCGCAATAAAATAGTTTATTGTGCATTAAATGCTCCATACACTCAATTAATAAAGTCAACATGATTTACATAACCCAAGAATTCAACTATGTCAACTAGGAATCTGAATTCTCCCTCAAATGTAAATTACTGACACTCGGTCAATACTGTGTTCAACTCCTCAATCATCACTACATAACTCGGTCATCTCTTCAAACTGTCTCCCTCAGCTAATGCTGTCTCCCTTGGCAATAAAGTGATGTTCGGTCACACCTGAATTTACTCAGCATATACTAGCTCTCAGCCGACACTAACATCACTCAGCTTAAACTAGATTTCTTCACTTTTACTCAGTTAAGCCTACTTGTTCAGTCTTTCTTCTTACTTAAATAAACAATACATTATCTTATCATTTTTCCACATAATCAAGTACTCATTGAAGTATCAAATAACTCAACATTTTTCTAGGTTCTATTGTTATCACCCTTGCCCTAATCCTTCTCATCAATTAATAGATATAGTACTTTCTTAGATAGCAACTGTCTTACCAATTAAGGTTTGACATCAATGACAATACAAAAATTCCTTCAATTGCAGTTTCTGACAATCTCCCTCTTTGGCATTGATGGCAACACCATATGAATAACACATGATTCACCAACCAATCCAAAACTTTGTCATTGCATCAAAAATATTTGTAATATTCTTAGCTTCATTTTGATTCTAAATCACTTAGCCTAGCTTGGTTGACTGTCTTACTCCCTCTGAATCTTTTCTGTTGATTCTCTGAATTACTTCCTCTTTTATGTGTTTTCATATGAATCTCTCCCTCTTTGAAAATAATGCCAAAGAAGTATCTAGAACTTGCATCTTTCAGATGTAGATGTCATCTTGTCAATTCAGTAACAATATTTATCCCTCTGTCATCTTTCTTATGACAGTTTATCAGCTTTGTTGTACTTTTCACAACTCTAGGCTGCTCCTAAAGTGTGACCTTTTCTACATCAATTTGTCAGATACTCTATGAAGCACATTTGATACAGTGCTCCTAGCTTGACTAGGCAACCTCAGTTAGGGGAAGCACCCCTAATTTACCTCTAAGATATTCATGAGCATCCTTAGGTAAAGCTTTTGTGAATATGTTTGCTAGTTGTTCCTTTGTATTCACAAATTTTATTCTCACCTCTTTATCTTGTACCAATTCCCTCAAGTAATGATACTTGATAGCAATATTTTTGGTCTTTGTGTGCATCACTGGGTTCTTTGATATGTTGATAGCACTTGTGTTGTCACAGTATATGACAACTGGTTCAATGATCTCCTCTTTCATGCCTTTCAACAATTTCTTAATCCATACTAGATTTAAATAGTTCACTGCAACTTCTACATACTCGGCTTCAGTTGTAGATTGGGAAATGCAATTTTTTTTCTTGCTTATCCAAGAAACTAATCTCCATCCAAGAAAGAAAGCTCCACCACTAGTACTTTTTCTGTCATCAATATTTCCTACCCAATCGGAATCAGTTTAGACTCTCAGTTCAAATTTCTCATGCTTCTTGTAATACAGTCCATAGTCTTATGTCCCTTTCAAATATCTCATTATTCTCTTCACAGCCATCTTATGACTTTCCTTAGGATTGGCAGAGAATCTTTCCACAACCTCAACTGCTAGAGCTATATCTGGTCTACTATGAACAACATATTGTAGCTTTCCAATCATAGATCTATACAGGTTCGATTTACTTCAGCAATATCATCATTTTTAGATAGTTTTTGTCCAGTAGCCATGGGAGTACTTACTGGCCTTGAATCCTCCATACCAAAGGTTTTGAGTATCTCTTTGACATATTTAGACTATGTGATAAAAATACCTTTTTCCATCTGATAGACTTGCAAACCAACAAAGAATTTTATCTCACCAAACATAGAAATCTCAAACTTAGTTTGCATCTCATTTGAAAATTTCTTACACAGGGCATCTTTTCCACCAAATATGATATCATCTACAAAAATTTTAGCTAACAAGATCCCTTTGCCTTCTTCATCTTTCATGTGCAAATTGTTGTTGTCAATTGTCCTTGAAAATCCAATCTGTATCAAGTAATTATGCAGCCTCTCATACCATTCTTTGGGGGCTTGCTTTAATCCAAACAACGCCTTGTTCATCTTGCAAACCATATTTCTCTTGTTTGGATCAACAAATCCTTTAGGTTGCTCAATGTACACTTCTTCTAATATACCATTAAAAAATGCAGACTTGACATCCATTTGGTATACCTTGAAATCTTTGTAAGAAGCATATGCAAGTGGAGTTCTTACTCCTTCTAATCTTGCTACAGGGGATAATGTCTCCCCATAGTCTATTCCTTCTTAGATTGTGTATAACCCTTGCATACCAGCCTTGCTTTGTTCCTTGTGATTTGTACATGTTCATTAAGCTTGTTTCTGAATACCCATTTTGTTCCAATGACATTTTTGTTTTCTGGTCTTGGCACCAAAGTCCAGGTATCATTCTTTTCTATTTGGTCTATCTCCTCATTCATAGCTTGAATCCAGTCTTCATTTTCTAATGCCTCCCTTGTTGTCTTAGGCTCAAACTCACACAATAAACATGTAGGATCTTTCAACTTGCTTCTGGTCAGAACTCTAGTTTCTTTGTCTCCAATGATTTTCTCAGGCTTGTGATGTTTCCTTACATACTGTGCCAAAGTAGGTTCAGATTTATTTTCTCCTTGCTCTTTAGGTTCATCAGCAAGATTATCAGATTCAGCCTCTGATTGCTCAGCAACCTCTTCCTAATGTTTGACAGCATCCTCCTGATGCTTGGCATCATCCTCCCAATGCTTGGTAGTTTCTTCGTGATGCTCGACATTGCTTACCTGAGACTCTACATTGAGTGCAAGTGTGTTACTTGCCTCTCCTTCTTCTATATAGACAAAAGATCTATAATCTTCAAGTTCTCTTTTGCTTTCCTGTTCATTTTTCTCTGCATATTCGTCAACCTTCACATTTACAGTTTCCACAATTTTGTTAGTGTTAGAGTTCAAACACTTGTAAGCTTTACTCTTTGTGGAATAACCTAGGAATATGCCCTCATCACTTTTTGCATCAAACTTTCCATTCCTATTATCTTTTAATATATAGCATTTGCTCCCAAAGATTCTAAAGTATTTTACATTAGGTGCATAATCGTTCCATAATTCATAAGGTGTAACATTTGTACCTTTTTTTATTTGTACTTGGTTTAAGAGTAAATAGTTGTACTTACAGCTTCTTTCTAGTACTTTTATGCAGCATTTTTCTCAATCATTAGTGTCCTTGCACAATCCATGATAGATCTATTTTTTCTCTCAGCTATACCATTCTATGGAGGTGTTCTAGGTATAGACATCTATCTCTTGATTCCTCTATCATTGCAGAACAGATTGAACTCACTTGATATAAACTCTCCACCTCGGTTAGATCTCAAACATTTCAGGTTTCTACCTATCTCCTTTTCAAACTTAGCTAAATACCACTTAAAAAACTGAAATACATTAGATTTTTCTCTTAAAAACATTGCAGTCATCATCCTAGTGTAATCATCAACAAATAAAATAAAGTATTTAGCACCACAATAGCTTTGTACACCCATAGGTCCACAAAGGTCAGTATGAACCAGATCCAAAACATTTTCAGAAGTAAAAGTCTTCCTCTTGAAACTAGACTTTGTCATTTTACCCAACTGACATTGTTTGCACATCACATTATCAAGTTTCTTCAATCTAGGTAAACATCTAAATTTCTTCTTTTTACTAATATTTAGCAGATTGTCAAATTTAACATGGCATAGCCTCTTATGCCATAACCATACATCATCAAATTGTGCAATCAAGCATGTTTCTTGAGATAGGTCTAGATAGAACAAATTACCTTTAGTCTGTTCTCCACTTCCAATCAGTTCACCAGTAGCATCAAATATTTTATCCTTCCTGTGATGAAACTCCACTTGATAACCAGTGCTATTAAGCTATGCAACACTTAGCAAATTATGGTTAAGACCTTCAACCCAATAAGAATTTTCACAAGTGGTCTTATCAGTTAGCTTAATCAATCCTTTACCCTTTACAGGACATGGTGCATCATTACCAAACTTAACACTTCTACCTTTGTAATGATCTAGGGTATCAAATTTACTTTTTTCACCAATCATGTGATGTGCAAAACCACTATCAATAATCCATTTATCACCTTTTCTCACATAAGAAACAAGTGTAGTTTTATCATCTTCATCAGACTCATCTTTCATAGCAACATAAACTTCTTCAATTTCAAAATCATCATTATCAGTGTCAGTTTCTTCTTCAATAATATAACAGGATTTATTACCTTTATCCTTGTAGTCCTTGTACCTTCGGTAACCTCTATTTTCTCTCTTATCCTTGTACTTGCTTTCTCTTTCCTCATCCTTGTCATTCCTGTCAGGATATCTTGTAGCTATATGGCCAACTTTGTTACAATAAAAAACATATGATAGGAAGTTTACCTTTAAGATATTTTCCTTTTCCTCTTTTCAATCTTCTGGCCATAAGAGCTTCAAGATCCTCTAGTTCCTCATCAAATGTGTCACTATCACTTATACATTTTTATTTTTCCTTCTTAGACTTATGCAAAACCATTTGTGACTTGAATGCAGATTCAACATTAGCAACAGTGTAGTTATCATAGTTAGAAAGTTACCAACAAGACTTTCCAAAGTTAGAACATTACTAGGGTTACATCTAGATTCTTGAATTGCTGAAATTATGATGGCATATATAGGAAGAAAAGTTCTCAATACCTTTCCAATAACAATTTCATCATCAATAGTTCCATTAGATCCTCTAATAGCATTTACTACCTCCTTGATCCTACCGCAATATTGAGAAATATTTTAACCTTCTTGCATTTTCATTTCATCAAACTTACCTCGCAAGCTTTCAGCTTTTTCCCTTAGTACATTTACATCACCACCATAGATAGTTTCAAGAGTGTCCCACATTTGCTTTACATTTGTGCAATCTTTAATGTCTTCAAATTCAGGATAGCTTAAGGAAGATGCAATCTCCAACATTGCTTAGTTGTGTTCCTGTTTAGCTCTCATCTCCTCGGCAGTCAAAGGTGCATTAGGTGTAACATAGTCATGTTTAACATAATATTTCATTGAGTCACCAATACCAGCTAGATGCAGTTTCATTAGAATCTTCCATGCAAGAAAGTTCTCCTTATTCAACTTTGGTACCTCCTTTTTATACATTTTGATCATTAGCTTCAAGTACCTTTAAACTTATTCTATGTAAGAACCAACTGCTCTGATACCAATTGTTAATATGATTTAGAACAACAAAGAGGGGGGTGAATTAGTTTTTCTCAGGTCCAGATGTATCAATTCAAACTTTAAACACTTCAACAACTCAGATCTAATCACCAACACTATTCAGTCATTACAGAATGTATACCAAAAACATATAATAATGCAATCCACTATCCAACAGTATTTAACTTGCAAAACATAGAAATTTTCACACCAAAACATTCACACAAGTATGACACCAGGATTTATAGTGGAAACCCAATTTGGGAAAACTACTTTGTAACATGTTACTGATATTTTCACTCTTATGAAGTGAGCTCTCTAAAAAGCCAACCCTATCAAAGGTTTACAGACACACTGCTAGGTGTGACCCTGTTAAAGGATTTCAACCACCCTATTAGGAGTGAGCCTTATCAGAGGACTTAAGTACATTCCATTAGAATGCAACCTTGATTAAAGGATTTATACAATGACTGTTAGGTCAACCTTGATTAAAGGATTTTGACTAATACAATGGTTAGAAAGTAGCAATAGTATTTGATTTGAAAAACATACTACTCACTTTGCAAATAATAGGTCCAATTCACACATATATGCTGGCTTACTGACTGAGTACCATTTTCATCTCCATCACTGATATGCTCGAAAATCCCTTCTAGCAATCACAACTTTGATCAACTCCTTCACCTTTAACCTTTCTTCTTAGACTTATCAGTCAATAACATCAACAACTCTAGCATCCCCTAATTAACCTCATACTTAGGTTTTCTTTATACCTCTTCAATAGGTAGATCCATCTTTTGCTACTTAATCTCCTCTGTAGATCTTAGGTTTAGGTCGGATCCATCGAATCCTTCCAACATTCATGTTCTTCGTCCATCCTTCTAGAAACATCTTCACTCTCTTTATTGGAATCACAATAAAATAGTTTACTGTGCATTAAATGCTCCATACACTCACTTAATAAAGTCAACACGATTTACATAACCCAAGAATTCAACTATGTCGGCTAGGAATTTGAATTCTCCCTCAAATGTAAATTACTGACGTTCGGTGAATACTGTGTTCAACTCCTCGGTCATCACTGCGTAACTTGGTCATCTCTTCAAACTATCTCCCTCGGATAATGTTGTCTCCCTCGACAATAAATTGATGTTCGGTCAACACTGAATTTACTTGACATATACTATCTCTTGGTCGACACTAACATCACTTGGCTTAAACTAGATTTCTTCACTTTTTCTCGGTTAAGCCTACTTGTTGAGTCTTTATTCTTACATAAATAAACAATACATTATCTTATCATTGTGCCACATAATCAAGTACTCATTAAAGTATCAAATAACTCAACCTTTCTCTAGGTTCTATTGCTATCACCCTTTCCCTAATCCTTCTCATCAATGAATAGATATAGTACTTTCTTAGATAGCAACTGTCTTACTAGTTAAGGTTTGACATCAATGAGAATACAATAATTGCTTCAATTGTAGTTTCCAACACTAAGTTGTGCATTCAGTCTTGTTGCTACAAGGAAACATTCATACTAAAAATTACAATTTGAATTCTCATTCTTAAATTGAATTCTATCTTTCCAAATCTTAACATTAAAAGAGCCTCAACACTCGCTATCAGTCAACTCATTAAGAGATAAAATAAATCAAAAAAGAACTTGGATGCTTAGTGGTGAATTATAATAGAAAGTTTTGACCCTTTAGAACTAGCTCCATATTCGAGCTATGTGCAAATCCTTTCTCCTCAACTCCTCTATTTTGTTCTGGAATTTCCTATGATTGATCCTAGTTTCCCCTAAAACTATTTTATTATGTTGTCAACTTCCTCTTCAAAGCTTGCACATGTTCCCCTTCACTACTTGCATCTCTCCTGCTTACACTTGTGTTCCTTCTCCTTAACACTTTCATTCCTTAACACTTGCATTTTTTTTCTTAACACTTACATTTTTTTCCCTCCCTTAACACTTACATTTTTTCCTCTTCATCCTTGCTTGATGTCCAGCATGCCCTTAAATTCAACAATAACTCAAAGTGTTCTAGTTCATTAAGTTAACTGTAGTTAAAAATAATAAAAGAAATCCCACTATATCCTCTTCATAACTACTGAAGACCGCCAATTCATTAAATTATTACAAAAATAGTAAGATGAAACTTCTATAATTTCAAAAAATTGTTGAAAGATATTTTGGATATTTCTAGAAAAAGTCACTCTTAGTCTTAGATAATAGTACATTAAATTTAATCTAGAAGTTTAGTTAGAATCTAAGTTTCATAATAAGATTTAGTTTTGATAAAAGAATGAAAATAACCACTCAATCATTTTTAGAGTTTACAAGGATGCTTTCAAACAAAATATTTTTTTTTAACTATGTGGTGTGTGCATTTTAAACCATTTTTTTCGATTACACCCTTATTGAAGAGCTAGTCTCCCCTACCTCGACCACACCCCCGCCTTCAAATCCTATCATCACTTCTAACCACTCAATTTTTCATCAGTAGGTTAGTCGAAAAAAAATCCATAATAAATTTGAAATTATGTAGTGCTCACATTCAAGTAGAAATTCCTCAATAAAATAATGAGAACAACAACATAAAACCTATTCATAACATAACTGATAGTCATTTGCATTTTACTAAGCATTTCATCAGAATAGAAAGATACAACTCCATTTTCATTTATGCGCAATTAATCCAATAAAAAGAACATAAGTATATAAATCCAACTAATTCATCCTATATTTTATATAAATTTATTAAATTTACAAAATATAGAAAAGCTTAATTACTTGATTTGGATCGTCAATACACAACCAAGTCCTAAAAGTTAAAATAAGGTCGCTAATTACTTATAAGTTTTTAAGTTTGCAAATTAATCGGTTATGACATCCCTCCCCTCTAAGACGAGGCATCGTCCCGTTGTCTTATGAAAACACATCAAAAGTTCTCACACCACACCTTGAAAACAAAAAACATAAATCAAATAATATAATGACTCTATGGAAGTAAATGTAGAAAATATTTAATCATATCATCAACATCTTCCCATATATCACTATCAATAGAGAATGGTCCCTTGGATATTATACTACAAGATTTCTCTATCACGCACTTGGATGGTACACTAGTCAATGATACTGGATTTCTCTAAGACTCTGTTGTTCCTCTCCTTCCATATTTTCCAGATGAAGTAAGGGAGAACAAGTTTCCAAAGATCCTTAGCATTTTTGTCATGAAAAGGGAACTACCATTGCTAAACAAAACCCTAGAGGTTTTGAGGTTTAACCCACTTTAGGTTCAACATCACGAGGATAGAATCTCATACCTCTCTAGAAAAGGAACAATGGATCATTAAGTGATTACATGATTCAGCCTCTTCACAACACATGATGCATCTATTCAGAATTTGGAATCCTCTTCTAGTGAGGTTGTCCACAATGAGGATTTTGTTCTGAACAAGCAACCAAAAAAATATGTTAATTTTTGGGATAAGATCTTTATTCCATACCTGAGAGCAAAGGGGCTGGTCATCATGAGGGATGAGAAGAGCCGAAGTAGGGGCCACCGAGAACTTTCCAATGTTACCAGGGCACCAAATCAGTTCATCAGGCACATTTTCTCTGATAAACCAATTATTAAGTTGTTTATTCACCTCTTTAAATCTATTATCCTTCAATCCAAGGTTGATCCATTCATCGTTAATCTAGTAGTCACTCACCTTTTCCCCGTTGGTCTCTTTACAATCCTGGATTGCATTTTTCCACTCCTCATTTTCAATAAGAGGCTTTTCCATCATCCATTTATCATTCCAGAACTGGATCTTCCTGCCATTTCCCAGCTTCCATCTAACACCTTCTCTAACTAGTTTCTTGCCCTTGCTGATGCTATTCCAAAGAAACGATCCTTGGATGTCAATTTGAGAATGTAGGGTTCCTTCAAGAGAAGTGAGATTGTATTTTCTTTTAATGATAGAGTTCCATTCTTTCTCATCTTCAAAGATCCTCTAGCATTACTTGGCTAATAAATCTTTATTAGTATTAGTAATGTTTCTTATGCCCAGCCCCCCAAATTTCTTAGGTTTACAAACCTTCTCCCAAGCCACCAGGCTAAGTCTATTTTTCTCTTCAACCCCAGTCCAAAGTAACCTTTTTTGGATTTTTTCAATAAGGTCAACATACTTAGGAGGTATCTTGAACAAATTGAGAGCATAAATTGGAAGATTTTGAAGAGTAGCCTTCAACAGTTGAACTTTTCCAACTGGGCTAAGAGTTGCCCCTTTCCAACCAGCTAGTTTATTGTGAAGTCTATCAAGGATTTCATTCCAAAAGTTGACTTCAGGTTTCAAACACAGCAATAATCCCAAATAAGGAGCAGGAAGTGTCCCTATCTTACAACCTAAAATGGAAGAGATTTTATTCTTTCTTTCTATAGGAGTATTAAAAAAATATAGAAAATTTTTCTCCCAATTAATAAGGTGACCAGTAGCATTTGAATAAACATTGAGGGCCTTTTTAAGATTCCTCACTTCTTTGACAGAAGATTCACCCATAAGAATCGTATCATCAACAAATTGTTCATGAGAACACTTAAGCCCAACAGAAGAAGGTTGGAGGCCAGAAATATGCCCATTTATGACCAAATTTTTAATAAATCTCCCAAGACTTTCAGCTATAATAGAAAAGAGTATAGGAGAGATGTGGTCTCCTTGTCTCAAACCTCTGGAAGGTCTGAAGAAGGGAGAGGAGCCCCCATTCACAATGATAGAAGAGGAGACCATAGTAACTAGTTGCATTATAAGTTTAACCACCCCTAGATCAAAACCAAAAGCTTGGAGAATTTTAGATAGAAGCTCCAAATCAACTCTATCATAGGCTTTCAACAAATCCAACTTCATTAAGAAACCCTATTTCCTAGATTTCTCCAAAGAATGGATATTCTCATGCACAACGATAATGGAGTCCAGAATTTGTCTCCCCAGGACAAAGCCATTCTGTTGAGGAGAGATAAGATGAGGAAGAAGTTTTAAGAGTCTAGAAGTGAGGACCTTAGACATAATCTTATACAAGGAGTTACAAAGAAAGATAGGCCTGAAGCTTTTAGTAGCATTAGCTCCCGGTCTTTTTAGTATAAGGGCTATAAAAGTAGAGTTAAGTTACTTAAGGATAGATTTAGATCCAAAGAACTCTTTCACAACACATCACATATCTTTCCCAATGATGCTCCAAAAATATTGAAAAAAGAACATTTGGAACCCATCTAGTCCTGGAGATTTTTCTCCTTCAAAGCAGAAAACAACCCTTTTGATTTCTTCATCCTTAGGGATAGATTTGAGGAAATCATTTTCCTTAGACTCTAGAAAAGGAGGGATGGAGTGCAGCAAAGTATTCTGATTCTCCTGGTTAAGATTTGGCTCTTTAGAAAGGAGAGAGGCAAAATAGCCCATCATTTCTTCCCTTATTTCCTCCTCTCTTGATATAGATCCCCTGGTAGTAACAAGAGAGTTTATCTTGTTCATAGCTTTATGCTTCATAGCTGTAAGATGAAAAAATATAGTGTTTTTGTCTTGCGCTTTTAGCCATAGAGACCTTGATCTCTACCTCTAGTAAGTCTCTTCTTTCAAAATGATGTTGTCATAATCTACCTGGATTTGATTTTCCTCTTTTCTCATGTCCTCAGTCACACCTATACTTTGGATCTTATCTTGCATTTCTTTTAAATCAATTTGAATCTTGCTCTTGATTTAGAAGATATCACCAAAGACATCCTTACTCCATTGTCTTACTTTGGCTTTAACATTTTCCACTTGAAACATAGCTTTTCCTTCCAGTTTAATTTTCCACGAGTCCCTTATTTTGTTTTTAAGGTTAGGGTTAGCCAACCACATTTTTTCAAATCTAAAAGGGGCATTTCTTTTACCACTAAAGGGATTAGCTGAAAAGGATATATGATAGTGATACGAACCAATACGGTTGAGAGATGAAAGAGAGAAAGACAAATTGGCATACCATTTATGAGATAAAAGAACCCTATCAAGATTAACTTGATTAAGATCAACACCCACTCTCCTATTAATCCAGGTGTAGTTTATTCCTTCAAGATCGACATCCAGCAAGCATTCATTACTTATGAATTCCATCAAATCAACCCTGCTTTCTACTTGAGTTATATTCCCACCTCTTTTATTCACTTCTTTTAGGGGGGTGTTGAAGTCTCCCATAATCATCCAGTTCTCATCAGGATTAGTTATCTTGAAATCATGAATCATTTTCCAAAGTTTAAGTCTTCATGATTTCGTATTAGGGGCATACACACTGATGAAAGTCCACGAGAAGTTATGCTTAATGCTGCTAACTTTAATTGCAGAGAAATTCTTCTCCTCTGTCAATAGGTAGCAATTATAACACTTAGAATTCTAGAAAATGGCCAGACCTCCTAAAGCTCCCTATGAATCACTACCAAAATTCCCTCCATTTTTAAGCAGATTAATTTTAGCAATCTTGTCTTTCAACATTTTAATTTCTTGAATCAAAAGAATATTAGGTTTAATATCTCTAACTAAATTCCTAACTATATCTTGCTTGTGAGGTCCATTAAGACCTCTTCTGTTCCAAGATAAAATCTTCATTTAAGGATTGGGGAACAGACTTGATCGATGGTAAGTTGTCTTCCATTCACTATATTTTGTTTTGCTTCTAGCTCCCTCTGGTCTTTTTCAGATATTCTTCCTCTTTCTCTTTTAGGTGTTGTAGTGTCTGCCTTTTGTTGTTGACCTCTTGTCTTGACACCTCCTTGCTTGAGTTGCCCACCCTTTTTTCTTGATTTAGATGCAGAACATCCTAGAGATACTTTTGAAATATTTTTTCCTAATAGAGGAGTCTAGTATTTATAATGTTCCATTTTGGGTTGGGAACCAGATCCTTTCCCACTTGGGGATCATTTATGTTCCTTAACTTCAATCCAAGGGTTCTTATTTTGCTCAACTTCAACAGACTAATCAGATTCATCGTTCTTACCTTTTAGTTGTTCCTGCCTTGAGCCTGAGTCATAAAGGTTAGCATTCAAAGCTTCACAACTGATTTGATCTTCTAATGTGAAATATTTCAAGTCATCATCAATCCCCTATTGACCTATCTAAGAGCCATTCTCTACGGTGGAGTCTAGGCTATCTTCAACTCTGGAGATCAACTTAGGATCTATTCCTACTAAAGATTCAAGGGCCTCCTTAGAAATGTTATTCGAACTAATAGGATCCTGATATTTATTCTTCTCCTCTTGGTTTTCTACCTCCTTTTGTTCTCCTGTTACTTCCTTCTCAGGTTATGGGGTTTCCCACTTCTCCACAAGGTTAGAATAGGGGTTCTGGTCTTCAAGAGGTGTTTGGTTATCCTCTCTTTTTTTTCCTCCACTCCCATTTCTTTTCTCTCTTAGTCTCCTGTTCTTTCTTGTCTGTTGGAGGCTTCAGAGGGCAATGCTTAGCCTAGTGACCAGATTTCTTGCAAGTGAAACAAGCAAAAGGCACTAATTCATATTCTATTTCTTGTCTCCACTTGCCAACCTTCGAGTTAAGTATTATTATTTGGGGTAGCTCTGTGTCTTGCTGGATGTTAACACAAATCCTAAAAAACACTTGTCTGGTTCGGGTTGCACTCATCGGATCTATAGTTAATAATTCACCAAAGAAACCTGCTATTACCACTAGTATGTCCTCATGCCAGTATTCCAAGGGTAAGCTAGGTAGACGTACCTAGATAGGTGCAGAAATAAAGAAACTTTTATTATAATCCATATTCGTTGACCATTTCTGTAGAGATAAAGAGGATTTACCCATCATCCAAGGGCCTTCACACAACAATTTGGAAAGGTCTTCTCCATTGGAGAATACAAAGGAAAAAAATCCTTTAGGCATAGCCGCTACATCCACCTATCCTCTAAGTTTCCATTTCTAGTGTGTGAAAGATCTCACCAGATCAATATTCGGTCTAGGACCCATGAAATTTCCTATCAGGGTAGAAGCCATAATAGAAATAGTATGGTCCATGATTTGGTCAAGTATGTTAATACCTATATCTCCCTTAATCAGATTTGAGACAATGTCAACCTTAGGGAAAGAAGATTTTCCAGTGGGTTTAACACCAAAAAGGCCCGACTATTTCACTTACCTCGTTTCAAGACCCTGTCAAGTGAGGAATCTTCTTATCGTTTCATTGACCCTTCAAATTTCTTAGAATTTTCAACCTTTTCCACCTCTGGTCCCAAGAAAAGACTGCTGTCCTTATTGGGCTGGGCCAGGCTTGACCCACCATCAATTTCCCCATCATCTGACACAAGTCTTTTAGCTTTTCTAGCTGAGCCTGGCTCAAATTCCACAACATTTCCAAGTTCAAGCTCAGATTCCACAGCATTTCCAGGTACTTCTAGCTTCTTGTCTCGCCTCGAATTCAAAAAACTTCCTCCCACTCTTTCTCCCCCTCCCTCCCGCTCTCTCTCCATAGAAAATTTGACAAAAAAATTCTAGATGGGGGAGTGGGTATAGGGTTAAGAATTGGTCGTAGGATCAATTGGAAAGTGATTAGGGTGTTGAAGGCCCTAATTTTTGTTGGTGGCTGCATAACTCTGCATCACAATTGGGTATTAATTGTAAATTCTATTCTTTATCTGAACATACTTTATCTTAAAATTGAACCTACTTTATTTGTCAGCCAATATGATGTAATTCTAATCTATAAGAATTGTTTAAATAGATTAAGAATTTTCAACATATTATTATAAGATACTAAAGAAGCCCAGTTATTTGTTAGACAAATCTTCATTGTCCCCCACAATGAAGATTTGTTTGACAAATAGTAGTCTACATAATTAGACCTTTATTTTAAATGCATTTAACAAAAAAATAATTTACAAAACTGAACCAATGGCATGTTTACAGCAAAGAAATAGAATGATAGTAATATGTTGAAAACTCTATTCTGTTTAATATGATGAATTCTTAAACAATTAAGGTTGGAGTAGACATAGTTATCGCACAGTTTTTTGTGTGGTATAAGGAAGATTTCGCTGATTAAGAGTGAGGCCTTCTTTAGAATCTCATGAGTTTTGTACTACACATGCAACATATTGTGAGTTTAAAGACAATCTGTGCCATGTGTGATAGAACCTACTTTATCTAATATGGTGCATTGTTAAACAAAGAAATAGAATGATAATAATATGCTGAAAATTCTATTATGTTTAATACACGCCAAAGGACCAATCCCAGCAATTTTTAAACATACTTTATCTGATATGATGAATTCTTAAACAATTAAGGTTGGAGAAGACATAGTTAATAAAGTATAATTAAACTAGATTAAACATACTTTATCTAAAGTAAATGAATCACTAAGGTGATCTAGTTGTTACATCAGCCTACTTTTATCAGAAGATCATTCATGTTGATGCAACATAGTTCACACTTTGACTCTTGTTCAAGGTTGTGATTAAGTTTGAGAACTTGAACCGATTGAAATATCAGTATTCAGAGATACAAAGGAAGTACTGGACACCACAGAGAGTTACTTGGCTACTACAAAGCTAATTGTTTATTTATTTCTTTGGCATTGTTGTCAAAGGGAGAGATGAACGATATGAAAGGAATGTACAACAATGAAAGGGAGAGATGAACAATATGAAAGAGGTTGAAAGGTTTGAAACAAGCACTGACGAGAATTATCTAAGGGAGAGACAATAAGACTAAGTATTGAAGAAGCAGGAACAAGAGAATTGAAAAGATCACAACTGCAGAATGGTAAAGCTGTATTATTTAATGTTGGTTTAGTAACATAGTGATTAAACATATTAAGTCTATTCGACTTACAACATTTTTTCACAAAGCTATAGAATGTATGTTTGGTATGTGTATGGTACATTTCATATTACTTGAGTTGCCATCAATGCCAAAGGGAGAGATTGTTGACTACAACTGATGTGGAATTTGATTGAAGGATCTGTGATTGCAAGATCACTGAGGAGTTGATGATTAGATATGTAATATGATTAAATTAGTATTATGTTTTCATTGATGTCAACTAGTTTGACAGTACTTATCTTGTAAGTTATTTTACTGAGACATCTGAAGAAGAGGTGAAAGAGATGAAGAACAAAGAAATCTACATGAGGAAAGATGTACATGACAGATGAGGATAAGGAACACATTGAGTAACTTGCTAATGAGTCTATGACTTGATGATATTGACTTTATTATGTTGCATTCATCTACAATGAAGTATAGAGCTGAAAGACACAAAGCAGTGTTGTTGGTAAATGAAGCATTTCTAGAATACACCAATGGAGTGTAGTGTATACCGATCACAGTATTAACCGAGTAGTGTTCACCGACACATTTCTTTGTTAACTGAGCAGAACATAATGTATTAAATGATTAGCTTAGCCGATAAGATTGATGAGCTGGCAAAGAGTATAACATCAAGGTAACAGATAATGTTTGTTACACAGATCGACGGCTAACAAAATTCAAGGGAGATCTAACGAAAAAGATTGAAACGTGTTATTGACACATGTACCGAGAGAGTTTGAAGCGGAAAAATCTATGAATGAGATTAAGCGACAAAATCTGATGGTGGAGAAGAAAATGATTTACTCGTCTATATAAGAGAACATAATTTATTTATGAAAAATATCGAAAGAAGAAGTTGTTGGAATATCGCATGAACAAGGATTTCATGTATTCCGATCATACTGGTTAGTAAGAACCAAGCTACAGAACCATTACCGAGCTACATAGAACAATTACCAATGGATAGTAAGTTGATACAGTATTGAATCTGAAGTGAATTATTGATCAGAAGGATTTGTATGGACTAAATATTGATCTGTAATCTACAATTGAAGTTGTATTAAGGCAGGTCATTTTACTGTTACATATTTAACCATTGTATACAGACAAAATCTCTTAACCGAGTGGACTCTGAAAGTCTTATGATGTATCATTCATAGAATGAACATTGTTATCCTATCAACCCCATAGTGAATGCTAGTTGGATGATAACTTCTAGCCTAAAATCCTCTAACAAGGTCACACCTGACACTATGTTTGTAACCTTTAACAAGGTTGGGTCTTAACCAACCTCACTTCAGAAGAGTGAACAATTTTGGGTTGCCGGTCCCAGGTGGTTTTTCCCTTTACAGGGTCTCCACATTAAATCTCTTGTGTTATGTGTTGATTGTGATATTTGTTTGTTATCATTCTTTACATGTTACATGTTAGATTTGATCGGTAATCTATTTTAGCATTAGACTGGTAATCGGTAAAAGCACAAACAGTGAGAATTATTATTGTTTACCAATGAGCAGAAATTGAAGAAATTGTTTTGAATTATACATTTTGATTTGGGACATTGGATAACTGATTCACCCCCCCTCTCAGTTATTCTAACACCTACTTTATATGCTTTAAGAGTAAACTATTGAATTAGACAATTGGGTATTAATTGTAAATTCTATTCTTTATTTGAACATACTTTATCTTAAAACTGAACCTACTTTGTTTGTTAGCCAATATGTTGTAATTCTAATCTATAAGAATTGTTTAAATAGATTAAGAATTTTCAACATATTATTATAAGATACTAAAGAAGACCTGTTGTTTGTTAGACAAATCTTCATTGTCCCCCACATGCAATGTATTGCATGTGTAGAAAAAACTCACAATACATTTCATATTCTCTCCAACTTCCCCATGTTACACGATCATCCTTTTATCTTGTTCAAAGGAAAAAAGTTATCACTTGGTTGGTTACGAAATTTTGAAGTCCAAATTGCTGAGTTTGTTCTAACCAGTATGATTTAAACAAAAATACCAAATCCATAGAATATGATTTATGTAAACAAATTAGAACATATCTTACATAAGTTTATAATCAATAAGTGATTAACACTTTTCACAATATTAACCATCTTCAACCTTTCAAAAAGACTCTTAACAAGTTTCTATTTGAAAGTTCTCTTTTATTCTTCCTATTGCTACATTATTTATTTCCTATTGCCGTGATGTCTGAAATAGAAATTTTCATTTGTGAACTTTTCAATACAAATTATGACTGTTCTAAAACTCATGTCTAACCTTTTTGTCACCGTATATTGTTAATGTGTTCCTGTCATAGATTGTATTGAAATTGGGATTATTTACTATCAATGTTGTTCTGTTATATCCCAATCACAAACTGGACATAAGTCAAGTTTTTTATTATCTCCTTTATTCTATTATATTGTCATGAATTGGAGAGAAGTCAATTTTTTACTATCTCTATTGTTCTATTATATTTCTGTGACCACACTATTTTGCTGCTATTATGAGTTTGGAAAGAAGTTAAAACTTTTTACTGCACTCCAAATTTTCTGTCATTATGAACTTTCTTTATAATATATATAACTAAACAGAACAATGACCAAATTTACATCATGTATGCCCATATCAAAACTCACGGGCCCCAAGCAGTGAGTAAACAAGTAATAAATGAATGTCCTAGCTTCAAACCAGTGAAATACAATGCAATAAAACCAAGTAACAAAAAAGTCATGGCCAAGTTCATGCACGCAAGCAAAAGTATTTCAGTAAATTCTTTTAATATTTTTATACATTTAAACAAATAAAAAATGAATAAAACACTCACAACCTCTATGAAATGGATGCCCTAGCTTCAAACCAGTGAAATACAATGCAATAAAACCAAAGAACAAAAAAGACATGGCCATGTTCAGGAACGCAAGCAAAAGTCCAGTTCGGTCCTATCTCAAATCTGTGAAAAGTATATTAGGGCCAAGTTCATGCACGCAAGCAAAAGTCTAGTGCCCTCTTCGCACACACAAGCAAAAGCCTAGTGCCCTCTTCCCTCTTTGCGCACGGTTCCCTCTTCGCAACTCACAAGAAAAAGTCTAGTGCCCTCTTCCCTCTTCGTGCACGGTGCCCTCTTCACAGCTCACAAGAAAAAGTCCAGTGTCCTCTTCCCTCTTCGCACACGGTGCCCTCTTCGCAGCTTACAAGCAAAATTCTAGTGCCCTCTTCCCTCTTTGTGCATGGTGCCCTCTTTGCAGCTCACAAGCAAAAGTCCATTGCCCTCTTCCCTTTTCACAGCTCACAAAAATTACAAATGAGCGTTTCTTTTCTTTTTTTTTGTTTATAATCATGCAAGTGTCAAAATTATGATGTCATTATCGCTATTATGACACCATCGGGGGCACTTACAAAAAAAATACAAAAAACACACACAAATAGTATTTCCATCGAAATTGGCATTAAAATTCAACCCCAAATGTTATAGTGTGTCATTTATGTTGCACCAAAAGATTGACCTTTCAATGTCTGATACAACCACTAGACCTTATAGAATCCACATGAGATAGTTAACCCATGTCACAAATTTGAGAGCTACGTTGCACAACAAAAGGAGATTAAGGGCACACATCTTGCAACACCTAGATTGTTCCACATCTAGCATGTTGTAGCTTTAGTTTTCAAAAGTTAAGGGTAAGCACCAATTGTAATACCCCAAAATTGGCATCTTGCAATCCTAACCAATTTTGTTGCATTTAGTCTCATTCTATCAATTTCTAAATCATCGAAGTCCTATTGTACTAGGCAATTCTTTCTTCTAATTGACTTTACTTGACTTAGTGTCAAATGCATAAAACCCTAAATCTGCATCAATCACATAACATATTTAATTCCTAAATATCGAACATTTATTGGCTAAATAAACCCTATGATCAATTAATTTAATTATAAAGTCCTAGCACTTTAATTAAATTAAATCCACCCTCTTTAGTTAAAATACATGAAAAAGGAATTTAATAAATATCCTCATCTTGAAAATTGAATTTAATTATTCAAATAATTGAGAAAAATCTATTTATGAGGTAATATCCAATTTATTTAATCAAATATTCTTCACAAAATCTTCTCTTCAGTTCAGAAAAGGAAACTTTGTTTTAATTGAAAATAAAAAAAGGGAATAAAACAGTTAACAATTTTAAAACAGACAAAAAAAGGTAGCTAACTACCTCTCTGCTGAAACTTTCTATTCTGAAGTGAACTCTCATTCAATCTCCACTGTTTGTCCAATTCAATCTAGACCGTCGATTGAACCTGGGATTTCTATAAACGAAACCCCATTCCTCATTCAAATGATCCCAACTTTTCGAGCAACGAAGTGCTGTCACATTGTTACCAGAGTTCATTTTGCATTCAAGCTTTCATTTCTTAGCATAATATTGATTTCTTAGATTAATATATCATGTTTAGCTTAATCATGCACTTCATTTCTTAATCTAGTTTGCTTTCATTGTTCTTAGATTAATCTCAATTTCTAGATTAATTGCATACTTATTTAGATTAATTGCACATTCATTTCTAAATTAAATTGCATACATCCTTCATTCTAGTAGTAGTCTATGGTTGCAGGGCTCCCAATTCTAAGAGAAAATTTCAAACCCTCCCTAGATAGAAGGCAACAGGTCGAATCATCCAGACAGATGAGGTGAATAATTTGATATTCATTCTTGGTTGCAGCTGGTGAATATTGACTATGTTGAAGTGTGGAGCTAAATCAGAGGCCCATTTTAGTTCATACACCAATAAAGTAAAAACTATGAAAGATTCTATGCTGCTACTATAAACTGCTTGAGTCCAACTCAAAACATTTTAGTGATGAAATACCTTTTAAATACAAGTTGTTCTTTTGGGTTAACTTGCAGTTTTACAAATTAAAATTTCAACTTTTTAATATAAATTGTTATCTTCCCAATGACTTTCGATTTTATGCAAATGTAATGCCTATTAGTTCTATGTAACAAATGGCTATTGGAATTAAGAACTAGTAGAATATGATACAACTTATCACTAAAAACTATAGACCTTTAGTCATTAAAGATTTGGGTCATTTTTTATGACTCATTCACGAGATGGGAAATCTATACCCTTTGTACTTATATCAGGTATTATTGAGATTAAATAATGCTCCCAAATTACACAAATTCCAATTTCCTTAATTTTATAATCAACTAGGTGGTAGTAGAAGACTCTGTAAGAAAAAATGCTTTCATTAGATAAACTTTGTTCCAAACAGTAAATATTCCATAATTTAATTGAATTAAATCCTGAAGTAAAGGATTATAGAGGCATGCCTGACAAACAGTTAAACATTGATCTGTTCCTGTAAAATGTTCCATAATGATACTATTGTCATACTAAGATTCATCATTTTTTTTAGAACTAAAACATCTTGCTTGTTACCATTGTATGAAATTACTTACAAGAAGAGATGGCATTGCATGATAAATGCTTAAACCTCTAAACAAAGATTAGAAATACAAAATCTTCATATAGGGAAAAAACAAATGGAAATCAGATTGTGCACTCTTTTTTCTCTCTCTCTTGTTAAATAGTACATGTAAACATCTTCACTAGTTTTGATCATTATATACTTGATGGTGGTATACAATTTAAGGTTTTAAAATATGTTTGAAGGGTGTTGAAAACTAGTTAGATACAATTTGATCAAAGTTAAGAGACCCTTACTGCCTTATAAATTACCCTAAAGATCATCCTTAACTAATAGAATTATAAGAGTGGGTAGAGTCCGACTTGTTCTTTTCCATTTATGAGTTAGAATCATGAGGAAATGTATCAAGCATACTATCAATTTATGAGTTAGAATTATGAGGAAATGTATAAGCATATTATCAAGTAAGAAATTATTACCTATGCTTTGATTTCTTTACATGTTTTGGATGAATTTATGTTTCCTTTTGAAAATCATGTGCATTGATTACTTTTTTTTAATTGGATTGTACATATTTTCTTAAATGTTGGCTAAATATGCAAGGTAGTACATTTAGTTTTCTTATAAGATGTTATTTTGAGGCTACATTTTAGTTTTCTTGAACGAACTCACTATGTAACTAAGATATTCATTTACTCAAAGGAAACATGTGTAGATGTATTTTTTGAATTCTTCCATGTTGGAATAATGTTGTGACAATGTTTAATTTTCTAAACAAGACAATTGAGAAGGATCTCACAAAATGATTTTTGGATAGTCAAACAAGGATTGATGCTTATGTTGGAATTATTCATGGCTGGAAGATCCATTTGCTTTTCGCAGAAGTGTCCAGGAAAAGCACAAGACGTGGAGGACGGGAGAAATTTGATTAATTTCCCACAACCGGGCAGCTTCTGGGAAAATATGATAACAAATCTATAAGGCAATTCCACACTGCGTTTGACCGCGTTAAACTTTATATACATACCCGCCGTGCCATTCCACACTATGCTTTAGCAATTGCATTTGCATACTCGTGTGCCAAACTTGAGATCATATTTGAATCTTTCGAAGTTTCACAGAGCAAGTGATGGAGTTTGAGCCTTCTACCTCTATTGCCGCCTTCGATGCCAATAACATGTTTCATGTGTTTCTGAGCTTTCGCGGACCAGATGTCAGAAATACTTTTGTAGGGCATCTTTACACTGCGCTGTCTGAAGCAGGGCTTAGGGTTTTCCTTGACAGCGAAGAACTGGTGAAGGGCAAAGCCATCAATTCCAGCTTGCATACAGCAATTGAAACAAGTGACATTCTCATCCCTATTTTCACCAAACGCTATACAGAATCAAGATGGTGTTTGGAGGAGGCGGCGAGGATGTTCAGATCTGATGGCGTCATCATTCCCCTGTTTTATGATGTGCAGCTCTCTGATGTTCGCTACCATCAAAAAGGCGCATTTGCCAAGGCATTTGAAAAACATTAGAGTCATTTAGATCGATATGGTAAAAAGACAATTGAGGAATGGAAGAAAGCTCTTCATCAAATCTCTGATTTATCTGGTTGGTCACTGGAAGAAGAATCCGGGTAAGTAGTTCGCATCTTCTTTTAATTGTTAGGCCAAGACTAAAAATATATGGCAGACTAGAATTGGTTTAGAAATAAATATGATTGTATTTATAAAGAAAGAGTTATTCCTGTATTTACAAAAGGGGTGCATACGGATGAGAAAAAAATATGTTTTTGCAGAGTCTAGAGGTGCTAATCTAGTCTAGAATGAATGGGAATGAGATGGAATTTGTGGGAAAGAGGGGCCAATACAAATAGCATTATTTTTATAAAGTTACTGTAATTCAACTGTTGTTTAGAAGTTTGCTTGAATAAAATTGTTTCATGTTGTGGGGCAATCTAAGTTTTGTCTGGTAGCAGACAGTCTAGTGTTTGAGTAGGGTTGTTGAGGAGCTTTTCCATTTCATACACCAAACTTGTGAAGTAGGAGCAAATGGCAAAACAAAGCCTACGGACTATCTTCAGCGAGCAAAAGTTATGTATTTCTTAGAATCATAACTGTTCTTAAAAATGCTCACCTCTGTAATTATTTGTGAGGGCCAATCCAACCTTGTCACCTGCTTTTGTTTCAAATTGTCTATCCGCCGCATTAACTACCGAGAATATTTTCCCCTTTGTGTGCGACATAGGATCACTGCTGGGTGACTCACTTGCAGCTCTGAAAACACTCAGCAGCTAATGATCCATCTCTTCTCACGCCTCACAACTCTACAATCCCATCAAATTTCATTTACTTTCTCCTTCGTTTCTTTCAGATCATTAAAACTCAAAGACGCCTTCATAACTTACAGAGAGAAAACAAATTAATGGCCTTAAAAGGAAAGGGGCAATGAACTAATGAGGTCCGTGAATAACAGGTCGAAAAAGTAAAGCTAACGAACGCTTTGAAAGACGTACCGATATAAAATCAAGAGATTATCTAGTTAACCTTTTCAAATATAAAAACTAATTAAGTCGGGTGCAAATCAAAAGACAAATTATGTTAAATAAATTTACAATAGCAATTCTTGATATTTTCGCTCGGTTTAATCTCGGAAGCTAAGCAATAAAAAATTTTGCATTAAAAATCCCTGGCAGGATACTAGCCACTTGTTTAGGAGATAAACTTTTTTGGTTTACTAAATCCTCATCTAGTGTTCTTTACCTATTAACTTGAATAAATGTCTACATAAATTGTAAGCAGATTATTTTCGCTAGGCAATCTATTTTATTGAAAAATCTGTGACAAATTAAATTAAATTAGTCATTTGTTAAGTGAGAAAACTGTTTTGCTATTAAATTTTTCAAACCAATCTGATCATCACACAGAGTGTTCTTTTCACGTGAAACTTTGAGATTTTTTTTCAAAACGATAACAAATCATCTATAAATTAGCCATTTGTAGGGTTGGTAAATTATTCAGAGGCAGCTCATCTTTTACTTTTCTCTACTGATTAGCAGGGGTATGTAATGTATTAGTTATTTCTTAAAACAATAACAACCAGTATTTTATTAGTCAGTACCCACCTAAATAAGGGATTTGGATGTTCTCATAATTCTCTTCTTAACAGTCACATGAACCTTATGCAGTCTTCAAATAGCTTTATAGGCTGTACTTAATTTATGCCATTTTCCTAATAATAGCAACCTCTGATGGTCTTTGAAACACTGCTCATTTTATAAATTCATTACCCACTTGTTGTACCTGTTTGGATTGCTATTAGATGGTTGAATTCGTGGAATTGAATATGCTTCGTATCTTTCTATCTATGATCTTAGTAATTGTTTTTTAATTAGTATTTAGAGCTTTAAATTTGCATCGTAGAGTCTGATACGTACATGGTGATTTTCAGGCATGAAGGGAGACTAGTAAAAGCAGTTGTGAAAGGCATGTTGGATATCTTGAAAAAGAGGGTTCCCTTGGATGTTCCTACGCATCTTGTGGGTCTCGACAGGGGTATTCGTGAAGTAATAAGCAGTTTGCATCTAAATTCGACAGACACAAGTTCGGTGAGAGTGGGAATCAGCGGCAAGGTGGTGTCGGGAAAACCACCTTGGCCAAGGCCGTTTACAATGATATTCATCGCAGATTTGATGCCTCTTGCTTTCTCTTCAACATTGGAGCCACTGCAACTGCACAGAACAACACTACAGTCATGGACTTGCAGAGAAGAATTTTAAGGAGTTTGGTAAATTACGAGGGGAAAGTATCAAGTGTTGATGAAGGAAGATCTCTGATGAGAGATCGATTGCAAGGAGTTCGGGCTCTTGTGATTTTGGATGATTTGAATGATAGAATGCAGTTGCATGCAGTGTATGGGGATGGAGATTGGTTTGCCCATGGTAGCAGAGTCATCATTACTTCTCGAGACCAACACATGCTCAACCTTGCTATGGTCGATTCAGTTTTTAAAATGAATGGAATAGGGGAGGATGAAGCTCTCGAATTGTTCAGCTGGCATGCTTTCCGTGGAGCAGTGCCGGTGACCCCTTACGAAGAGCTTTCTACAAAAGTTGTGAATGCTTGCCGAGGGCATCCTCTTGCTTTAGAAGTCATTGGATCACATTTGTCTGATAAGAAGGAGCCAAATGACATCCAATGTTGGGAAGAAACTGTTCATAATATTGGGGAAAATCCAGGTGTTTATGGAATCCTTAAAACGAGTTATGATGGACTGAGCCATGTCGATTGTCGAGAAGGAAATTTTTCTGGATATAGCTTGCTGCTTTGTTGGTGAAAGAAAAAGTGATGCTGATCTTTTCTGGGATGTTTTATACCCAAATAAAGTTCAAACGGCCGTCAAGAATCTTTCCCTGAAAATGCTTATAACCATCAATGGCCATGAAAAACTCCTGCATATGCATGACCTTCTGCGGGAAATGGGAAGAGGAATTCAAGAGCAGAATGATAATAATAGCAGACTGCGGCTGTCTGTGGGCGCACACAAAGATTTGAACAGAGGCAGAGCAGAGAGAATGAAAATGCTTGTTTACACAGGACAGAATGAAAGTGAGCCTATTGTCATGCATAACATGTCTTCTCTGCGTTACCTATTTTTGCAAAATACAAAAGTAGCGGTCAATATTGGAAAGCTAACTCCAAATTTGATATGGATAAAAATTAGCAATTGTGAGATTGTAAGTGAGAGGCATAGATGGATGATGTCAAGAAACAAGCACCAGTTGGATGGCAGTTGGTCTCAAGTCAGGATCTTAAGTCTGGAGAGGTGTGCATTTCCCACCAAAATCCCAAACACGCTCCTCGACAGCTTGCTGAACCTTCAGTGCTTGTATATACAGCATTGCGACGCTCTCACAACACTTCCAAACACAGTCGGAAACATGTCACAACTCAAGAAGCTCAAATTGTGCGGTTGTAGAAGTTTAACAGGCCTTCCTGATACTTTGGGCAGCTTGGTGCAGCTACAAGACTTGTGTTTGGGCGGCTGTGTAGATCTAAAAAGCCTTCCCAGCACATTAGGTAATTTGGCTAAACTACAAGAGCTCTAAGGACTTAAAGAGATGTAGAGGTCTAAGGACTCTACCGAACACAATTGGCAACCTAGCAGAGCTCAGGGACCTGAATTTGCGTGATTGTTCAGGCTTACAAAGACTTCCTAACACGGTGGCAAAGTTACAAAAGCTTAAATGGTTAAACCTTGATGGGTGCTCAGG
Source organism: Chamaecyparis obtusa (assembly GCA_027943335.1). NCBI lineage: Eukaryota > Viridiplantae > Streptophyta > Pinopsida > Cupressales > Cupressaceae > Chamaecyparis > Chamaecyparis obtusa. Next base: position 565,199 of record BSBK01007873.1, read on the forward strand.
CCTAGGAAACTTTCATCATACCGTTGTCAAGCTAGCCCAGCTGAGGGAGTCAAACAGGTAAAAGATCATTTGTAGGTGCACATCTAATTTGGTGTACATAGATTCTATATAACAACTTTGAACGAAGACATCTTCTTAGTAAATAGTTTGAAATTGTGTCTTAAGGTGAAGTAATGAGTATAAGGATCTTAAATTTTGCAGAAGCGCCGGATTGAGAAGCTTGGCGCAGAAGAAGTTTGATGTCTACCTTACTTGCGTAGCGGATGCAGCGGAGGAAGCAGAAACATTGATGGGCAATCTTCAGAAATGTGTTCGAATATTGAGGGGCAGGGGCAGGGGCAGGGAGGACGACCAAGGTCCATGCACCGAGTCACTCCGTATATGCGGGGGCAGGGAGGATGACCAAAGTAGAGACACTCGCAGGGCAATTGAGAGCAGTGATATTATTGTTCCTATATGGTCAGAAGGATATTATTTGTACGATTGGGGGCGGAGAGAGTATAGGGCTATGAGAGACTCGAATGGCCTCGTTGTTGCTTTCTATCCTCCTGGAGGTTCGGTGCATAGCTGGCTTTGCGAGAGTTGTAGTTGGGGTGGGTACATATGTAAGTGTTTTACCTAGGAATGAAAATGAAATTTAATTTTTAAATGTAGCTAGGCTTAGAAACTTGGTAAATTTAAAAAATTAAGCATTTTTTAAATTATAATTAGAAGAACAAAGTGTTTTCACTTTCATAGGTCAAAATTCCAATAAGCCTATTTAATTCCTGAAAACCAAATTTTTAATATGAAAATTGATCAAGAATTTTCTATTAGCTTTTATATTTGTGTGGTGCAAGTGGTGTTAAATCTACACAATTTAATGAAGAATTGCAGTATTGCAGGTTAGTAAGAGGAAAATGATAAATTCATAAGAGAGCCTATTGAAAGCATAAAATTTGAACAAAATAGCAGAGATGGATAGTTGTAGAGAGAGGTTAAGATTAAGGAGATAACGACAGAGATAAAGATTGTTACATTTTTCCCATTTGAAATGTAAATTTAATCCTTCTTTGAGTTGTCCAATATTTTTTTTTACTATGCAAATAATGAGGTTACAGTACCAGTCACTTTTTTGAGTTTGTTGTGGTTCCATCTTGGCATATTGTTTCTTTGATAATGTCATTTTGGTAATCATCTCGCACCTTAGTAATTTGTAATTTGTTGATGTTCTTGCCATTCAAGATTTGGATTGAAAAGATTAGTTACAACTTGATGTGATAATAGCATAAACAATATTACATGTACAAAAAACATAACTTGCTCTTTAATTTAGTTGATAATTGCTATCATTGTTCAAAGTGTTTTTTTTGTAGAACGGATTATGAAATGAGAATATGTAGTAACCTGAGACTAATGATAGTGCAAAGTAGTAACCTTAGATCACCGTCTTGTTTTGTGTGTTATGTTATCAGTTGTGCGTACTTTAGAGAGGACCTTGTTATACTTGAAATTGTATAATTGAACATTTTATTATAGTGTTAATTACATAATATTACAAGAGTTGTTACATTAGACTAAGGTATGTTTATATGTAATTTAAAATGGAAGTAACGAAGTTAAAGAATATATACATTTTTTGATGGTGAAATTTTACTTTTTGTTGTTGTTATTGAACATATTATGATAATACTAGCCAAGTGTGCCTCCTCTTCTTTTTGCCTTGAAACATATGGGATTTTTTTTGTCTATGTGCATATCTTTGGAAGCTGAAGGTTGGATGTATGAAAAGTCCTGCAAGTTCACGAACTCTTTAAAAAGCTGTGAAGGTCAATCTTTGGCGTTCTACGCTTTCAATGTCAACGGTTACTCTTTGCAGTGTAATCCCTTGTGATGTGTGTATTGTTAAAGCCAATGAAATTCTTAGTGGTATTTGATGATGACTACCATGATTGATTAGGGAGATTGAGACATTGTTTGGCTTACTTTGGTCCCAAGATGGGCCTATGTAGTTTGCAAATTGAACAACAACCATTAAGGGGAGTTGAGGTGATTTTTCACCATCATTGTATACAATTTCTTTGACTTGTCCAATAGCACCATTGACAAGTCATGTTTGTACCCATAGATTTGTACATAACATAACTTGTTGGCCAATATATAAAAGGATGTGAGATTGGAGTTGTTCTTCCTCTGGATTTGAGCTTTGCAATCTCTTTAATTATTATTTTGTAGAAAGACAAATTGGCTATGCTAAAGATAATAACATGCACTTATTATGGAGTGATACCATCTCATTTATTGTGAAAATATGTGTAAAACATATAAAATCCTCTTTCTCTTTATGGGCACAAGTGTAGAACTTATCCATGACATTAGAAGTTCCCAATATTCAACTGTTTCTTTTTCATTTCACAAGTTTGAGAGAAGAGTACCGAACTGTATTTGGATAGGTGTGTTCCCACTTTGGAAAAAATTTGTGTCTAGTGATATTACTTTTGTGAAGGTGTTCCATAGTGTTCTACCATAGGAATTTGATGCATACATTGCAATGTCTTTGACTGGAGGTAGTTGGCCCAAGTCTCAAAAGAGTATGATTGAACATTCGCCAAAAGGAATGTGGTTGTTTGTTGGAAATGCTTCTCACAATCTGATATCAATTATTTATATCAACTTTGGGCCAATGAAGCTCATCTCATATGTAAAAATGTACTAAATGTAATAAATGCTTTCTTGGAAGGTTGCAAGTTTTTAGACTTGTAGGGATACCATATCTCTTATTGGAAAGTGTAGGGTAGAGTGAATTGTTGATGCTTGTATGTTGAATGTTGCAACACTTGTTGGTGCAAGGAGTAGTAATGGTGATTGTCCATTTGGTATTGAACCCGTGAGAGTGGGCTTAATATGTGCAATCAAATGAGACTTTCTTGTGCCAACAATTCCTTGAACTATTAACTGTAGTTTTGGTTGTAAAGATGTTAAATGTAGATGTGAAATAATTACTTCATATGCCTTTTGTTGTTGTGTAAACAAGTTCTTTTGGGTTTGGTGATGCATAACAACTTGACCTTGAAATATTTTTTGATTTGATTGTATGAAAGTAGTAGCTATCTTTTTTGTGTTGTACTCATTTGCACCTCCCCCCAATTATTGTTCGAGTCAAACTCAAGATGTAAAAGAATATCTAGCTCATTAAGGTGAATAGGCATGCCTGGGTATAATCCACATAAGACCTTCCATTCATTTGGAATATTATCTTGGATTCTATCTTCATTGTTTGAAGGGCTGAAAGGTTCATTTTCTTCTTTTGGTTGAGAAGGTATTCTCTGCACATGCCATGGATGGTAGGTACTTGAGAATTTTTCCCATTGTTCTATAATCCCATCACTTGATGATGCAAAGTCTAATTGAATATTGTAAAATGGCCTGTATAACAGTAACTCACTCCAACAAAAGGATTGTTAAGAGATGTCCTACTTTGAAGGGATGGTGGTGAATCTAGGGGAGAATCAAACTATAGCTGGTGTGTGGCACTCTTTCCATTGACGTTATTTACAACAAACTCTGAAGGTCCATTTATGAGTTACTTCAAGAAGTAAAAATATCTCTAGATGTAGCAGGAATGTCGTATAAGTCTCAATATGATTTTGGTATAGGGTTGTGGGTGTGTTTAATATTGGTAGACACTACAAGTTTTTTTGGTTTACATTCAAAGACACAAATTGTCTACTAAAAATTGAGAGCATGAGTTTTTGTAAAAGGTGGAAAATTTCTTGGGCACCAATATTACGATCAAAAAGGTTTTCAAGAAGCATTCTTTGAAGAGAAATTGGTGTGGCCATATCAGAGTTGAATCTTGTTGAAATTCTGGACAACATTTCATGGTATTTTTCTAATTTATTTTCTACTTTGGCTACATATTTGTTTGTATTTTATGATTGCGTCAATTGAAAGGACAAGCTGGAAATATATATTTTCTCTCCAAATAGAATGAGTTTGGGTGTTGCACAAGTTTAGTCGACCATCATTACGAGAAACGATGTGTTTAGGTTGACCCTTCTCTATATTAGCAAGGCTTGAAATTTCTTGAGTGTTCCAAGGGGCTTTGTAATGAAACACAAGTGAAGTACCTTTCCTTTTGAGACATGTTTGTAGAGTGTATTTTGTGTGGCATTGAACATGATTGACCAGTTTTGTGTAGTCGCTGGTAAGATCTATTGAAAATATCATTCTTGTATCCATTAGACAAGGACCTTTTCAACAATACTTCAATGGATGGTTTGGATTCTCATTTGGAGGCTTTGTGGATTCCATGCAGAGACATATATGTCTATGTAATCCAGTGCATTTTGTATAGATAGATCATTATCTCACTGTAATGTTACAATATCTAGTGCTTGTGTAGCCAGATGAAACCATGGATATGTGGAGAGCCTCTTTTTTGTCACTCATACTTGATTGAAGTTTTTGTTAATAAATATATTAAGATGATATGTGAACTAAAAAAAATAGTGGGTGTAATAGGTGTACCTGTACAAATGGTCAGTTCCGCCAAGAAGTTTCTCTAAGACCTCTTCACGAAATGTACTAAATCTATGGTGCATGTAGATAGCGCTTAGGTGTGAATCCTGAACTATATTTTGTATCTGCCACCTAGTAGCAATTATTGGATTTGTAGGGCTTGTGGATTGCATGACCTTGTGGAATGTCAACCATTTGGTATCTGCAACACTAAGGGTAAAGAAGACATTTGGGCAACCAATTTGAATGACCATGCCAATGAGTTATGCTTGATGTTAGTTCTAGAAGGGGCGTGTTCCACGAACGCTTGAACTAAAATGCATAAGTTGATTTGTGAGCTTGTCATCATAAAAATCCTTTAATCTCTTGTGAAGGTGTGAAATTGATATAGGCAAAGAGTCATCTAGTTGTTTGTGGACAAACATTGCTACTATGGCTTGGCTCCAATAGAACCTATTTATATTGAGTATAAAGTACCAAAATCTTGGGTGTTGTCCAAACCTATTGTCATGGTATCACAAAAGGTGGAGAGCATATTCATGTAGCTTGACCTCTTTCATACGTTGATGTTTAAATGTGCACATTCCTTTGGGAAAATTATGGGGAATTCCATTACAAATAATCTTTCAATGGCGTATTCATTGATAGCAGATGGTGAACTAGTTAGCCATGCGATAACTAGTGCTAGTCAGCCTTATCCTAGCTATAATAAAGAGTGTACTTCTTCCATCTCTCTACGTGTTGGTGCTAGATTAGCTACAAATGAGCTGCTCATTTTTAAAGTTTCCTGAAATGCAACTTCCTCTGTAAATTCTATTTGAATGACTTCTTCTTGAAGTGGATCAGGTGCTTGTGTTGTTGAGAAAAGGAGGTTTGAAATGTTAGTGGATTGTAGGGGTAATGATACCAATGTAGATTCATCTAATTGCACATATTTGTAGTAGGGATCATTGTAGACTTTATATTTTACTACCTCGTGGACACGACCTCTACTAACATAGAAATTATACTTCTAACTTCTAATGCTTTATTTTTTTACAATTATTATGTCCAAGGCGTCTATACACTTAGGAAAGAATGCTATAATTATGGAAACATATTGACGGAAACATATAATGTGGCTACTATATTTGAGTTGGCCGCCTCTTGCATATGTAACTTGAAGGATAGGGCTTACTCTTTTAATCAACATCTCTTGAATTTGAGTTAGAATTTGCATGCATTGTGGTTGCTTACCAAGGTCCATATTGTTCCACTTTGATAATTGATGCTCATGTTTTTTTGATGTGCATCTATAACACGTTAAAATTCCATTATATTTTCTTGTTTTTATTCTTGGATATCTTTCCATGCAATTTGAGCATGTGGGATTATTGGAAAGGGCATCTAGCTTTGTACAAAAATTATTTCTTGTAGTGTAATATTTTTGACAAAAAGGTGGGCAATCGATATGCTAAAATAGGTTAATTTGAGTTGTATGTTGTATTTGAGGGTGAAATATATGTAGCTGGGGTAAGATAGGGGAAGAGAGTAGATTGGATGTGGATGATGTAGCTACAAGGTTTTGCGAAGCGTCTCATCTATTTTCATAAATAATTGTTTTTTAGGCATGGTATCTTGCACGTTGCATTTCATTTTTGTGAGCACAATTTTCTTCTCTTCTACCACTTTGTAGCTCCATCACTGGCGATGTGTTGGTCTAGATAAATCAGAGATAGTTGGAAATGATGAGGTTGTAATTAAATACATGAAAATACTAGTAAAAGTTTCAAGATTAGGAAATTGAGTTATCATACTATTCAAAAGGATTGTTTGAGCTATTTTAAAATGTAAAGTAAAATTTGTAGTAGTAGTTTTGAAAGACTTGCAAGCAATAGTATTTTAGTAGTAAAAGTTACATGGCTTATTATAATATGTGCACAATGTAGGAAAAGAATAACATATGTTGCCAAATATATTTTCAAAAAAAAGTCTTTATATCCTACATATTTGAAAGGCAATATGTGTGTGTTGAAAAGTATTGTCCATGGTTTGTGTGTTTTTTTAAGAATGCGTAGTTATAAAATTTGTGCGCAAGCATTGCAATAATGGTTTGGAGTTAAACTACATACATTTGGGCTTCTTACAAGGAGACAATGTAGATTATATTCACTCTGAGATAAATTAGAGATTTGGGCAAACTTGAAAGTTGCGAAAAATGTGAATTTTTTTCTTCACAAATATGTGCAAGCATCATAAAGAAGTATATTAAATATGAGGAATATTGTTTGAGCAGTAATTTGTGTAACCATAGTATTAAATTTTTTGAGCTGACATTTTGTAGTTCTACAAACAAGATACTTGGAGCGTAAAAATCTTACATATTTTTTTGTTAGAGTAAAGTATTAATTATATTAATTAACTTTACTCCTTTCTTAAGATGTCAACACTTTCATTTTTAGTTGTTTATATTTAAACACACATGCACTAGTTGATTTAAACTTATGCACTTGATGTTTTAAATATAAACTTGCATGCATTAGTCATGTAATAGTTAAACTAATTATTACATGCACTTCTGCTTTTTAGGTTTGCCTTTCAAGGCTTTCAATCTCCTTTATAAGGATGATCCATTGTACATTCAATTCATTCAATATATGAGGATATTTTCTTCTTCATATTTTTGAGTCAAACCCTTGCCCTCTTCTTGTCTCTACTTCATTGTAACAGGTTTTTGTATGCAGATGATCTTTGGGTTTTGTGGATTTGTATTACTCAAATCCTACATGGTATCAGAGCCTAATCTGCTACAGCTTGTTCATGTTTGAAGGATTCAAATTAGGGATTTTTCAGCTGATTTGAGACAAATTTGGACAATGTTGGAGGGAGAGGCAAAAAAAAAATTTGCCCCAAGGCCCTACGGCTATGCACGCACCTCGAGGCAATTAATTGCACATTATACGAGGTAGAAGAGTAAAAAATTTAGAAAAAAATCATGCGCCACCCGCGCACCACCCGTACACCACTCGCGCTCCACTGTTGCTCATGCACCGCTGCACCGCCGCCTGGCAAACCGCTGCGGTCAGGCTTGACCGCTGATGGCGAACTTAAACCGCCAGCGGCAGGCCCAAACCATCGATGGTAAGCCCAAACCACCAATGATAAGCCCTCTAGTGCTAGCATCTGGAGCCTCATGTGACCAGGGGCTAGCGCTTAGAGAAAATCCTTTTTTTGGGATTTTTTTTCCTCTTTTGGAGCATCTTTCACTAAAATTGGCTTTTCGGGAGCTCCAGGCATTGTTTTTCGACAAACAAGATATTGGCAAAAAGCTGGTTCCAAGCCCGAAGCTCTCATGGAGGTTAATTTGGTATTTTTTGTCATCTAGCTTGTTGTTTTTTTTGTCAACACCAGATTGTCTTTTTTGCATTCCAAGGGGGCTAATTTGCTCAAATTAGCTCCATTTTTTGATCTAGAAGAAGCACCAAAAAGCTCTTCTTGAGCACCATCCAGATTTCTACCTATTTTCATCAAAAAAAATTCAAGGTACATAAGATTCAAATCTAAAGCTTTTTTTCTCTTCTCTCGATAAAGCATATCATTCTAGGCTTAGGGGTTCGATATTTGGCTTGTGGGGGGTGTTACTTTGTTGTTTCTATTAGTTAAACCAGATATTTATTGAAATAAAAACCCCTTCTAAAAAATATGGCTGAGACCTCTTCTTGTCTAGAACTTCTGACCCCACATAATTATCACACATGGAAAACCCTAATGACACGACTTCTCCGTTCAAAAGGGCTCTGGTCTTGTCTAGATGCAGTGCAACCAATATTACAAAGGCCCTTTGAGATCATGCAGCATCGAAACAAGATGGATGAGGCTATGGGGTCGATTGCTTTACAGGTATCATACAGCTTGCAGTTTCATCTTGATGGGTGCACTACCCCTCTACAGATGTGGGCTAAATTTGAGACATTATTCGGTACTATCAATGAGTTCAGAGCACTTCAAATTGAGGTAGAGCTTACCTCTCTTGTACCTGATTCTTTTCCCTCTATTGAGGACTTTCTGATGAAGTTCAAACAGTAGAGATCTTTGTTACATAGCTGTGGAAAGTGAAAGACTGATAAAGAATGCATTTATTTGATTCTATCTAAGCTTCGGGGAAACTTTCAGATCTTCTCTTCTACCTTTCATTCTACCATGGACGCTTTGGGACCTACATTCACCATGCCCACTTTTGAGGTGTTCTGTGATCATTTGACTAGAGAGAACGCCAAGCTTACTCAGTTGGACTCTCTAACAGGATCAAAGAACCAAGTATTGGTTGCCCAACCATCCAAAGAAAAGAAAAAGAAAAAGCTGAAGCAAATATCAGATTCCTTTTCTCAACACTCTATTGGCCCACCATCTTCTTCGAAGAAGGAGAAATAGAAGACTGAGAGACCTACATGTTCCTATTGTCAAAAGAGACCTCATGATGAGTCACATTATTTTCAGAAGAGATTTGATGGCTATGAGAAACAGATTGTAGATTTGCAAGCTCTTCTTCAGAAGAGCACAGTTTCCTCTCCATCCTCTTCTACCTCATAGGGGTCTTCTTCCACATCTTCAACATCTGGATAGGATTTTGGATAGGGTCATGCATTACGGGCATCCATTGCATCCCCTTCACAAGTCCCTTGGATACTAGATTCAGGTGCTTCTCACCATATGGCATCTTCTCAAGGGGTCTTCTCTACTGTTGAGGCTTCTCCCATTCCTCATATTCTCATGGGGAATAACACTATCCTGAGAGTCAGCGGGAAAGGTTCAGTAGGCATTCAAGATGGCACATTCAATGATGTATTGTATGTTCCATCTTTGTCTGTAAACCTTCTCTCGATTTATCAGATTACACATAGTGGATCAGGGAAGACAGTTGAGTTCACTGCAGATTCAGTCTTCATTCGAGATAGTGTGACAGGAGGCATTGTTGCTATAGGGACAGTTGATCATTCCACCTGTCTCTACACCTTCTCACACTTTGGTCCACCATCTCCATTGTTAGAGCACAACTCTCCTCTTTCGTGACAGCCTCATGTGGTGCAGTTAGGTCGCTTGAACTTTTGTATTGTTCCTGAGATCACTGCTATGACTGCCACACCACATCCTATTGAGGTCTTTTCTCTTCAGTGGGATTCTTCTTCAGCACTACTTGACCCTCCAGCTCCATTCATCGAGCCACCAGGTGCACTTGTTGAGGATTCTATAGAGGACGTTCATCTCCTCTTTCATGACAGTGTTAGCACACCTGTCACACCACCTACATTGGGGATTCCCTTGCAGGATCCTCATGTTTTCTCCTTTGAGCATCAATTAGGCCTTCCAGTTTCACCTCTCATTCAGGGGTTTCCTTGTTCCGTGCCTTTGTTTCTTCCGCATTGGAGATCCATTGGTTTGATCATTTCCACAGGGGTTCCATCATTCTGGGGGAGCTTTGGTGTCTCATCCCTCTCTCATGGGGGGATGGTTGTACTTATGGTTTTGAGAGAGTCTCTTGAGCCATTTCTTTTTCTACATTTTTTATCTCTTTTTGGAGTAGGGTTTTTTCCCACTGGGTTTTCTCTATTTCTCTATTTTGTAGAGATTTGGTTGTGCTGGGTACCTCATCAGGCCATGTTGCCAGGACCCATTTTTATGCTTTCAGCACTATAGTTTCCTTTTCTTTCTTCTTGCCTTGTTTGTAGCTGCATTGTTGCTCATCTTAAGGGGGAGTGTTAGAGTAAAGTATTAATTATATTAATTAACTTTACTCCTTTCTTAAGATGTCAACACTTTTATTTTTAGTTGTTTATATTTAAACACACAAGCACTAGTTGATTTAAACTTATGCACTTGTTGTTTTAAATATAAACTTGAATGCATTAGTCATGTAATAGTTAAACTAATTATTACATGCACTTTTGCTTTTTAGGTTTGCCTTTCAAGGCTTTCGATCTCCTTTATAAGGATGATCCATTGTACATTCAATTCATTCAATATTTGAGGATATTTTCTTCTTCATATTTTTGAGTCAAACCCTTGCCCTCTTCTTGTCTCTACTTCCTTGTAACATGTTTTTATATGCAGGTGATCTTCGGGTTTTGTGGATTTGTATTGCTCAAATCCTACAGTTTCATTGTAGGAAAATGAGATAGTAGATCTCAATAGTTAGATAGATAGTATAACATTCTATTTTGTGACATACAAGGTCACAAGAAATATGGCACACTGATTATGTGAGCATACAATCTTCAAAGGAAGTGGGAATGCATAATTTTAGGCAAACTTTAGGGCGAGAATAAATATGCTTTGTATGTCCTAGCAAAAAAAGAGTTGTTTTGATGTTGAAGTCAAATACAAATTGACATTCAATAATATTGTCCAAGATGTGTTTGGCTGTAATAGGGTCTACTAGTAGAAGATGAAAACCTTCAACAAGAACACCCAACAAGGCATTCGTAGGGCTTCAGCGTTTCAAAAGAAAATGGCAACATCCTCAATTTAGAGCAGGAAGTCAAATCTAGAAACTGTAAATTTCTCAAGTTGCCGAAACTGTCGAGTAGTGATGATAGCTGACCACACCCGTGTAATTGCAAGTACTCCAATGATTGAAGATGACCAAATTCTTCTAGCAAGATCGTCAAATTGGGGCCTTCTATGACTACTATCTTTTTCAACACATTGAGACATCCTATTGAATCTGGAAATCTCTGGAATTTGTGGCACCGAGAAATGACTATCTCTCTTAGTTGCACAGGAGGCTGTAAATGTAAAACATTTAGCAATTATTAATCTTACAAAATAAAAGAAGCATTAATCTCACCTCTATCTTTTTGTCAGTATTAATAATTTGTTGGCATAACCAAAGTCAGTAAGGGAAATGTTGATTTGCAATTTCCCTTCCTAAATCTCTTAAGTGGTCATGCATTTTTATGTGATTATTCTCATCAAGTTCAACCAAATATTTATTGAAGAGTTTTTGCCAACTGTACAAACCACTCCACTCTAATCCAGTCCGCACTTCAATTGCCAAACTTTTGTCTTCTCCAATTAAAAAACAAGCACTATCAAGAAACATATCCTTTTATTCATAATCAAGGGCATTATAACTAATTCTAAGTTTCAATTTAATATCATATGGCAATATTCTGGATATTTTATCCAGTAAAGATTCCCAATATTCTTTCCATAACTCCATAGATAACTATACATGTGTCCTATGAAAGGGGTCTGAAGGGGTCTTGAGTGGTCATAGGATATAGTAATATGTCCTAGGACTCCTTACCATACATTAGTGTATGGTAAGTGGTCGTAATGGGTCGTAAGGGTTCTTAAGGGGTCGTAGGAAACATTAATGTGTACTAGGACACTTTAAGACCCCTTATTATATACTAATACATGGTAAGGGGTCTTAAGGCATCGTATGATACATTATTATGTCTTAGGACCCCTTATGACCCCTTAGGATGTGTCTTAGGACCCCTTAATACACCTTACAACCTTTTAGTACCCCTTACCATACACTAGTGTATGGTAAGAAGTACTAATGGGTTTTAGAGGTCCTATAACACATTAATATGTCCTAGGACCCCTTACAACCCCTTCCCATATATTATTGCATGGTAAGGGGTCCTAAGGGATCTTAAGGGGTTCTAGGAAACACTAATGTGTCCTAGGACTCCTTAAAAATCCTTATGACACCTAAAATGTATGGTAAGGGGTCCTAAAAGATCCTAAGGAGTCATAAGGTGTTATAGGGCACATTAATGTGTCTTAGGACCCCTTCTAACCCCTTGGACCCCTTACCATACACTAATGTATGGTAATGAAATGTAAGGGGTCTTAAGGGATCCAATGACACATTAATGTGTCCTAGGACCTCTTAAGACTTCTTAAGACCCCTTACCATATATCAATGTATGTTAAGGAGACTTAAGGGGTCTTAAGAAGTCCTAGGAAACATTAATGTGTCCTAGGACCCATTATGACCTCTTATGACCCCTTACCATGCACTAATGTATGGTAAGGGGTCCTAATCTATCTTAAGGGGTTCTAGGACACATTTATGTGTCCTAGGACCTCTTACCAAAAACACTAATGTATGGTAAGGGTTCCTAAAGAATCTTAAAGGATTCTAGGACACATTAATGTGTCCTAAGACATATTAAGACCCCTTGAACCCTCACCATACACTAATGTATGGAAAGGGGTCCTAAGGGGTCTTAATGGGTCCTAGGACACATTAATATGTCCTAGGACCTGTTAAGACCCCTTAGGACCCCTTACCATACAATAGTGTATGATAAGGGGTCCTAAGGGGTCTTAAGATGTTGTAGGACACATTAAGAGGTCATAGGACACATGACCCCTCAATAACCCTTATGACCCCTAAGATGTATGGTGAGGGGTCCTAAGACACATTAGTGTATGGTAAGGTGTCATAAGAGGTCATAAGGGGTCCTAGGACCCCTTAACACCCCTTCCAAACCATTAGAATCCCTTAAGACCCCTTATGACTCCTTACCATACACTAATTCATTGGAAGAGGTCCTAAGTGGTTGTAAGGGGTCTTAAGGGGTGTTGGAACACATTAATGCTTCCTAGGAGACCTTAACAACTCTTACAATTGCTAAGATATATGATAAGGGGTCATAAAATGTCCTAAGGGGTCCTAGTACACATTAATGTGTCTTATGACCCCTTAAGACTCCTTAAGACCCCCTACCATACACCAATGTATGATAAAAGGTCCCAAGAGGTTCTATGGGGTCTTAATGGGTCCTAAGACACATTAATGTGTTCTAGGACCCCTTATGACCTCTTACAACTTCTTAGGATCCCTTACCATACACTAATGTATGGTGATGGGTCCTAAGGTGTATTAAGGGTCCTTAGGATACATTAATGTATCCTAGGACACCTTGAAGCCCTTATGACCCATTTCCATATATTAGTGTATGATAAGGTTTCATAAGAGGTCATAAGGGGTTGTAGGAGGTCATAAGGGGACTTAGGAATCATTAATGTCTCCTACAACCCCTTAAAACCCCTTAGGACCCCTTACCATACACTAATGTATGGTAAGGGGTCCTAAGGGGTCTTAAGGTGTTCTAGGACACATAAATGTTTCCTAGGACCCCTTAAGACCCCTTACAACCCCTTTCCATACACTAATGTATGGTAAGAGGTCCTAAGGGGTCTTAGTGTGTCATAGGACCCCTAAAGACCCCTTACCATGCATTAGTGTATGGAAGGAGTCCTCAGGGGTCTTAAGAGGTCATAATGGGTCCTAGGAAACATTAATATGTCATAGAACCCTTTAAGACCCCTTACCTTACATTAGTGTATGGTAAGGGGTCGTAAGAGATCATAATGTCTCCTAGGTCCCCTTCTAACCCTTTTGCACCCCTTACCATACACTAATTCATGGTAAGGGGTCCTAAGACACATTAAAACCCCTTAGGACCCCTTACCATACATATGTGTATGGGAAGGGGTCATAAGGGGTCCTAGGACACATTATGACCCCTTAGGACCCCTTACCATATATTAGTATATGGAAAGGGGTCATAAGGGGTCTTAAGGGGTCCTATGACACATTACAACCCCTTAGGACCCCTTACTATAGGTTAGTGTATGGTAAGGGGTTGTAAGGGGTCTTAAAGGGTCCTATGATCCCTTATGAGCTCTTATGACCCCTTGCAATACACGAATATATGGTAAGGGGTCCCAATGGGTCCTAATAAATATTAATGTGTCCTAGGACCTCTTAAGACAACTTAGGATGCCTTATGATACATTAGTGTATGGTAAAGGATCTTAAAGAGTCTTAAGGGGTCCTAGGGGAGAGAGAGAGAGAGAGAGACTGGAAAAATAAGTAGAGAGAGAGTGAGAGTGTCTTAAGGTGATCTATGAAATAACTAGAGAGAGAGAGAGAGAGAGAGAGAGTCTTAAAGGGATCTATGAAATAATAAGAGAGACTAAAGGAGGAGAGAGATCCTAAAAAGAACATATATAAGTTTAAATCACGTAAGAAGACTAAAGGGGAGAGAGAGAGAGAGAGAGAGAGAGAGAGAGAGAGAGAGAGAGAGAGAGAGAGAGAGAGAGAGAGAGAGAGAGAGAGAGAGAGAGAGAGAGAGAGAGAGAGAGAGAGAGATACCTTATTTACTACTATGATATCTTGCCAATACTTCTTCACATAATCTTTGATTAGTTTCAGGTAAATAATTTTGTGTACTCTTATTTTCCCTTGTTCTTTTATTTACCATCAATTTCCTTTGAAAATGATCTTTTAAAATTCCACAAAATAAATAAAAAATGCACTTCCAAATATCTTTATTCTCCAAAATGCGAGTTATTCTTGAAATTTCATGTTTACAAACTTTTTTTAAAAACATGTTTATTTATATGAAACCATTAATAGCCTAAAAAATATATTAAATCAACCAACCAGGGTTTCTATCAAAATTTGTTAAGTGTTTTCAATCAAAAGTGGTTGAGCTAAGAATTTTAACCCCACAAAAAAGCCATAGGGTTTCGATAGAGACCCCCTGGTTCTAGCATAGTTCTCCAAAGGCCGAGAAAAATTTGAAGTTTTCAGGCCTTCAAAGCTCAATCTGAGGGCTCAAATGGGACAATATTGACAAACCCATATGTAGGACACAAGTACTCAAAATGAACTTTCCAATGGTTATGATTTTAATAAATTTTGAGTTTATTATGCATATGTTTTTTGACATCAATCAAATGTAGGTTTCTTACCAAACATCAATCTTTGTGTTCAATGTTCATAGAAAAAATAGAAAATGAGAAAAAAATTCTAAAAATATCTATGCATTAGGTATTGAAGTCTTCTTTCTATCCAAAAATATTAAAATTAAAATTGGGAAAATACACAACAAGTTACAAGCTATGAAGTGAACGTATGTCAAGATTACGGTTAACTCAACTTCAAACATTAATAAAATATGAAATACTAAAGATAAAGACATGAAACCAATTGCAAACACTAGATATGGACGTTATAAAACTAAATTTGAAATAATCAACTTGATATCTATTTTAGCAAAAAAGTTATGCTCTATGAAGTGTGTGTCACTCTTTCAAAATGTTATTTTCAGCAACATACTAGTTTTCATGGGAGATTGAAAAATTGATTCAAATCAATTCCAAAAAAATTCAAAAATACAGTTAATTTTGATCCCTTAAACCCTTGTTAAAACCCCCAAAAAAGTTAAAAATATTGAACTTACAGTAAACAAAGAGATGAATTTAAAACATATTAAAAGCTAAAACAAATTTAACAACCTCAAAAAAGAAATAGGAAGCACTAAAATCCCTACCTGGATTTAGGGAACAAGGATTGGTTTATATTTCCAGACGCTTCTAAATGAAATTGACATAAAATACAAACTATAAAAGCCATAGATGCTACTAAACGCAGCCTAACATCCATAGCTCTACAATTAGAAGCCTAATTTTTGAACAATTTTGGCACAACAAACATGTTAAATGATAATTTGATTCAAAAATCAAATCTCATTTTATTTCTTTCGATTTATATTTACAATGAGATCTTTTGAGTGGATATTAGACAATGGAGATAATTAAATACATTAAAAACCTATTTGACAACATTTGCATATGGTTGTTTTATAAATGTTGCAAAAACGTCTCACGCATAATACTAACAGTTTATTTGTATATAACTTATCGACTAATTATAGATACAACCTCCTTTTATATATAAACATAAACATAGATACATATATAAAATTATAAAAAATTTATCCAATATGTATTAAAACCACCTCCCTAACTCATTTAATATGTTTTTACGCTAGAGTCGATGTAAATGGAACATTGAATGGAAATTGGGGTGGAATATGGGGACTTTCGTAGTGGAGTGTCTGACGAAAAGAAGAAGACGGAAAGTTGTTGAGAATTTTTTATTAGTTTCCCACCGAAAGGCAGTTCATAAAGAAAATATGTTAAAAGTTCATAACGAGACTCCACACGGTCTTTAACGCCATTGCATTCTATACCTTTCGTAGCCTCGAAGATCCATTTACCTTTCGCAAGAGTGCCCACGAAAAGTACAAGACGCGGAAGAGAGGAGATGTTTTTTTGATTAATTTCCCAACAAAACGTAGTTTCTAGAAAAATGTTTAAAAGTTTGTAAGGAAATTCCACACGAAATCCGCTCTGTGCATGACAGCATTTGATTAATTTCGACAAAACGCAATTTCTACGAAAATGTCTAAAAAGTATGTAAGAAAATTCCACACGTATTCCACTCTGTGCATGACAGAACTAAACTTTATTTATTCTCCTCCCTTGCCTTTCCATAATGGCATTCCACATTGTGCTTCAGCGATTGTAATTCCATACTTTTCCAAGTTTTACAGAGCAAGTGATGGAGATTTATCAGCCTTCCACCTCCACTATCTCCTTCGATGCCAACAACAAGTTTCATGTGTTTCTGAGCTTTCGCGGACCAGATGTCAGAAATACTTTTGTAGGGCATCTTTACACTGCTCTGTCTGAAGCAGGGCTTAGGGTTTTCCTGGACAGCGAAGAACTAGAGAAGGGCAACGCCATCGATTCCAGCTTGCAAACAGCCATTCAAACAGCTGAAATTCTCATCCCTATTTTTTCTAAACGTTATGTGGAATCAACATGGTGTTTGGAGGAGGCGGCGCTGATGTGTAGATCGAATGGTTTCATAATTCCCTTGTTTTATGATGTGCAGCCCTGTGATGTTCGCTACCCTCAAAGAAATGGAGGGGCGTTCGCCCAGGCATTCGAGAAGCATTACAGCCATTTAGATCGGCATAGTGAAAATACTATCGAGGAATGGAAGAGAGCTCTTTATCAAATCTCTGGCCGATCTGGTTGGTCCCTGGAAGCAGAATCTGGGTAAGTAGTTTGCATCATCTACTAAAAATATTTGGGAATGGAATTTGAATTATTAGTAAATATGATTTTGTTTAGAAAGGAAGATTTATATTTGTAATTACAGGGTAATGACTATTTAACTGATATAGAGAGAAAAACTCCATATATTGGAAATGAAAGGAATGATTATAATTAACCTTTGTGAGTGTAAAATTAATTAAGTCGGGAGCAAATCGAAAGGAAAATTAGTTTAAATTATAGAAATTGGCAGATTAATTCTTTATATATATTCAAATCATGAGAACTTGGGATGCTGGGCCATGTAAGTATTTGCTCTATAAATATCTGGCATGATATTTGGCCATTTGATCATTTGGGTAAATTTATTTTGGTTTATTAAATCTTCATCTATCGTTCTTTACATGTTCACTTGAATACATGTGTACATTAACTGTAAGCAAATTATTAAAATTTATTTTATGGGAACATCTATGACAAAGTAAATTCCTCATTTGTTTAGCTATTTCAAAAAATAAGGCTGATCATTGTAGAAAGACTCTGTTTTGGCTATGTTGGCAAAGTTTCTCTTCATCTGTAAAATGTTTTTTTTAAGAAATTAGACATTTGCAGAGGGTACATTATATGGAAGCAGCTCAACTGTTACCTTTCTATACTGCTTAGGATAGCAGATTTACTGATATTGTATAAATTATGATTTAGTAGAACTATTGGAATAAGCTTAAAAAAAATTGAAACTCGAATGTGCAGTTTTTTGTTTTAGATTTTTAGATTTTAGATTTTCTGTTTAATAATATAAATTTTGTATGATAAATTTTGAAAAATTAGATATCTAAAACTTTCAATTGTGATTAATTCATCCTCAATTAATCTCATCTTTAATCATTTAATAGAAAATGAATTACTATTCCCAGATCTCACAACTCTACAATCCCATCAAATTTCACTTCATTTTCTCTTATTTTCTTCGTATATTACAGAGAGAACACAAAAATGTATGGCCTTAAGAGAACTTACGAAGGTCCGTGAATTGTAGTTGAAAAAGTAAAGCTAACAAATTCTTTGAAAGATGTAACTGATATAAAATCAATAGATCATCTAGTTAACCTTTTCAAATAAATTAATTAAGTCAGAAGCAAATCAAAGGACAAATTATGTTAAATTATAGAAATTTGGCAGAGTAATTTTTTATATATGATATTTAACCATTTGTTTAAGAGATAAACTTTTTGTTTACTAAATCTCCATCTAGTGTTCTTTACCTATTAACTTGAGTAAAATTGTACATCAATAGTAAGAAGACTATTTTCGCTAAGCAATCTATTTTATTGAAACATCTGTAACAAATTAAATCAGACATTTGCTAAGTGAGAAAACTATTTTGTTATTATTTTTTCAAACCAATCTGATCATCACACAGAGAGAATGTTCTTTTCATGTGAAAACGTGAGATTTCTTTTTTAAATAATGTGAAAATATGTGATCTATGAATTAGCCATTGTAGATTGAGTGGTTAAATTATTCAGAAACAGCTTACCTGTTACATTTCTCTACTGATTAGGATAGCAGGGGTATTTAATGTATAAGTTATTGCTTAGAAGAACAACCAGCATTTTATTAGTCATCAGCCACCACCTGCATAAGGGATTTGGATATTCTCATTTTTCCCAATTCATTAGCTACTTCTTGTAGCTGTTCGGAATGCTATAAGTTAGCTCAATTTGTGGAATTGAATATACTTCATATCTCTCTTTCTATGATCATAGTAATTGTATTGTAATTAGTATTTACAGCTTAAATGTGTATCGTAGAATCTGATACGTACAAGGTGATTTTCAGGCATGAATGGAGACTAGTCAAGGCAGTTGTGAATGGCGTGTTGGATATTTTGAAGGTCTCGACAGGGATATTCATAAACTAATAAGCAGTTTGCGTCTGAATTCGACAGACACAAGTTTGGTGAGAGTGGGAATCAGCGGCATAGGTGGCGTCGGGAAAACCACCTTGGCCAAGGTCATTTATAATGAAATCCGTCGCAGATTTGATGCCTCTTGCTTTCTCTTCGACATTGGAGCTCCTGCACAGAACAGTACTACACTAGTGGAGTTTCAGGGAAGAATTTTAAGGAGATTGGTAAATTACGAGGGAGAAGTATCAAGTGTTGATGAAGGAAGATCTCTGATGAGAGATCGACTGCGAGGGGTTCGGGTTCTTGTGATTTTGGATGATGTGAGTGGTAGAGAGCAGCTGCTTTCTTTGTATGGGGATGGAGATTGGTTTGGCTGTAGCAGAGTCATCATTACTTCCCGAGACCAGCACATGCTCAATCTTGCTAAGGTCGATTCAGTTTTTGAAATGACTGGATTAGGGAAGGATGAAGCTCTCGAATTGTTCTGTTGGCATGCTTTCTGTAGGGCACTCCCGGAGACCCGTTACGAAGAGCTTTCTACAAAAGTTGTGAGAGCCTGCCGAGGGCATCCTCTTGCTTTAGGAATCAATGGATCGCATTTATCTGATAAGAAGGACCCAAATGACATCCGATGTTGGGAAGAAACTGTCCATAATATTGGCGAAAATCCAGACGTATATAGAATCCTTAAAACGAGTTATGATGGACTGAGCCATGTCGAGAAGGAAATTTTTCGGGATATAGCTTGCTGCTTTGTTGGTGAAAGAAAAAGTGATGCTCATGAACTTTTCTGGGAAGTTTTATACCCAAATAAAGTTCAAACGGCCATCAAGAATCTTTCCCTGAAAATGCTTATTAACGTCAGTGACTCATACTTCCATATGCATGACCTTCTGCGCGAAATGGGAACAGGAATTCAAGAGCAGGCTGATAATAATAGCAGACTGCAGCTGCCTATGGGCGCACACAAAGATTTGAACAGAGACAGAGGAGAGAGAATGAAAATGCTTGTTTACACAGGACAAAATGAAAGTGAGCCTGTTGTCATGCATAACATGCCTTCTCTGCGCTATCTATTTTTGCAAAACACAAAAGTAGCGGTCGACATTGGAAAACTAACTCCAAATTTGATATGGATAAAAATTAGCAATTGTGAGATTGTAAGTGAGAGTCATAGATGGATGATGTCAAGAAACAAACACCAGTTGGATGTCAGTTGGTCTCAAGTAAGGATCTTAAGTCTGGAGAACTGTGCATTTCCCACCAATATCCCAAACACGCTCCTCGACAGCTTGGTGAACCTTCAGTACTTGTATATACAGCATTGTGACGCTCTCACAGCACTTCCAAGCACAGTCGGAAACTTGTCACAACTCAAGAAGCTCAAATTGTGCGGCTGTAGAAGTTTAACAAGCCTTCCCGATACTCTGGGCAACTTGGTGCGGCTAGAAGACTTGTGTTTGGGCGGGTGTGCAGATCTAAAATGCCTTCCCAGCTCTTTAGGTAATTTGGCTAAACTACAAGAGCTGGACTTAAAGAGATGTAGAGGTCTAAGGATTCTAACGAACACAATTGGCAACCTAGCAGAGCTCAAGAATCTGAACTTGCGTGATTGTTCAGGCTTACAAAGACTTCCTAACACGGTGGCAAAGTTACAAAAGCTTAAATGGTTAAACCTTGAGGGGTGCTCAGGCCTAGGAAGCTTTCATCATACAGTTGTCAAGCTAGCCCAGCTGAGGGAGTCAAACAGGTAAAAGATCATTTGTAGGTGCACATCTAATTTGGTGTACAGAGATTCTATATAACAACTTTGAAAGAAGATATCTTCCTCGTAAATAGTTTGAAATTGTGTCTCAAGGTGAAGTAATGAGTGTAAGGATCTTAAATTTTGCAGAAGCGCCGGATTGAGAAGCTTGGCGCAGAAGAAGTTTAATGTCTACCTTAGTTTCTGCGCAGCGGAGGAAGGGGACACATTGATGGGCAATCTTCAGAAATGTGTTCGAATATGCAGGGGCAGGGGCAGGGAGGAGGAGCAAGGCCCGTGCACCGAGTCACTCCGTATATGCAGGGGCAGGGAGGATGACCAAAGTGGAGACATTCGCAGGGCAATTGAGAGCAGGGATATTCTTGTTTCTATATGGTCAAAAGGATATTGGTATTCCGATTGGGGGTGGAGTGAGTATAGGACTATATCTGACTCGAATGGCCTCGTTGTTCCTTTCTATCCTCCTGGAGGTTCGGTGCAAGGCGATATAATCTCAGGTCTACAAAGATTTGTAACACCGTAGTTTGTGTATGGAAGAAAAACGGGAGATAGAGTAAAAAGGCACAGCTGACAATAAATACTAGCAATTGCATCTTTGGATTAGGATTTTTTATTTGTAGTACGGGTTGTTTAGATAATAAATTTCACCTCTAGTTGTGTGAGTTATTATAAATTAAAACAAGTTAATTTTATAAATAATTACCATCTTAATTTTAAATATAAATGTTATTTTAATTTTAATAAATTTATTATAATTATTATATTTTAATTAATTATAAAATTATATAAGTATATTTTTTATATAATTGTAATTGTAGTAATAAGCAATTTTTTTAATTATAATTATTTAAACAATTATTGATTGTAAATTATAATTAATTCAAATCTTAATCTTAATTTTATTTGTAATTATTTTGAAAAATATAAGAATAATATGAATTTTATTATCTCAATATATATTTTTAATTATATATGATTAATGTTATTGTATATATAATATCATAATATTATATTATATATAAATTATAATAACAATATAATAAATATTTGAGAATATAATTATAAATTAGTAGTATAAATTAAAATATTAATTTTTTAAGAATGTGAAATATAAATTTTATATTAGAAAACTAAATAATATATGTAGAACATTATGTACATGTCAAATTTGTCATCAAAATATATTTTAAAATTATTATTATAGTTATAAATAGGAATATTTTCAATAACATGAAATGAAATAATGAATTTATACAATTTTCAAAAACATTATTATATTATAAAAATATTTTTATTTTAAATATGTTATATATTTAATACAAATTATGATTATATATTATTAGTATATAATAAGTTTTAATATGATATTATTTACAATAATTTATTTTAAAAAAATACTTTTAACTTCATAAGTTTTTAACAAATAAATTTATTGGCTATAATTATGAGTTGTTGTTAATGAAAAAATCATGCAAATCCTAGAATGTTGGCTAGGATTATGCATTGTTGTTAATGAAATTTTTCAAGTTTTTAATTCTAAAAATCTCATGTATAAGACTCAAATCAATTCAACGAATCATATGCTCAAAAAATAATTTTTGTAATTTATAAACTTAGAAATATTGCATGATTACTATAGAAAACATGAAATTTATAAAAAAATAAAAAATATGTTAAATTATGATTTGTCTATACAACTTGTTTTAATCACTTGTTAAAGCAAGAAATCCAAAACTCATAATGTTGATCAATTTTTTTGTAGTGAGCTTAAATATGCTTACTAATTTGTAAGGGCAAAGAATTTTGCACTAAAAAATGCAAAGAATGATTGTTTTTTTAATTCTTAATAATATTTTTGAAAGGAACTATATATTTGCAATGTGTGTTACATTGGACTCAATAGAAAATATTATATGTAATGCAAAACACAATATTAAGATTTATTTTCGTATTTGTGTATGTCATAGGTTTAAATAACAAGTTAAATAGTAATACGAAATCAAGTATTACTATTTTTATTAAACTTAAAAATGATTAGAAACAAATTAAAGTATACAAAATTTTTAAAAATATATACTTTAACTATTTAAAATTAAATGATAATGTCCACCAAAAAATTATAAGTATAAACTAATTTACCAAATTTTAAATAGCAGAAGACAAAAATTGAAGCTATAATTTATTTGTATCTATTATGTACATATGTAAGTGTTTTACCTAGGAATGCAAATGAAATTTAATTTTTAAATGTAGCTAGGCTTAGAAACTTGGTAAATTTAAAAAATGTAAGCATTTTTAAATTATAATTAGAAGAACAAAGTGTTTGCCCTTTCATAGGTCAAAATCCCAATAAGCCCACTTAATTTCTGAAAACCAAATTTCTAATATTAAAATTACATTAAAATTGATCAAGAATTTTCTAATAGCTTTTATATTTGTGTGTTGCAAGTGGTGTTAAATCTACACACTTTAATGAAGAATTGTAGTATTGCATGTTAGTAAGAGGAAAATGATAAATTCATAAGAGAGCCTACTAAAAGCACAAACTTTGAACAAATTAGCAGAGATGGATAGTTGTAGAGAGAGGTTAAGATTAAGGAGATAAAGTTTGTTACATTTTTCCCATTTGAAATGTAAATTTAATCCTTCTTTGAGTTGTCCAATTTTTTTTTTTACTATGCAAATAATGAGGTTACAGTACCAGTCACCTTTTTGAGTTTGGCATGGATCCATCTTGGCATATTGTTTCTTTGAGTATGTCATTTTGGTAATCATCTTGCACTTTAGTAATTTGTAATTTGTTGTTGTTCTTTCCATTCAAAATTTGGATTGGAAAGATTAGTTACAACTTGATGTGATAATAACATAAATAATATTACATGTACAAATAACATAGCTTGCTCTTTAATTTAGTTGATAATTGCTATCATTGTTCGAAGTGTTTTTTTTGTAGAACAATTTATGAAATGTGAATATGCAGTAACCTGAGACTAGTGATAGTGCAAAGTAACCTTAGGTCACATTCTTATTTTGTGTGTTATGTTATCAGTTGTACGTACTTTAGAGAGGACCTTGTTATACTTGAGATTATATAGTTGAACATTTTATTTTAGTTTTAATTACATAATATTACAAGAGTTGTTACATTAGACTACAATATGTTTATATGTAATTTAAAATGAAAGTAACAAAGTTAGAGAGTAAAAACTCACTAATATCCATCGAGATGCTCTTGTCTGCAGATGCCACTAGGGCTTCTCCCACATTTGGTTTTGGCTTCCAGTCTGCGGTGGTCATGCGGGTCTTCTCTCGCGGCTGCTGTGCTTGG
This sequence comes from Chamaecyparis obtusa, assembly GCA_027943335.1. Lineage (NCBI taxonomy): Eukaryota > Viridiplantae > Streptophyta > Pinopsida > Cupressales > Cupressaceae > Chamaecyparis > Chamaecyparis obtusa. Next base: position 589,616 of record BSBK01007873.1, read on the forward strand.
CGCTCTGCTGGTGGACGCTAAGACTAGGGCATTATCTCTTGGGTGTCTGTGTCTTCCCTCTTCCAATGTGCCCTGTGTTGTGGTCTCGGTTGCCCAGCCAGATGACGCCTTCCCCATATTAGGTGTGCTTTCAGCCTCTTCTGCTGTTAGTCCTTCCCCTATTTCTTTTGTTGCTTCAGATAGGTCTGAGGTAGTGTCTTTGTCTGCAAAGTCGGGAAAGGGCCTGGGTTTGAAGGGGTCTCTTCCTTCCCACCCAAACACTTTTCAAAATTTGGTGTTCAAAGGTGTTATGGGTGTGGCTTCGGGTCCTCCTAGCTCTCTGCCCCTTTCTTATGAGAATGCCCCTAATGTCAAAGCTTCTACGAGGACAGCGTCTGATGCTTCGACTCATGGTGTGGTGGGATCTTATGCTAAAGCTATTTCTATGGCTAAGACTAGGGTTTGGGGCCCCTCTTGCGGGGTGCCTTCTTTTGTGCCGATTTTTTCCCCTGGATCTCTCTTTGTCAAGCTCTCTAATGTCGTTGAAGGTGAGCTAGAGACTTACTCTAAGATCTTTTCGGGTCTAGCTTGATTTGCCAATTTCAAGGGTTTTGGCCAACTTTGTCCCAACTTCATGACTGGATCTCCCAAAAATGGAAACTAATAATTTCAGATAATGTTCATATCTTCCCTTTAGCTAAAGGTTTTTTTGTAGCTAAATTTGATAATACTGAGGATAGATGAAAAATTTTATGTGAGAACTTTTTTAGCTGGGTGGAGGATAAATTCATGCATATGGTAAAACCATGGCACCTATATTTTGATCCTGCATCTGAAGTTTTCAACAACATGCCTATATGGGTGAGGCTTCCCAATCTCCCTCTTCATCTCTGGCAAGGTGCTATCCTGGACGAGGTGGGGGAGGCTCTGGGGGATTTTTTTATTATTGATGATGATCTACCAACATGTTCCACTCTACCTTTGCTCGCATTCTGGTCTGGATATTGATATTTCTCAGGGTCTTCCCGTTGAAATTAAAATTGAGTCATCTAAAGGTTCTTGGTTGCAACAGTTGGATTATGAGGGTATCCCCTTTAGATGCAGAAAATGTTTCAAAATAGGTCATCATGCTTCAAAATGTGGTTCTGACTTCAAAATAAAGAAAGTCCCTCATACTTGGTGGAAGGATGCCTCTACCAAACACTACACAGTTCTCAAAAGCTCTCCTAAGTCTTCGAAGGAAATGACTATTCCTAGTTCTTCTGCTAGTGGTTGTTTGGCTGGTGATCCTACCAGCCCTGCTGGGGTGGTTGTGGAAAATTCTATTTCTGGCTCTCTTGCTGGGAGTATTTCTAGCCCTATCTCTGCTGTGGTTCCTACCAGCTCTGCTCCGCAGGGACCCATCTCTCCTTTGTTGATGGATCCTAGTATTTCTATTGGTGGTTCAGTGGATGTTTTTTCTGCTAGTCCTGCTGGTGAGCTTAATGTTGTGGGTTTTGGTGCTTCTGATTCTCAAGTTGGAAGTATTGCAAGCCCTATTTTTGAGGTTTATTTTCCTGCTAGCTCTGCTGGTTTGATGACTGCTATTGGAAATGGTGTTGTTCCTCTTGTTGGGGGCTGTTCGAATCCGATGCTAGGGGTTGTCTCCCTGTATTCAGTGTGCTGGCAGAAGGAGGTAAAGAAAGTTGAAGATGGATGGATAACTGTTAAAGGGAAACATTCAAAGAAATATTCCTCTCCGTTTGATATGACTCTCCGGTCTCATAAAAAGGGGACCTAGCCTTGTTGCTATTCTCTTTGGACCGTGATTTTCATTGATTATTCTTATGTAGTGTTCTCATTTTATTGTTTGGGTGTCCTTCCATTCCTTGGATGGACTATTTGTAGAGGTGTCCAGGCCTAGATTTTGGCTAGACTATTGTACTTTTGGAACTCCAATAGTTTTATCCTAAGTTCTGGTATTGTAAAGGGTTTCGAGGCCCCTTCAAAACCTATTTTTACCTTAAACAAAAACAAAGTTAGAGAGTATATACCTTTTTTTATGGAGAAATTCCACTTTTTTGTTGTTATTGTTATTATGATAATGCTAGCATGTGTGCCTCCTCTTCTTTTTGCCTTGAAACATATGGGTTTTTTTATCTATGTGCATATCTTTGGAAGCTAAAGGTTGGATGTATGTGAAGTCCTACAAGTTCACGAACTCTTTAAAGAGTTGTGAAGGTCAATCCTTGTCGTTCTATGCTTCCAATGCCAACTATTACTCTTTGTAGTGTAATCCCTTGTAATGTGTATATTGTTAAATCCAATGACATTCTTAGTGGTATTTGACGATGACTACCATGATTGATTGGGGTGATTGGGACACTGTTTGGCTTACTTTGGTCCCAATATGAGCCTATGTAGTTTGTGAATTGAACAATAACCATTAAGGGGAGTTGAGGTGGTTTTTCACCATCATTGTATACAATTTCTTTGACTTGTACAATAGCACCATTGACAAGTCATGTTTGTACCCATAGATTTGTACATAACATAACTTGTTGGCCAATATATAGAAGGATGTGAGATTGGAGTTGTTCTTCATCTGGATTTGACCTTTGCAATCTCTTTAATTATTATTTTGTGGAAAGAGAAATTGGCTATGCTAAATATAATAACATGAACTTATTATGGAGTGCTACCATCTCATTTATGGGTATGTGCAAAATCATGAGGGGCCAAACTATGCCCTTAAGTGGCAATGAAAAATCAGCAAATTAGGGTTAGTCCACTTGACGTGAAAATTTCAACTAGCTATGAACCTAATATCAAAAAGTTGTAAGAATAGAATCTATAGAAAATTGAATTTAGTTTTTAAACTACTAGGCCTTTTTTGAGAAGAAGTTAGTATGATTGGTGAAAAGTATAGATTTCAATGCAGCAGTACAAAAATTTCAGGAAAAAAATAAGAAGTAGGTGTATGTTTGACCACCTTAATCATAATCAAATGATAATATTTTATTAGAAGATTTTATATATAAGTAGTAGACTCATGCCCGGATGTGACGCATATTTTTTTGTAATTTTATTCCAAAAAAATAATTAATTATGATTTTTTTCTACAATGTTTTCAGAATTAAAAAACTCTTGTGTCTGACCACCTTAACTCATTCAAAACTTTACAAAATTCAATTTTATTTTTTTTTCCTTATAGTAGGCAAAGCATAGAATGTGACGCAATTTTTAGATTTAAAAAATGTTATACCGTCTGAAAGTTATAGTCATTTTTCAATCAGTATATAAATCAGCACTTTAGAGATAGCTCAATTAGAAAATAACTAATAATTACTTACCGAATTCAAAATTTGACAGCAATTATATCGATAGAAAGCTGATAATCTCCTTAAGATACCCTTTTCATTTTATCAAATTTGGGTGAAAAAAAATTTGTCAGCTACATTGTCAAAGTTTTTAACTGACATCGCCATTTTTTGGCCCCTCGTGATCTTGCACATACCCTTATTGCGAAAAGATGTGTAGAACATATAAAATCATCTTTCTCCTCACGGGTGAGTGCAGAACTTATCCATGACATTAGAAGTTCCCAATCTTCAACTATTTCTTTTTCATTTCAGAAGTTTGAGAGAAGAGTATCGAACTATATTTGGATAGGTGTGTTCCCACTTCGGTAAAAATTTGTGTCTAGTGATATTACTTTTTTGAAGGTGTGCCATAGTGTTCTGCCATAGCAATTTGATGCATATATTGGAATGTCTTTGACTAGAGGTAGTTGACTCAAATCACCAAAGAGTATGATTGAACATCCGCCAAAAGGAATGTGCATTTTGTTGTTGTGCAGACAAGGTCTTTTGGGTTTGGTGATGCATAACAACTTGACCTTGAAATATTTTTTGATTTGATTGTATGAAAGTAGTAGCTATTTTTTTTGTGTTGTACTCATTTTCACCTCCCCCCAATTATTGTTCGATTCAAACTCTTGATGTACAAGAATATATAGTTAATTAAGGTGAATAGGCATGCTTAGGTATAATCCACATAAGACCTTCCATTGACCTGGAATATTATCTTGGATTCTATCTTCATTGTTTGAAGGGCTGACATGTTCATTTTATTCTTCTGGTTGAGAAGGTATTTTCCACACATGCCATGGACGGTAGGTACTTGAGAAGTTTTCCCATTGTTCTATAATCCCATCACTCGATGATGCAAATTCTAATTGAATGTTGTTAAATGGTCTGTATAGCAGTAGCTCACTCGAACAAAAGGATTGTTAAGAGATGTCCTACTTTGAAGGGATGGTGGTGAATCAAGGGAAGACTCAAACCATAGTTGGTGTGTGTCACTCTTTCCATTAACGTTGTTTATGAGAAACTATGAAGGTCCATTTATGAGTTACTTCAAGAAGTGAAAATATCTCTAGATGTAGCAAAAGTGTCGTATAAGCCTCAATATTGTTTTGGTATAGGGTTGTGGGTGTGTTTAATATCGGTAGACACTACAAGTTTTTTTGGTTTACATTCAAAGACACAAATTGTCTACTAAAAATTGATAGCATGAGTTTGTGTAAAAGGTGGCAAGTTTCTTGGGCACCAATATTACAATCAACAAAGTTTTCAAGAAGCATTCTTTGAAGAGAAATTGGTGCAACCATATCAGATTTGAATCTTTTGAAATTCTAGACAACATTGCATCGTATTTTTCTGATTTATTTTCTACTTTGGCTACATATTTGGCAGTGTATTTTATGATTATGTCAATTGAAAGGATAGGTTGGAAATATACATTTTCTCTCCAAATAGAATGAATTTGGTTGTTGCACAAGTTTAGTCGATCATCATTACAAGAAATGACATGTTTAGGTTGGCCCTTCTCTGCATTAGTAAGGCTTGAAATTTCTTGAGTGTTCCAAGGGGCTTTGTAATGACATACAAGTGAAGTACCTTTCCTTTTGAGACATATTTACAGAGTACATTTTGTGTGGCATTGAACATGATTGACTAGTTTTGTGTAGTTGCTAGTAGGATCTATTGAAAGTATCATTCTTGTATCCATTAGACAAGGGTCTTCAATAATAGTTCAATGGATGGTTCAGATTCTCATTTGGAGGCTTTGTGGATTCCATGTAGAGACATGTGTCTATGTAATCTAGTGCATTTTGTACAGATAGATCATTATCCCACTGTAATGTTACAATTTCTAGTGCTTGTTGTAGCCAGATGAAACCATGGATATGTGGAGAGCCTATTTTTTGTCACTCATACCTGATTGAAGTTATTGCTAATAAATATATTAAGATAGTATGTGAACTAAAAAATATAGTGGGTGTAATAGGTGTACCTATACAAATGGTCAGTTCCTCCAAGAAGTTTCTCTAAGAACTCTTCATGAAATGTACTAAATCTATGGTTCATGTAGATAGTGGTTACATGTGAATCCTGAACTATATTTTGCAGATCTTCCACCTAGTAGCAATTGTTGGATTTATAGGGTTTATGAATGGCATGACCTTGTGTAAGGTCATCCATTTGGTATCTGCAACACTAAGGGTAAAGAAGACATTTGGGCAGCCAATTTGAACAACCATGCCAATGAGTTATGCTCGATGTTAGTTCTAGAAGGGGCGTGTTCCATGAATGCTTGAACTAAAATGCTTAAGTTGATCTGCGAGTTTGTCATCATGAAAATCCTTTAATCTCTGGTGAAGGTGTGAAATTGATACATGAAAAGAGTCATCTAGTTGTTTGTGGGAAAACATTGCTATTGTGGCTTGGCTCCAATGGCACATATTTATATTGAGTACAAAGTACCAAAATCTTGGGTGTTGTCAAATCCTATTGTTATGGTATCACAAAAGGTGGAGAACATATTTGTGTAGCTTGACTTCTTTCATACGTTGATGTTTAAATGCGCACATTCATTTTGGGAACATTATGAGGAATTCCATTACAAACAATCTTTCAATAGCATATTCATTGATAAGAGATGGTGAAATGGTTGGCCATGCGATAATTAGTGTTGGTCGTCCTTATCCTAGCTATAACAAAGAGCGTACTTCTTCCATCTCTCTATGTGGTGGTGGTAGATTGGATACAAATGAGCTGCTCATTTGCAAAGTTTCTTGAAATGCATCTTCCTTTGTAAATTCTATTTGAATGAAGTCTTCTTGAAGTGGATCAAGTGCCTATGTTGTTGAGAAAGGAGGTTTGAAATGTTAGTGGTTTGTAGGGGTAATGATACCAATGTAGATTCATCTAATTACACATATCTGTAGTAGGGGTCATTGCAGACTTTATATTTTACTACCTCATGGACACGACCTCTACTAACATAGTAATTATACTTTTGACTACTAATTATTTCTTTGTTTACAATTATTATGTCCAAGGTGTCTATACACTTAGGCAAGAATGCTACAATTATGGAAACATATTGAGAGTGTGACCACTATATTTGAGTTGGTTGCCTCTTGCATATGTAACTTGAAGGATAGGGCTTACTCTTGTAATCAACATCTCTTCAATTTGAGTTAGAATTTGCATGCATCGTGATTTCTCACCAGGGTCCATATTGTTCCATTTTGAGAATCAATGCCAATCTTTTTTTGATGTGCATCTATAGCACATTAAAATTCCATTATATTTTCTTGTTTTTATTCTTAGATATCTTTCCATTCGATTTGAGCATGTGGGATTATTAGAAAGGGCATCTAGCTTTCTACGAAAATTCTTTCTAGCGGTGTAATATTTTGGACAAAAAGGTGGGCAATTGATATGCTAAACTAGGTTAATTTGAGTTGTATGTTGTATTTGAGGGTGAAATATTTGTTGATGGGGTAAGACATGGGAAGAGATTTGATTGTATGTGGATGATGTGGATACAAGTTTTTGGGAAGCATCTCATCTTTTTTTGTTAATAATTGTTTTTTTGGCATGGTATCTTGCACATTGCATTTCATTTCTGTGAGCACACCTTTCTTCTCTTCTACCACTTGGTAGCCCAATCACTGGTGATGTGTTGCTCTGGATAAATTAGAGATAGTTGGAAATGATGAGCTTGTAATTATATACATGAAAATACTAGTAAAAGTTTCAAGATTAGGAAATTGAGTTATCATACTATTCAAAAGAATTGTTTGAGCTATTTTAAAATGTCAAGTAAAATTTGTAGTAGTAGTTTTGAAAGACTTGCAAGCAATAGTATTTTAATAGTAAAAATTACATGGATTATTATATTATGCAAATAATGTAGGGAAATAATAACATATGTTGCCAAATATTTTTTTTTTTTAAAGTCTGTACATCCTACATATTTGAAAGGCAATATGTGTGTGTTGAAAAGTATTGTCCATGGTTTATGTATTTCTTAGAGTGCATAATTATTAAATTTGTGCGCTAGCATTGCAATAATGGTTTGGAGTTAAACTACATACATTTGGGCTTCTTATAAGGAGACAATGTATATTATATACATTGTGAGATAAATTAGGAATTTGGGCAAACTTGAAACTTGTGAAAAATGTGAATTTTTTTCTCCACAAATATGTGCAAGCATCATAAAGAAGTATGTTAAATAAGAGGAAGATTGTTTGAGCAGTAATTTGTGTAACCATAGTATTAAATTTTTTGAGCTTACATTTTGTAGTTCTATATACAAGATACTTAGTCGTAGGAGCGTAAAACTCTTACATCTTTTTTGTTTCATTGTAGAAAAATGAGACAGTAGATCTCAATAGTTAGATAGGTAGTATAAAATTTTATTTTGTGACATACAAGGTCACATGAAATATGGCATACTAAAGGATAAATATTATGTGAGCATACAGTCTTCAAAGGAAGTGGGCATGCATAATTTTAGGCAAACTTTAGGGCTAGAATAACTATTCTTTGTGTGTCCTAGTCTACAAAAAGAGTTGTTTTGATGCTAAATTCAAATACAAATTGACATTCAATAATATTGTCCAAGATGTGTTTGGCTGCAATAGGGTCTACTAGTAGAAGCTGGAAACCTTCAACAAGAACACCCAACAAGGCATTCGTATGGCCTTCAAATGTGGTAACGTTGTGAAGTTCACCTTAAAATGTACTAATGTTGTGAAGTTCACCTGTTCCATCTTGCAAGTCCATTTGTAGCATGTAGTTGTAGTCACTTATTGAGACATCAGTACAACATTTTGGGCAATAGAATGTGCTGAAAAAACTTTGAGTAAATCCTTTATTACATTTTTTGTTGTCCACTTATCATGGACACAAAAGGTAATAGAAGTTGTCCAAGTGAAGTTGTGTTATTTGTGTCCTAGCACATAGAGGATCTATGGAGTGGAAGCTTTTATTGGCAATAGATGAGATAGTTATTCGATTTACAAACTTGAGGGGTGGGGTTTGGCCTTTTTATAGTAAAATTGAGGATTTCTCTTCTTCTATAGTTGCATACCGTGTTTGTAGTGTAGTAGCTTCAACCAAATTTGGATTGATTATAATTGTATTTGAAAAAGTTGTATCAAGTGACTTTCCATACCATGAAATAAAATGAGAAAACTTGATTAGAAGAACGATGTTTTTTGGGTCCATGAACATATCTAGGATTTGTTTGCCTTAATTTTCATAATGACAATCCCATAGTGTAACATCAATAGAGAAAACAAACATATCTTTTATTATAGAAGTACATTTCTTTGTCTCAATTCCATTTTTTTTTGTATAGTTGATGGAGGAGTGATGGAAACAAGTATGCCAATGACATCTATGAGGGAATTGATAGGAAATGTGTCTAGTGAGTCTATGCTCTTTATATGATAGTTATTCTTAGGTACGGTAGAATCTACACATGTATGAGTTATTTTTGAAGAGTTGTAGAGACTATTTTAAAAGGATTTTTAGAGCTACTATATTTGGTGTTGGAAAATTTTATGTGACCATTAGATGTCAAGTAAAGACTATTTGATTGAATAAAATTGTAGAACTCGTCAACAAGCTAATTGAAGCAGATCACATGTATTCCATAGCCTTCTTTATCTATGAAATCTAAACCAAATGCTTTCCCCTCACTAGAAACATTTTTGAATGAATGGATTGCAGTCTTTTCTAATGCTCGACCTTTAATGGACCAATGCTTATGGTATGGGTTCAATGCTTTAATGGGGTCTATTTCATATGGGGGTATGTTTCCACTAGAATTATGTGTGGGTGGAGAAAACCCCAACCGATCTCCATGGATAGATGATGGTGCATACTTAGTAGCTTGTAGCAGTGGAATTGGAGATCCAACAATGTTTGCATTGTTTGGGAGTATATCCTTGAGTCATCAATTAGGATAACCTTGCAAGCATATGGAAAATAAGTTTTTTAATAAGGAGCTATAAGTGGGAATTCAATAGCCACAATATAAAATGGGAAACAATGGACATACGTGAAATTGTGGAGCAACTTGCAAGAATATTCTTTGAGGAAGATAACATAACTTTTTGTAAAGATTCTTTGACTACAAGTGTGTTTAGATGGTTAGGAAGTAGGGAAGAATGTGTGTGCAAACCATCTGAGAGTTAAATTCAATATTTGGTATTTGCATAACAATTTTGTTAAATGTGGTGTATTGATGTTACTTATAAACATGGGTCATTAATAGGAACTCCCTCTAGAATTTTAGCAAGTGAGCTTTTAGTTAACATCGCCATAATATGTTTGGAAGTTGAGGGAAGATAGTGGCCTGTGAGTAATTTGTAAATTGGTAGTTAGGTTTTGTCTTTATCTTTTTAGTTGAGAAAGTACATAAAAGATGAGTGTTGAAGTTCAATCTTGTCAACTTTCAATGGTGGTAAACGAAGTCAATATATTAGAAAATCATGTTTTCCTTAAGCTATATAGTGGAAAAATATGAATCTTGGCTTTGTATTTTCCTATTTCTTGCCAAGTTATAACACTATCAAGCCTAATTTTTTATTGGGTGAAAGATCGTAGAGTGCATACACCAAAATTACAGCTACACTAATACATTTGGGGTGAAATTGCGACGGCAATTTGCAACGGCAGGCAAATGTTATGTCTTTTTGGCTTTTTTTTTTCAATTATACCCCGACAGCATCACAATTGCGATATTAATGGGATATAAGAAAAAAAAAGAAAAGAAAACGTTGGTCATTTCTATAATAGCGCCGAGAGGGTTTTTTGCAGCCATTGGACAAGGAGATCTCTGCGGCTAGGCATCTCTGCGGTGAAAGGGATCTACTGGATTGTACATTCAGAATCCAAAAGGCCGAGAAAGGTATGATTTTAAACTTCACTTCCTCCTCATTTTGTGTCACCCTCTCTTCCCTTTATCATGCACTCAGGTACTTCGAGCGTCGCTTCTATATTGTGCAACCCAAGAATGACATCTTTATCTTTATTTACTTATGCTTCATTCTCTGCTTTGATTACCTCCGTAATGCATGTGGTCTGTGCTTAGTTGGGAGCCGGTTTGAATCTACTGCTATAGACTGTGGCACACGGCATTCATGCTACTATTGAAACTGTTCCATATGTGCAGAGGTGCTATTGAGTCCATTTATTATGTCGTGCCCTAGCTCATGGTTGCATGAAGTGATGAACTAAGCCAACTCATGGACAAGCACCAAGGTCAGTGAGCTGTGTGTTTTGATTGCATAGCCCATGAGCTAGGGATACATCATTGCCATGTTAAAACTCAACATTCAAATTTGCATCCTTGTTGATTTCTTGAAATTGAACTTTCAAAACCAAAATGGTTAAGTGGATGCGAAAAGTTTGGGGTTAAGAAATGGGAAAAGTTAAGATTTTGGAAAGATTCTCGCAAAAAGTTGGGATTTGGGAATTATTCTCGCCAAAAGTTCATGATTGGGAGTTGAGACTCACAAAAAGTTAAGGTTTGAGAATTTTTTTTGCAAAAAGTTAATGTTTCCAATATATTTTTGCAAATAAAATGGAAATGCCTTAGAATTTTTAAATTTTGACATTTCAAAAATCTAGGCAACAAGAATGCATAGGTGGCTCACTGTTGGGATGACTCATTGTTAGGTGGCTCATTGTCAAAGGGGCTCACTACCCAAAATGCAAAAGCCAGCTATTATATATGAGAGGCAGCTTACTATTGGAGTGTAAAATACAAATTTGAACGAGTTACAATTGCATCTGCATATGCATGAAATATAGTTCATGCTAAAGTAAAAATTTATTCTATACAATTACTAAATTGTAGATATATCAGTTCACTATACATGTCAATATATCACTATCATATATCATATATCATAAATCACATCAATATCATTGTCGTCTATTATGTGTTGATGCCACTTTCTATATATACACAGACCTACATTCCACAAGTCAACTTGAAACGGAGATGGAATCGTGTGAGCACATTACCCCAAAAGTTAGAGATGTCAACAATCTTAAAAAGGATATCTCACGCTATACCAAATAGGACTAGACCAAAAACTTTATTACACCATTATATAGACCAAAACTTGTACCTGTAACAACACTGTCAAACCAGAGGATAGGTTGGAGATAAGAGTGTCAGACCAAACAATGACATCAATGACAAATATCAATAGCATAGGCATCATCTTGGCTTCTATTGAAATTGAGGGCCCGAGCGCTGGAAACTTGGTATACTGTGGTAACTTTTACATTCATGTCTTGGAGCTTGTGATCCTTTCGTTGTTTCATATTTTATGAGGGGTCCACTATGTTTGATGGTTTAAACTTGATATTATTTCACTATTATATATTCCTCTATCTACACTTCATTCACTCATTTCTCCACTGTTGAATTTATGAGAGCTCAAGAGCATCCTTGTTGAATAGATGTTTTGATGAATATGTGTTGATATTTTGAGCTAGGGCATCATCTCTGATTTCATTGCTTAATGGATTTCTTCCCATTTTCTTTGTATTCAGGCATACTGAGATAGCATCTATCCTATAACGCTTTCATGTGGCCTTATGCTTGTTGATTATGTATCTCTGCCTTCAAGGCCCGCGAGCTAGGGATATCAACCTAGAATTCTGGTAGCCCATGATCATTGGTCTCGCGGATGATACCTAAAGAAGTAGATGATATCATATTTCTACAACTCATAGTTAATATGTTTCTAAATTTTTTATTAGATTGTGTATTAAGTTAATCTATTTATGGCAATCTTTAAAAAAGCCACTCTGACTTTTCATAGATGGTGACTGACAATGATAACATGATTTAGACTATAAGTATACTAACTTCTCATGTATTATGAATATATATGAAATTAAGTGTGACTTTCATACATATTGCAGTCTATATTAATATTACTATTAAATTCTGCTTAAGAATATTATCAGACTTCATAAATAGCAATTCTAATATGATCTCACTCATGGTGATGTTACTAGATTCTTTTGATTCCTTCCCTTTATATCTCTCAATGTGAGAAAGAGGTCACACCTCTTCATCATGTATGCCCTTTGGCAAGAGACACACCATTTCACTATTAGCACCCTTGAAAGAATGCAACTCTTCATTATTTATGCCCTTTGAAAGGGACACAACCTTTCACAATCAGATCTGTGTATGGTAGAAAAATGACCACACTTCTATGAACCATTACATGCAAGGTTGCTCAAGAATGAGGCCTCACAAAGTGACTCATAGCTCTCTATGCATGGAGTTGCAAGGGACTATGATGTATTTACTCTCAGCTAGAGCTACAAGCTTGTGACCTTGCTAGTCAACCACACAATGAGAGATTCAAATGAAGACAAGGGCAAGAGTGCCAATATCCTCAAGAATCACTATGAAAATGCAATGCAATGCAAACTAGTCTATGGAAATGAAAATGCAATGCAACTAAGCTATGAAATGGAAAGAACAAGTGTTACAAATCTTTCCTATTAAGCTATGTGAGTTAAATCTCTTGCATCAAAGGAAACTAAGCTAGATGCCATGAAAGCTAAAATGCAAGAATGAAAGACTAAGAACAATAAGGTTTCCAAAAGCTCCAAAAGTCTGCAAGAATTCCTGCAACATAAGATTAGTATTCAAAACATGGGATGCTAAAATGAGAAGAGAGCTCTTCTTTTATAGGAAATGAGAAAGAATGGACCATGGAGATTGAGAGGCAAAAGGGCTTAATCAGCGGTGAAGGTTGAAAGAGGAGCAATCCATGTGCACAAGTATCCTCCAATGAGAGTGAAGTGTTGACTTTTGAGCTTCATGTGAGACAAAAAGTACTTTTTTCCTTTTTGTGAAATAAGAATAATAATTTATTTATGCAACTTAGGATAAGAGGAAAAGTGAGGCTTTTTATTTAATCAAAAGGGGAGGAAATATTCCTTTTAATTAAATAAAGACTTAGGATAAATGGTTAGCCCAAAGATAAAAATCCAATATATGATCGAAATTAAGATTTGATCAAGAAATTGATAATGTTGAGAATATTGATTATTGATAAAACTGATTTAGAATTGATAAATCAAATAAATGGGGCCCAAAGTCTAGGCGACCATTTTTGGGTGCATACATTTGCCCCTCTTTGACTAATGTGTGATCGATTTGGGAACACATGTATTCAAAGAATGAAGTTGAAATGTGAGATCGATCTGGGATCACAAAACAACTCAGATGTGAGGTCGATTCGGGATCACACCCGGACAAACATAAATAAAGGCCTTTGAATATGAGGTCGATTTGGGATCACATTCAAAATAAGAGATAAGAATCTCAAATTTGAGCAAAAGCTCACAAAAGATGTCTGAATCAAGAAAATCAAGGAATTGGGGATGAGAATCCCATAAATACTGCCCCCTCGGAATCGAAATCAAAATTAGATAGAGGAGAACAACAAATCGATAAAAGATGATCAAATCAAAATGAAATCATAATCGATGATAACAGGATAAACATTAGGCAATAAAACATGCCCCAGCGATGAGTTAGAAGAAAAGAAATAGGGCGAATGAAAGACTAGAAAATTGAGAGACATGAAAAGGAAGAAATTCTATCAAAGATCAAAGAAATATGCCTCAAAAGGGTCTGTCAACTGCGCAAAAGAGAGGGAAAAATTTTGAAATGTGATTTTGACTATCAAGATGACCTCAGATTTTGATTTCGAGTCCAAAAATGGATCTAGGACGTCGAAATTAGGTAGGGGTGCAATTTTTGCACAATTCTGAGGTGTTTTGAAAGTCGGTCAAAAAAAGTCAAAATGCTATAAAAAGGGTCAAAAGTGTCATTTTCAAAATTATTTGACTTGTAGTGATTTGAGAATTTGAGAGCTCAAGGAGAGAAAATGGCACAACAGGTAGTAGTTCCCATCCACAAACACTGATTCGAGCGCGCCTGATTGCACAACCGGCCTCCGCATTATGGTGCCCCAGTATGTTTTCAAAAACTTGCCATTGTTTGAGTATTTAATGAGTATTTATTGCAATTAAACACATTTTTAAATTTTCAACTTTTAGACTAGAGCGTCATGTTGCGTGACACTTTACAAGTGTCACGCTCTATGAGAAGAAGTGTCATGCGACACTTCGCGAGCGAAAATAGTGTCACCCGCATATAGGGTAAAGTGTCGTGTGACATAGGGAGAAATGTCGCGTGACATTAGGCGAAGTGTCACCCAATAGAGAAGTGTCACACATCTATAAGAGGAAGTGTCACGTGACACTTAGCCAAAAAATAGTGTCGCCTAGTGTTAAATTTTAACATGTTTGATCATTTTTGACCAAAATGACATGGGTCTTGACAATGTTTGATTTTAAAATACCTTGTACTGATATTATACATCCTTCATGATATGTTCTAACATCTGGTATGGTTCACGACATGCAGGAGGTCTTCCCTATGCTCCGAATTAGAGCGCCGCATGTGACAGGTTTACGATTTATCCGCGATCTAGATGATCCGGGAAAGGTCGACATCAGGGCTATGGGGTTTCACTATCTGCTACAGTTCCTCCACATTCAAGCTGATCATGGGTTGTTGACTGCGCTTGCCAAGAGATGGCATAGCGAGTACAACACCTTCCACTTGCCGACAGGAGAGGCATCCATCACACTAGAGGATGTTTACCAGATCCTACGGGTTCCATGCCATGGAGAGCCTGTAAGTATAATCATGTTTATAGATGAACATAGTTGTAGAGTTTCCATATGATAGAAACTGACATGATTGTTTGTTGGCACAGGTATACTATGATCAGGATGAGACAGTAGGTTGACAGATTATACAAGGGATGTTCCAGGATGTGACTATCCTAGACTGACATGTCAGCTGGGATAGGCTGATGGATGATTTTGGCAGAGACTTCCCAGTGCCCTATATCGTAGCATCATTTATTGGATAGGCCCTTATCCCTGACAAGAGTCAGAAGGGCTTCCCACTGGGATGGGGGAGACTACTAGCAGATATGGTGGTACGGCCATGATGGATGGCATGGGGCCCAGCTATTCTAGCTGATATGTACTATGAGCTCCATGAGATCATCTACAGAGAGGGCAGGACTTGGGCGTGCGGGGTGATACTCGCCCAGATATGGGCATGGGAGCACATTGCAGTAGTGCATCCATGAGTACAACCTAGGGAGCGTAGGTATCCCTACATATACAGATATACAGGGTTCATCCCTCATACACATAGCGGGGATGTTTCCTATTATCGCAGGATACTAGATGAGCTTGCATCCTTCACATGGAGACCATACAGGGCATGTGAGCAGTGGGGGGACAGGTGGGAGCTAGATTATATGTTGTGTAGTCAGCCACTGGTAGGTCGTCATCTAGAGATTATGGAGAGATTTGTGATCACGTGAGTCTGGAGGCAGTTCAAATGTCAGCAGAGGGTGTCCACAGAGATGACCATGCATGCACAGTTTTGGGATGAGGATAGACAGGGTTGGCTGCCGATGCTGGACTACCAGCAGGTAGTACAGGATATAGCTGCCATATGCCAGGAGCCATGGGAGTACCTACCAGACATGGTAGATGGAAGTGTGGATGCAGCATTCAGAGTAGAGAGTCGCAGGGCGCCCTTTCTGAGATTCACAGTCCCCGATGCGCAGGTGCCAGCGGCACAGGGAAATGAGGGGGATGACGGAGGAGATGGAGGAGATGGAGGGAGAGGGAGAGGGAGGGGGATGGAGAGAAGGGAGGGATCTAGATCAGGTGGCCAAAAATGATCATGGGGACGGAGATTGGTGACTCCCGAGGATGAGGCGAGACCAGCTTGTCGACAGGCAGAGGCACAGGAGGATCAGCCTGCGGGAGGGGAGGATCTGAGAGCCTGGATACAGGCTCTGGAGACAGAGATGCAGCAGCTCTAGGTTACTATAGCAGTGAGAGACCAATAGCTACTAGATCTAAGAGTGAAGCGAGATCAGCAGATAGTCGATCTCAGGGTAGAGATAGCATGGCGCGAGGTAGCGGCATAGGTAGATGCACTAGAGATCCGATGGGAGGCAGCGAGAGCTGCATATTATCATGGACTCTACCTCCAGGCTATTCTAGAGAGTCAGAGGGTGCCGTCATATTCTCAGAGGGTAGGGGCATCAAATATGGTACCTGATAGGAGAGCGATACCCCCTCCACCACCACGAGTGCCTCATGAGGGTGGTAGCGAGTCCTAGGGTTAGGTCTTAGGTTGATAGATTTTTAGACATATCTTGAGACATTGATCCAAATTTTGGGATCCCATATTGTATATAACATTGATTTATATATGAGATTACTGAATTTTTGATATAGCATGTGTATTTGTCTCACTTGTGATGGATGTATCAATTTACGTATATTGTCTTATCATTTTGCTCAAAATGTTTATGTAGATGCTCATGTATATTCTCTCTCATAGATGTGTGTTTGGTTCTCATGCGTATGATATAGACTCATGTTTCTGAAAATGACAGTTGTGATATAGATGTGATGATATGATTAACCCCTTGTGATGAACAGGAACAGGTTGTGATGTGAAAGACAAGGAGCGAAAGACATGATCGAGAAGAAGGAAAAAGATGAGCGCAGTTGACCGACAGGTCCACGTAAGATGAAAAGGAGAGCTCTCTCCATATGCAAGATGCAAACCAAACTATCATGAACTTAAAAATGAAAGCTACTATGAAAAGTGGTTGACTTGCAAGGTCACAACGCTTATAGAGATCTAAGTATCATCATCGAGCGTTAGGTAGCATCGTTAGATCATACAATGCACACTAGTATAACTATGTGGATATGAATATGATCTATATCAAATACAAATGTGGAAATCCCACCTAGGCATCAAAGACATGGAGGTCAAGATGACTAATGCAGTGAGATTACCTAAGTTTGATATGGCGAGATTATGCTTGTATCAAGACATATGAAAGTCAGGATAACTAGAAGCATGCACTCGCAAAATAGTCAAGGATAATACCTTGTCAATCCATAGTGTCAAGTAAGACCAGCATAAATGCCCATGATAGTTAGGATCAACAAAATATATCCACAAGCAGATAAAGAAACAAAACATGTTCTCATACCCTCAGTCTTCTAGCTATGGAACATCGAAAACTTCTTAAGAAGAGACCACTCATCAAAGAAATCCTCATAGACAGCACACAAAGAAAAATAAAGCCAACATATCTCAACGAGTTGATTGTTTAAGTGCATGTGTGTTGATCATAGAGTCAAACTCTGATTATCACATCTGTAAATGAGCAATATCGACCATACTAGACTGTTGGGAAAGACATCTGATAAGTGTTAAGAAACACTCGACGCAAGGGTAGTGTTGAAAAACACTGTTTGGGGTGGTGTTGAAAAACACCTGTTTGTGAAATACCCCAAGACACAAACGCACCTAAAGGACCTATGCTAACATGTACGCCCCCTAGACAAAAATAAAGACCAATTCCAAACCAAGTCAAATAAGGTCAAGGCATGATGGAAAGTGGCTAAGTGTCGAGGACGCATGCTAACAAATAGGGGTGCAAAGGCCTCAAGTAGAGCTTGGTTCCAAGTTTTCACCACTTGCATTTTTTTCTCTCTTTTTTTCTATTTTTGCTACCAAGGCGCCTGTTTCCAAGTTTTCACCAAGCCACTTTTTCTTTTTTTTTTGAATTTTTTTGAAATTTTTTATTTATTTATTTTTTGTATTTTTTTTCATGACTTTTTATGCTTTTTAGGATTTTTGCAGCATCATATATCAATTTTTTTGGTATTTTTTTCAGGATCAATAAATATGTACAAAGGATGCCCCCAGACAGAAACAGGCATCAAGGATAGAACTTCTTGAGGTGCAAAATGTTGATGGGATCAGGGAGCTGTTCTCCATCTGGATCTGACAGTAAATATGCACCTGTACCAAAAGCAGCTGTGATGACATATGGTCGAAGCCAATTGGGTTCAAACTTACCCTTTTGTTCTCTATGTTGTTGGTTCTTAGGATTCTCTTGCAAAACAAGATCTCCTACTCGAAACTCTCTAAGATGAACCTTCTTGTTGAATGCTTTGGACATACACTTCTGATACACTCTCATATGATCAAATGAAGCCTTACGCTTCTCATCTAGAAGTTCTAGTTCCTGTAACCTTATGGTGCGATAATCCTCATCTATTATCAATCCTTTGAGTGAGACTCTAAGCGAAGGTATCTCTACTTCTAAGGGAAACACCGCTTCAGCGCCATAGGTAAGAGCAAAAGGAGTAGCTCCTATAGGTGTACAAATGCTAGTTCTGTAAGCCCATAGTGCTGGATTGATTTGCAAGTGTCAATTCCTGCCATTCTTGTGCATTGTCCTATGAAGAATCTTAAGGATGGTTTTATTGGAAGCCTCTACCTAGCCATTTCCCTGTGGAAAGTAAATGGAGGACCAATGTTGCTTGATTTTAAACTTTTTGCATAAATTCTTTAGGTTCTTATTCTTGAATTGACCTCCATTATCAGTGATAATCTCAGAAGGTACTCCAAATCGGCAAATAATATGATTCAAGATGAACAAAGAGATAGTCTTCCCTGAAGCTACAAAAAGTGGCATGGCTTCCACCCATTTTGTGAAGCAGTCAGTAGCAGTAATAATGAACTTATGTCCACCTGATGAGTTGGGGTGAATCTGCCCAACTAGATCAAAGGCCCAGCGCTGAAATGGCCAATGAGAAATGGAAGGGATCAGCTCCCTACCTGGAGCATGAATCAGGTTTCCATGTTTCTAACATTTTTCACAAGACTTAGCAAAGGCTATTGCATCTATCTGCATCGTGGGCCAATAATACCTCACCCTAAGAAACCTTCGGGCCATGGCAAGACCGTTGGAATGTCCACCACAAATGCCCTCATGGATGTCGGCTAACGCTTGGTCAGATTCCTCCTTTTCCAATCACCTAAGGAGTGTCCCATCTAAACCCCTCCTATATAAATCACTAGAGATAAGGGTGTGGTGAGAGGCATTGCAGACAAGGTTTCGGCATTCAGAATGGTTGAATGTGTCAGGGATGATGCCATCACAAAGATATGAATAGATAGCACCATATCAGGAAGATTCATGTGTGACAAGGGTACAAATGACATGGATTTTAGATGAGTCAAATATAGGATGGTGTAGCTCTTCCACCAGGAATTCAAATCTTGATTCATGTTGTTCCAACTGAAGGAGTGAAGCTAATGTGGCCATAGCATCTGTAGCTTTGTTCTCTATCCTAGGGATCTGTTGAAATGTCACAAATGTAAAGTAACATCTCAATGATTCAACCATCTTTTTGTAAGGTACCAATTTATCGTCCTTAGTTTGATACTCCTCATTGACTTGGTTGATAATTAGTTGTGAATCCCCAAAGACATGTAATTTTGTTATGTTCCATTCTATAGCCATTTTCAATCCATTGGTCAAAGCTTCATATTCTGCAATATTATTTGTACATGGGAATAAAATTTTATAAGACTTTGGAATGTTGCACCCATGTGGAGAAACAAATAATACTCCAGCACCTGATCCATTTTGCATGTGGGAACCATCAAAGAACATTTTCCAAGTGTGAGTAGTCATATACAGTATGTGTTCATCTGAGAATTCTACCTGAATAGGCATACTATCCTTAACTGGAAAGTCAACTAATTGGTCAGCAATAGCTTGCCCTTTTATGGCCTTTCTCTCAATGTACTCTATATTAAATTCAGATAAAACCATCATCCATTTGGAAAACCTACCTGTGAGAGCAGCCTTACTAAGCAAGTACTTAAGAGGATCAATTTTTGCAACCAAATGTATAGTATGAGCGAGCATATAGTGTCGCAACTTTTGGGAAGCAAACACTACTGCCAGACAAGACTTTTCAATGCTATTATAATTGATCTCATAAGATACTAGAGTATGACTAATGTAGTAAATAGCCCTTTCTTTCCCAGTATCATCTAATTGAGCCAACAATGCCCCTAAGGAAGACTCTGTTGCTGAAATGTATAAAATCAATGGTTTCCCAAGAATAGGTGGCATCAAAATTGGAGGATTAGCCAAGTATTGTTTAATTTGATCTAGGCTCTTTTGGCATTCTTCATTCCACACGCAAGAAGCACCCTTATGCAATGTCTTATTAAAAGGTTGTGCTCTATCTGCAAGTTGAGAAAAAAAACCTCCTGATCGACTGAAGACATCCCTAAAAACTTCTCATTTGATTGATATTTCTTGGAGGTGGCATATCTAATATAGCTTGGACCTTTTCGGGATCAACCTCTATTCCTTTTGCTGAAATTATGAATCCTAGGAGTTTACCTAAGGCAACTCCAAATGCACACTTTTTTGGATTCAATCTAAGCTAAAATTGTGCCATGCGATCTAGAATTACTTCTAGATCATCGAGGTGTGTGTCCCATTTTCTAGATTTAGCCAGGGTATCATCCACATAATCTTCCATGTTCTTATGCATCATATCATGAAAAATTGTGGTCATAGCTCGCTGGTATGTTGCTCCTACATTCTTTAGGCCAAATGGCATGATGTTCCAACAATAGGTTCCCCATGCACATGTGAAAGCTATTTTCTCTTGATCTTCAGGAGCTATTTTTATTTGGTTATATCTAGAAAACCCATCCATTAAGGAATATATCTCATAACCCGCCGTCATATCCACTATCATGTCTATGTTTGGGAGTGGAAAGTCATCCTTTGGACATGCTTTGTTGAGGTCTCTGAAGTCTATGCAAATGCGAATGGACCCATCATGTTTTGAAACTAGAACAATATTGGAGATCCACTCAGCATAGTCCATAGCTCGAATGAATCCTACGCATAAGAGCTTTTCTAATTCAACCTTAACAAGAAGAGCTATATGAGGATGTATTTTCCTCAACTTTTGTTTGACTGGTTTTATTCCTGGAGTGATAGATAGATGATGCATAATAAGATCAGTGTCAAGCCCTGGCATATCAGAATATGTCCAAGCAAAGTTGACTTTCTTCTTTTGCAAAAACTTTGTATATGCCTCTTTTTCTTCAACTAATAGAGATTGAGCAAGGTGCACTATTTGGGGGGCCTCTTCTATATTCAAATTCACTGGTTGTGTAGGCTCAATAAGAATTGATGACCTATCTTGGAAGTAACTTGGCAAGTTATTAAGTACCCCATCCTTAGGCACCTCAAAGAGGTTTTCACCCTCGAATACCTCATTTATTTTGACTATTTTTGGTTCTGATACCGCCACAAGGTGGTTTTCACCATCAGACCTATTTTTCTTTTTTTCTTTTTCTTTTATTTTTAGACTGAGGTACTTAATATCAGGCTCCATCATACTCATTGTTGCTTCACTGGTGGAAGAAGCCATAGGTTCAAGAGCATTCAGATAGCAGGCAATTTTGTAATCATTCTAAAAAGTGAGGAGTCTAGGCTCTTGGTGGTGCTAAGACCAATCGATTAGGTCATAGTGAACAAGGGGTAGGTCAATGACGGGTTCAACATTGTTTATATGGAAGGTGTTATCTCTGGTGATCATACGATCCGAATTCATCTAGTCCTCTCCTAAGATACCCGAGTCAGGATTTGTCCTATCAAATGAAGCGTCATCCAATAAAGCAATTCGAGGAGTCCAATCCTCCAGTCCTACACTAGGCTTGTTGGTCACATCGGGTTGAGTACTATAAGTATGGACAACATCCATGTCCAAATCAACTGTTGCATCTGAAAGTGAGTCCCATTCGAACTCATGTGAGTCTGTTTCTGAATCATTATTTGGGCCTCATGATGTAGAAGCCTCAAGGTTAGGAAAGGTTTCCCTTTCTCTAGCACGAGCATTGTTACTATCTGTCACAGCTAGGATAGCAACACTTTCCATTGTCAATCTAGCATTCATATAGTCACTATCTGTCGTAGTTGGGATAGTAGGACCATCAATTGTCAAATCTTGTGAATCTCCCCAAAGGAGATTTGTTGAAGGCACCCAATCATCAGACATGTCTTGTTGATTAGAGAGATTAGGTGTATAGTCTGAGTCATCGTCACTGTCCATCGCAGCTAAGACAAGGACACTTTTTTGTTTCTTATTTTCAAAACCTAAGCCAACTATTGACTTATTCCTTCATCCAAAAAGGGCATGGTTAAGAGGTTCATCCCTAGCATCCAGCCTATGACTAAGGGGACCTTGTCTTGGATAACCCATATTCTTGACCAATGTATACCCTCTCCCATAAGTTCTAGGGGAAGGTGCAAAATTCTCATTATGTAGTTATTTATCTTCTTGGTAAATCCAGTCCCTAACGGCAACCTCTTCTTTTTCTTCTTGAATCAAAACTGAGGATTACACAAACTTATCGAACAATGTCATGGCCAAAGACGAGGGCTTCATTTCTTGACAAGGTTTGCCATAAGACCTAGGGGAAATTGGCAATTTTGTGAATGAATCCAATTTGTAATCCCCCATGCCAAGATCTATGGTCTTAAATTTATTCTTTCATTCTTCAAATGTGGTATCAAAAGTGTTAGCCTCCCTATTCAAAGGAATGTGAGACCCTGCTGAAATTGTGTTGACTGACATTGTGCTGTCTCTAGGTATGCAAACTTCTATTCCATTGTAAGGGAATTTTACACACTGATGATAGGTAGACGGGACCGCTTGCATCTCATGTATCCATGGTCTACCTAAAAAAATATTGTAAGCCAAAGGATTTGCATCAACAATCTAGAACAAAATGTCTTTCTCTACAGGACCAATTTGAATAGGAAGAACGACCAATCCTTTAGAACTACGTTATGCTTCATCATAAGCTTTGATAGTTTTTTTTTTTCTTGTGTCAATGACTTCTTCTGAATAACCCAAGGCCTTCAATAAGCTCAAAGAGAAAATATTAAGCCCAGCACCCCCATCTATCAACAAGCGCCTGACACGGGTCTTGTGGATCATAACCTCTATATGAAGGGCCAAATTGTGTGGGTGGCTTAATGACTTGTCATCTTCTTTTGAGAATGTAAGGTAGTGAGGGCTAGCCAAGTGGTTGACCATATTCTGGAATTGACCTACATCTATATCGTTAGGGACATTAGCCACTCACAAGGCATCCTCAAGGACACACTTATGCTTAGGGGACAATTCCAAAAGCTCAAAGATTGAGATCTGCACTGGTGTAAGTTGTAATTGGTCAACAAGATTATAATTCAACTCAAGACCAACAGCAGATTTTGAAAGAACACCCTTTGACACTGGTTTCTTAGACTTACTAGAGTTAGGACCTCTAATAACAATGGGACCTTGAGCTTGGCTTCTAGTAACAGCATTAAGAGGTTGGGACATCCTTCATGAGTGAGGACCTCTTAGCACCACAACGGGTCTTTCATCAGGCATAGGAGTTGAATCCACATCATATCCATAAGGGTCTTTTCCTCTCATCATGTTGACATTATCATCAGCCACTTCAAGCATGTTAATAACATTTTCAGCATTTGTATAAGTGTAGCTGATAGCAGCCTTGCCATTCTTGTTGTTAGTATTCTCTCCTTTCTCATATTTGGGCAAGGGTTCATTAAAAGCTTTGTGATCCGCATTAGTGGTTAGACCATCAACTTGTAATTTATTGCTCTCAATAAGGTCTTGAACAAGATGCTTAAGTCTAAAACAATTTTCTATATCATGTCCAATTCCATTGTGGAAGACACAAAAGGCCTTCTCATCCCACCAATGAAGTTTAGGATCTAGTATGTGGTGCTTGGCAGGATCCTGAGGTTGTACCAAATTATGGGCAATTAATGTCTTGAAAATGTCTGCATATGAATCCCCAAGTTTGGTAAATTGCCTCTTTTCCTTTTTAGGTCTCCCTTGATACTTGGGTTTATTCTCTTGTTGTCCTGAAGATGTTTGTAGCTTCATGGCTTGAATTGCATGAGAGAGATTAAGAACTCCTTCATTCTTAGGTTGTGATGAGTCAACAACTCCGTCATTGACCACCTGCTTATTCTTATTCCAATAAGAGTTCTTTTTGTCCTTATTACCATTATTGTTGTTGTTTTGGCTATTGTTGTTGTTAGTTGATTTAGCCAAAATTCCTTGTTCTTTTAGGACATCCTCTATGCGACATGCCACTTCTACCATGGTGTCAAAAGAATTAAATGGGATCTTCCTGACCTCATACCTTAGCTCTGGTATTAAATTGCTCACAATGATGTCTATTCTTTCTTCCTCAGGAATTGTCCTAGGATACTTTGAGCACAACCGTCTCCATCTTTGCAAGAAGGTGACAAAAGGTTCTCCTTGATTTTGTTTGAGTTTGCACAAATCAAGCATCATGACTGACCTTGACAGATTATAAGCAAAATTTTGAACAAATCTTTAGACAAGTTCCTTGAATGTATTTACTGGAGGAGTAAGGTTGGTGAACCACTCCATGGCTTGACCCTTGAGAATCCTTGGAAATAATCTCATCAAGTAGGAGTCTTCATGGTGAAAAGAAAAGCTCATTATGTAGAACTGTTGAACATGGTCATGAGGGTCACCAACGCCATCATATTTGTCATAGGTTGGAAACTCCACTTTCTTGGGAACTCAACCAACACCACACTCTTGTCAATTGGGTTGGGGCATATGGAGTCCAAATTAAACGTGCTCTTAGGAGCCCTCATCTTTTCTATATCCTTTTGCATTTGCATGATCACCTCATTGGTTGAAGGATTTTGTTTCTTAATCTTTTGGTGGACATCAAAATTTAGGGGACCTTAGCACCTTTGTTGATAAGGCTTTCTAGGAATTGATCCTTGTTTTGTTCCACATATCTTTCCACATATGCTTGAAAGGATGGTTCTTGTTGCATAGTCATAAAATCCATTTTATCAAAGTTGGTATAACTTCCTCCATGTTGTGAGCCATGATGTGCTTTTTGGGAGGGTTGCTTTGAATGTCTATGAGGTGATCATCTCCTATGATGATCATATCTTGAAGCCCTTCTTCCTCTAGGACTTGGGGACCATGAGGGCATCCTTGATCTTCTTCTAGGACTTGGTGAAGGGGTAGATGGGGGTGAGTTGGTCCCACTATTGGTACCCCTCCCATTGAATCAGCTTTGGAGTTGTTGTGCATAGAGTCTATCTTCTTCTTCTTGGGCGACTCTCTTCCTTATGTCCAATAATGCACGTTCCTCTTCTTCTAGTTGTCTAAATTTCTCCTTTTTAGCAACTTGTTCATCAAAATAGGCTTGCTTCTCCCTCTCAATGCTTTTCAATCTCGTATTTGCATATTGAGAGGTATCTTTAAGTGGAGAGAATGGTCTCAAATGTCTTATTTTGTTGGCTGTGTTGATGTGGTGGTCACTAGGTTCATTATTCTGGTCCTCGTGTTGTGACCCTGAATCTGAGTGAGTTTACTTATAATGTCTCTCGGCTCGTTGGTGTGCATCAAAATATCTCACATTGTTGGGAGGTGACCCAGGTGGACTAGCATGAGAAGAGCCACCGTACTCTCTCCTATGTCGTTGGAAGATATCCTCAAGAGTTTGATTCATGACTTCTCTTTGTTGTCAAGTGAAAGTGTAACTCATGTCCATACTTGATGAAAGTGATGCTAAAGAGGTGCTCACTTCACTAGGATTACCCTTTTGATTAAAGAAAACCTCAGATTCACTCTTAGGAGATTGATCAAAAAGGGGTCCTTTTCCCTTATGTTGTTGGCGAGTCTTAACTAGTGGTAACTGGCTAAAGACAACAGGGGGTCGCTTCCCTTGATTGACTTGGTACCTTGTCGTAACTCACATGAAAGAAAAAGACTCTTAATGATAAGATGACCTCTCAAAGTGTCAACACCAAACTAGGATAATCAAAGCTCTCTATTGTCCAAAGAGAAATGAAAAGATAGAAAAAGGGGCTTTACCAACACTATCAAAGAGGTGTTTTAAATCAGAGAGTGACTACCCTTGCACTTTTGAACCAGGAGGTTGGACTAGGCCAAAATATAATTAAAATTGAGATAAAAATGATTTGGACAATAGGAGTACTAAAATTCTCCAAGAATGTAGCTAACAATCCTAGAGATAAACTTTCTCACTAAGAATATCTTGCTAATTTGACAATTATTTTCAAAGTGACCTTGTAGATCAATTGATGCAATCCCTAGAGAGAAAAAACCATAAATTTAGAGTCAAGATAGGTCTCTAACAACAGAGCAAGAAACCTACTCCAAGACCTAGCCTGACTACCGGTGACTGAGACTAACTAAAACTAAAAATATAGCAAAAATTGCTCAGGCGACACTTTCCAGGCAAGCAAGATGATAGTTTAGATTAGGGCGCCACTTCACCTTAAGGAAGATGATAGTTTTAACTATAGGTGACACTTCACTTTCAGATGGATGACAGTTTTCAGGCAGTGAGCATGCCACTTTCCACCAAGCGGGATGACAGTTGTGCAGGGGGGAACTGTCGCGTGACAATTCTCAAAATAAGAGGCGACACTGTTTCAGTATCGTATGACTCTTTGACCAGTGAAGTTGAAAATCTCAGTTTTAAGGCTTGTTTGTTCAAAAATTTTGGTCTAAAGGTTGATTTTTCAATTTTAATCACGACAGTAGTAAAGTGACAAGTTTGCAAATAGTACGGGATCAAACGTGTCTTCAAGCACTTGAAACAAGGGCAAAAGCAACCTTGCCAAGACAAACATTTGTGATATCAAAAATAAAATTGCACCTTATGAATGCTACCGATTGTTTGTATATTGAGAACGTTTACACTGGTATCACACAATCGAAGACAATTCAAGCAAGTCTATCCTAGAAAGACAAGGCTCAATACTTACCAACTTAGCCCACAACTTGATGTCCCCTTGCCTCACACAAAGTGGTTACCCACGATAGATGTTGGCTTTGTCATGGAAGTGTCAAAGACACAACCAAAGGAACACATATGGTGAGTATCTTAAGGTGATCCAGGTTGTTCCACTTGGATCAATCCTTGCACTAAGAAGATAAGAGACTAAATAAAGGTGGCTTCTAACCTATGGTTCTTAGTAAGGATTTTCATTTATAACACCCCTCTTTCTCCTCAAAGAGGACTCGGACCTAATTGGCCTCAAGATTACCTTAAGCATTCATGTTCAATGTTTTCCCCATGGTCGCAATCCCATGAGCTACTCACATCAAACGAAGATAAGTGTTATGTCTACCAAGGTTTTTGGTGTCCTTGATAGGCTTGAGATTATAGTGAGTTGGAATCACTTGCCATCAAAGAAAATGATGACAAGGTTGTCCCCACTTGAGTCGTTCCTCTTGATTGCTCAAGAGCAGGCCCACTAAAGGATTCCTAAACTAAACAAAAATAGATAATTTTTTAGGTTCAAGGTTTTTGGTTCACCTCAAGAGTGAAGAGCATACTCCCCTATCTCAAAAACTTCTCCCCAACACACCAAGCAAAGAGATTCAATTACTCCCTTGCTTCCAAAACCTTAAGATGGGTCAAGATTTTTTGATTCACCTAAAGGTGAAGAGCATACTTCTCCTACCACCTCAAAATATCTTTCACAAGGTATTAAAGTTCCTAATACAATTAGTGAATGCCACACTTGAAAGTAAATAAATCACAAGCAAAATTTTTGTTTTTTTTGTTTTTATGCTTTTTGGGCAACCCTGCAAAAACTGTTAGTAGCCCTCTTTGACATGCAATTTTTGGCAAATTTCTTAAGCAAAGGCACCTACAACCGCAACTAGTTAGGCCCACAAGGTTAGCAAAATCCAAAATCTAAATGAAATATGCAAGATTCCAAATGAAATATGCAAGCTAACTCTGTCTAATTGAAGTAAATGAAAGAAATAGCAAGCTAATCAAGTCTAAATTCGGCCAAAAGGATTCACTATCAGGTATAGGTGACACTGTGATTAGCAGGATTATCGCGCGACACTTCTCTGCATAACAGTGCGACAGTTCAGACCCGGGGTGACAGTTTGCCCGATAGCAAATGACATTTCGCTTGAAGAAAGGTGACACTTTCTGCCAAAGGGGGTGACACTTTTCACTCAAAAAGTGTCATGCCTCTATATAGAGAACTGTCACGCGACACTGGTAAACTATCATGCGACACTCTAAGATAGAAAACTAGAGGCCGAAAATAATGCTAAAAAATTGATGAAAATGCAGAAATGAAAGGACAAAACACTAATGTTCTACCCCATGGTGGGCGCCAAAAATGTATGGTAGAAAAATGACCACACTTCTATGAACCATTACATGCAAAGTTGCTCAAGAATGAGGCCTCACAAAGTAGCGCATAGCTCTCTATGCATGGAGTTGCAAGGGACTATGATGCATTTGCTCTCAGCTAGAGCTACAAGCTTGTGACCTTGCTAGTCAACCACACAATGAGAGATTCAAATGAAGACAAGGGCAAGAGTGCCAATATCCTCAAGAATCACTATGAAAATGCAATGCAATGCAAACTAGTCTATGGAAATGAAAATGCAATGCAACTAAGCTATGAAATGGAAAGAACAAGTGTTACAAATCCTTCCTATTAAGCTATGTGAGTTAAATCTATTGCATCAAAGGAAACTAAGCTAGATGCCATGAAAGCTAAAATGCAAGAATGAAAGACTAAGAACAATAAGGTTTCCAAAAGCTCCAAAAGTCTCCAAGAATTCCTGCAGCATAAGATTAGTATTCAAAACATGGGATGCTAAAATGAGAAGAGAGCTCTTCTTTTATAGGAAATGAGAAAGAATGGACCATGGAGATTAAGAGGCAAAGGGGCATAATCAGTGGTGGGGGTCGAAAGAGGAGCAATTCATGTGCACAAGTATCCTCTAATGAGAGTGAAGTGTTGACTTTTGAGCCTCATGTGAGACAAAAAGTACTTTTTTTCTTTTTGTGAAATAAGAATAATGTTTTATTTGTGCAACTTAGGATAAGAGGAAAAGTGGGACTTTTTATTTAATCAAAAGGGGAGGAAATATTCTTTTTAATTAAATAAAGACTTAGGATAAATGGTTAGCCCAAGAATAAATATCCAATATATGATCGAAATTAAGATTTGATCAAGAAATTGATAATGTTGAGAATATTGATTATTGATAAAACTGATTCAGGATTGATAAATCAAATAAATGGGGCCCAAAGTCTAGGCGACCATTTTTGGGTGCATACAATTTGCACTTCTTATTTATCTCAGAAATGCACTTTTTATTTCCAAATTATTCCCCATTCAAATTAGTAAAAATATAAAATTAGTAAAAATATGTACACGTGTTATTGGATGGTCTATAAACATGTATAAATAGTCATGTTTGTCAATAGTTTTATTCATCAAAGATATATTCTATAGTGCTTAGTCAATAAGACTATTTATATCTGTGTCTATTGGCTATCCAATAGAACCTCTAGGTGTTTTTAGTACATTATAACAATGTCATAGAAACAGTAATTCAAGAGATTTTGATGGATATATTAAAAAAAATGTATCATAATTTATCACTATGGTTAATTACTTGCAAATATGAGAAAATGGTTACAATAAGTCTTGACAATTAAAATTTTAATATTAAACAATATTTTTCATAGTAACATTATAGTTTTTTTTATTAAAGTAGTAAATAACATATTTCGATAATACTTAAAAAACTCTTTTCGGTAGATAAAACATCAGCAAGGACACACAAAAAAGATAAAAAAACATAGAGCATAGATAGAAATAAAAGCTTTAAACTAAGCACATATTAACTCTATTGAGGGTACTACTAGCTTCCAATTCAACTTGGAAGAAGTTTTGTTAAAGTTCCTAATGGTCTTGACATTGTTTATCACCACACTTATCATTTTTCTTTATGGTACCTCTAGTTCTTGTGTTAAGACCAACATCCCCCTTAGTAGTCATCATAGAACCAAAACCAATTGTGACATGTATGCAAAATGTGGAAATATAGATGAAGCACATGAACTCTTTGAACAAATTCATCTAAGAAATGTGGTATCATGGAATGCCATGATTGCATGATATGTACAAAATGGATTTTTTGAAAAGGCTTTAGAAACTTTCAAGCAAATACTATTGCTAATGATTTGTTGCTACTCTATTTTGGTATTTGATGATTGTCCATGCTTAAACATTCAATGTCATTATGGTTATATGAATGGATTCTTTGCCTTAGAACACTATCATCTTCAAAATCCTATATGAAATCTATATGACCATTTCATTTCTATGGACAACATAAAGGTGTCTTACAACAAAGTTTCTGAATTGATGGAGTATGTTAAACCATGTTACGATTACAAAAGTTGGATGCGTATTGTTCAATATAAAAAAAGTATGCGTAGGTATGCACTCTCGGCAAATTATATACAATAGCAAGACAATAATCAAAGTAAAAGTGTGGCTATATACATTGATGGAAGGCCAAAAGCAATAGGGAATATTGCGGGTTTTATAAATAGTACACAACCTGGGTCAACTATAAAGCAACCCAATTGCATATTTGAGGCGCGCAAGGGAAATCGTGTATTCATCTGTGCGATAAAATCAATACGTGTAGTGGAAGAGCTTCTTATTGATTACAATTTGAACCGCATAGATACAAACGAGGCTACTATCATGGGGGTGGTACATACTATTAAACCAACTTCTAATCAATGACTCCAACATACCATTTAGTTATTAAATTTTTGGCTAACATTTTTATACTTGATCTTTGACACAGGGGCACCATATGGAGCAACCGCCCGGAGGGGATGGTGATGATATTCCCAGCTTATCTACACATGAGCAGGTAAAACTCATTGTAATTGTGGAAACTAGATAGAAGCAAAATTTTATTTTTTTAATGTTGTTTTCTTCATTGTTTTGGAGTAATTTTGATAATACTAATACTATTGTTGTCACAGAGGGCTGGTGGTCGGAGAGAGGGAAAGCAACCTGTAGTCCCTCAGGAGTCCCCCCTTGAGGAGGACCCTTTTTTTATTGATTTAGCAAAGACCGATGACCTGATCAGTTCCATTAAAAAGCTGCTAAAGAAAATTGGAAAAGAACTTTTACATTTTCCATCCATACAGCCTCAGAGTTAGGAAATAAAAGAGAGGGGAGCTAACTTGTTGCGCACTTCTGAAAACTTAAAAGTAAGTATTAATGAAATTTTTAATTATAACAAGAGTTCAATAATGGTTTTTATGTTATGCTCTTTTATGGCATTAATTAAAATATGGATGCATTGTCTTTACAGAGTTATTTGCGTAATTTTGAAATTTATTCCCATGATGAGGGTACTGCAGGTACTAGAAAAGCACGGGACACACAAGCTTGACTCTGGTGGTTTTTCAAAACTTCAAGCATGAGTCGTAAGTATTAGTAAATGAAAAATTGTATCAAATTTTTTATATATTGCAAGGAATTTTTTTTCGATGAAACAATGCAAGTAAAATTCATGATACCAAGCAAAAATGTCACTGTCACTACACTACACACAGTGCATTTGTCTGCATCAAGATCCACATTGTCTGAAATAAACCCAATTTCTCTACAAGTCTTGCTGACAATCTGATCATAATCCACAAATGTATACCAAGGCAGTGTGACTACAACATCTCACAGATTACCTCTCCATTATGTTTTGATGGACTGTCAAACTCTGTTCCAAAACCCCCATTTTGCACAGGCTAGAATTAAGGATATTGGGGGAGGTTTTGGAATTTAGCTTCATGCCTTCCAAATGCATTTGATCATAGTTTATATACATCCTTTCTCACAATTTATGTGCTTAATCTTCAATCTTTGTGTCCCAAGAGGCAACTCTTCAATGAGGCGTTCTTGGTAAAGAGTGCACGTGTCAGTAATTATAACTTCTACATACACTGTAGATACATGGAGTTATACAAATCAATAATTTTCCTATATGGTAATTCCTATCAACAATTGAAAAAGAATTTACTACAGATTACACGTGTAATATTATTGCTAGCCTTTCTTAGATAGATAGACAGTGATTTGGTTGTTATATATATATATAAAGTTTGGAAATACAAAAAGTATAATAGAGAGGCTCTATTGTTAGCCACATATACCATGTTCTTAATGTTAAGATATTTAAATATGTCTAGTGAGTTGCAATATGTCTCTTATACATTTAATTTTAGTACGATTCATAATTACAATTTTTAAGCATGTGAAGTGAATTACCATATGTTAATTATAATTTACATTTGATTGCGATAATTTTTTGCAAATTTAAAGAATGTGTGGCAAATGGTAGGTTATATTTGACCATTGTCAATCCCATATTCTAGATCCCCATCATCACATGAAAATCATGCATCTACTTTATTCATCAATGTCTAGTTCCTTTTCTTGTTGACTAGATGTATTTCATCTTTTACATTTTTTTTTGCCTTGCGTTCTTGTTTTTGGTAGTGGTTTGTCTGCTTTTGAAGGCTGATTTTATGGTTTATCCTATCTTTGTTCTCTTGATTGAGTTTGAATCCAAGCCCGACGTCTTGTAGTTCTTCAACACAGGGACTGATATGTTCAATTCTTTGAGGGATACCAATGGGATGTGAGAGAGAGAGAGGGGGACAGGGGCAGAGAGGAGAGATAATGAGATAGAGACAGAGAGAGATAAATAGAGTGAGACAGGTGGAAAAAGAAGGAGCTATATTGCAAAGAAGTGAGATATGGAGAGAGAGAGGGGGGATATAGGAAGACATAGAGATAGAAAGAGGGAGAGGTGCAGAGGGAAGAGAAAGAAAGAAGAGAGAGAGAGAGAGAGAGAGAGAGAGAGAGAGAGAGAGAGAGAGAGAGAGAGAGAGAGAGAGAGAGAGAGAAGCATTTGCTTCTTGATAATGTCCTCATTTGTTCAAGAAGAAAAGCATTTGCATGGTTCAACACCAATACATTCAAGTGGCAATTACACAAGGGACAGTCACTGTGAGATGTCCTCATTTGTGACAAGGATAGTCACAAATGAGGACAGTCACTGTAAAGACAACATGATAATGTACAATCACTGTAAGGACAGTTTCATTTTCATTCTCACCTAGTGTTGTTATTTGAAATAGAGAGATGTCCTCATTTGCGACAATAAAGAGGATACCTTTGAGGGAAATTAAGGGATTCTAACATTACCCTCAAAGGTATCCTCTTTGTTGTCACAAGTGAGGATATCTCTCTATTTCAAATAACTATCCTTACAATGATTGTACATTATCATGTTGTCACAAGTGAGTGCACAACTACTACCTCTTGTTCAAAAAGCTTCTAAAAAAATGACACTGCATTTGCATATGCATGACTATAAAATCATATGGAAAGGTACAGGATTGCATATCCTGGTGATGTACAAATCTTAGAAGCAGTTGATGCTCCAGGATTGCATCACTTGGTTGATTGCTTAATCTTCCCACAGAAGGGCCATAGGCCACATCCCGATGAAGCTTCTGGCAGTGATCTTGATGGGGATATCTACTTTGTTTCTTGGGACTCTAGGCTTATGCCAGAAAGTGGTAAGAGTTGGGATATCTACTTTGTTTCTTAACACTAATATATATATTTTGACTACCGTGTATCTAATGTTTTCAGTGATTCCTACTTTTTATTCTTGTCTCTCCCCCGAATTTTGATGTTTCTCGAATCCTCAGTTATATGCAGTGCTTCTATATATTCCCTCTATCTTTTGTATCCACGTAGGATGGTTGCCAGCTTTTGTTTGAGTGGTGACATTCTCTTTATGAATCCCCTATCACAAAGTATACACTGGAGGTGAAGGTTTATAAACTCCAATTGTTACTCATTGTCGAAGTATACTGTTCTATTTGATGTATTGACAGCCTATGAGGAATTGAGTTATTGTTGGTGCCTCTTGATTGTCGCAAATCTTTCTTTCTATTTGAGTATGTTGATCTAGATACCCCCTATCCCATAGATGACTGTAAGTTTTAGTGGACAATTGGAATGTTGCTACAGAAACACAAAAAATGTCCCCAACTATAGAAAAGTAAAACTTCTATAGTGTATTTACATCTATATTGATAATCTTATCATTGTTATTGAGTAACATAAAATGGTTATTGAGTAACATATGGTTATTGAGTATACTGTTCTAAAAGCTTTAGCCTATTTGCAAGTGCGGACTCTTCATTCCTTGGACCATCCTAATGTTCTGAAGTTTTATGCATGGTGAGTTAGTGATGATAGGTTGTGTTTCTTATTTCTAGTCCTTTTGTAGTTTAGTAATTTCTCCTACTTTTCATTCCTATACTGTTTCATATGTGACAGCTCTACCATGTTGTAAGTCATTAGTGAGTTTTGTAATGGATTGAGATGTTCTTTTCCACATTAATTAAAGTGAAGGAAATACAGATTGTTCATATAGAAAAGGAAAGATTTTGAAACTTAATTTGAGCATAAGTGTAACATGGTGCACAAATATACTCTATATTTGCATCTGATAGGTTTACCTTTTTAGGTACGAGACTTCTGCACATCTGTGGCTTGTGCTCGAGTACTGTGTTGGGGGGGGATCTTCTAACATTATTACGGCAGGTAATTTTTTTTGGATCCTATTACCTAGTAATCAATTCTTTCTTAACAAAGAAAATCATGTATAGAATTATTACAGGTAAGAATTTTTAGTAAATCTTATTTGTTAATAACCAACCCTTTCTTAACATACAAAATTATGTTTTTGTGTTAAGAGTAGGGCAGTTTGATAGTAAATTGTTTCCAAAAAACTGAAAATTGAATATGTTTTAGTCTTAATGCCTCCTACTTTTGGTCAACTGAGGTTCATATAAGGCATATAAACATTTTAGATAATATACTTATAGTATGTTTGAAGTGTTCTGCTCTCTCTCTCTCTCTCTCTCTCTCTCATGTGGAAGTTGTAAGAGTCTCATGTGAAATTCATATAAGTTTTAGTTTTAATGTGTATATTGCTATAAGCATACACTACCATGTGATGATTGATGTATCTTTAAAGAAGAACAGGGTAATTGCGATGGGGGTAATTTGTACCCAGAACAGGGTAATTTGTCCCAAAAAAAAAAATTTAATTTTATTTTGTATTCGTCACAATTGCGACGCACACACAGTGAATTGTGACGGGGGCACTGTATAGGCAACGCCCACTCCCATCGCAATTGTGACGGTTGTCGCATGATCGCATGCAGCTTCCCAAGCGCATGCGACCATGCGACAAGTCGTCGCAGTTGCGCTGATGTTCGTCGCAATTGCGATAGTTGTCAGATGATCGCATGCGGCTTCCCAAGCACAAGCGACCATGCGACAAGTCATCGCAGTTGCACCCGTGTTCACCGCAATTGTGATGGTTGTCGCATGATCGCATGTGGCTTCCCAAGCGCATGTGACCATGCGACAAGCCATCGCAGTTGAAGTCGTAATTGCAACGGCAGAGGAAAGACGTCGTATTTTGCGACTAAAAAATAGCGACGTCTATGACTGTCGCAATTGCAACACATGGCTGTCACAATTGCAACACATAGCCATCGCAAATCGATGCCAAATTTATTAGTGCTAGATATGTTAGAAATTTATCTAATCACTTGTTTCTATTGCATTGCCCACTTTGAGAATGTGAAAATATATGTATTGATGACAACAAAATGATTAAATAAAAGTACTCAAAAAAATAATATAAAATCAAGAATAAAAAATATGCAAAAAAACCTATTAAATGTACTTTATGTGTTTATAATTGAATGGAATATAATGTCAAAACATGAACACAAGAATACCTGATGAGCGGGGAAAAATATCGTTAGCAATGACAGGTTGCCCTAAATGGGCAGAGTCCTCACCCTGTGTCTCACCCACCTACTACCCCAAGCCAACAGAAGAAATGCCTACCACCATGACATCCATGAGACCAATAGCGTGAGGCAGAGGTATGGCCCTAGAGCCAGAAACAAGCTTGGGTTAGTTTGAAACAACAAAGTGAGAAATCTCTTCTACCAGTGCCCTCTTCTGTGGTACTGCCTGGTCCTGTCGGGATGGGTTTCCATGATGTGCTACAGGCTAGGGTTTTGGTGGCAGATTCTCCTCCTACTGATCTAATGGTTTCTGGATCTCTAGGGATGACTTTTGCTAATATTTTCTCCAAGCCTTCAATGGTGGAGAAGTGACCTAGGGTCTCTTCTCCGGTTCTTGTGTGTGGCTCCCTTTTGGTCAAGCTCTCTTTTGCAGTTGAAGAGGATATGGAGAACAACTCAGAAACTTTCAAAGATCATGGTCTGATCTGTCATTTTAGGGGTTTCTAGCCTACCCTCCCCCTTCTACATGAGTGGATAACATGTAAATAGGAACCTTTTCTTGCAGATTTAGTTCACATTATCCCTATGGAAAAGGGCTTTTTCATCGCTAAGTGTTAACTAGCCGAGGATAGAACGAAGATCCTGATGAACTAAAAATGATTGAATATCTGAATGAATTGAAGAATTAGTGATTAGAGATCACCAAGGACTGAAATGATATATAAGATGATTAAATCAGTCAATATGTTGTCATTGATGTCAACTAGTCTTGACAATACTTATCATGTTAGTTACAAACATCTGAACGTCTGTTGAAGGAAGATAAGATGAAGAACTGAGTTATCTACATGGAGGAAGAGATGGATATGACAGATAAGGATAATGAAAACATTGGGTAACTTATTGATAAGTCTATGGCTTTATATTGTTGGCTTGAGCATGTTATATTAATCTATTATGAAGAAGAGATCTAAACTTGAACAAGTCAATATGGTTGGTAATTGAAGATTTCTGTATACACTGAGCCAGTGCAATGTATATCGAGTGACAATATTAACTGAGCTAGTTCAACTAGTTATCACTGATGCATTTCTATATTAACTGAATGTGGATGAAAGTATTAAATACTAAGAACAACCGACAGAATTTGATGAGATGGAAAGTGGTATGATTTCGAGATTAAAAGATTAAGTTTTTTATGAGATCCACAACTGACAAAATTCAAAAAGATCTAAAGGATGAGATTGAAATGTGTTAATGACACATTTTCCAAGGAAGGTTTAAAGGCAAAATGGATGAAGGAGATTAAGCGGCAAAATCTGATGGATGATATGAAAATGGTTTACTTGTCTATATAAGATATATGAGTTTCTTTATTGAAACATGTTGGACTACAGAGATTTCGCATGAAGACAGTATTCATGCATGCTTGATCAAACTGGTTATTGAAGAACCTAGCTGCAAAAGTTTTACTAAGCATCAGAGAACATTTACCAAGTGAAAGTAAGTTGAGTATTAGTGAAGTGAAATTGATTAATGATCAGAGGATTGTTTATGGGTGTAGCATAGATTTGAATGTCTGCAAATTGAAGTTGTATTAGAATCAAATCATATTGTATCAGTTTAACCATTGATTCAGAAAATCTCTTAACTGAGTGGACTTAACAGTCTTAAATTCTGCCCTATGTCATTCAGAGAATGTACATTGTTATCTTGTTGACCCCATAGTGAATGCTGGTCAAAAGTTAACAGTTAGTGTTAAATCCTCTAATAAGGTCACACCTAACAGTGTGTATTGTAACCTTTAACAGGGTTGGCTCTTCACCGAGCTCACTTCAGAAGAGTGAATTATTTTTGGTTACCGATCCCAGGTGGTTTTTCCCTTAACAAGGTCTCCACATTAAATCATTGAGTCAATGTGTTATTTGTGATGATTGTTTTGTTATCATACTTTACATACTACATAGCTGATTTAGTCAGTAATCACAGTTGATTAATTACTGGTAATCGGTAAAAAGAATAGATAGATTGATATTATATGTTACCGAGATGCATATTTTGTGAGAATTGTTTTGAGGATTACATATTTATATTTGGGACTATAGGATAACTGATCTAACCGATTCAACCCCCCTCTTAGTTATTATAACAATTGGTATCAAAGGGCATTGGTTTCTTGGAACAAAGTTTTAAAGACTTGAGCAGAAAGATTACAAGATGTACAAGAGGGAAGTGCTGAAGCTGAACAAAGACAACTTTACTACATTGAAAAGCTAGATGAGACTTCACATATCTTAAATTTGAGAATCTAATATACACTTACTTGACATTGGCTACTTATACCCGAATGTTGGACCTTTGACCCTTGATCAATTGAGATATCATCATGAACACAATATTACTATGATAGAGATTGTTGCTACTCTATCTGATGTTGAATTTGAAGATGTCAAGGATTGCACTACAGTGAAGCAAATGTGGGATAAACTTTTCCTAGTTTATGGTGGTGATGTAAACATGATGAGAGCTAGAGTTGAAAGCTTGAGAGGCAAATTTGATGACATGAAGATGAAAGAAGGAGAAAATATAGTGCAATGTACAAACCAAATCAAAGAGGCAGTTAATGCTATCCGAGGAGCTAGTGGAATTATATCTTAGGATACAATGGTAATTAAGATACTAAGAACCTTGTTTCATGTCTATGCAATCAGAATATCTGCTATTCATGAAATTAGGTCTGCACTAGTAGCACTCTTACTCTTGATAGTCTGATTGGTAAGTTAACAGCTTTTGAGTTGAATAATTTTGATA
The DNA here is from genome assembly GCA_027943335.1 of Chamaecyparis obtusa. NCBI lineage: Eukaryota > Viridiplantae > Streptophyta > Pinopsida > Cupressales > Cupressaceae > Chamaecyparis > Chamaecyparis obtusa. Next base: position 628,568 of record BSBK01007873.1, read on the forward strand.
ATAGTGTTGTATTGAGTGTCGAGTCTTCTTTTATGTCTTCTCTAAAGATTGGTAAATGTGGTAGTAAGCATAACATAAGGAATGAAAGTGATAGTAATACTGATGATTAGCTTGATGAACTTGAAGCACTTATGGCCCGGAGACTGCAGAGAGGTAAAGGTAGATATAAGGAAAAGTTACCTTTAGCTTGTTTTAATTGTAAAGAAGTTGGCCATATTGCTGCAAGATGTCCTAATAGGAAAGAGGATGATAAAGATAAAGACCAATCTGGTGGTGGGAAGTATGGAAGAAGAAACAACTGAGGCTACTGACACTACAACAGAGATAATCGAGATCATAATGATAAAATAAAAAAGGCTTGTTACATTGCAAAAGAAGATGACACCAACACCGATGATAATGTTGAGGTGGTATTTGTTTCAATGAAAGATGATTTAGAAGAGGATGAAAGGTATGTAGAAACAACACTTATCTCTAAAGTTAGTAAGAATGTGATGTAGTCAAGGATGGAGAATCCAATTAAGGACTATATGACCTTGCAGCTAAACCACAACATAGTGGAATTACACTAGAATAACACTAGATCTGATATAGAACTAAAATCTTTATTCATCAAATCACTGATTACATGCAATGTGTCGGGCTGTAAGGCCTTCCTAGTTATAACCAATTACAATGCAAGAAAATAGTTCTGCAAGATCACACATGATCCAATACACCTTCAGCTAGTTCAGTCCTAAAACAATTAGCAACCGATGGAACCCTAAGGTAGATCTAAACTTGTACTCACAACCTTCCAAGAAATCTCCTTGTTTCCAAGCCTTAACCACTAGCTCTTCTTAAACAAACTATCAGATAACAATCTGATCTATAAGATCATGCAAGATCTTTTCCACAACTTGACCACTCTTAGCTAGCCTAGGTCTGCAACACAACAATACACTAGTAGGCACTCCAAGAAGGATCTAAACTTGTACCCATAGGTCACCAAGAAATCTTCTGCTACTTAAGCTCACAAGTTGCTAACTCTACTAGATCTAATCTAACTCTAGATCTCTGATTCGACTAATCTCCCTAAACGACTACCCAAACATCTTCTTAAATACAAATCTCCAGCCACAAGTTAGCTTTACAAACAATTAAATCCCAAAAGCCACTCGGCTTCCAAAAGATACAAATATTAAATGCCAAACTTTAGTCAGCTCACAAATAACCTCACAAATATTTAATTCACCAAGTCGGCCTATAGATCCACCTAGGAGAGTGCAACATGCTAGATCTAGGTCCTCACATGTCCAACAGTCAATCCCTAACTCAAGGAATGTGACCCAAATTAAATGCACCAGTCAGCCAAGCCGAATCTCCAAGAACAACCATTGGTAAGCCAAACTATCAAGCGTCAAGAAATATACCGAGCAACCATACCAATCGAGCTCTCTAAGCATTACCGAGCACCAGAAATGTTGAGTCTCCTTCAATGAATGAGCTCTCTTCAGCGACCAAGTCCTCCAGTGACTGAGCCACTTTAGCGACCGAGCAACAGGCATAAACACTGAGACCCCATCGGCAACTAAGCACTAAGAAACAAAACACCAAGTCACCGAGTGACCAACATCCACCAAGATCCACTAGAAATTCCAACTGAGATTCACCACCAAGACCGAGAAACTCCAGTCTTCTACCGAGATCACCAGCCAAGTAACCAAAATCCACCAGACAGTTATCGAGACTGCCAAAATCTTCAGGCACCAAGAAATAAGCTAGGATGCCACTACATCAGACTCCCGTGGTACAAAGAAAAGTGTTTCCCACACTTTCTCACCAAAGGGAACATCTGAAAACCACCAACTCCACTTCATCTTCACCAAAGGTTTCCACTCCATCACAGTAAAGAGAACCAATCTGAAACTCAACCAATCAGTATGTCCAACATCCTAAACAAACTGAGGATTCAACCCCTAGCCAAAGTCAAAATCCCATCTCAGGATCTCATCACAAGACTTATTACTGTCAACCAACAACTCAAGTCCACAACCAACAAACAACATTAGCACCACAACACTGAACAAAAATAATTTAGTAACACCAACATCAGGAAGGTTTTTAACAAAAGGTAACTCCATACCAACAACAGTCTGATCAAGCTCAACCAAATGCTCCACAATATCCATGTCAGGCACAACCGACTAAACATGAAAACCAATCTTCAACAAACCCAACACCAACCACCTTGTGACAATCTCCAAGTTGTAAGCAAGTCAAATCACAATCTGTCACCTTGCATGAACAACCAAACCTCGATTTCACAAGTTTAGTACCACGGGTCTGCAACTTAGATTGCACATAATCTCTTTGCCAACAAGATCAACTTCACAAGATCAACCTTGCTAGGTCAACCTTCTACTCCAACAAGATCAACTCATCTCCACACAAGATCAACCCCTGGCTCTGATACCACTTGCTGCAATCAAGGATGGAGAATCCAATTAAGGACTATCTGACCTTGCAGTCAAACCACAAAACAAAAAAATTACACAAGAATAACACTAGATCTGATATAGAACTGAAATCTTTATTCATCAAATCACTGATTACATGCAATGTGCCAGGCTATAAGGCCTTCTCGGTTATGGCCAATTAAAATGCAAGAAAATAGTTCTGCAAGATCACTGAGGATCCAATACACCTTTAGCTAGTTCAATCCTGAAACAATTAGCAACCGATGGAACCCTAAGGTAGATCTAAACTTGTACTCGCAACCTTCTAAGCAATCTCCTTGTTTCCAAGCCTCAACCACTAGCTCTACTTAAACAAACTATCAGATAACAATCTAATCTGTAAGATCATGCAAGATCTTTTCTACAACTTCACCACTCTCAACTAGCCCAGGTCTACAAGACAGCAGTACACTGGTAGGCACTCCAAGAAGGATCTAAACTTGTACCCATAGGTCACCAAGAAATCTTCTACTACCTAAGCTCGCAAGCTACTAGCTTTTCTAGATCTAATCTAACTCTAGATCTCTTCTTCTACTAATCTCCCTAAATAACTACCCAAACATATTCTTAAATACAAATCTCTAGCCACAAGTTGGCATTATAAACAATTAAATCCCAAAAGCCAGTCGACTTCCAAAAGATACAAATATTAAATGCAAAACTTCAGTCGGCTCACAAATAACCTCACAAATATTTAATTCACCAAGTTGGCCTCCAAATCCACCTAGGAGACTGCAACAAGCCAGATCTAGGTCCTCACATGTCCAACAGTCAATCCCTAACTTGAGGAATGTGACCCAGATTAAATGCACTAGTCAGCCAAGATGAATCTCCAAGAACAACTGTTGGTAATCCAGAATATCGAGCGTCAAGAAATATACCGAGCAACCATACCAACCGAGCTCTCCAAGAATTATCGAGCACTAGAAATCTCGAGTCTCCTTCAATGACCAAGCTCTCTTCAGTGATCGAGTCTTACAGCGACCAAGCCACTTCAACGACCGAGCAACAGGCATAAACATCGAGACCCTATCGATAACCAAGCACCGAGCAAAAAAACACCAAGTCATTGAGTGACCAACATCCAGCGAGATCCACCAGAACTTCCAACTGAGATTCACCACCAAGATCAAGAAACTCTAGTCTTCTACCGAGATCACCAACCAAGTAACCAAAATCCACCAGATAATTACCGAGACTGCCAAAATCTTCAGGCATCGAGCAATAAGCCAGGATGCCACTGCATCATAATGATACTTGGATCATTGATAGTGGTTGTACACATCACATGACTGGTGATGAAGATAAATTTGATCATCTTGAGCATTATAATGGAGCTTCAGTGAAAATTGGAAATGACACACCTTGCATGGTTAAAGGAAAAGGATCTATTTTGTTGAATGACAGAATTAGATGTGATAATGCATATTGGGTAAAAGGACTTAATTAAAAAAAATTTAGTGTTGCATAACTAAATAACTTAGGTCACTGAGTTGTATTTGAGAACAAGTAGGTGAGAAATTTTGATGGAAATGGAAAGCTTGTCAGAATAGGAGGATAATCAAAAGGTAACTTATTTTATCTTGACAATGTTGATACTTCTTGTTTACTGGTGAAAAATGAAGATTCTTGGCTATGGCATAAGAGGTTATGTTATGTAAATTTTGATAACTTGATCAAGATCAGTAGAAAGAGAAAATTTAGAGGATTGCCTAGCTTAACCAAACCTGATCATGTTATGTGTCAATAATGTCAGAAAGGGAAGATGACAAAATCTAGTTTTAAAAGTAAGGACTACTCATCTAAAGGTATTTTGGAGCTTGTTCACACCAACTTATGTGGTCCCATGAGAACTCAAAGTTACTATGGTGATAGAAACTTTATTCTATTTTTTGATGACTATACTAGATTGATTACTGTTATTTTTTTAAAGGAAAAGTCTGAGGCATTCAAAATGTTTAAATGATATAAGGCTAAAGTTGAAAAAGAAACTAGAAAATAATTGAAATGCTTAAGGTTTGATAGAGGAGGTGAGTTTGTTTCTGATGAATTCACTAACTATTGTAATGAGCATGGTATCAAAAGACAAGTTTCTACACCTAGAACACCACATCAGAATGAAATTGCTGAAAGGAGAAACCGATCCATTGTTGATTGTGCTAGAACCTTGATGATAGAGAAAAATATTGCTCAAATGTACTAGAGAGAGGTAGTTAGCACTATAGTATATGTCCTGAACTAAGTTCAACTGAAGAAAGATACAAACAAGATACCTTACGAGTTATGGTTTGGATACACATCGAGTGTAAGTTATTTCAAAATCTTTGGTAGCAAGTGTTATATTCTGAAAGATGATAGGAATGGAAAATTGGACTCTAAAGGTGATGAAGGCTTATTCTTAGGTTACTCTACTAAGAGAAAAGCTTACAAATTTTTGAACAAGGTTACAAATAAGATGATAGAAAGTACTAATGTTAGAGTTGATGAGTTTGCTGATAAGAATGATGTAGAAATCATGAAGGAGCTGGAAGACTATGGTAGGTTCACTTATGTTGAAGATCTAGAGTATCTACTGAAGCCATAGGTTGAGTCTACCGAGCATCAGGAAAATGCTACTGAGAATCAACAAATGGAAACCGAGAATCAGGAAGAAGCTACTGAGCAAGAAAATGTACTTGAACAGAATGATGAATATGGGAGAGATCAAGCACTGGTGAGATTTGTCAGAAGACATCATCCTGAGAACCAAATCATTGGAGACAAGAAAGCTGGCATGATGACCCAAAGTAAGTTAAGACATAACGCATGCTTAGTTTGTGAGTTTGAACCGAAGAATGTCAGGGATGCTTTAGAAAATGAAGAATGGATAAATGCTATGAATGAGTAAATAGAACAAATTCAGAAGAACAAGACATGGACTTTAGTGCCTAGACCAAAGGATAAAATTGTTATTGGTACTAAGTGGATTTTTAGGAATAATCTGAATGAGAATAGAGAAGTTACAAGGAATAAGGAAAGACTTGTTTGCAAGGGATATGCACAAGAAGAAGGTATTGACTATGGTGAAACCTTTGCACCTGTTGCTAGACTAGAAGGCGTTCGTATTCTACTTGCCTATGCTGCACATAAGGGATTTAAGGTATATCAAAAGGATGTGAAATCAACATTTCTAAATGGAATTCTTGAAGAGGAGGTCTACATAGAACAACTAGAAGGGTTTGTCGATCAAAATCAGAAAGACATGGTATGTAGACTGCATAAAGCTTTGTATGGACTAAAACAAGCACCGAGGGCATGGTATGAAAGATTACATGCTTATCTTATAAGTATTGGTTTTGTAATAACTAGTGAAAACAATAATTTATACATGAAAGGAGGATCTGATGATAATATCTTGATTGCTGAAATATTTATTGATGATATAATCTTCGGAGCACAAGATCTAATTTGCAAATCTTTTTCCGATGACATGAGAAAGGAATTTGAGATGTCTATGTTTGGAGATATTAAATTCTTTCTAGGTTTACACGTTATACAATAGAAAAGTGGGATTTTTATCACTCAATCAAAGTACATTAAGGAGGTATTGAAAAATTTTGGCATGGAGGATGCTAAACTAGTAGGGACACCGATGGTGACTGACTATAAATTGACAAAAGATGATCAATCTACCGAGGTAAATCAAACTTTGTACCGATCTATGATAGGGAAAATGATGTATGTTGTATATAGTAGGCCTGATATTGCACATGCAGTGGGGATTGTGGCAAGATTTTCTGCCAATCCTAAAGATTCACATATGGTTGCAGTAAAGAGAATCTTTAGATACTTGAAGAAAATAGAAGACTATGGATTATGGTATACATTTGAAGGCACATTTGAACTTAGAGTTTACATCAATGCAAATTGGGCTGGAAATATAGATGACCAGAAGAGCACAACTAGTAGAGCATTCTTTCTAGGGGAAAGGCTTGTGACTTGGATTAGCAAGAAGAAAGCATGCATTTCTCAGTCTACTATTGAAGTAGAGTATGTTGTTGCTGCTACAAATTGTGCAAATATAACCTTGATCAGACAAGTGCTGGAAGGAATGAATGAGGTAATCACTGAATCAGTCATTATAAATTGTGATAACACCAGTGCTATAAATATTTCTAATAATCCTATGATGCATTCTAAGGCAAAGAAAATATCTATTAAGTATCACTACTTGAGGGAACAAGTTAAAGAGAAGCAGGTGAAACTAGAATTTGTAACATCTAAGGAACAACTTGTTGATATCTTTACTAAACTATTACCGAAGGGCACATTTGAATATTTGAGGACTAGACTTGGGGTCCGTCCCTTGTCTACCGATCACTAAGGTGATTTGGAGGTTGCATCAACCTATACTTATCAGAAGATCATTCATGTTCATGCACAGAGCTCACACTTTGGATTTTGTCTAAGGTTGTGAAAGATTGGAGGAATTGGAACAAGACACATGTTTATATGTACACTGAAGGTACCTAATATGAACTGAACAACATAAATTTACTTGGCTAATGGAGCTATTTGTATATTTTCTTCGGCATTCTTGTCAAAGAGAGAGATTGAATATGAAATGGAGAAATGGAGAGAGATTGCAGAAAGGGAGAGACTTGAATATTTTGTTGTTGAGAACAAAGGGAATCTGAGAACTGAAAAGATCAAATCCATAGGGAGAGTCTGCACTTGTAATGTTGTTATGTTTTTTAGTGATTAAACATATCAAATTCTTACCGAGCTACAACATTTTTCTTACATAGTTGTAGAATACATGTTTGGTATGTGCATGGAATATTTTCATATTACTTGTGTTGCCATCAATGCCAAAGGGAGAGATTGATGAACTACAACTGATTGAATATCTGAATGAACTGAAGAATTAGTGATTAGAGATCACCGAGGATTGAAATGATATATAAGATGATTAAATCAGTCAATATGTTGTCATTGATGTCAACTAGTCTTGACAATACTTCTCATGTTAGTTACAAACATCTAAACATCTGTTGAAGGAAGATAAGATGAAGAACTGAGCTATCTACATGGAGGAAGAGATGTGATGTAGAGGTGGTGGATGGTGACCTCATTGATTATGTCAGAAAAAAATCTACTTCAAGACGTAAAAATTTCTTTACTTCCAAAGCCCCTCAAGGACTCACCTTCTAGGCTACCCCAAGTGTACTTAGTGCTTCCCAAACACCATATCTTCACCCAAGACTTCAACCTTCTTTTCAACTTCAAAAATTATCTCCTTATGGCCTATATTCCATGTTCCATCAACCCATTAAGTCTGGATAACCTATCCCTTACCTGACTCACACATTTAGCCCTTAAAGCTAGTAGCCCTCACTAGTCAGTATTTTTTCTTTACCTCCAACATTCCCCAAAAAACTAAGGAAACTAAAACATGAATCAAATACCCTTTTGGGATCTTTAAATCCTCCCCAAGATTTAGTACTAACTCCTTTGGACCATACCCAAGATCCAATACCCTTGTAACCCCCAAACCAGGCCTAATTCTCCTCATTTACAAATCAACCCCTAACTCCACTTACTCTCATGGCTCCAAAGGTTGAAAAAGTCTTTCCTAGTGTTTCAAAACATAAGATTCTTAAGTTTATAAGACTTTATCTCTTACCCATTTACCTAGCCACTAAACCCTTTTTTTTAGGGTCACACCATGAGGGTTTGATCAAAAAGACCTCTCCAGTCCACTCCAAGCCAAACCAACTACACAAACACTTCACTATGGACCCCTACATGAAGAATCCATCACCAAATCCTTCCATCTTAGAAGCAATCCACTTCATAACTAACTGGTGTCAAATCAAGGCTTAATCGCTGTCAGCAAACTACCACCATTTTGTGGTTCTTCAAACATCTTCCTCAACTCCCTGCATAAGATAAATATGATACAAGGAACATACTACATGGTTGTACTCTCCCACAAATCACAGTGATCATAGAGAGGGGAGAGTCACAACATCATAAAGAAAAACTTCAAACTATCAAATTGACTGTATACTACTAGTCATTGTCTCTAGAATACCAGTCCAATATTCTCAATTTAAAACACAATGAAATAGTAAAAATAACATGTGGGAAGGAAGGTAATAACTAATACCATGTTATTACATTGATAACAGTCCGAAATACATTTCAATCAACCATAGGAACTCACTATTCCCTGACTATACCCATGAAACAGAGAGTAAATTTCAGAGAATAGATTTAGTTTTATTGATTAAAACTTCACTACAATGCTTTGTCCCTTCCTTTATTAATCATTACAAGGCCAGTTATTCCCCTCCCAAACCGTAATAGTTAGTTACATGGCTGTTACAAGTAAGTTACATTTTGAAATTTGTGAGGATTTGTTGTCTAGTTGACAACTTCAACAACTTGCAACCATTTATAGGCCTTCATAACATTGCATTAACCTTTCTAAAGGTTAATAACCCCATTAACTCCCTTAAAATATCTTAAATCCCCTTACACGCCTTATTAGGCCTAAGTTTCCAACATGGGCAAACTACAACTTATGGCACTCTTGGTGCTTTTACAACTTTTAATTGGCTTTAGAAGCCATATTACATTTGTCTTAGACCTTATAGGCCTTTAGATTCCCCTTAATAAACTAGGATCCACAAAATGACCCTTAATGAGCCTCCTAGGTGCATGTTAACTTTATAATGACACTGACCTCTTATGACATGCCTTTATAAGTTTAGGCTTATTACACTCAAAACATCAAATACAAAAATGGATCATAGATCCAATTACAATTAACTCTTTATCTTTCAAGATCACTTTGACCTTCATTTGTCTAAATGACTCTCCTCTCATGCTTTTTCCAGGGTGCCGTGTGCCATACTCCCAAGGATCAAATCAATCCAAGCATCTTTGGATTGGGGAGTTTTCTTCCTCTTCCTCCTATCTTTGTCTACCTCTTGTTGAGTACCTACAATAAAATGGTATCCTTTACCCATTTACTTCATGCCCATTCAACCAAACAATATGTGCCAAGCACAAACTTTCACATCCTTCATATCTGTGTGTCCATAGATGTCTGCAACCTTAGTACTTGCACGATGAACAATATATAACTCCTACAAACTTTTCATAACAATGTTAGAAACAAAACCAATCAAATATTTCATAGTCACCAAATGAAAGGCTTGGTGCTTCACTCCTTGATCTACTTCTTTCAACACTTCCCCTATCTACTCCCACACTCCTTGTGAGCTCTTTGTCCTTGTAGACAACCCTGATTCTAAGGTCTCTCCATGACCATGTGCTCCTTCCTCTTCATGCCCCTATTCTAGGCATTCTCTCATCACTCCCCCTTTCTCTTGCTATTCCTCAACTATGGCTTCTAACTCATTCCACAAATATGTCTCTTCCCCATGAACACTTGTCTTCTTGCTAGCCTTCTCACCATCAATTCTTTGTACCCTCTCAGTGGGTCCTCAATTCAGTAATTTCCTCTCTTCAACAAGCCTCTTGATAGGCCATACCAATCTCTTCCTCATCCTTTTATGCCAACTTGTGGCTACTTCCTCCAGATCTGTCTTCAAGAGTGTGAACTCTTCAATCTCCAAGGTCCCTATCATTCTTGAGACCTCCTGTAACTTATCCTCCCAATGCCATCTTCCTTGGAATTCAAACATGTCATCAATGGCTTTCTTCATAGCCCTATCCTCTCTATTTTCAAAAAAAACATGTAAGGGACACTTGACTGTCCCCACTTGGATGCCTTCATCCCTACACTCATCCATTTCCTCAGCAACCTCTGAAATCTTCTTATCTACCATCAAAACTCCATGTGCCCTTTCTTCTCTAGGCACACACCTTACCAACTTCATCTCTATCTGCATCTCTATCCTATCATCCTCATATTCTAATTTCTCTTGGTTTACCTTCATAGTCTTCTCTATTTTCTTTCTTGGCTCTTCACATGAACCTTTCACATCCTCTACTCTCTCATCTAGTATCTTCATCTAATCCACATCTCTTTGTGTCACTTCATAGGATGACTGCTCCACAATACACTCTTCTACCTTTTTGTCCACCTTGTCCTCTTCTTGTTCCTTTTGTCCTAGGAAAGCCACTCTTTCAAACAAAAAATTTGTTGGTATCCTCCATGATGCTTCATCTTCCATCAAAGATCTCAGTATTATCTGACTTCCACCATCCTTGAAGGTATATCTATTCAATTCTCCATCATATAATGTATGTTTTACTTCTTCCCATGCCCTCCCAAGGATCACATGGAATCCTACTAACGGAATAACATCACACAAGACAATGTCCTCATAGGTTCCAATGTTGAAACGAACATATGCTTTCCTTCTAACCTTAACTTGGTTTCCACCATGTAATCATTGTACCATGTAAGGTCTTCTATGCACTATTTTTTGTAGACTCAACTTTTCAACCATCACAAGTGAAACAAAATTGAAAAATGAACCACTGGAAATGACCATTTTACAAACCTTACCCATAAATTTGCATTGTGTTTTGAATTATGAGTATCCATGAGTCTCTCTTCTCTCCAAATCTGCATTCATGATGGCTTGAACTTCTTCTACCCTTCAATATGACTTCCTCTACAAACTAAGATCCTTCCAACTTTGAATCACCACCTTGGAACACTCTTAAAGGATAACTCAACTTTAAGGGCTCAACAAGGGATTCTAAGTCTTCAAAACCTTAGATTGTATCCTCCTCTTCTCCCAGAAGAATCTTTTGAGCTCTGATACCACCTAATGTAGAGGTGGTGGATGGTGACCTCATTGATTATATAATACAATAATCTACTTCAAGATGTAACAACTTCTTTACTTCCAAAGCCCCTCAAGGACTCACCTTCTAGGCTACCCCAAGTCTACTTAGTGCTTCCCAAACACCATATCTTCACCCAAGACTTCAACCTTCTTTTCAACTTCATAGATCATCTCCTTATGGCCTATCTTCCATGTTCCATCAACCCATTAAGTCTGGATAACCAATCCCTTATCCGACTCACATATTTAGCCCTTAAAGCTAGTAGCCCTCACCAGTCAGTATTTTGTCTTTACCTCCAACATTACCCAAAAAACTAAGGAAGCTAAAACATGATTTAGATACCCTTTGTGTAGTGTAAAAATAACCACACTTCTATGAACCATTACTTGCAAGGTTACTCAACAATGAGGCCTCACAAAGCGGCTCATAGCTCTCTATGCATGGAGTTGCAAAGGACCTATGAGTTTTGCTCTTAGCTAGAGCTACAAGAATGTGACCTTGCTAGTCAACCATGCAATGAGAGATTTGAGTGAAGACAAGGGCAAGAGTGCCAATGTCCCCAAGAATCTAAATGAAAAATGCAATGCCAATGCAACTAGTATGAATGTGCAAGACTAATCTATCAAATGAAGTGCAAACTAGGCTATGAAAAGAATTACAATAGATTTCAAGCCCCTAATTAAGCTATGTGAGATCTATTCTATTGCATAAAAGGAAATCTAATCTATGATGCCATGATCATGCAACTAAAAAAACAAATATAAACTAGATGATGAAAGAAACAAGTCTTCAATATCTTCAAACTCCAAATGCACCTAAAACTTGCAGCATAACAATAGCATAAAAACATGGATATGCAAATGGAGGAGAGAGCTCTCCTTTTATAAGAAATGAGGTGAAATGGACCATGGAGATTAAGAGGCAAAAAGTCTTAATCAGTGGTGGAGGTTGAAAGAGGAGCAATCCATGTGCACAAGTATCCTCCAATGAGAGTGAAGTGTTGACTTTTGAGCCTCATGTGAGACAAAAGTGTTTTTTTCCTTTTTATAAAATAGGAATAATGCTTTATTTGTGCAACTTAGGATAAGATGAAAGTGGAGGCTTTTTATTTATTAAAAGGGGAGGAAACATTCCTTTTAAATAAATAAAGACTTAGGATAAATGGTTAGCCCCTAGGATAAAAATCCAATATATGATTGAAATTAAGACTTGATCAAGAAATTGATATTGTTGAAAATATTGATTATTGATCAAAATGATTCAGGATTGATAAATCAAATAAATGGGGCCCAAAGTCTAGGTGACCATTTTAGGGTGCATACATTTGCCCCTCTTTGACTAATGTGTGATCGATTTGGGAACACATGTAGTCAAAGAATGAAGTTGCAATGTGAGATCGATTTGGGATCACAAAACAACTTAGATATGAGGTCGATTCGGGATCATATCCGGACAAAGCATAAACAAAGGCCTTTGAACATGAGGTCGATTCGGGATCACATTCAAAGTAAGAGATAAGAATCTCAAATTTGAGCGAAAGCTCACAAAAGATGTCTGAATCAGGAAAATCAAGCAATTGGGGATGAGAATCCCATAAGTACTGCCCCCTCGGAATCGAAATTGAAATCAAGTAGAGGAGAGACAGAAAATTGATAAGGTTGATCAAGTCACAATCGAATGTAAGGGTCAAATAGGTTAACCATTAGGCAATAGAACATGCCCCAGCCTGACTGGAAAGATGCAGTCAAACGTGAGAAATGAGGGAATGAAATGGATATGAATGAAAGACTAGAAGTTTGGAAGACATGAAAAGGAAGGAATGACGATGCCCCAGCAAAGATTAAAAGATTAGGCCTCAAAAGATCAGCCAACTGCGCAGAAGGAGGGAAGATTTTGAAACATGATTTTGACTATCAAGATGACCTTGGATTTTGATTTCGAGTCCGAAAATGGATCTAGGACGTCGAAATTAGCTAGGGGTGCAATTTTCGCGTAATTCTGAGATGTTTTGAAAATTAGGTCAAAAAGTCAAAATGCTATAAAAGGGGTCAAAATGTCATTTTCAAAAATCATTTGTCTTTTAGTGATTTGAGAATTTTTAGAGCTTTAGAGAGAGAAAATGGCCCAGCAAGCAGGAGTTCCCGTCCACAGGCATCGATTCAAGCGCGCCCGGTTGCACAACCGGCCACCACACTATCCTGCCCCGGTATGTTTTCGAAAAACTCGATGTGATGATGTGATTAACCCCTTATGATGAACAAGAACAGGTTCGAGATGAAAAAGACAAGGAGCGAAAGACATGATCAAGAAGGAGAGAAGGTGAGTGCAGTCGACTGACAGGTCCATGTTGGATGAAAAGGAGAGCTCTTTCCATATGCAAAATGCAACACTAGACTAACATGAACCTAAAAATGCAAGCTACTATGAACGTGATTGACTTGCAAGGTCACAACGCTTATAGACATCTAATTATCATCATCGAGCGTTATTGGTAGTGTCGTAAGATCATACAATGCACACTAGCATAACTATGTGGATATGAATATGATCTTTATCAGATAGAAATGTGGAAATCTCACCTAGGCATCAAAGACATATAGGTCAAGATGACTAATGCAGTGAGATTACCTAAGTTTGATATGGCGAGATTATGCTCGTATCAAGACACATGAAAGTCAGGATAACTAGAAGCATGCACTCGCATAACAGTCAAGGATAATACCTTGTCAATCCATAGTGTCAAGTAGGACCAGCATAAATGCTAATGACAGTTAGGATCAACAAAATATACCCACAAGCAGATAAAGAAAGAAAACATGTTCTCATACCCTCAGTCTTCTAGCGATGCATCATCGAAAACTTCTCAGGGGGAGACCACTCATCAAAAGAAATCCTCATAGACAACACACAAAGAAAAATAAAGTCATCATATCATCATCGAGTTGATTGTTTAAGTGCGTGTGTGTTGGTCATAGAGTCAAATTCTGAGTATCATATCTGCAAATGAGAAATATCGTATCATGCAAGACTGTTGGGTAAGACACCTGATAAGTGTTAAGAAACACTCGACGCAAGGGTAGTTTTGAAAAACACTATTTGGGGTGGTGTTGAAAAACATCTGTTGTGAAATGCCCCAAGAGACAAACGCACCTAAAAGACCATTGCTAACAGTTATGCCCCCTAGACAAAGAGAAAGACAAATTCCAGACTAGGCCAAATAAGGTCAAGGCATGATGGAAAGTGGTTAAGTGTCGAGGACGCATGCTAACAAATAGGGGTGCAAAGGCCTCAAGTAGCGCTTGTTTCCAGGTTTTCACCACTTCGAATCTTTTTTCATTTTTTCCTTTTTTTGGATTTTTGAACTTTTTCTGATTTTTTTGTATTTTTTCAAGACTTTTTATGCTTTGTAGAATTTTTTCAGCATCATATATGAATTTTTTTGGTATTTTTTCAGGACCAATAAGATATATACAAAGGATGCCCCCAGACAGAATGGACATTAAACTCATGAGCAAGATCACATCGTGTAGTCCCAATATCTAGAAATGTGGAGGACAAGATGGATGAGCAAGCTGGTGGAGGAAAGGAGAATGAAAGTGAACGGAGGGAAGAAATCTTCAAGGTCAAAGTCCTCAAGAATACCCAAGCTAGGGAAAAAAAATGTCATGCAAAGCGCATTGGGACAAGCAATGAAAGGATAGCATAGGATAAGCCTCAAAAGTGTAATGAAAAAGAAGGAAAGGATGCAGTCCAAAGGAGTAGACATGTCAAGAGACTTCATAGCATTGTGTTTTACTCTTTATTTTTTTATTTTTATTAGATCAAGATCAGAGGGGAAAAGGATAGCGAAAGGCTAGAATGAATGAAGAAAAATGAATATGAAGGCTAAACATGAATGGAATGAAAGCAAGATCATCATAAGATAGCTCACAAAATAGCCAAATGTTCGTGTATAATTCAACATTGTCAAGATCAAAGAGAGAAGATGGAATGGATGAAATATGTAGAAGAACTACGCATGATGCCTGATTGCCAAGTTTTCATCATGGTACTTATCCAAGGCGCCACAAGAGAGTGGTTTTCATCATAGGATGAATTTTTTTCTTTTTACTTTTGCTACCAAGGTGCCTGTTTCCAAGTTTTCACCATGGCACATTTTCAATTTTTTTTTATTTTTTTATTTTTCTTTTTGAATTTTTCTATTTTTTTGAATTTTATAATTTTTGGAAGAAGGCAAGCTTTTTAGATAATGCTCCTTGAAAGGATAAACCATGATATGCCAAGGATTCAAAATGATATGCTCAAAGATGCTGAAGGGGAAAGGAAGATGCAGAAGGAATAGACAAATGAGGAAAAAATGATAGAAGGTAGAAGGATAATGAATGGAAGGAATGTAAAAAGGTAGATGGAAAGAAAGGTAAGATCAACGTCAATACACACCTTGAAGGGTGACGGGAAAAATGGAGGAAACGTAAACCATATTCTAGTCCAAATGCAAATCATATTTTGGTTCATTAAAGAGAGGATTGGTGTGCTTGTTATAATTCTCAAATGTGAATGGAGGAATACGAGAAGGAATATGAAAAATGTTTAGCAGAGGTTGTGGTTCAAGCGCATGGAATGGAAGAATATTTTTGGAAAAAGATGAAGTGGAAGCCTTTGGAAGCTTGAATGTCAACTTCACTTGTTGTTCAATATTAGACTCTTTCAAGAGAGATTTTGGAATCCATATAGCCTTAGGCTTTTTATTTTCTTTTGATGATTTAGAGAGAATATCTTCAATGATAGGTTTTGGAACCCATACTTGTCTTGTATTTTTCTTCTTAGATATCTCTTTTGACTTTATATATCCATGTCGATTAGAGGGGACATGGTGATCTTCTTTTTTTGATGGATTCTTGTATTGCTTCTTTTTCTTGTATTGAACATTCAAGTTACTTCCAAAAGACTTGGGACTTGTGGAAGAAGAAAGACAATATGACTGGTTTAGATGGGTGAGTGGATGAAAAGGATTCAAGGGTATGCATTTATGTTGATCTTGAGGAAAGATAGGAGATGGAGGGACGTAAGGACCTAAGATGGATGATGAATTAGGAGAGTTAGGAGGGGAAAGTGAAGGGACATAAGGGCCCAATATGGAAGGAAGACATGAAGCCCTTAGTATTGGTGGAGGAGGTCCAAGGATGGACGTGGAAGATGCAAAAGGATAATCAATAAGTTCATCAGCATCTATATGACAACCAAGGATATCAACATCTTTGGAGTGAGCATTAGAATTTTCAATAGGATTGTGCACATCTTGAGTAGGAGCAACTTCGTTGATAGAATCGTTAAAAGCTTGCAAAGACTTAGGAAGAGTAGAAAGCGGAAGTGAACATGGAATGGTAGAACAAGAAGATGGAAGACTTTGATCTTGACAATGATCTTTGGATAGCGTAAGCGTATCAACTTTCTTTTGATTTTCAATAGGCTTAACATCAGAAGTAACAACACCATTTTTAATAACCTTAATGGAAGTATCATCTTTGGAAAGCGAAAGTGTAGTAAGGTTATTTTGATTATCAATAAGCTCAATGGTGTAAGTAGTAGCTTGATCTTGCTTAGGAGAAGACTTAAGACATGGTGGAATGAATGCGAAAGAGTGTAGAGGATCAAAAGAACCATGAAACGGATCAGAGACATCATGAAAAGGATTGGATGACATGGAGGGTTCTTGATCTTGATCTTTTTTTATGTTCTTTTCTTTATCATTTTTAGAGTCCTCTTGACATGGAGCCACTTCTAAGGACAAGGAAGCATGTTGGGATTGTATGGAAGACTTTGGAAGAGGTGGTGAAGGACTAGCTGAAATAGGCATTATAGTGGATGAAGGCTTAGGCTCTTTAGGTTCGACATTATTGAAAGTATTTGCAGCCAAGTGAAGGTTATCTTGAGTATCTTTAAGAGGTGGCCCTTGAGGATAACTATAGGGAACCGCATGGAAAGTCTTAGGATCTTTGTTGGATGAAGGATTTGTGAAAGATTTGGATGACTCAGAAGCTTTAGGAAGTGTGTGGGCAGATGGAAGGGGACCATCACAAGACAAAGGTTCAGCATTAACATGATCTTGCTGGAGAGTGTAATCTTTATTTTCAGCATGAGAGTTTTTAGACAAGACATGCTCATAGTATCTTCATTTATAATCAGCATGGAAAGCTTTCTCTTTCTCAATAGAAGTAGATGTATCATATTGTTCACAACAAATATCATAATTTCTCTCAAAATCAGAATCATATGGATCACCATCACAATCTATCCAATAGGATGACCCTTTAGTAAGCCTAAGCACACGACGAGGAGGACTCTTAGGAATAGAGTTGCCATAAGTATTGCTACATTGTCCATCATCATAGTCATCATAGTCATCAAAGGTAGGTGTGTCACTCTTTATGGAAGAGACATCACAAGGACTATCATGTTGCTCTTTATGGTATGTCTTCTGAAGAGAAGTAAGACTCTTGGGAGAAGTAGAAGAAGAATACTTGGATAATGAGGAATTCGAATGATGTTTAGAAGAGTCATGATAAGATTTGGAAGATGAAGAATGTGAATAGTGTTTAGAAGAATCATGATAAGACTTAGAAGATGAAGAATGAGAATGATGTCTGGAAGAGTCATGATAAGACTTGGAAGGTGAAGAAGAATGATAAGATTTAGATGATGAAGAATGTTTGGAAGAGATCATGAGTATGATTCTAGCAAAGGCATCTGATTTAATTGATTTTTCTTTTATTTTTGTCATAAATTCATCACTCATGAGAATTTTGGAGGAACAACACTTTTTGAATATGTCAATGAGCTCAAGATCGTCTATTCTTAAGAGAGGTTCCTTAACAAGATAGTCAAGATTCATGGTTATAGAAGAGGAGGAATCAAGCATGGAAGAAATGAATAGATGAATAGAAGAAAGTAGATTAGATAGTAAGAGGAAAAGAATCAAGAAGAAGAAGAAGAATTTTCCATGGGAATAGAAGACTTTAGAAGAACATGGAAAATGGAGAAGAAAGAAGAAGACTAAGAGTCATCTTGTGCAATTGATACCATAATGTTCATTGAGATGTTGAGCAACATGACAACACCTAGGATCTAAGATCTGGACTGACCAAGGAAGACTGAGAATTGAAGACCCTTGGTGATAAGATGACCTCACAAAATGTCAACACCAAACTAGGATAATCAAAGTTCTCTATTGTCCAAAGAGAAATGAAAAGATAGAAATAAAAGGGGCTTTACCAACACTGTCAAAGAGGTGCTTCAAATCAAAGGATGAATATCCTTGCACTTTTGAATCAGGAGGTTGGACTAGGCCAAAAATATAATTGAAATTGAGATAAATGAAAGTGATTTGGACAATAAGAGTACTAAAATTCTCCAAGAATGTGACTAACAATTCTAGAGATAATCTTTCTCACCAAGAATGGAAAAATGCGATACTGATGTTGATTTTGACCAATTTGTGCAAATTTTGAATTTTTAAGGTCTAATTTCAAGTTTTCGAATGTGAGGGTGAAAATGTCTGATTTCAATCACAAATTCAACAGCAATTGGACAGGTTTGCAAACAGTAGGGGATCAAACATGTCTTCAAATACTTGAAACAAGGGCAAAAGCAACCTTGCCAAGATAAACACTTGTGATATCAAAAATAAAATTGCACCCTATGGAAGCTACCGATTGTTTGTATGTTGAGAATGTTTACACTGGTATAGCACAATCGAAAACAATTCAAGCAATTACTACCTAGAAGGACAAGGCTCATTACTTACCAACTCAGCCCACAACTTGATGCCCCCTTGCCTCACACCAAGTGGTTGCCCACAAGAGATATTGGCTTTGTCATGGAAGTGTCAAACAACACAACCAAAGGGACACATATGGTGAGTATCTTAAGGTGATCTGGGTAAACCACTTGGATCAATCCTTGCACTAAGAAGATAAGCGGCTAAAAGAAGGTGGCTTCTATCTAATGGTTCTTAATAAGGATTTCCGTTCACAACACCCCTCTTGCTCCTCATAAAGGACTAGGACCTCGCGGCCTCAAGAGTACCTTAAGCATTCTTGCTCAATGTTTTCCTCATGGTCACAATCCCACAAGTACTTACATCAAGCGAAGACAAGTGTTATGTCTACCAAGGTTTTGTGTCCTCGATAGCCTTGAGATTATAGTGAGTTGGAATCACTCGCCACCAAGGAAAATGATGACAAGGTTGTCCCCACTTGGGTCATTCCTCTTGATTGCTCAAGAGCAGGCCCGCTAAAGGATTCCTAAACTAAACAAAAATGGATGAACTCTTGAGGTTCAAGGTTTTTGATTCACCACAAGGGTGAAGAGCATACTCCCCTATCTCAAGAATCTCTCCCAAACACACCAAGCAAAGAGTTCAATTACCCCCTTGCTTCCAAAACCTTAAGATGGGTCAAGATTTTCTGATTCACCTAAAGGTGAAGAGCATACTTCTCCTACCACCTCAAGATCCCTTTCACAAGGTATTAAGATTCCTA
The DNA here is from genome assembly GCA_027943335.1 of Chamaecyparis obtusa. NCBI lineage: Eukaryota > Viridiplantae > Streptophyta > Pinopsida > Cupressales > Cupressaceae > Chamaecyparis > Chamaecyparis obtusa. The sequence continues at coordinate 648,420 of BSBK01007873.1, forward strand.
ATACAATTAGTGAATGCCACACTTGAAAGGAAAGCAAATAAACAAGCAAGAATTTTTTTTGTTTTTATGCTTGGGCAGCCCTACAAAAACCATTAGTAGCCCTCTTTGACATGCGTTCTTTTGACAAATTTCAAGTGATGAGAGCACCTACAACCACAACTTGTTAGACCAACAAGAGTTAGGAGAATCAAAATCCAAAATCTACCAATGATTAGTACATGAAAAATCAGATAATCTGCAAAAATAATTGATCAAATGATAAAATCTGAAAATGAAACCATCATGGTTGGATTAGGCTCAGAAAGACCTTTCCAACGATATATCACACTTAAACTTTTGATACCATTTGCAAAATTTCAAAAAAAATGGGCACCAAAGATTAGGATTTGAAAACGCTGGAAATTTCAAAAAATTTCAAAAAGATGGCTAAGAACCTGAAACTTGCAAGATGGATAAAATAACTCAAAAATAGGTCACTGCCAGATACAGAAATAGTATCACACGATACTTCTTCCTATAGCCGAGCGATACTTCTCCAGTAGGGCGATACTTCACCCGACGCCAGGTGATACTTCGCCCGATGCCAGGCGATAGACTTCAATATAGGCGTGCGATACTTTTTTCACGCGAACTATCGCGCCAAGACAGAAAGTATATCGCGCGATACTTCTAAGAAGTGTCGCGCGATAATCTGAGACAGAAAATCAGAAAACGCAGATTTTTTCGAAAATTAATCCGAAAATGATGAAAAATGCATCAAATGAAAGGACAAAGCTATCTACTCTGCCCCATGGTGGGCGCCAAAAATGTGTAGTGTAAAAATAACCACACTTCTATGAACCATTACTTGCAAGGTTACTCAACAATGAGGCCTCACAAAGCGGCTCATAGCTCTCTATGCATGGAGTTGCAAAGGACCTATGAGTTTTGCTCTCAGCTAGAGCTACAAGAATGTGACCTTGCTAGTCAACCATGCAATGAGAGATTTGAGTGAAGACAAGGGCAAGAGTGCCAATGTCCCCAAGAATCTAAATAAAAAATGCAATGCCAATGCAACTAGTATGAATGTGCAAGACTAATCTATCAAATGAAGTGCAAACTAGGCTATGAAAAGAAGTACAATAGATTTCAAGCCCCTAATTAAGCTATGTGAGATCTATTCTATTGCATAAAAGGAAATCTAATCTATGATGCCATGATCATGCAACTAAAAAAAAAAATATAAACTAGATGATGAAAGCAACAAGTCTTCAATATCTTCAAACTCCAAATGCACCTAAAACCTGCAGCATAACAATAGCATAAAAACATGGATATGCAAATGGAGGAGAGAGCTCTCCTTTTATAAGAAATGAGGTGAAATGGACCATGGAGATTAAGAGGCAAAAAGTCTTAATCAGCGGTGGAGGTTGAAAGAGGAGCAATCCATGTGCACAAGTATCCTCCAATGAGAGTGAAGTGTTGACTTTTGAGCCTCATGTGAGACAAAAGTGCTTTTTTCCTTTTTATAAAATAGGAATAATGCTTTATTTGTGCAACTTAGGATAAGATGAAAGTGGAGGCTTTTTATTTATTAAAAGGGGAGGAAACATTCATTTTAAATAAATAAAGACTTAGGATAAATGGTTAGCCCCTAGGATAAAAATCCAATATATGATCGAAATTAAGACTTGATCAAGAAATTGATATTGTTGAAAATATTGATTATTGATCAAAATGATTCAGGATTGATAAATCAAATAAATGGGGCCCAAAGTCTAGGCGACCATTTTAGGGTGCATACACCCTTTTGGAATCTTTAAATCCTCCCCAAGATTTAGTACTGACTCCTTTGGACCATACCCAAGATCCAATACCCTTGTAACCCCCAAACCAGGCCTAATTCTCCTCATTTACAAAGAAACCCCTAACTCCACTTACTCTCATGGCACAAAAGGTTGAAAAAGTCTTTCCTAGTGTTTCAAAACATAAGATTCTTAAGTTTATAAGACTTTATCTCTTACCCATTTACCTAGCCACTAAACCCTTTCTTTTAGGGTCACACCACAAGGGTTTGATCAAAAAGACCTCTCCAATCCACTCCAGGCCAAACCAACTACTCAAAACTTCACTATGGACCCCTACATGAAGAATCCATCACCAAATCTTTTTGTCTTCAAAGCAATCCACTTCACAACTGATTGGTGTCAAATCAGGGTTTAATCTCTGTTAGCAAACTACCACCATTTTGTGGTTCTTCAAACATCTTCCTCCACTCCCTACATAAGATAAATATGATACAATGAAAATACTACATGTTTTTACTCTCACACAAATCATAGTGAGCATAGAGAGTGGGAGAGCCACAACATCATAAAGAAAAAACTTCAAGCTATCAAACAAACTGTATACTACCAGTCACTGTCTCTAGAATACTAGTCCAATATTCTTGATTTTAAACATAATAAAATAGTAAAAAGAATGTGTGGGAAGGAATTTAATAACTAATACCATGTTATTACACTGAGAAATAGTCCAAAACATGTTTCAATCAACCATAGGAACTCACTATTCCCTGACTGTACCCGTGAAATAGAGAGTAAATTTCAGAGAATAGATTTAGTTTTATTGATTAAAACTTCACTACAATGCTTTGTCTCCCATCACCCACTCTACATACCATCTCCACATGCCTACCCTTCCTTTATTAAGCCTTACAAGGCCAGTTATCCCCCTACCCAACCGTATCAGTTAGTTACAGGTTAGTTACATTTTGAAATTTGTGAGGATTTGTTGTCTAGTTGACACAAAAGTGTCAACTTCGACAACTTACAACCATCTAGGCCTTCATAAAATTGCATTAACATTTCTAAAGGTTAATAATCCCATTAACCCCCTTAAAATCTCTTAAATCCCCTTACAAGCTTTATTAGGCCTAAGTTGCCAACATGGGCAAACTACAACTTATGGCACTCTTGGTGCTTTTACAACTTTTAATTGGCCTTAGAAGCCATATTACATTTTTCTTAGACCTTATAGGCCTTTAGATCCCCCTTACTAAACTAGAATCCACAAAATGACCCTTAATGAGCCTCCTAGGTGCATGTTAACTTTATAATGACACTGACCTCTTATGACATGCCTTTATAAGTTTAGGCTTATTACACTCAAAACATTGAAAATACAAAAATGGATCATAGATCCAATTACAATTAACTCTTTATCTTTCAAGATCACTTTGAACTTCATGAATCTAAATGACTCTCCTCTCATGCTTTTGCCAGGGTTCCCTGCACCAAGATGGATATGACAGATAAGGATAAGGAAAACATTGGATAACTTATTGATAAGTCTATGGCTTTATATTGTTGACTTGAGCATGTTATATTAATCTATTGTGAGAAGAGATCTAAAATTGAACAAGTCAATATGGTCAGTAATTCAAGATTTCTATATACACCGAGCCAATGCAATGTATACCAAGTGATAGTATTAATCGAGCTAGTTTAACTAGTTATCATTGACACATTTCTATATTAACCGAATGTGGATGAAAGTATCAAATGATAAGAACACCGACATAATTTGATGAGCTGGAAAGTGGTATGATTTCGAGATTAAAGATTAAGTTTGTTATGAGATCCATGACTGACAAAGTTTGAAAAGATCTAAAGGATGAGATTGAAATGTGTTAATGACACATTTGCTGAGGAAGGTTTAAGAGGCAAAATGGATGAAGGAGATTAAGGAGAAAAATTTGATGGATGATATGAAAATGGTTTACTTGTCTATATAAGAGATATGGATTACTTTATTGAAACATGCCAGACTGTAGAGATTTCGCATGAAGACATTATTCATGCATGCCTAATCAAACTAGTTATTGAAGAACCTAGCTACAGAAGTTTTACCGAGCATCAGAGAACATTTACCGAGTGAAAGTAAGTTGAGTATTGATGAAGTGAAATTGATTAATGGTCAGAGGATTGTTTATGGGCTTAGCATAGATTTGAATATCTACAAATTGAAGTTGTATTAGAATCAGATCATAATGTATCAGTTTAACCATTGATTCAAAAAATATCTTAACCGAGTGGACTTA